>OY728153.1:1034237962-1035437962 GCA_963277665.1 Viscum album | reverse complement strand
TGTTGGGAAAATATCATTGGTTTTATTGACACAAATAGAGTTTAACATGAACATAGATATGTTCTAATCAATAGTGATATTACAGACCCTTTCATTGAAGAATTTTAGACGTAAGAAAATAGATGATTTTGAAGTCAAGTAAGAAGTGGTAAAGAGATAACAAAATTCATTAACAAAGACATTATTGATTGGTTTTCACATCGTGTAAGATCATAATCAATTTCATATTCATAAAATATTGATATAAATATATTTTTTGACTAATAATAGTTTATATTTATACATGTGGATCATGAATTGTGATAATAGATTTGTAGTGCTAAATGATTTGAAATAATTAGATCAAGGACCTTTGAATAAGTGTGAGAGATTTGATGCTTATAATATTAATGGATTTAAGTTTCATACACTTTTACACAAAGAAAGTCTAAAAAATAGAATAATGTAATCTTCACAAAATTTGTAAGCTTGGGATACTATGGGAATTTGAATAAAATTATTGAATTAAATTATCATGGAAAAAATTTAGTTGTGTTATTCAAATGCAAGTAGGTTGATATTTATATAGGCATAAGGAAAGATTTATTATAATTTACTTATGTTAACTTATCTCAGTTGATTGATATTGGTGAGAATGAAGAACATGATCTATATATTTTTTCCTCACAAAATAAGATGGTATATTATGTGGATGATGGATTCGATGAAGGATGGAATGTTATAGCCTATGTAAAACTAAGAGACTTGTATGATATGGGTGATGAAGTTTAAGAGTTTTTTTGTGACATCTAACCTCATCAACAACAAGAGATTAATCTATCTATCCATGATGATATAGAAATAGTTGGTCTTTCAAGGGAGGGTAAAGATGAAAAAAATTATGTTAATGGTGGGTGATAACAATAATATGGTTAGTGATGAATTGATTTTTTGTATATTGTTTCCTTTAACTTGTGTTTTATTTTTTTATTTAGAATACATGAATTTAATTTATCTATGTACAAAATTATCAAATCAGTTTCTTATTTTATATTTTATATAATGTTTTATATTCTTTTTAGATGTAGGAATGCTGAGAACAAAATGATTTAAAAATATGAGTCAATCATCCATGAATCTTATAGTGTTGGATGGCCCATCTAATATGATCCTGCTTACATTAGGCATGCTCCCTATTTTTGGTTTTCTCACATTTTCATCATTTTATGTCATCTGATGTACTCCCATATTCATCAGGCATGCTTCCTACTTTAAGTACATCTCCTTCTGCTCTAAAAATATCAAAGGGGTCAGATGGAGTAGTCATGGAGTGGTCATCGACTGTGCCTATAGTGCCATGATTACCATCATGAGGGTATTGGAGGGTCACCATTATTGGTATGTAATTTTTTATGCATAAAAATAATTTATTTCATTTGTATACTAATTTTTGAATATATTTATTAAATAGATTCAGATAATAACAAGATAGAAACAAACATGAATACATCAAATGTTTGTATCCTTATTAATTTTAAATTAGTTTTGTCAGTTGAAAAGTTTAGGGTGCCTACATATGATTTTTTCCATGATCCAACCCAATGGGGCTTGATCCCCAACTACCCCAAGCCCACCTCCATAGGCCAGGGGGTGGCGATAAGCACTAAAATGCGTAACCTAAATGGGAGGCCTTTGTAAAATGTACATATACACACATTACCAACCATATCAATGTAGAAGTGAAAATTAATAATAATAAAAATAAGAAATATCTAGAATATAACCATGCATATGAAAACCTCTAGGATGCATAAGAGTATGAAAGTACAAACTGAAAGTAAAGAGGAAAAATACATGCCCAACCATAAATATGCCCCAACCTGAAAAAACTAGAAATTAAATGTGATGAGAGATCATCTCTTGATCTCTAATCCCTGACCACCATATGAGGTCTAATTCATTAAGTATCCCTAAGCTCCTCTGTATTCACTACCAACCTATCCGTTGTTTTTATAAGACATGACACGTGTGGGAAAAGCCCATGTAGGGGTGAGTATATACATACCCAGTAGAATTCCCCAAAATATGAAGGGGGAAGTAAGAGACGTTATAGGAATGAGTAGATAGGAAGCTCAACCCAAAGAAAGAGAATACAAAATCCAATGACATGGATACAAATATGTGTGTGTGTGTGTGTGTTCTCAAACCAAAGAAACCCAAACGAGAGAGAAGGGGATCTCCATATCACAGACCAACCCAGGAAAAGTGTGATAATAGTTCTAGGAAGTCCATAAATGATTCCCAGTATCTTTCATGTCTTCCTAATAGAAAACATCCAAATCTAGCCACACCTTACCACTATGTCACAGAGTAAAGGGGCATCAATCTCTAGGTAGAGGACCCATGATCTGGTACAATAGGAGGGTTCTACTTAGTAGATATCTAGAGGACCTATTCCCTGCCTCGGTAGTAGGGTGACACTCAAGTATTCAGTATAGGATCCATGCCCAGTCTCGGTTGGAGGTTGACACTCAAGTAGTCATAAGAGGACTCATGCTCTATCATAGTAGGAGGGTGTCACTCTAGTAGTTGTGGACCCATGTCACGATACATCAGGGGGGTTACATTCAGATAGTAGAGAGAGTACCCATGACCAGTCCTGATTGGAGGGTACCACTCTTTTAGTCGAGGAACCATGCCCTGAATCCACATGAGGGTGCCACTAGGATAGCAAATAGAGGACCCATGCCTAGTCCAGTTGGAGGGTGCCACTCTAGTAGTTGAAGACTCATTCCATGGATCCTCGGGAGGGTTCCACTCAGTGGATAGGTAAAGAACTCATGCCCTATTCAAGTAGGAGGGTGACACTCTAGGAGTAGATAGAGGACTCATTCCCTGTCTAGCAGGAGGGTTCCACTCTATAGATAGGTAGAGGACTCATGCTTATCCTAGTTGGAGGGTGCAACTCTAAATCCCCTGGTGATCCTGTCTGATCACTACCATCATCGAGCATCACTTAAAGAATCATAAAACTCGAAACATATCACATAATATTTTAAAATCCACTACAGATTCCACCATCACATTTTACATAGAAAAACACTCAATATAGGCTACTCACAGGCCAAAATCCGAGTCCAAATGAAGTAGATACAAGAGGTTGAAGTTTCCTTAGAAGGAAAGAAGGGGTACATGACATATAAGGGGGACCACATGGAATGTGGTCCCCCTCCATTACCAAGTAGTGTCCATGATAGTACATAGATCACTGCCCATGTAGGGCTATATGACATGTAGAAGGTCTATAGGGCATGTTTGATCTACTTAGGGTCCTTCTTATGCTCCCTAGGCGTGTTTGTGTATCTCTACTAGTGTGTGTGCTTTGATACACAGCATGTCCAAGCCATTCAAGGTCCTTCATGTGATCCTTGGTTGTGTCTGTGTAGCTCTACCCATGTCTGTGTACTTTGATACGCGGCGTGTGCCTAACTGTATCTTCCCGCATGGGATCCTTTTATGTGCTCTACCATACGACTTGTCTACCTGGTGAAGTATACACATCATATGACCTAGCCACACTGCGTGTCATATTTAACTTCAAGTGTAACCCTAGCTACTACATCTAGGGCCTTACATGTCATGTGTTTTTTGGATCACATGGCTTGTAGTCAGGTTTTCTTAAGAAACTCATATCTATTATTCTGCATCCATATTTTCCTCTATAATGGTGATCCACACCTATAAGCCTTCTAAGATTGAAGGTAAAGCCTTTTTTCTTCATTTTTGACTGGTTGTTGGCTGGAAATAGGATATTGATTCATCATGGTGGTTCTCCATATGCATTGTGTGCCTCTTGTTGCTCCTTGGTTGTCTCGGATCCTAGATCCATGAAACCAACACTTGTTATACCAGGATTCATCCCAAATTCCATCCTTGGTTATTGATCTATTTATTGAATGTGAAACCATCATGAATCTGGGGGGTCTTATTAGGCTCAGTACCACCCTAAAATTTTGAATCATGACCTCATGGTCCAACGATGACTAACACGAAGAATTTGTGGGAGAACAACATAATAAAAAGGGTTTAACAATTATTGTCCAAGCGTTCTTGGACAACAGATACAATTGGGATGATCCAAGGTGATAAAAAAATTGAATAATAAATCAAATATGTACATGGGCACATGAAATGACTTACAATTGGAATGTATCAAATAAATGGATGATTTTACTCAATAAATTTAATCAATAAGGGCATAATCCATGAATTGAAAAGTCTTGTCTAGTTTTGGATCATTCGTCATAAAAAACACACTCTCCAATGAATGAAAGGAGTCATTGTGTTCACTACATCTCGATCTACCTCAATCCAGAGTCTAGTTGTTCTCTGATTTTGATTCACTAATGGAGGATAGGAAGATCATCTCTCAATTCTCCTAGGTTTTATGTGGATAAACCTAGAGAATTTTCATAATGGTGTTTAATTAGAGGAAATATAATTAGGTTAATAAAATTAAATAAATAAATTTAATTATTTATTTAAATCAACACACCCACCCATGACCTCTTTTATCTTAACACCCCACACCAGCCTATTTTAGGCCATGATTAGGGTAAACATCACATTTCGGACTCAACCATGGTCTCAGATTTCTGATCCAATATTCCATTTAAGATTTATCCTATTTTCATTAAGAAATAGAGTAAAGACCCTGACACTAGTAGCCCAAATCCAATGCCTTACTTAATTACATTGGTACTATGAACAAGTGATCGCATTCCAAAGGACTGAATAGTTTAGTAGATTTGGAAAAACTAGATACAAACATAATTTTTACATTACAACTTGAAAGGAAAAACAACATAAAAACTCCATTGGAAACATCCTTAAACTACTATACTATCCTTTCAATTCATTCATAATATCCATATTCACATCCTGGGGAAAAATAAAATATAAGAAAGGGGTGAGATCAGATGCTCAGTAAGGGGAAGAAATACAGTGGAAGCTACCATAAATAAACATAAATAATGAGTCATGGTGAATAATTAAAAATACATTCCATTAAAACATAATCTTGAGCATAATATGGAAGGGGTAAAAGATAATTAAATAATTCCATAAATAATAATGTGAGAAATAAACTTAACCATGGATATTTTACTAGTCGAATAATCACATATATTATCAATTACTAATATCATAATGATGGAATTCATAATGTTGTACATGATAACATACCGTTAAGGCTTCATACAAGACATCGTAAATGGTTAAGACATCAACTAATACCCAAAATATTTTGTCTCGTGAGACCTACTGATGCATCGAGAGGCTATAGTGGGTCCCACCCATCATTTACTAAGTCTAATTAATTCCTCGTATGAAAAGGTTCAAACATAACATAAACATTCATATTGAAAAACTATCATATGAAATGTGAATACTTCAACCATAAACCATGAATAACACATCCATAGTCAAACTGATCATAAACCCTTTAATAAAATATGTTATATGGTATCATAAGAGAACAGACTCTATCAAGAATAAAATCCAACAAAGGGTGTTGAATTAGATGGAGATACTCTAACAAAACCATTAATAAATTCTTGAGAGAAATAACCTTTTTACTTTGGAAAGAAGAGTTCTTTTGGAAAAATAATTTGTATAAAATCATATTGTAATAATTATTATCCCATAAAAGAAAAGGTAAATAAAATAAATTATATTTAAATCATAAATTATTTCCAACTGAAGTAAAAACATGTAAAAAGAGTATTTAGAAATGAGCCACTTTAGTGCGGTTTAAGAGAAAATATAAAAGAGTATTTAAAATGGACAAGGATTAATTGTTTACATAAAACCAAAAAAGAACTAAAATAGTTTTTCAAGATAAAAATATTTATTTTATAAAAATATTGTTGCCTTATAATAGATTATGGAGTGTACTTGAAAATGGGTAAGAAATTGGGAAGTGCCATTTAATAAAGTTTTCTTATCGGGATAAATTAAAAAGGGAACCTTATAAAACATGGAATTACCCATAAAATAAAGATAAAATGATATGGATACATGAGTTTGGAACATATACACGGAATATAGAATAATTATATAAAAATAAGGAAGGATTACATTGGGGTAAAGAGAGAGAAAGTGTAACCTGAATGAAAAATGGTGGTTCAGGAAGAATCTCTTACCTTATGTATGAAAGTGTTTTGCACTTGTATTTAATGTCCTGGATAATGAAATTATATTCATTAATAATTTAATTTAGAACCTATTCAACATTTATTCAATTTATTATAATTTTATTAAATTCATTTATATCATTTTGATGATTTTTTAGATTCAATTTTGTTGTTTAAGAGTGTTTGTTTTCTTGATTTTCATGATTGATTAACTTGTATACATGTATGAAAGATCATGTAAAAATGGAAATAGTTATCCAAAATTAAAATTATATGTTATTAATGAACTTACAGAAAATTTAATGGTCTTGTATATAATTTTTTTCCAGATATGAGGATGATTTATTATATAAAGTGTTAATGATAACTATTTAGATTATTTTGGTTTTTTTCGATCATCACAAACAATTTTTGTATTTATGAATTAATATTATGTTTATATACTAGTTCTATAACATTAAATAAGTTTTATTTTATATATTAAAGTCTTTTTTAATCATAAAAAATATATGACCATCCTTGAAGGCAGAATTGAAAAATGAAAACTCATCGTCCATGAAGGCGGTAAATCGGCACCTTACGGACGATGTTTTCATTTTTAGAATAACAAGGGGAAGAATAAAATAATTGATGGTGGAAATAAAATAATAATAATAAAATTATAGTACATATAATATATTGAAGTTATCATGCATGTTTGGACATAGGGCGTAAGGAAAGAATAAGAAAAGAAAATAAATTGAAAGAAAATTAAAAGAACGAAAAGGGATTTTACCTTTTGAATTATTCTCCTTGAGCACCTCCTTAAGGAACTTTCAAATGGTCTTTTTTGTGAGACCATAAATACTATAATGTGAGGGAGATGTTTGGGAGAGGGATTGGGAAGAAATTGGATAAGCTTCAAGGCTTTAGAGGTGTGAGGAGAAGGGGTGGTGAGGGTGGTATTTATAGTAGAGGAGAGGATTATTTTTTTATTATTTAATTCATTTATTTATTATAGTTTGAGATTATGGTGCTTAAATCGGAAATGACTCAATAAATAGTGTATTTTAACTTATAATGTATATATACTGTAAATTACCATATTTCATTATTCACCAAAAAATCAACTATTTTAGAAAAATCCCAAAAATTCACCCTAACCAATTTTTAATGTGTAGAATTCAAAATTGGAATAAATTTTATGAAAAAAATTTCTAAATATTTGAAATTTAATTTTAAATTAAAAATCGTAATTTATTCAAAAAATTATGATTTTAAAATTATAACTGATTTTATTAACACTTTGAAAAATTAATTAAGGTCTCATAAAATTATTTTATAATATTAAGACAGAAAAATATTAATTTATGAATCCATTTTATGAAAATAAATTTTCTTTTAATACATTACATTAATTATAAAATTTTACATAAACATTTACGCTTTACAAAAAATATCAATGCTTAATTTATCATTTTTAAAACATTTAATTGCTTATACCAAGATATAAATATATCATATTTTCATATTTAAGATACCCAAATTTTATTTATACTTTCATATTTGAAGTTATTATTCTATTAATCATATTACTATTCCTAATGGTCACATTATTATTCCAACAGTCATACTTAATAGTATATTATAGTTTTAAACTCAGTGTTGTGTAAAGCATACACTGTTGAAGATATTAAATTTTAAAATAGGCATACCATAAAATCTTGGGGTGTTACATTCTCCCCTCCTTAAAAAAAATAATCCTCAAAATTTCTATAATGTCACCTCATAAAAGGATTTGGGTAGTTCTTCATCATATATTCCTCTAGTTCCCACATCGTCTCTTCAATTTTTTGATTTTTCCAAAGTACCTTTTCCATCCATGTCATCTAATTACTCAACACCTTTTCTCTAGTATCCATAATCTAGATAGCATCTTCATAGTAAGATAAATCAGATTCCAATTATATTCCTTAAGAAGTGAGGAAATGTGTTGGGTCTGGCATATACTTTTTAAACAAAGAGATATGTAACACATTGTATGATTTTGAAAGGCTAGGTGACATATTCAAATGATAATCCACAACTCCAACTCTCTCCAAGATTTAAAAAGAACCAATGTACTTAGGGCTTAGTTTCCCTTTCTTTCCAGATATTATAACACACTACCATGGAGATAATTTCAAGAAAACATGATCTCCCACTTGAAATTCTAAATCCTTCGATTATCAGCATAGATCTTTTGCCTAATTTAATATTATTTGATATAGGTTTTAATAATATTTACCTTTTTTGTTGTTTCCTCCATAATATTTGGTCCTAAAAGCTTCCTTTCACTAACTTCATCCCAACAAGTTGGTATACGATATCTTTTTCCATATAATTCTTCATATGGTGCCATTTGTATACTTGAATGGAAACTATTATTATAGGAAAACTCTACCAAAGGTAAATAATGATCCTACATACCTTGAAAGTCAAGTGAGAATGATCTCAATATGTCTTCTAATTTTTGAATGGTCCTTTCAGATTACCTGTCAGTTTGAGGGTGATAAGTTGTACTCAAATAAATCTCAGTGTCTAAAACTTTCTGAAGAATTTTCCATAATTTTGATGTAAATTGTGAATCATGATCAGAAAAAATTAAAAAATGTGCTCCGTGAAATCTTACAACTTCATTAATATAGAGCTGTGCAAGGTTATCCAGTGTAAAATCCTCTCTTATAGCGAGGAAATATGAATATTTGGTAACTCGGTCAACAATTACCCATATTTCAACATTCTTTCTTGTAGTTTTTGGTAATCCAGCGAAAAAATCCATAGTAATGTCATCCCATTTTCATGTAGGAATAGAATAAGGTTGCATGAATCCTCTAGGATATTTTATTTTAGCCTTCACCTATTGACATACTAAACATCTTGATACATAATCATCAATTTCCCACTTCATATTATCTTACCATAAATATTCCTTCAAATATCTATAAATCTTAGTGATATCAGGGTGTATAAAGAAATTAGAGCTATGGGAATCATCTAATAACTCCCTTTTTAGCTCAGGTATAGAGGGAACACAAAGCCTCTTCCCAAATTTCATAATTATATCCTCATACATGAATTCTACCAACTTCCCATCAATCACATCTTTAATTTTCCTTTAAAAATTACCATCATCAGACTGAGAACTTTTAATCCTTTCTAATAAATATGGTTGTGAAAATAATTGAAAAAGTAATGATATTTCACCTTCCTTGATAATTTCCATATCTATATTTTCTAGATCCATATACATGAGATACTTTTCAATCCTCATTTTGTTGAGAACTCCATGATCCTTTATGCTTAATGCATATGCTACCTTATTCACCTTCCCTGGGTGGTAGTGTATTGAACAATCATAATCCTTGAGTAGCTTGATCCATAACCTTTACCTCACAGTGAGTTCTTTCTGTGACAATATATATTTCAATCTCTTGTGATCTATATATATCTCACATATTTATCTATAGAGATAGTGTCTCCATATCTTCAGATCAAGGATTGCAACTACTAACTCAAGATCATGCGTTGGATAGTTCTGTTCATGAGTTTTTAACTACCTTGTTTCATAGGAAATAACTCTATCATTCTGTATAAGGACACAACCAAGTATTTTCTTTAATTCGTCACTATAAATCACAAATCCACCATTTCCTGATGGTAGAGTCAAGATCGGAGCATTCACTAATCTCTTCTTCAATTCTCCAAAACATTTTTCATCGTATTTTGTCTATATGAAATTAACCCCTTTATGAGTAAGCTTGGTTAATGGGATAGCTAACCGGAAAAAATTCTGAATGAAACATCAATAGTAACCTACTAAACTAATGAAACTACATACCTAAGTTATGTTTGTTAGTGTATTCCATTAATTAATTTCCTTTTTATTTGTAGGATCAACTAAAATTCCATCCTTAAAGAAAATATGGCCAAGAAAAGAAACTGTTTGAAGCCAGAATTCATACTTGCTAAACTTCTCATATAAGTCTTTTCTTATAAGAGTCTCCAGAACAATCCACAAGTGGTTATCATGGTCCTCATATATTTTTTAATATATCAATATATCATAAATAAATACCACAAAAAATCATTAAGATATTCCTTGAACACTCTATTCATTATATCCATAAAAACATAGGGTTCATTAGTCAATCCAAATGGAATTACTGTAAAATCATAATGTCCATACCTATTTAGAAATGTTGTCTTTATAATAACTTCCTTATTCACATGAAATTAATGATATCCAGATCAAATATCAATCTTTGAAAAATATTGAGCTCCATGAAGTTGATCAAATAAGTCATTAATACGAGGCAATGAATACTTTTTCTTTATCGTAATAGCATTGATCTCTCCATAGTCAATGCACAGTCTCATAGGTCTATCTTTCTTATTAAAAAAAGAATAGAAGCACACCAAGGTGAAACACTAGGGTGTATAAATCCTTTATCACTGAATTCCTCTAATTGTTTCTTTAAATCTATTAATTTCATTATGTCCATTCTATAGGGAGTCTTTGATATAGGTATTGCATCAGGAATTAAATCAATGGAAAACTCAACTTCCCACTCTAGAGGATATCCAGGTAAATCCTTTATAAATACATCAATGTATTCCTATAAAATAAGTATCTCCCCAATTTTAAGATTCATTTCCTCATCCATAGATGATATTTTATCTTCTTCCCCAAGAATTTTATTTAGAAGAGATATTGGAGGTGGATCCAGATATGAATCAGATGATAAAGTCTTCCCTATAAAGATGAGAAATTTCATACCTTCATCAAAAATCATAATTTCATTCTATTTGAAATATTTTTTTTCATTATAATTTGAATTAAAATACATAATAAGGATTATATAAAAATAAACCATAGGTATGATAATAAAATTAGTAATTAGAGCACATTTATGTGTCATAATAGGAACTGCTTAGCACATCTTTGTTGCAATAAGGTTTCCACTATGAGTCATTACTGACAAATCCCTCATTAAGTTTAATTTGAAATATCTAATTTTTAAAGAAAATTGGGAAGATATAAAGGAATGAGATGATCTAGAATCGAATAAAGCTTTAGATAAATTTGAGGATATGATTAAAGTACCTTCCACCATATCATTGTGAACTTCAACCTTAGTTGTTGTGACTACATAAGCATAGCCTTGTTCCCTTAAACTTTTCTTGGGTAAGTTTCCTTGAAATTTAGGAAAATAATTTGCATAATATCCCATCTCTTTAAAATTGTAGCATTGAACATTGGTATCTTCTTTCTTTCCCTTGTAATCACAGGTTTAGTGTCCTTTTTCTCCACACTTGTCACAAACTCTCATCCTCAATAGGCATGTTCCATAATGTTTCTTTCCACATTTATTGCATGATGGAAATTCAACTCTTCCCTTCTTCCCCTTTTCCTTATTTCCTTTTCCACAGTGTTTAATAGCCCTTTTCTTCTCTTTCTTTACTTTAAATTCATAAAACCTAGAGAATTATTTCTCTATCTTGATAGCACACAAGACTATAAATTCATATATTGAGAAAGTTTGGGAGACCAGTGCCCTTAGATTTAAGGTTTTAACCCATAAAATAATCGATCAATTTTTATCTTTGGATTGAATATGTAGTCTAAGTCATTCCTTGTTAACCTTTTAAAGTTGGATTCATACTTGGCAACATTTTCATTCTCTTTCTATCTTAGATTCAAGAATTTACTCTCCATATCTGCTCGTTATTCATGATGGAAATATTTTTCAAATAAAATTTCCTTAAAATACTTTTATTCCATATTTGAAATTTATTTCTCCTCCTTTTTGTTTTGAATTAATGAACACCATTGATATGCATCTCCCGATAGATGATAAAATTCCATGATAACCTTCTCCCTGTTGCTACTTCCCAAAGTGAGAAATATCTTCTCTAATGAACTTATCCATTATTATGTTACAAATGGGTTTGTAGTCCCATTGAATAATGGAGGTTTTTATCACATAAAGAGGTCTAACATTGTTATAATGCTTTGTGAATCGGGCTGCTACATGCGAGTAATTTTATTGCTCATAACCTAAGTCAGCTTCCCCAATATAGTTATAAGTTTTTTAGCTCTAGTTTTAGTTCTATCTCCAACATCATTATCTTTCATGGGAGGGAAATCCCTACATGGGATACGTGTGTTGATACAGATTCCATTCCTATCACTAGGAACCATTTATAAACTATGTCATCCACTAAATTATGTTATAATTCATAATTTGGAACTAGAAAAATATTTAACATAAATTGAAAATTTATGTATAGTTAATCTCATAATCATAAACATGGTTTCATTAGGGACATATTTAATTTTAAATCCTTCATAATGGTTTTTAAAGAAAATTTGAATTATCCTAAGCATATCCCTTGAGAGTGTCAAATTATGTTCACAGTAAGGCCTATTTTCCCACACTAGGTTACGCTGAGTTAGGCTCAACGCACCTTATTAGACTTGTTACCACTAGATATATACATTCTATAAACGCTTCCACTAGTAGTATCTAGATAGGGATTTATTTCTAGTAAGACCCACATAATCTCTACCTTACAAAAATTCTAGGATTTTCTTATATGTTTATCCTCAAATTCAGTCTTAGGGTTATGTTTCCTAATCTATGTTTTCTAAATCTAGTTTATAAGGTTTATACTAAAATTCCTCTGATACCAACTATAAAGACCCCAACCCTAATAGCTCAAAGTTGGTACCTTAATTAATTTCATTGGTAATATGAACAATATAACTCATCCGATATGACCTAATAGTTTAGTATCTTTGTAAAAACTAGATACAAACATATTTTTTACATTCAACTTTAAAGGAAAAACAACATAGCAACTCCATTGGAAACATCCTTAAAATCCTAGATTATCCCTAAAAGTCATTCATAATATACATCTTCACATCCTGGGAAAAAATAAAATATAATAAAGGGGTGAGGTAAAATTCTTAGTAAGGGTAAGTAATATAGTGGAATCTATCATAAATAAACATAAACAATAAGGCATGGTGAATAACTAAAAAAACATGCCATTAAAACATAATCTTGAGCATAATATGGCAGGGATAAAAGCTAATTAAATAATGTCATAAATAATCACATAATAAAGAAACTTAACCATGGATATTCTAATAGTCAAATAATTACATGTATTATCAATTAATAATATCATAATCAGGTAATGCACAATGTCAGACATTATAAAATACCACCAAGGCTTCGGCCAAGACACCATAAATGGGTAAGGCGTTAGCCAATACTCAAACTAGTTTGTCTCATGAGAACTATAGATGAATAGAGAGGCTATATCTATTCCCAAACATAATTTACTAAGTCCAATTAATTCCTCATATGAAAAGGGTCAAACATAACATAAACATTCGTATTAAAAAACTAGCATATGAAATGTGAATACTTCAACTATAAACCATGAATAGCATATCCATAGTCAAACTAACCATAAAAACTTTAATAAAATATGGTATATGGTATTATAAGATATCAACCTTTATCATGCATAAAATCCAACAAAGGGTGTTGAATTAGATATAAATACTCTAATAAACCCATTAAGAAATTCTTGAGAGAAATTCCCTTTTTACTTTGGAAAGAATAGTTCTTTTAGAAAAATAATTTATATAAAATCATATTGTAATCATTTTTATCACATTAAATAAAAGGTAATGAAAAATAAATTATATTTAAGGCATAAATTATGTCCAACTGAAGTTAAAACATGTAAAAAGTGTCTTTATAAATGAACCACTTTAGTATGGTTTAAGAGAAAATGTAAAAGAGTCTTTAAAGAGGACAATGATTCATTATTTGTATAAAACCAAAAAATAACTAAAATAGTTTTTCATGATAAAAAGAGTGATTTTAGAAAAATATCGGTGCCTTATAATAGATTATGGAGTTTACTTGAAAATGGGTAAGAAATTGGGAAGTACCCTTTAATCAAGCTTACTTATTAGGAGGAATTAAAAAAGAAACCTTATAAAACATATAATTCCCCATAAAATAAAGATGAACTAATATGAATACATGATTTTGGAACATATAAAGAGAATTTATAAGAATTATATAAAAATAAATAAGGATTATATTGGTATAAAGTGATAGAAATCATAACCTGAATGAAAAATGGTGGTTCGGGGAGAATCTCTTACCTTATGTTTGATGCACTTGTACTTAATGTCCTAGATAATGAAATTAGATTCATTAATAATTTAATTCAGAAAATTTTCAATATGTATCCAATTTATTATAATTTTATTAAGTTCATTTATGGACTTTTTATGAGTTATAATATTCAATTTTTTTTGTTTGGGAGTGTTTGTTTCCTTGGTTTTCATGATTGATTCACTTGTATACATGTATGAAAGATCATGTAAAAATGAAAATAATTATCTAGAATTAAAATTATATGTTATTAATGAACTTATAGTATATTTAATGGTCTTATATATATATATATATATATATTTTTACATATATGAGGATTATTCATTAGATAAAGTGTTAATGATAACCATTTAGCTTATTTTGGCATTTTTTTGATCATCGCGGACTAATTTTGTCTTTATGAATTAATATTATGAGTATATAATAGTTCCAAAATATTAAATAAGTTTAATTAAATATATTAAATTCTTTTTTAACCATAAATTTTTTTATGACCAACATTTAAGGTGAAATTAAAAAATAAAAACTCATCGTTCGTGAAGGTGGTAAATTGGAACCTCACGGACAATGTTTTCATTTTTATAATAAAAAGGGGAAGAGAAAATAATAAATGGTGGATATCCCATAATCATAATAACATTATATTATATATAATATTCTTTAGTTATCATGTATGTTTTTACATAGGTGGTAAGGAAAGGATAAGAAAAAGAAAATAAATTGAAAGAAAATTAAAAGAACGGAAGGGGATTTCACCTCTTGAATTCCTATTCTTGAGAACCTCCTTAAGGAACTTTTAAATGGTATTTTGGGTGAGAACATAAAGAACAGAATGTGGGGGAGTTTTGGGGAAGGGATTGGACATAAATCAGGCAAGCTTCAAGTCTTTTGAGGTGCGAGGAGAAGGGGTGGTGAGGGGTGGTATTTATAGTCAAGGAGAGGAGTGTTTTTTGATTATTTAATTCATTTGTTTATTATTTTGGATCAAGAATATGAATAGTTTTGATTCCATAACTACATACAGTAAAGAGAGAATTATAGTACTATATTATGGTACTTATATTAGTAATTAATCAATAAATAGTGTATTTAACTTATAATGTATATATACGGTAAATTACTATATTTCACTATTCATAAAAAATTCAAATATTTTATAAAAATCCAAAAAAAATCACCCTAACCATTTTTTGACATATAGAATTCAAAAAAGGATTCCATTTTATGAAAAATAATTTTCTAAATATGAGAAAATTAATTTTTAATTAAAATAATCATTTATTCAAAAAATACTGATTTTAAAATTATAACGGATTTTATATCACTTTGATAAATTAATTAAGGTATCATAAAATTATATTATAATATTAAGATTAAAAAATATTAATTTATGAATATATTTTAAGAAAATAAATTTTCTTTTTAAAACATTGTGTTAATTATAAAATTGAAGATAAACATTTACGCTTTACAAAAAATACCAACACTTAATTTATCATTTTTAAAACATTTAATTACTTATACTAAGATATAAATATATCATATTTTCATTTTTAAAATACCCAAATTTTATTTATACTTTCATAAGTGAAGTTACTATTCTATTAGTCATATAACAATTCTTAATGGTCAAATTACTATTCCAATAGTCATACTTAATAGTATATTACGTTTTTAAACTCAGTGTTGCGTGAAGCATAAACTATCGAAGATATTAAATTTTAAAATATGTGTACCATAAAATCTTGGGGTGTTAAAAATAGTGTGTGCATAATATAAAATGTATTTAATATTTTTATAAAATTAATTCCAGGAACACTGGGCCTTGTAATCACACATCATCTTAGCTCCTAACTCTGAAAATATATGTAGAAATATTTTAAAGTCTTACAAGGAAAAAAACAGGGTTTCTACATCATTACTCCCTTCAATATTTTCATCCCTGAAAAACTAAAAGCTCAGTATGGTGAGTCTTCATCTGGATATCTCACTCCCATGATCTCTCATGCAAGCTCTCGTGTAGCCACAGTACACGAACCAAAGGGATGGTCCATCCATGTAGGGTCCTCTCCTATTGATCCTCGATCACCACTGAGTACTCCGAAAAAGAGGATTCATCCTTGATGTCCATCTTTCCCCAGTTAATAATGTTTGTGGGGTCATGTGCATATCTTTTCAGCTACTACATGTGGAAAACTTCATGCACCCACTCCAACTATGGGGGTAGGGTAAGACGGTAAGCAACCTCTCCAACCCTCAGCAAGATCTCGAATAGCCCAATGAACCTCAAAGATAACTTTTCTCCCCATATGAATCTTCACAATCCTCATTGTGGGTAGAGTCTCAGGAAAATGTGGTCTTCCTTCCCAAACTCCAAGGGCCTATGGAGTCAATCTACATAAGATTTATGCCTCCTATAGGCTATCCTCATCCGCTCATGGATGACTCAGACCTTCTCTGTCATCACCTAAACCATATCTAGACCCATAAGAGATGCCTCATTGATCTCTTTCTAACACAAGGGTGTCCTACATGGTCTCCTATACAAGGTCTCAAAAGGTTTCATGCCGATAGTAGATTGGTAACTATTGTTGTACACAAACTCTACCAAGGAAAAGAGATCCTCCCAAATCTGAACAAATTCTAACACATAAACCCTCAACATATCCTCCAACACCTAGATAGTGTGCTCGGTCTTCCCATATTTCTAGGGGTGGAAGGTTGTATTCATCCTCATCTAGGTCCTAAATGCCTCCTAAAGTCCTCTTTACAACCATGATGTGAACCGTGAATCACGATTAGGGAAAATAGTTGAGGGAAACCCATGAAGGAGAATAATATTCAATACGTACATATGCCCCAAAATCTCTACTGAAATCTAATACCTAATAGCAAGGAAGTGTGTCGACTTCATGAGTTGAACAACTATCACCCAAATGGTGTTGTGTTCATTCACTATTTGTGGAAGCCCAATCATGAAGTCCATGGATATGAAATCCTATTTTATATTTTTTATCTCAAGGGGATACAACAACCCTATCAGAACCTGGTACTCAGCCTTCACCTGCTGACAGGTGAGGCACCGTGAAACGAACTCATCCATGCTCCATCTCATGTCATACCATCAAAACTGCTGATTAAGGTCTATATACATATTTCCCACACTGAGATGTATATCCAAAGGAGATGTGTATAACTCTCACATCACCTCCTCTCGCATCATTACTAAGACCACCATCCATCCCTAGAAAAGGATGATGTGATTCCTAATCCTCAGGGGAAATATAGATCTGAAAGTATCCAGAATACCCATCAAGGAAATGGTAGTAGGACTTCCCCACTAGCCTCTCTAGCATCTGGTCAATGAATAAAAATGAGAAATGGTCCTTCCTAGTATGATAGTTTAATCAGTGATAGTCTATATAGACATGCCAACTATTCAGCACATAATTTGAAACCAATTCATTGTTTTTTATTTTAATTACCGTAAGACTAGTTTTTTTAGGAATGAATTGCACCGGACTGACCCATTGGCTATTAAAGAAGGGTTAAATTATTCTAGAAACTAATAATTTTTTACCTACTTTTTAAAAACATCTTGTAGTTTTGGGTTCATTCAATGTTGTGTCTACCTCAATAGCTTAGCCTAATCATTTAATAATATATAATGTCTAAAAATTGATGGTCTAATACCAGGAATTTCAGCAAGATTCCATACTAATTCTTGTTTATAGTCCCTCAAAATTTCAAGCAGTCGCAATTCATGCTCTAGAGGTAGTTAACTAGAAATGATGACAGGCATCTTGTTTCCATTCTCAAGATATGAATATTTTAAATTTTGAGGTAATGGTTTAAGTTCCAATTCAGAGGGATTTTGGATTTATGGGAGTAAATGTGAAATTGAGAGGTCACTAATCTCATCTAACTACTTAGTGGTAACATCCTCATATGAGTAATGAGATTTTACAAGCTTAGCAGTATAATCGATGGTCATGGGATCCTCAGTGTTCAAGAAATCATCAATTAACAAACATGCATGACATTTTTCTAAACAGGTACAACATTTTATGTGTGATTCATTTCCTATAATTTCTATCAATGATGAAAAATTAAAAATAATATCAGGGTAAAAAAAGAAGTTTTTTTAGGGGAAGGGATCATGTCAATAAAATTAACTAAAAGTGAGGAATGTTCTTCTGAGGGGTGTTTCATGGTGTCAAGGATGTTAAAGTAGATAATTTCACCACCAAAATCTATAGAAAA
Organism: Viscum album; assembly: GCA_963277665.1. Classification (NCBI taxonomy): domain Eukaryota; kingdom Viridiplantae; phylum Streptophyta; class Magnoliopsida; order Santalales; family Viscaceae; genus Viscum; species Viscum album. The sequence goes on along the minus strand of OY728153.1, from coordinate 1,035,419,295 downwards.
CGTACCATTTTGAACACTAATTATGGTTTTGTAATTTTTCAAGAAAGGGCTTCCTAATATAATTGGGGCATGTCCATTCATCCTATTATCTTCCATTTTAATCACATAAAAATTAGTAGGAAAAATTAAATTTTTAACCCTCACAAGAATATCCTATAACACACCAGTGGGGTGTGTAGTACTCTGGTTTTCCAATTGAACAACAATTCCTATGGGATTCAATTCCCCAGCCTAAAATGAAGAGAAAATGGAGTGATTCATCACATTTATAGAAGCACCCAAATCAAGCATAGCATCGGGAAAAAAATACTCCCCAATGGTGCATGGAATCAAGAATGTTCCAAGATCATTACATTTTGTGGGAAGTGATGTTACTATAAATGTTGAGACATTACTCCCCAATTTCACCTTTTCATCACCATGAAGTCTCCTTTGGTGTGTACACATCTCCTTTATAAACTTGGCGTATCATGGAATTTTCTTTACAGTATCAATCTAGGGAATACTAACCTAGGATTTTTTGAAAGTTTCCAAGATTTATTTATCAAGTTCAGTTTAATTTTGTTTCCTTAGTTGGGTGGACCTTTGAGGAAATGTAAGAGGAATAGTTTTTCTTGGTGGTTCATCAATTGAAACTCTCTTTCCTTTGGCAGGGCTTCTCTCGGGACAAAGTTTTCCTCATTTAAACCATTCTCAATGGTTGGGGTGGTGGTTTCCTTAGGAGGGTATGACTCTAATGTAGAGGTCATTTGGATTTTAAGTTGTTTTCCAATCCTAAGGGTGATGTCACTGAAATTTCCCATATTCTTAGGGTTGAATAGTGGTTGAGAAGGTAGTTTACCTGGACCATGACTTTGGATTTCCCTCACCGAGTTGGCGAGTTGGCCTAATTGTGATTTTAGGTCTTGTATGGCTACTTGGGTGGTTTTTTGGAATTGGATATTATTTTTAGCCATTTGTTTCATCATGTCTTCTAGGCTAGGATCTGGTTTTGGAGGGGGTTGTTGGAAAGGCCTTTGTGGTGGTTCCATATTTTTGGGTGGTGGTAGTGGATGACTATTATGTCCCAATTAGTTCCATGGTTATTGAGGTTGGTTTGAATACCCCCTTTCCTATAGTCTTGGTTTTATTTCCACCCAGAGTTGGATGGATATTACGGTTCTTTCCTGATGGGTTGGTTATAGGGGCATCCTAGAAAAATTTCCTCACAACTCTTGAAAGGTTCTCTTAATTGAGGGAATTGGTCATGATAGTGGGTGTCGGCAGAACAGAGACCACAATGGATGGGAGTAAGATATTGGGATTTCCCTTGAAAAATAGCAAGTTGTCGAAGAAGGTTACTTAACTCTTCAAAATTCATACCCACCATCTTCTCGAATTCAGTACTTTTCACCTCATGGACACCTCTAATGGGTACACTAGACCTTGAACCAAATTTTTTGTGTGCCATGTTCTCACTAAGGGTCCTTTCATAAATTGGGGTTTTATCAAATAGCGCACCACCTACAGTAGCATCAATCATGTTTTTATCAATAGGAATTAAACTTTCATAAAATATTGTATTAAAAATTGATCACTTATTTGGTGGTGTGGGAAACTTGAATAAATCATTTTAAATCTTTCACATTATTCATGAAGGGTTTCCCCTTGTGATTGTCTTATCCCAAAAATTTAGTTCCTTATAGTTTCATTTTGAGAGGTCGGTTTTCAAGAAATAGGCATTTCATGCCCGCCCAACCTCTAATTGGAGAATTAACATAATATAGCCAATCCTTTGTAGGGAATTATAATGAAAAAATAAATTCCCTAATCTTTACTCATTCTTAATCCACACTAGTAGGTTTTAATGTTGAAAACATAGTGTGAAATTCTTTTAAATTATTATGTGTGTCTTCTCCAGAAAGTCCATGAAATCTTGAAAATAAGTGAATTAGACTAGATTTTAGTTCAAAGTTTTGTGCTTCGCCTTGCATTTGAATATAACTGGGTTGGATATCAACATCAGTCAAGGTTAGTTATTTTAGTTTTCTATTATTTTCATCCATGTTATACAAGTTTATTTTATTTTTAACATGGGTTCCAGAAAAATAATAAGGACTGAGAAGAGTTTCAATGTTTTGGGTGTCCTCCTTCAAAGGGTTCTCTTGTGTGTCTTGGTGTTGCTGACATAGGATCCTCTCTGGTTCGGATTCAAAAGGGGGTAAATCTACCAGATTATAATGCATCATACACAGAACCTACACGATAAATAAATCAAAACAAAAAATATATATGTAAAGGTAAAAGATAAAACAAATAAATATTCACAAAATTTACAAAAATCTTATAAAAAACATGCACTAAAAACCAAAAGTGATCCCCGGAAACGGTGTCAAAATTTGAACATGTTGTCATGAAAATTAAAATTGATTATGTTTTTAAAGTTGATTTATAGTATATTTAAGACCTTAGGTCATATCTAAAGGATAATTGATAGGTTTAGAGTGTGTATTTTTAATAAAAAGTACTAAAATAGGGGGTGGTTTTGAAAACATTTTTAAGAAAATAATTTAATTTAAAGAGTTTAATAATTTAAAAATAAAGGTGGTGTTTTAAGAATTATGAGAGAAGGAGGTAATTTAAAGTTAACTACACAACTTGTATAGTTCATTATTCTGAAAATTTCACATTTTTCAATGAAATTATTTGGTTTAGGGTTGTCAAGATCTTGATTCCCCTCTTGCCTCTTAAAACGATGCACAAAGAACCAACCCTTAACACAAAAATCGTGTTGTCAAGGTTTGGACCCCAAGAACAGAACAAGGGATACCAAATAATAATGAAACTACATGCATGTGAATGTGAAAAAGGATACTTGTGTTGTCCAATTGGATTAACCCAAGATTCTAACTTGAAATCTTAACCCAATCGGTGTTGAGATAAAAATCATTTCACTTGATTAAACCAAAACAAAGCATTCAAAGAATAATAATTTTATGATAAAACTTAAATGAATTTTTTCTCACACAAATTAAACAAAACCAATAGCATAAAAAGTGTTGGAACTCCCTCCAAAGTGTGTTTATCTTACTCAAAATGATTGTCTAATGTTTAGCTCGCCATCGAGAGGAGGAGGAGGCTCGGGTGGAACTTCACCTTCATCCTTGATACCCCTATGAGGATAGGGGATTTCAGAACTTCTAGGATGATGAGAGGACTCCTCTAGGACTCAAAAATATCAGCATATTTCCTCCTGTTCTATCTTACAAATGGGGTTCCCAATGTTCCATTTTATAGGAAAAGTGAAAGGTGGTTTTGGACACACTAATTTCATAAAACCACCTAGACCATGATTTTCGGCATCCAAATAGTTTTATACTACTTTGGAGAAAACTAAAAATTTATTAACACACCTCTTGAATATCTCAACCAAAAATTTTAAAACAATTTGAGTTATAAAACTCAAGATATGAATGAAATATAGAACACAACTTTTGACTTTGTGCATATTCGGTTCTCGAGATAGATCTATTCAGTTGGGCCCCTTAATGGACGAATTGGGCCTGTTTGTATTAAGAAGAGTTTTATAAAAATGAATTTTGGATCATATCACCAAATTTGAGACAAATTTAATGCACATATCAGATTTATTGTCCATTTGAGTCCAATAGTGTTATTGGAATCTTGCACATTTTGGCCCATTTTTCTTCAACTTCATCATAGGACTCCAAATCACCTCCACCTATTATTAAATAATCCAAACAAGTTAAATTAACCTTTTTAACGATCATTAACACAAAATAATTGAATCAAACATGAAGTTAAATTTATTATTAGATTTTTAATTTATGATACAAATCTAGTTTAACAAGGTGGTATAAGGGTGGAAATGAATAGTGAATCGCTACATGATCAATTCCATCCTTTAAAAAATACATCGGGTGAATATTTTGAGGATATTTGGTCATGTAAGACCTTATAGTCAATGTATCCTAACTATTAGTATCTCACAAATTATAATATTAGAGGAGTCAACATCATCAACTGAAGAAAAACTACACCCTCCCGCTCAACTAGGGTCAGCTTCAAGGAAGCCAACTACTCAGAAGCCTCCTACACCAAACGAGCCTGGGACTTTCTGCTAAGGCCATATACCACCATGTTGACCTTCCCTATAGTATAGACTATCTCAAATCCATAATCCTATAAAAACTCCAACCAGTGCCACTGTCTCAGGTTCAAGTCTCTCTTCATGAAGACATACCAGAGACTCTGATGGTCTGAGTAAACCACAAAGTGCTCTACTGGAAGATAGTGTATCCAAATACTCAAGCTAAATACTACCACTACCATACCTAGGTTATGAGTCGTGTAGTTCTGCTCATGGGGGTTTCAACTGCCTCGACCCATATGTGATAATTGCCTGCCTCTGCATCAATACATAATTGAGCCCAGCTTCTGAGGTATCACAATACACTATGTACTCCACACCCTCCTCTAGTAGTCTCAAAATAGGAGCACTCTTTAGCCTCAGCCTTAACTCCCCAAAGGATCTCTGGCACCACTCAGTCTAGGTAAAAGGTTTCCCTTTCTGCATCAGGGTGGTCAAAGGGGATGTAATCCTAGAGAAGTCTTTCATAAACCTCATGAATCCAAAACTAACTATGCGAGAGTTTACCATGAAATTGGTACTCTCAAAGCATGTCTATAATCCATCCTCAAGTGTCTCTTGTGCTCCTACTCAGAAGCTAAGGACACGCGGGTGTTATATATTCTTAGGGGTGGATACTCCTGCTCAACAGTCACCTAATGTGGGTGACAACAATCCACACTTCACTTTGATCTCTCATCAATATCTCAGGTAAACAACATAGGGATGCCTAGGTGAACACACTGGGTCTTGTGAATCCTTACCATTGTAGACCCACCAACTATGCCACTAACTCTCACAGCCCTAAGGGGTCATCCAATGTGCTTGCACAAACATCAGGCTATCCATGGTGCAAGTATATATAGAGGTATGTCTCACAGTGGGGAGGTAAAATTGTCATGTCATCATACCCCACCTTCATTGGAGGGAGCTTAGAGTTCATAACATCCACTACTCCAAAGTTAATACTAGTCAACTGGTAAATCAGTTTTAACCTCCTATGAATGCGCTCATCATGATTTATTTAGGGATCACTCATCATCAAGGAGGAAAACTCTATCCTACAACCCAGGGGCACTAACATACTCACTGTTAGTAATCATCTGATTATGGATTGTTGATTACTAGTCCATACTGAGGAAAACATCATAGGGTCTCACTGATTCTACAGAAAAATTTAGTGTGAGCCTCTCTCTCTCTTTATAGAGTAAGGTAACCCCATCGGCAGAAACATGAAACCACTGATCCTCTCTAAAGGAGAATCCAACATAAGGGTTGCGTAAAAAGGTCCTCCACTAGTATTTCTAGGTCTCGAAAAGGTACCACGCATAGGGAAATTTGGATTTCAACTTTGTGCTAGCAACTATAGTTGGAGCAGTAGTGACATAAGTCATACCCTAAACCACACTCAAGCCTCCCGAACAGAATCCCCATCCGTTGAGAGCTTATCATTTTCATTACCTACCTAATATCCTCAAATAGGGCCTTCTCTGACACCTCATCACACCAACATTCCTTGTACACACAAGTCAAAGGGACTCATATGTCACACTCTGAAAATATCCACTTTAGGCATCACTAACTCACCCTCATGGTTTTAGATTGCATCACAAGAACACATATCAGTGAGGAAAGTGTCCCTTTTTTCCTTTCATATTTATATCCACACTAAACATCTCCACCATAGGGCTCTACCAATGCCCAACGTTGCCCTGGAGAGGTCTCACCATAAGGACCACCATCGAAAGAGGTCTTATCCAAGCAGGATGGACCTTGAACTGATTCTGCATCACTCATTGGATCGTCATCACGATCCATAATTAGTATCTTGACTGGCTATCTTTGTAGAGGTATCTTGAAAGTGATCATGATGTACCATGGTCAAATGAGCATATATATACAATGGGAAGTTGTCTCAAGAAGTACAATCAAGGGAATCAATCTTATATGATGCATGTGTCATTAATACCTATAATCAATATCTCAGTATTCTGAGTTGAAAAATAGGTATTCAAGGTCCTAGTAAATAGATATGTTAGTCACCGCACCAACACTGGATTCCCTGGCCTAAAATACACACTTGAAAAACTTTGAAATTTTTTCCCTAATCCCAGCCAAATCCTCGTAAGGAGACTACTCCAAGTACCATCCCAAGGAATAAACTGCTCTGATACTAATATGTCATGACCTAACCCAACGGGGATTGAGGTGAAACTACCCCAAACCCACCTCCATAGGCTAGGGGTGGCAACAAGCACTAAAATACATAACCTAAATGGGAGGCCTTTGCCTAATATACATGTACACACACACCCAAACATCTCAATGAAGGGGTGCAGAGAAATAATAATAAAAAGATGCAATATCTAGAATATAACCGTGCATATAAAAACCTCTAGGGTGTACAAGAGTACAAAAATGAAAACTAAAATCAAAGGATAAAAATGCACACCCAACTAGAAATATTCCCCAACCTAAAAAAACAAGAAAGTAAATGTGTTGAGAGCGCCCACCTCCTGATCTTCAGGCTCTGACTACCGTATGTGGTCCAATGCACCAAGTATCCCTAAGCTCATCTATAGTCATCGCTGACCTGTTTTTCATTTTCATGAGACATGACACGTGTTGGAAAATCCTATGTAGGGGTGAGTATATACATACCCATTAGGATGACCCAAAATCTAAAGGGGGGAAGTAAGAGATACAATAGGAATGGGTAGACAGACAACTCAACCCAAAGCAAGAGATTACAAAATCTAATGACATGGATACATGTGTGTGTGTGTGTGTTCAAACCAAATAAACCCAAATGAGAGATAAAAGGATCTCTATCTCACAGCCTAGACTAGGAAAAGAGTGCCAACAATTACAGGAATTCCATCAACAATACCCAAAATCGTGCGTGTCTACCCGGCAGAAAATATCCAAGTCTAGCTACACCTCAACACTATGTTGCACAGTAGAGGGGAATCAATTTCTAGGTAGAGGACTCATGACCTAATACAACGGGAGGGTTATACTCACTAAATATCTCTAGGACTCATGACATTCCCTAATAGGAGGGTTCCACTAAAGTAGTCAGTAGAGGACCCATGCCTAGTCCCAGATGGAGGGTTCCACTCTAGTAGTTAGTAGAGGACTAATGCCCTGTCCTAGTAGGAGGGTGTCACTCTAGTAGTTAAGGACTCATGCCCTGATACAATGGGAGGGTGCCACTCAAATAGCAGTTAGAGGACTCGTGCCTAGTCCCAACTGGAGGGTGACACTCTCTTAGTTGAGGACCCATGCCCTGACTCTTAGGAGGGTTTCACTCAGATAGTAGATAGATGACCCATGCCCAGCCCAGCTAGAGGGTGCCACTCTAGTAGTCAAGGACCCATTACCTGACTCCGTAGGAGGGTGAAAATCAGTGGATAGGTAAAAGACCCATGACCTATCCTAGTAGGATGGTTCCACTCTTAGAGTAGATAGAGTACCCATGTCCTTCCCAGAATAAGGGTTCCACTCTATAGATAGGTATAGGACTCATGCCTAGCCCAGCTAGAGGGTGCCACTCTAAATCCCCTAGTGATCCTGTTCGATCGATTTCATCATCAAGCATCACCTAAAGAAACTTCTCACTTGAAACATCTTTAATCTTATTTTAAAATATACTAGAGATGCAACCATTTCATTCTACATGGAAAATATCAATATATGCTACTCGCGGACCAAAATTCGAGTCCAAATGAAGGAGATATGAGAGTTTTAAGTTTCCTCGGAAGAAAAAAGAGGGTACACTGTGTGTAAGGGGATTCACACGACATGTGGTCCCGCTCCATCGCCTAGTCATGTCCCTTACAATACATGGATTTCTTCCCTTGTAGGAATACATGACATGTAGAGGGTCTACACGGTGTGTTCGAGCCGCTCAGGGTCCTGCCCAAGCTCCCTAGTTGTGTCTATCTAGGTCTGCCCATAGCCGTGTCTTTGGCACATGGTGTTCACCTAGTCGTGTCTTCCCACACAGGGTCCTACTTGTGTGCTCCACCGCATGACTTTTCTACCTGGGGAAGGATACAAGGTGAGTGGATCAGCCACACAACATGTCATATTTAACTTTAGGTGAAACCCTATCCACCACATCCAGGGCCCTACATGTTGTGACTTCTTCGGACTACACAAAGTGTAGTTGGGTTTTTGATAGAAACATAGATATGTTCTTTGGAATCCAAATTCACCTCCGCTATGGTGATATATGCCTATGGGCCTCCCAAAATTTAAGGTAAATCCTTTGTTCTTAATTTATGGTCATTCGTTGGCTGGAAATTGAATACTGATTCATCTCGGTGGTTTGTCTTATGCACCGTGCACCTCTTGTTGCACCTCTATTGTCTCTAGTATCACCCAAATTTACCCAAGATTTTAGGGTTAAGTGATCTCTTGTAGTTTAGCTTGGGTTTTCAAATCCTCATAGACCTAAGAAGCAACCTACAAACACATACATTCTATGGATTGTTTTTGGATATTAAGTGTCCAAATTGGGTTGATTTTAGATGGGTTTAAGTTAATTCTAAGAGACTTAAGTGAATTCAATTTAAAAGAATGGCTTAATACTAGGTTATCACTTTGGGTGGATTGGATGCATTCCTTTTTCAACTATTTCAATTTCTTATATTTGAGATGGGTTCATTTAAGAAGATCAAACAACATCATCACTTAGTGGTTTAATTCCTAAACATCCTAACAATAATCACCTATAAACTTGGAGGATAAAAGTTTTGAGCACTCTAAGGTAAAGTTTCGTATTAGCACTTGAAGTGTATGGATTTAAATTCAACAAGGAAGAAGGAGTTTAAAGATCGTCAAACAAAACTCTCAATTAAAATAAGTGATTAGACATTAATGGAGTGAGAAATAATATCCAATACATTCCATTGATACTCCCTTGTATCAAAACATAATTTTATTATCCCTCCATTCATTTTATGGTTTCAATGGAAGTAGGAAGTAGACTCATGTGGGAGGAATTGAAGAAGTAAAAAACAGAAAATGAAATAATGATCACTCCACTATTATGTGATAATTTCACAAGGTTTGGTGTAAATAAATTCACACATTGAGCCAATGTTATCAACTTGATATTAATAATAACATAATAAGAGTATAATAAGAACTTTTATTAAGAACTAATGTGAATTGAACAACTTACGTGAGAAAGACAAACTCAAGGCAACAAAATCGCAGCATAAAATTACAATTAAACAAAGCACCAAAGATGATCAAATCCTCCAAAACCACTACCTTAAATAGTAATTTTGGAAGCCTTGGGTAGAGACTCAAATAGTTAAAGTCATCCCACTTGATTATGGTAGTCTTAGGGTGGTGGAAAGTTTGTGGAATTTGATCTTTTTCACCCTTGACCCGAAGTGGCATCCAACTTACATCCATCGAACAGAGGTGCCGAAATGACCTTCTATATGGCCTAATTTGAGTGGTACATGGAATAATAAAATTTATCTTAGTATGTATCCTACCATATTGTAAAATTTCATCCCAAATGTAATTTTGGTTTTCGATATATGTTTGAAATGGTGGGATGTTTTTCTGGTCCGTAGAATCTGGCCCAGAATTTCATATTCAACTTGGGCCGCCTGAAAATCCATTAAAACATTCTAATTATCTATTTTCAATGTTTGATGAAATGTTACCCATGATGTAATATATCTTAATTTAAATTTTTGTAATCATTGGGCTTTAATATTGGCTACTACAGTACTTTTATTGGGTTGTTGTCTAGTTCACTTTGCTCATAATGTTGTTGGTTCAAGACCCACTTTGGTGGTCTTACAATGTGAATCTTCAAGTGATCCAAAATCATGAATTGTTACTTATGTAATGAAAAAAATGAAAATTAAATATGAAAATAAAATAAATACCATTTGGTATTTTATATGGTGTTCAAAAATGTACCATGTAATAATGCATTTTAAAAAGGACTTACAATCATAATGTGAAATGGTGTTCAAAGTGTAAAATGAACTAAAATGGTATTTATGAATAATTAAACACATGAATATTATATATATTAAAAATGAATATTAGACTCATTAATTGGATAATCACACCCCCCAACTTGAGTTTTTCTAGTCCCAAGAAAAATATATCTCAAAAATATGAAATTCAAATTCTCTTTTCCAAAACATTTTAATACACAGTGATCACCAAAAATCATTATACCAAAAATCATTAAACCCATAAAAATATTTTAATACAATATAGTTTCATAATCATATCCAAATCCTAAGCTCATTCCTTTGTTCAAATTTATCACCATATTTCATCCAATGTTATTTAAGCATGATGATGTGTTGTGTATCACAATAGACATGGGGGTTCATCTTTATTCAAGGGGGAAATAATGAAATTGCTAGGTGGAATCACATTTCTATATTAAGATTAGTATTCAATATATATATATATATTGTTTTTTTTTTGAAATTTTTCCATGGTAATTGAATTGCACTCAATAGAGTCAACCCATGTAGCAAGACTTTGCCGATGACTCCCAGGCTCAGAGACCTTAGGTCACCAAGTGAGGCCCACATACTCAAGCATCATCTCAAGTTAACTTAGTCAAAAACAAAGTCAAATTACCACAAATAGAGATAAAATTACTAACTTTGGGACATACAACTATGGAGTCATGATCCTCAAGTGTCGAAAGCCATGCATTATGTCATTTCATTTCTCTACGTGCAAATTTATTATTATTTTTTTGAATTTTTTTTGAATTGTTTTTTTAATATTCAAATTAAAACTAAAATGATAATAAAACCTATGATATTTATTTGGGGGACCCCATTAACTCAAACTAATACCACATTATCCAAATAACGTGTGTTGTGATATTTTTTTATTTGGATGAAAATATAAACGATGAAATATCACATTAGACAGCCACACTTTCCAAAATCTATGCTCATGAAATTATACATGGATTAAAATCATAATCAGGGCATGTTAGATTATTTGATATTCAGTTTCAAAGTTTTCAATGTGTATTATCATGTTCAAAGTTAAAGGAATTTTTCCTTCCATTTACACACATTTTTTATTTCACAAGGATTTTTTTCTTTTCACCCCCCCCCCCCAACTTAGAATAACATTATCCCCAGTGTTTAAAGAAAATAAAACTTAGAAGGGGGTAGAGGAGAGGAGTTCAAATAGGATATTGAAAATGAGAATCATAGAATGAAGTCACCTGGTGGTTGAAGTTGACATTCACGTTGCTCCAATTTAATCCTTTGATATCCTTGTCACTCGTAGAGTTCCATAGTAGAACAAGGAAAAACAAACAAACAAACAAAAACAAAACAATATATATATGTATATATATGTATATTTATTTATTTATATAAAAAAAAGTAAAATATAAGTATATATACAAAAATTATATAATAAGGAAGCACTATAAGCCATAGGTCAGTGGAAAGAGAATGCCCATATCTCCCTCTGGTCCTGGGTTCGAGTCCCCGCAGCTTTTCTGGTTGTGACGGAGTTTTCCCCACGACCTACGACGTATCCTTTTAATTTTTTTTAATTATTATTTTTTTTTTGTATTTTTATTTTAACCTACAAACACATAAAAATAAAATAAAATAAACTGATGATACATTGTATTCTTTTTAAATTTCTAGGTAATGTATTACTCAGGGATCACACCACATGACACGGATGAATACGATGTTCCCCTTTCATACCCATTCATACTCATAATAGAAGAACAGATCAACAGTCTAAGGTATTATCATATTCAGATTTGATTGATTAAGTATTTTTTTTTAATATAAAATTGATTTATTAATCTTGTTTGAAAAATAAAGATGATTCACAATGATTGGAACCATGAAAACCACGGGTTGCCTCCCGTGTAGTGCTTTTGTTTAATGTCACTAACTCGACTTGAACCCCCCCCCCCAACTTACCCAATACCAACTTTCAACATTTTAAGGACCACATGTTTCACCATTTATACTAGTTTGAGATTGATTCTATGTTTATAACTTGTTTCATGCACAAAACTATATTCTAAAATGAGTGGGTAAATCCAAGGAATATCAAAAATGGTGGATCCAGTTGCTTCTATAGTCTTGCATAAGACATTAAGGATCATTCCTCTTTTATTTGTATCTAGAGAAGAAACAATTAAAAATTAAGGTTTTGGATATTCCCAATGAATGAAAATTTGAGGGAGCATGGAAAGGACATATGTTTAAGTTCACGTAGGCTAACACTTTCAAACATAGGTTTGAACTCGGTTTTATTTTCAAAATTTCTCAATAGAATTGGTTCATTTTTAATAGAATATTCAACCAAAAAATTGGACATATCAATTTCAAGAATGGATATGGACTCAAAGTTTTTTATTTCTCCCAATGGTTAAATGATCTTTGGTTTTGAATAATCATAAATGGAGCAATATTTAGGACTCTTAATCCATGATGTCAAATTTCCCTCTTTTGAATACAAAAAATCATATTCCTCTTAATTTAAACACCCATAAAAAATTCATTAATCCTCTTCATCTACCCCAAATCCAAAGGTTGTCTCTTCAATAAATTCATGAGAGATTTTTGGGAAACTATACACTTCACATAAGGTTATGGAAGGTGCAGTTGAAGTAGGGATGGGTTCCTCACAAGTTTTAAAGCTTTGTAGTTCTAATCTCAATGATAAAACCTTATAATTCATTCTCTCCATTTGTTGAAATAGTTTCTCAAGTAATTCTTTTGGATCAAACTAGACAAGGTGTTGATATATATGGTCTATTCCAGGAGGATAATTAAGTTGTTGGAATTCCATAGGAGGATGTTCATATTGGCCTTGTTGGGATTTGAATTCATTATAGGTTGGAATGTTTTGTGGATCATAGGAGTTAAAACATTGTGTCTCAATAGGTTGTTTATTATCCCACCAATAGAAACTATGATGGTCATTTTACATCATGCTTGGTGTGGGGTAGTCAAAGTAGGGATTGGTTCCCCATGTTTGGATTTGTTCAAAAGGGGTTTCCATAAGAGTGAAATTGGGGATGAGAATAGATATGTGGGGTGAGAAAAGGATGTTAGTGTATAAGATAACTTACTTAGGTACCCAGAAACGGTGCCAAAATTTTTTCTTGCCCAAATTTACCCAAGATTTTAGGGTTAAGTGGTCACTTGTAGTTTATCTTAGGTTGTCGAATCCTCGGAGACTTAAGAAGTAACCTAGAGACACGTACATTCTATGGATTGTTTTTTTATATTAAGTGGACAACTTGGGTTGATTTTAGATGGGTTTAAGTTAATGATAATAGTCTTAAGTGAATTCAATTTAAAAGAATGGGTTGATCCTAGGTTATCACTTGGGGTGGATTAGATGCATTCCTTTTTCAATTATTTCAATTTCTTATATTTGATATGAGTTTATTAAAGAAGATCAAACAACATCATCACTTACTGGTTTAATTACTAAACACCCTAATACTAATCACCTATACACTTGGAGGATCAAAGTTTTGTGCACTCCAAGGTAAAGGTTTGTATTAGCACTTGAAGTGTGTGGCCTTAAATTCAATAAGGACGAAGGAGTTTAAAGATCATCAAACAAAATTCTCAATTAAAAGAAGTGATTAGAAATTAATGGAGTGAGAAATAACATCCAATACAGCACCTTGATACTCCCTTGTATCAACCCATAAGTGGTTTATCCCTCCATTTATGTTTTGGTTTCAATGGAAGAAGGAAGTAGACTCATGATGGAGGAATTGAAGAAGTAAAAAAACAGACAATGAAATAACGATCACTCCATAGTTGTGCGATAATTTCACAAGGTTTAGTGTGAATAAATTAACACATTGAGACAATGGTATCAATGTTATATAAATAAGAATATAATAATATTATAATAAGAACTTTTATTAATAAATAAGGTGAATTTAACAACTTACATGAGAAAGACAAACTCAAGGCAACAAAATCACAGCATAACATTGCAATTAAACAAAGCACCAAATATGACCAAATCCTCCACCACAACTATATTAAATAGGAATTTTTTAAGCCTTGGGTAGAGCCTCCAATATTTAAAGTCATCCCACATGACTATGTTAGGCTTAGGGTGGTGGAAAGTTTGTGGAATTTTATCTTTTCCACCCTTGACCTGAAGTGGCATCCAGCTTGTATCCACCAAAAATAAGTGCTCAAATGACCTTCTAGATGGCCTAATTTGAGTGGTACATAGAATAATAAAATGTATCCCCAGATTTCTCCTAACATCCTGTAAAATTTCATCCCAAATGTAATTTTTATTTTCGATATATGTTCGAAATGGTGGGATGTTTTTCCGGGCCGTAGAATCTATCCCAGAATTTCATCTTCAACTTGGGTCACCTTAAAATCTATTAAAACATTTGAATTAGCTCTTTTAATTGTTGTATTAAATGTTCCCCATGATTTCATATGTCTTAATTTAAATTTTTAGAATCATTGGGCTTGAATCTTGGATGCTATAGTACTTTTATTGGGTTGTTGTCCAGTGCACTTCGCCCAGAATGTTATTGGTTCAAGGCCCACTTTGGTGGCCTTCCAATTTTAATATTCAAGTGCTCCAAAATCATGAATTATTTCTTATGTAATGAAAAAACTTAAAATTAAATATGAAAATAAAATCAAGATCATTGAGTACTTTATATGGTGTTCAAAAATGAACCTGTAATAATGCATTTTAAAAAGGACTTACAATCATAATGTGAAATGATGTTCAAAGTTTAAAATGAACTAAAATTGTATTTATAAATAATGAAACACATGAATATTATATATATTAACAATGAATATTAGACTCATTCAATGTATAATCAGTCTTTAATCCTAGATCCATAAAACCAATACTCATTATACCACGATTCATCCCAAAATCTATCCTTGATCATTAATCCATTCATCATACATGAAATTATCATGAATATGGAGGCTCGATCAGGCTCGGTCCCACCCGGAAATGTCGAATCATGACCACATGGTCCAATGATGACTAATGTGAAGAATTTGGGGGAGAAAGGCACAATAACAAGGGTTTAACAATCATTGTTCAAGCATTCTTGGACAACAGATACAATTGGGATAATTTGGGGTGAGAAAAAATTGAATAATCAATCAAATATGTACATAGCCACATGAAACGACTTATAATTGTCACAAATCAAAGAAAAGGATGATTATAAGACCCTCATTTTTAAGTAAGTAACCCTATCTTTATGTATTTTAAATATTTAAAGTGTTTGAGTGAAGTATAGGAGGGTTTGGAATACTTTTGGAATGTTTATGGGGAATTTATGGTGGTGTGCGGTTTGAGTATGGTTAGTAAAAACCATGAAATGCCTCTAGATAATCATGAAAAGTGAATCAATGGGATCTGGGAGGAGTACGGTTAGGAGCACGGTTTTTCCAAATCATGTGGCCACCCAAGAGAAATTGTGTGAAGTGTGATAAAGGGATTATGCATGGTTAGTGCACAAATTGTCTAACTTTGTAAACCAACACTGTGAGGTGCTTCTTGAGACAGAGGCTTGTGCACAGTTAGTACACGGTTTCCTAACTATGTGAGCTAATCATACATGGATAAAATTTAAATTCTAAAATTATGGATCTAACTCGATTTTGTATATAAAACTCCCATTTTTTCCCTAAGTCAACCCTAACACGTTTTTCTCTCTTCTCAAAGGATGTAGAGACCCTTACCTTCAATCCGAGAATGATCCATTGGAAAATCTTGGTGCGTTGAAGGCCACATTCCTTGGTAAGTCTCCGTTCTTGGTGGTTTTTCTTAGATATTTTCTTCTTCCCTCTCTTTAAATGTTATATCCAATTCGTTTGGGATGGATCTAGGTTCTGTGATGCCAATAATGTTGAGATATAGTTGTGTTGATGTTAGGGGAATGAGATCTAAGGTGGGTTTTTGAAGTTTCAACCTAGTTTTGTTGAAGAGTTTATGTAATTATTCATTTTCTACATAGTTTCTAAGGTAGGTGGATTCAATCTCGATTCCTCTTATTAGAACTAGAAGGCTTTTTTTGAATTTCATAGAATTGATAGTGAAATTGTTGTTCAAAGCTTTATAGAAACCTTCTTTAGTGATGGTTTGTGAAATTGCGGAATTGTTGTGAAAAGTGATTTGTTGAATGATTTTAAAATGATGATTTTAAAAATGGTTGTTTGGTTTTATTCATGGAAAAAGGTTTTGAGGAAAGGTTTTCAATAAAAATATTGTTTTATTGAAATGATTTGGCGTGATTGGTTTGGTGTGGTTTTGGTATAATTGGTTGGAATGTGTTCATTTTCATTGGTGTGAACCTATAGAAGGGGTGTGTGCCATTGGAGAACTAGTATATGGTTACCTTGTGATGACTTTGTAGATAGACGAGAGACCACTCATGAGTATGGAACTATCACCTGATCATGCATGTGTGGATGTGTAGATTGGAATAGGTTATGCCAAATGGATTTGTGAAATGATTTGAAGGAATTTTTTGGTTGTTTTCCATGGAAATTGTTTGTTGAGAAAATTTTTGGATTTGATATAAACTATTAAATATATTTTTAAGTGTTTTATATAAATTGTTTTGTATAAATGTGATAACATGTTCTATCCTAGTGGCGTGAGTAGAGAAGACATTTGGGGACAACCTACTAAGTTTCATTACTCACCCCTACTTTGGCACTTTTGGTGATTTTGCAGATGTTGTTTATCTAAACACAGGTAAAGGAAAAGTGTAGATACCCGAAGCTTGACGTACATTGACATTACATTACATTTGCGGAATACTTAGTACATAACAAAAACACACACACAAGGACCGTAATAGTTTAGTGTCTTTAGAAACTCGGAATATAATCCTCTAATCCTGGTGAAAGATCTTCAACATCTCCCATAAAGATCTTCCTTTTTATTATTCATAAAACCTTTCTTTATATCCTGGGGAAAAGAAAACATAAAAGGGTGATCTCAAATGATCAGTAAGGGTAAACAAAAGAAATATCAATCACATCATATACATAAGCACATAACTTTTGGAAATCTTAACCTGTAAAAGAGATCATAATTTCATAACCTGGAATAACTCATGGCAGTGAAATGTAATAATCATAAATTAAAACATTAAACTTTTTGGCATACACACATAATCATAGAGAATCATTTCTTGTTAGTCAAGACTCATTTCCAAGACTATCTTAGTGGACAAAGTCCCTTTCTGAACCGAGTCACCCTCGTTTCAGTCCTGTTTCACTGAACCGGTATAACCTACCATTCCAGCCATGTCTATCTCATGAGATATAAAATCTTTACCCAATGCATTGTAGGGAGATATAGGTCCCACCCATCTCATAATGATACCATTCTTATGTGTGCCACAAAATCATAAACCATACATCATTTCATAACCCATGTAATAAAAATGGGAATCTTAAACATCATGACATCATAAAACAATTCATATACGATAAAGGAATTCATAAAAATAATTCCATCACAACATATTCAAATAAATGTAAAAATATGGATAGAAACAGAACCCTTTATTATCTTATATGGAAAATAATTTTGATAAAACACTTGAATTGAATTCTTGAGGAAAATATCCTTTCTTCTTCAAAATCAATTTCTTTTCACAAAACGTCATGCAATTTTAAAAGAAATAGATTTTATTGAAAATAGTCATGAAATATTTTGAAGGAAGATTTATGAAAATAAGGCTTTATAAAACCGTAAAAATCCGTTCGTTCCGTATAAGTTAAAAAAAACATTCTTCGTACTTTTGTCGGAAAAGTCAAAAAGTACCTCGTACGAAAAACGAAAAAAGATTCCTTTCATATCTTTTACTAAAAACTCACCGAAGGGTAAAATAGGTTTTAAACAATTGTATTTAGATGGAAATAATATTACATATTGAGGGAACATGGATGTGGATGATAAAATACACCCCAGTAAATACCAAAGTATAAACAATCTCGGATAAAAATGAGATTGTGATATTTTCCTTACCTTAGGTCCGATTTGCTTCGTAAGTGTCCGAACCTCCTATATAATGATTTAAATAATGTCATTGACTTATTACAGAATCATATTCATTGTTATTATATCATATATGGTTCACTTATGACTTTATATTACCCGTTCTTTTGTAAATTCATGTTAAAGTAGCGTTTTGGGTAAAATCGTCTCATTTGTCGTCCGTGTTTTGACTTGTAATTATTAATATGATTACTTAGATCATGATTACTTAATTCCAGAATATAAAACATGATTTATATATATATTCAGAATATACATATATATAATAAATCAATAAATGGAAATAAATACACCGTTCATAGAGACGGTAGACCGTTCGTACGCATGAATGCTATTTTCGTTTCCTTATTGAGTTGAATGGAATTAAGTAGATGACATACATATATATACACATAAATCCAGTAGCTTTATAATGTCATATATTTCATTATTATTTCTTATATATACTTTATAATCATTCTTAAATGGTTAACATGGAGAATGAATCCAATCGCGTCGTGGAGACGGTAGTCCGTACGTACGCACGAGCGATGATATCATTTCCATAATTATTGAATTGAATTGGAGTGGATGATACAATATATCAGAATCAATATGATGTTATAATAACTATGTATAGTTATTATTTACACCATAATACCCATCCATTTAAGGTGTTTGTGGAAAAGCAGATTACACCACGGCGTGGAGACGGTATTCCGTACGTACGCACGCGCGGTGATTTCCTTTTTCCGTAGGATGGATAGAAGGTTAATTAGAGTTGTTTAATATTTATAATAACATATCAGTATATAATAAATACTGATGTTATTACTTTATCATGAAACAACTAAAGAAGAATAAGTTGAAGAGGAAAGAAATTGAAAAAGATCGGTAATGGATATTACCTCGTTTTGACGCGCCTTTTCTTAACCTCCACTTAAAGAGCTAAGGATGGTCTTTGAAGAAGACCAAGACCTCTAGGATGATACTAGGGAAGTGGAGAAGATATTTTGTGAGGGTTTGGCCGAGCTTGAATGCTCAATTTGGTGTGAGGAGGAGAGGGAGGAGGTGCCCTTTTATAAGGGAGGAGAGGGGCACCTTTGGAATAACTAAAAATATTATTTTATTATAAAGTCAAGTTCGGTTTTAAATAGCTCAAAATTGATTTATTTCGATGCTAAGGTGGGGATGGGTCGAAATCCTCTCATCCAATAGAATTTATACAAGTTTAGGTTCCTATTTTAACCTTATCATTTAGATTTAACATTAAGTTAAATAATTTTACTTTTACCGTGTCTTCTTGTGTTCTTATACTATAAGGTTAATAAACTTACTATATCAAGAAAAACGAACCCCAAGTTGTTTATTATTAATATATATAACCTTATCTAAGTCATTTGTCCGAATATTAGATTTTTAGGAATAAAATAACAATTAATAATATAATATTTATTTTAAAAACTATTTTATGTCAATTTTAACACTATTTAGTAATTGATTTTTTTGAAAATCCTAACAGAATGATAAGTTCGAAAAAAATTACTTAAATCCATAATAACATGTCATATTAACCTATAAAATTAGTGTAATTCATAAAAAGTCTCAAATTATATTTATTTGGGTATTTATAACATCAATTATGTCAATATTTCATTAATAAGATAATTACTTCATCATCGTTGTGTCATAAATAAATTATATTATTTAATGTCTAAAAATTACAAATAAAATACCATTATGTAGTAAATCTTTTTATCTTTCTAATTAATATTTATAGTCTAATTTATATTATGTATAACCCCATATTAAAAATGTTTTAGTAAATAAACTTTGATTTTAACTCTTTTAACCCTTCTTTAAATAAATTAATAATAAATGTCCTAATCTAATCCAAGTGGGCCTAAATGGTCATATTTTATTCCTAAGTTTGTTTTTGGTAGAATTACACTTGTCCAATAGAATTAGGACATGTGTTAGGGTAATAATAATATCATTTCTACCCTTAATTACCCTATTTACTTTTAACCGTGGTAAATAAAAGTAAAAAGTTACTATTCACCAAAAATTATTTTCATCTCATTGAACCAAATTTTACTTACTGACATCAACCGTGTCTCTCGTATTTTTGAAATTTCACTCACAGAAGCGGTAAAATTAAGTTTTATGAAAAATTCAGTTTTTTTTAACTACCACTTAGTGGTTTCACTATTCATCAAAAATTGAAAGTTCTCAGAAAAATACCAAAAATTAGGCCTAAGCTATATTTGATATTATGAACTCAAAAATGATTTATATTTTACCAAATTCAAAACATATCATTTGCATTAATTAATTTAAAAATTAATTCCCGTCGTCAAAATAAAAGGCGTGTTTTTAAGAGATAATAACTATCAAAAGATTGACACTTGTTTATAACTGGTTTAAATGTGAAATTACATCCAATGACCAACATTGTATTAAATTGTAAAAATATATTCTAAATATACTTTAAAACCACTCAAATTAATAATTTATCACTATTAATTATTTCAATTGAAAAAGTTGTTTTTAATTAAAATTTAGTAATTTTCACTATTCATCAAAATATGAAAGTTATCCGAAAATCACCAAAATTTCACCCTAAGCTAATTTCGATATTCCGAATCCAAAAATGAAGTCCATTTTGAAAAATAGAATTTACAAAATTTCAAAAAGTGGTCATTACTATTCATAACATCTAGTTTTAATAATATTTTAATAGCATATTGTTGTTTAGTGAAACTCGTTATTGCGTACTACACACGCTATCAAGGAAGGTCGTGATTGCGTGTAATGAAAGGCAAGTCAAGGATGCATGTTGAGAAAGCTCCTTTTGGTGTAGCGTACAACACAAGACATTAATGAAATTAAAAAGAATATTTTTCATAAAATCTCGGGGTGTTACAAAAAGTATCTAATTTATTTATTGATGAATCATGATACTTTGAGCATGGATTGTGAATTTGGATCTTGGAGCATGTTGGGAGCTGTGGACTTAGTGACTTGGAGCCTTTGAGTTTTGTTGGGTTTTTCTTCCACATTATACTCTGATATGGGTTATGGTATGGTTTGGTATTATTGACTTTTTGTATTACTTTGAGTTGTATTACACTGTTATCATGCATCATATAATGAATATTGGTTTTGGTATTCTGGTTTTTTTAAATTAAAAAGGGAAAATCATACCCTAATTTTTTATGAAGCCCTCGGTATTTTTTTTAGCCTTTGGTGTCTTGGGGGTGTAACTTAAGGCCAAGTAGTAATTTTTCCTTTTCTCAATCCAATGAGGAGGGGAGGGATGTTACAAGCGGTATCAGTTTGTACAATCCTTGGGTATCAATTGATCGTTCTTGGAGTTGAAAATCATTCTCGATTAGTCTTTGATTTCGGATGGTAGAAAGGATTAGGATTTTCGGAACTTGAAATGTAAAGAATAAAAGGTGTAGCTAAAATATTTATGTTGAACCTTAAGTTAATGGGGATTTGGATACATAAGTGTTTTAAGACACTTATAGTATTTATAATATCATTATCATGGGTTTAACCAATGAGAAGAGCATGACATGCATTGTTAGAAATGAATTGTAACGCCCCAACCCCAGTTACCCAGAGTCGGTGCATTATTTTAATACATTGGCATGATTACAAGGAATCAAGTCTCGAAGGACCGATCGGTTTAGCAGTCTTGGAAAATAGATTACATACATGAATGTTACATTACACTTTATAACATAAAAAACAACATAAATAATCCTTTATGAATGACATTATTCCCTTGGCTTAACCCTTCATATCAATCACAATACACTTCTTGGAATCCTGGGAAAAATAAAACATAAAAAGGGGTGAGCTCATATGCTCAGTAAGGATAACAATATAGTAGAAACTTTCATAAATAAGCATAAACATTTAGGATAATGTATAAGACTAAAACAAAAGCCTTTTTAAACTTAAACTTCAGCATAATATGACAAAGATAAAATAAAATAATGTCATTTTCTTATTCACATGGATATTCTACTAGTCGAATAATCACATTCAATATCAATAGCCACTTTCATAATGATGGAATGCATAATATCAGACTATCATAACCACATAGTCAAGGCCTTGTGCCAAGACTACAAATAATATTTTGTCAAGGCCTTGTGCCAAGACACTAGTTTGTCTCATGAGACCTATCGATGCATCGAGGAGCTATAGCGAGCTCCACCCGTCACTTACTAAGTGCAATGCATTCCTCATATGAAAAGGTTTAAACATAACATAAACATTCGTATTAAAACTGGCATACGAAATGTCAATATTATACCCATAAACCATGAATGGTATAAAAATAACACATCCACAGTCAAACATATCCCAAAACCTTCAATAAAATACGGAAGACTTGTATCATAATAAGTCAACTTCAAACAAGTTTAAAATCCATTAAAGGATTTTGACATAGATGAAAATGATTTGTAAAACTCTTTGAAATAAATATCCCTTTTTCATGAAAACATTTAAAAGTCACACAATTTAGAAAGGAAGACATTTAAATACATTTTTGAATCAAATTGTCCCATACCACTTTGAAACTTTTGAAATTAATTAACATTTTAAAACATTTATGTCCATTTAAATAAATCCTTAAAACCATTTTGAAAACATGGACATTAATGAGAATGGTTTAGAAGAATAAATCTTTAAAACATTTAAAATGATGTTTTAGTAAAAAGTACCTTAAAATAATCCCTTTGAAAACTATTTTATGAAACATGGACATGGATAATAAATATGTCTCAGTAGATACTTACATAAAAACAACCTCGGATAATAAAGAGATTGTGAGATTAACCCTTACCTTGCACTTTTCTTTAGTCGAGGGTACGTTTAAACTCTTGTATTAAGATATTAGTATGTTATTAAATTATACCAGAATCATATTAATATTTATGATATCATACATGATTCATTTATGACTTTATACTACCCATTTAATAATAATTTCCATGTTAAATTAACATTTCGGGTAATAATCGCTTTCTTTATCGTACGTGTTTTAACTTGTTACTCTTGATTGAATCACTTAAACCAAGATTTAAATACTTCCATAATATAAAAAATTATTTATATATCATATATATTTAGAATATAAATATGTATAATAGACATATATATAAAATAAAAAACACCATTTATGGAGACGGTAGTCCATACGTACGCATAAACGATGTTTCCATTTTCATATCATATTGAACGGAACTAAGATATATGTAAGTAAATATATATATATATATATATATATCTCCAGTAGCATTATTATTTCATATATTAAATACTTATTAGTAATATATATTTTTATAATTGTCGATGAATGGTGAACATGGAAATGAATCTCATCGCGTCGTGGAGACGGTAATCTGTACGTACGCACGAGCGACAATATCATTTCCTTAAAGGTGTGGAATTTGATGGTATATTAATTTTAAAGAGACATTATCATGTTATTTTCATTATTTATATACATATTAATCATCATTATATCCATCCAAATAACATAGTGTTGAATAACAAATTACACCACAACGTGGAGATGGTAAGCCGTACGTACGCACGCATGGTGACATTATCATTCATAAGATGGATATAATAATGAATATATTTGTTCCATATTTATAATAACATCATGGTATATAGAATATACTGGAGGTATTATTTTAGAATTGAAATAACAAATAAAGAAGAAGTGGAAGAAGAAAAGAACTTGAAAGAAGGTGGTGAAATTATTACCTCTTCTTCGAGTTCTTCTTTTTGATTTGATCAAAAGGGATCCTTAAGTTGGATTTCTGACTAAAGAAAGGCCTCTAGGAGGAATTTAGGATAGTTTGGAGGATATTTGGGTAGATGTTAGCCGAGAAAAATGGCTTATAAGGTGTGAAATGGAGTGAAGGGGGAGTGCCCTTTTATAAGAGGGGTGAGAGGCACCTTAGGAAAAGTTAGAAATATTATTTTATAATAAAATAATTTTCGGTTTATAATGGCTCCAAAATGGATTATTTAAAGGATAAGGTGGGGATGGGTCTAAAACTACTCAATAAATATGTTTTATATAGGTTTGGGTTACTATATTAACCTTAACTTTTATATTTAACTCTTTGTTAAATAGTTTGACATTTACTATGTCTCTTTGTATTTTTATATTATATGGTTAATAAACTTACTATATACTGCCAATCAAACCAAAATTGGTTCATTAATGTCATATATATTATTATATAAGTATTTTTTCCAAACCTTAGATTTTTAGGACCATTATATCAATTAATAATATAATATTTGTTTTAAAAACTATTTTATGTCAATTTTGACACTATTTGGTATTTGTTTTTTTGTTAAAATAATAAAAGCATGATTACTTCAAAAAAATACATTTAAACAGTCCTAACATGTCATATTCACCTATAAAATTCGTGGATGTCATAAAAACTTTGAAATTATATTTATTTTAATATTTATAATACCATTTATTTGATTCTTTCATTAATAAGGTAATTACTGCATCATCATTGTGTAATTAATAAATTTAATTATTTAATATCTAAAAATTATAAATAAAATACCATTATGTATAAAATCATTTTATATTTCTAATTAATATTTATAGTCGAATTTATCTTATGTATAACCCTATATTAAAAATGGTTTAGTTATTAAACTTTGATTTTAACTCTTTTAACTCTTCTTTAAATAAAATAATAATAGATGTCTTAATCTAATCCAAGTGGACCTAAAGGGTCATATTTTATTCCTAAGGTTTTTTTTGGTTGAATTACACTTATCCAATAGAATTAGGACATGTGTTAGGGTAATAATAATATCATTTTTACCCTTAATTACCCTATTTACTTTTAACTGTGGTAAATAAAAGTAAAAGGTTATTATTCACAAAAAATTATTTTTATCTTATTGAACCACATTTTACTTCTTGATATTAATCGTGTCTCTCATATTTTCAAAATTCAACTCACAGAAGTAGTAAAATTAAGTTTTATGTAAATTTACAAATTCTCCTAGGAGGTGAGTAAAAGGCGGTGAAAAGGTTCAATAAATTTTTTATATATCTAAAATTATTATAAAATGACTCCAATGAATTAAATTGAATTTATATAGGTATTATGTATATATTTTGACCTAAAATAAATTTAAATAAAATAAATAATTTTTTAAATAAAAAGATGGTTTTAAACAATAACTCAGTGTTTTTCACTATTCATCAAAAATTGAAAGTTTTCAGAAAAATACCAAAAAATCACCCTAGGATAATTTTGATATTCTGAATCCAAAAATGATGTCTATTTTACCAAATTCAAAACATATAAGTTTCATTTATTAATTTAAAATTAATTCCTGTTGTCAATACCAAAAGGCGTATTTTTAAGAAATAATAACTATCAAAAGATTGACACTTGTTTATGTCCAATTTCTATGTAAAATTACTTACAATGACCAGCATTGGATTAAATGGTAAAAATATAATCTATTTATACTTCCAAACCATTAAAATTTATATTTTAACACTATAAATTATTTTGATTAAAAAAATTGTTTTTAGTTAAAATATAGTATTTTTTTACTATTCATCCAAATATGAAAGTTATCAGAAAAATACCAAAAATTTATTGAAACTAAATTATTATGTCCCGGTTCTAAATAAGAAGTTTATTTTGTCAAATTTAATATATAAAAGTTTCAAATATTGGATTTAAAAAGGGTTCGCCATTAAAAGGCGGTAAAATTGCATTTTTTGAAAAATACTTCTTTTATCTGAAAAAATGTATTTTTTCATACATTATGTCTAAAAAACTCATAATATGGATTATAAAATTATAAGTATTATATAAAGTTCAAAATCCAGTTAATACTATTCATAACCTCTTTTGAACGACTAGTTTGGTAAGTCGTGGTGCGCTTGAACTCAGTGTTGCGTGTAGTACAAGTTATTGAATTACTTTGAAGAAATAACATACTATAAAATCTTGGGGTGTTACATTCTTCACTCCTTAAATAAATTTCATCCTCACAATTTGAAATTGTTCTTTGAAAATAGAAAATACTTTTGTGGTAAAACTCACATCTGAAATTGGGTTAATAAAATTCAGTCTTAATAATAGGAAAAGGGGAATGAAAAATTCACCACCAAATTATGATCTCAATTAGGAGAACATTGGTAGAAATTAGAGACACATAATTGGAGGAAAAAAATAAATATTTATAGGGAGTGATTGAGGTCATCAGTCACAAACAATTGTAGAATTGAGGGCCTCAAATCCATTAATCTATGATGATTTAAAATATCATCGGTTCAACAAAACATAAGGTATTAGGATAAAACATCTTTAGTTTTCAGATGCCTTACCTAAATTTTAAGAATTTATTTCTTCTTAGAATAATAGAAGAAAAAATATATATATATATATATATACTTGACAAGTAGAGTTTCATCCTTGAACTAATTCCTACCACAAACTCATCTTTCACTCCAAATGATAAAAAAAATATTTACCTAAATCGTATAAGGTTCTAAAAAAATGAATTTATAATTCATCTACCATACCCTTTAAAAAAACTAAATTATTCAATCCAGGACATCACGTGGGTCAGTGATAGGTGATACACCGTTGTCTCCCTTTGGTTGTGGGTTCAAGTATCGCGGCCTTGCCGGACGCGACGAGTTGCCGCCCGACCTCCGGGTTGTCCTTTTTATGGAAATCCAAAAATAACCTTAACAATAGTATCCAATTTCAAACTTAATCCATTACAGCCTTTAGAATTATCCGAAATAATTATATCCAAACTCTCAGTCCAAAATTTATAAGGAAGTTAAACTTAATGAGGATCATTTTTTCCAGGTAATAACATGTGAATGCCTTCATCGTGTATTCTTTTACAACACTGTATCCTCCTGAATTACCAAAATCAACCATCTCTTATTCCAAAAACACTACTTCATTATCAGGACCATATTAAGGATTACCTTTCCTTCAACAATGTATTTTCCAAAAAGTGTAGCTGACTATTAAGTCACTTTTCTTAGAACCATATAATCTTAAATCCTCAATAAAATATTACTGCAGTACAATCCTTATTTATCTCCATAATTCATGTAACTAGTATACTGTTGATACAACACTCAAATGAAATAACAACATAAGAACACTAGTCATTCCTCTTCATCTTAGGTAGTATCATAACTTGATTATAATCCAATAACATCATTTGCGGTATACTCTTATGATTTGGAAATTGGTTCGCATAGTGTCCCAAATCCTTGCAGATGAAGCATTGTACATTTGAAAACTTTTTCTTTACCTTGCAGTCACGTACTTGGTGTCTTTTTTCTCCACACTTATAACAAACTCTCATTCCCTTCAGGCAAGTTCCAAGGTGTTTCTTCCCATAGTTATCACATATGGAAAAATTCTTCTTTTCCCTCTTCCTTTTATCCATCTTTATCTCTTCCATCCTTTTCTTATCTTGCTTCCCTTTAAAGCCATAGGACTCAAAGAATTCTTTACTTATCTTATTAACACATGATATTATTTCTTCATATGTTGAGAATACATGGGAGACTATTTATCTTCTTAATGTTGGCTTAATATCGTGAAAGATATGATTCTTCTTACTCTTTGGATCATACATATTACTGGAGTTCACATTCCTTCTACTAGGTTCCATTTCTATACAATGGCATATACTAGATCAGTTTATGAATTACAATGAATAATTCCAAACTTGTAAAATACCTAACATAAATTGAACAGTTTATGAATATAATTCATAAAAATATTTTCTTTGAGGAGTTATATACTAGAAGATCCTTCATAATGATTTGTAAAGAAAATGAAAATTATCCTAAGCATATCCCCCGGGAGTGTCGTAACCAAGAGTGCAGCAAGGACTGTTGTCGTGCACCAATTCTCATTCGAGTTTAGCTCAAAACGGTGTTTTTAGGTTTTACCCCTAGGTACATCTGTGTCAGAGCCGCCTCTACCTGCTCGTATCCAGACAGGGATGTATTTTCTTGGTAAACTCACAAAATCTCTACATTACCAAAATTCTAGGAAGTTCTTCTATACTAATCTTCAAAGTCTATCTTAGGGTAATGTGCTCTAATCATAGTTTATCTAAATCTAGTTTCCAAGGTTATTGCTAAACTTCCTCTGATACCAACTGTAACGCCCTGACCCCAGTTACCCAGAGTCGGTGCATTATTTTAATACGTTGGCATGATTACAAGGAATCAAGTCCCGAAGGACCGATCGGTTTAGCAGTCTTGGAAAATAGATTACATACATGAATGTTACATTACAATTTATAACATACAAAACAACATAAATAATCCTTTATGAATGCCATTATTCCCTTGGCTTAACCCTGCATATCAATCACAATACACTTCTTGTAATCCTGGGAAAAATAAAACATAGAAAGGGGTGAGCTCAGATGCTCAGTAAGGATAACAATATAGAAGAAACTTTCATAGATAAGCATAAACATTTAAGGCAATGTATAAGACTAAAACAAAAGACTTTTTAAACTTAAACTTCAGCATAATATGGAAAATATAAAATAAAATAATGTCATTTGCTTATTCACGTGGATATTCTACTAGTTGAATAATCACATTCAATATCAATAGCCACTTACATAATGATGGAATGCATAATATCAGACTATCATAACCACATAGTCAAGACCTTATGCCAAGACTACAAATAAGATTTTGTCAAGGCATTGTGCCAAGACACTAGTTTGTCTCATGAGACCTACCGATGCATCGAGGAGCTATATCGGGCTCCACCCATCACTTACTAATTCCAATGTATTCCTCATATGAAAAAGTTTAAACATAACATAAACATTCGTATTAAAACTGGCATACGAAATGTCAATAATATACTCATAAACCATGAATGATATAAAAATAACACATCCACAATCAAACATATCCCAAAACCTTCAATACAATATGGAAGACGTGTATCATAATAAATCAACTTCAAACAAGTTTAAAATCCATTAAAGTATTTTGACATAAATGAAAATGATTTGTAAAACTCTTTGAAAGAAATATCCCTTTTTCATGAAAACATTTAAAAGTCACACAATTTAGAAAGGAAAACATTTAAATACATTGTTGAATCAAATTTTCCCATACCAATTTGAAACTTTTGAAAGTAATTAACATTTTAAAACATTAATGTCCATTTAAATAAATCCTTAAAACCATTTTGAAAACATGGACATTAATGAGAATGGTTTAGAAGAATAAATCTTTAAAACATTTAAAATGATGTTTTAGTAAAAAGTACCTTAAAATAATCCCTTTGAAAACTATTTTATGAAACATAGACATGGATAATAAATATGTCCCAGTAGATACTTACGTAAAAACAACCTCGGATAATAAAGAGATTGTGAGATTAACCCTTACCTTGCACTTTCCTTTAGTCGAGGGTACATTTAACCTCCTGTATGAAGATCGTAGTATGTTATTAAATTATACCAGAACCATATTAATATTTATGATATCATACATGATTCATTTATTACTTTATATTACCCATTTAATAATAATTTCCATGTTAAATTAACATTTCGGGCAATAATCACTTTCTTTATCGTACGTGTTTTAACTTGTTACTCTTGATTGAATAACTTAAACCAAAATTTAAATTATCCTAGAATATAAAAAATTATTTATATATCATATATATTTAGAATATAAATATGTATAATATACATATATATGAAATAAAAAACACCGTTTATGGAGACGGTAGTCCGTACGTACGCATAAACGATGTTTCTGTTTTCATATCATATTGAACGGAACTAAGATATATGTAAGTACACACACATATATATATATATATATATATATATATATATACAGTAGCATTATTATTTCATATATTACATACTTATTAGTAATATATATTCTTATAATTGTCAATGAGTGGTGAACATGGAAATGAATCTCATCGCGTCGTGGAGACGGTAATCCGTACGTACGCACGAGCGACAATATCATTTCCTTAAAGGTGTGGAATTGGATGGTATATTAATTTTAAATAGATATTTTCATGTTATTTTAATTATTTATATACATATTACTCATCATTATATCCATCCAAATAACATAGTGTTGAATAACAAATTGCACCACGGCGTGGAGACGATAAGTCGTACGTACGCACGCATGGTGACATTATCATTCATAAGATGGATAGAATAATGAATATAGTTGTTTCATATTTATAATAACATCACAGTATATAGAATATATTTGAGGTATTATTTTATAATGGAAATAACAAATAAAGAAGAAGTGGAAGAAGAAAAGAACTTGAAAGAGGGTGGTGAAATTATTACCTCTTCTTCGAGTTCTTCCTTTTGATTTGATCAAAAGGGCTTTTTAAGTTGGATTTATGACTAAATAAAGGCCTCTATGATTAAGTTAGTATATTTTTGAGGATATTTGGGTAGATTTTGGCCGATCCAAATGGCTTATATGGTGTTAAATGAAGTGAAGGGGGAGTGCCCTTTTATAAGAGGGGTGAGCAGCACCTTAGGAAAAGCTAGAAATATTATTTTATAATAAAATCATTTTCAGTTTCTAATGGCTCCAAAATGTATTATTTAAATTATAAGGTGGGTATGGGTCTAAAACCACTCAACCAATAGGTTTTAGACAGGTTTGGGTCACTATATTAACCATAACTTTTATATTCAACTCTTTGTTAAATAGTTTGACATTTACCATGTCTCTTTGTATTTTTATATTATATGGTTAATAAACTTACTATATACTGCCAATAGAACCAAAATTGGTTCACTAATGTAATATATATTATTATATAAGTCTTTTGGCCGAACCTTATATTTTTAGGACCATTATATCAATTAATAATATAATATTTGTTTTAAAAACTATTTTATGTCAATTTTGACACTATTTGGTATTTGTTTTTTTGTTAAAATAATAATAGCATGATTACTTCAAAAAAATACATTTAAACACTCCTAACATTTCATATTCACCTAGAAAATTCGTGTATGTCATAAAAACTTTGAAATTATATTTATTTTAATATTTACAATACCATTTATTTGATTCATTCATTAATAAGGTAATTACTGCATCATCATTGTGTCATTAATAAACTTAATTATTTAATATCTAAAAACTGTAAATAAAATACCATTATGTAGGAAATATTTTTATCTTTATAATTAATATTTATAGTCTAATTTATATTATGTATAGCCCTATATTAAAAATGGTTTAGTTATTAAACTTTGATTTTAACTCTTTTAACTCTTCTTTAAATAAAATAATAATAAATGTATTAATCTAATCCAAGTGGACCTAAAGGGTAATATTTTATTCCTAAGGTTGTTTTTGGTCTAATTACACTTATCCAATAGAATTAGGACATGTGTTAGGGTAATAATATTATTATTTTTACCCTTAATTACCCTATTTACTTTTAATCGTGGTAAATAAAAGTAAAAAGTTATTATTCACCAAAAATTATTATTATCTTATTGAACCACATTTTACTTCTTGATATTAACCGTGTCTCTCAGATTTTTGAAATTCAACTCACAGAAGTGGTAAAATTAATTTTTATGTGAATTTACAAATTCTCCTAGGAGGTGGGTAAAACACGGTGAAAAAGTTCAATAAAATTTTTATATATCTAAAATTATTATAAACTGACTCCAATTAATTACATTGAATTTATATAGGTATTATTTATCTATTTTTACCTAAAATAAATTTAAATAAAAAGCTGGTTTTAAACAATAACTCAGTGTTTTTCACTATTCATCAAAAATTGAAAGTTTTCAAAAAAATACCAAAAATTCACCCGAGGATAATTTTGATATTATGAATCCAAAAATGATGTCTATTTTACCAAATTAAAAACATAGAAGTTTCATTTATTAATTTAAAATTAATTCCCATTGTCAAAACCAAAAGGCGTATTTTTAAGAAATAATAACTATCAAAAGATTGACACTTGTTTATGTCCAATTTCAATGTAAAATTACTTAAAATAGCCAGTATTGGATTAAATGGTAAAAATATAATCTATTTATACTTCCAAACCATTAAAATTTATGTTTTAACACTATAAATTATTTTTATTAAAAAAGTTTTTTTCAGTTAAAATATAGTATTTTTCACTATTCACCCAAATATGAAAGTTATCAGAAAAACATCAAAATTTTATTGAAGCTAAATTATTATGTCCTGATTCTAAATAAGAAGTGTATTTTGTCAAATTGAATATATATAAAAGTTTGAAATATTGGATTTAAAAAGGGTTCGCCATTAAAAGGTGGTAAAATTGCATTTTTTGAAAAATACTTCTTTTATCTGAAAAAATGTATTTGTTCATACATTATATCTAAGAAACTAATAATATAGATTCTAAAATTATAAGGATTATATAAAGTTCAAAATTCAGTTAATACTATTCATAACCGCTTTTGAACGACTAGTTTGGTAAGTCGTGGTGCGCTTGAACTCAGTGTTGCGTGTAGTGCAAGTTATTGAATTACTTTGAAGAAATAACATACTATGAAATCTTGGGGTGTTACATGAATTCCCACTAGGAGTGCATATTTTATTTTAAGTAATGATTTATGATTTTGTGTGAAAGTGATGTTTTTTGAAAAATGTTGAAATTCTTTTGAAATGTGAGATTTTTAAAAGGGTGTGGTTGTGGTATTTTGAAAATGATTTGATTTTCAAAAGAATGGTGGAATTTTTAAAAATGGGTTGAAAACAGAGAGTGTTGACTTTTGAAAATCCTTGTTGTGATAGTGTGATGTGGTAAATTTTAAATTGATAACACTTTAATTTCTAGAGAGTGAGACTTATGGAATTTGTTTTGTTTATAGAAAATGAAACCTAGAAGGCATCATAGAAATCAACTGGAAGAAGCTATTGAGAACGTGGTTTCACCTGATCCACAGGTGAACCAAGAGCCGGTTCAAATTATTGTCCAAGATTTTCAAGTTGTGGATATACAGAACATGAGGGATAAACCGAGGAAAGTTGATCATTACATTTAGTTCCAAAAGTAGAATCCACACGTCTTTCGAGGTGATTCAAAACTAGAGAAAGCATAGGTGTGGATGAATAGAATGAATCAAATCATTCATTTCCTTAGCACACCAGTAGAGTTGAAAGTCAAGTTGGCGGTGTATATACTAGAAGATCTTGCATGCCAATGCTGGGATTTAACAATTCATGCTAAATTTGACCAAGGAATTTCATGGGAGGATTTTAAATAATTATTCAACAAACAATTCTATCCTCACATGTTTAGGCTTTCTATAATAATAGACTTTTTCAGCTTGAAGTTGGAAAATATCTCGGTGATAGAGTATGCGGTGAAATTTATAAATTTAGTCTGCTTTTCACCCAAATTTGTTGATAGTGCATCCTTAAAGACACACATTTTTGAATTGGGGCTGAGGTAAGAGATTTTATCAAAGATTTGTATTCATTGTATAATAGGTTATATAGATATGGTCAATAGAGTAATAGCGGAAGAAAGGGACATATCAGAAAGTATAGAGGAATTATGTTGATACCTATAGGAAATGGTGGGAACTTTATTGTTGGGAATAAGAGGAAGAGGGACACCTATTTCCAAGGTAGTGGAATGACTCAAAATCATATAGTTGGATCAGTGAATCTTCCTCCAAAACTAAAGGGTAAATCTGGATGTTTTCAATGTGGTTCATTTGACCACATGAAGCGAGATTGTATGACTCCACCTAGATCATTCCATAATTGCAATCATATGGGGAATCTTCCGCACTATTGTCTCAGTACTCTAAGATAGGGTGGTAGGGACACATCTCATGTTTTGAAGACATCATATGATTTAATGAAACAAGTGCAAAAAAATAATTCTTGTCAGTAGAACCAAACTAGCCATGGTGATTCCAAGAATACCATGAATCCTCAATAAGAGAAATCTCAATAGGGTAATAAATAACAAAGTGTAATGATTAAGCAATTATATAGAGCTGAGCAAGTTATTGTGGATGATAAATCTAGACCATCGAAGGTGAGAGGTGTGATTCTTTTGAATTTTACCCTTATACAAGCTTTGTTTGATACAGGTGTATCTCATTAATTTATTGATTCACGTGTTATTGATCTTCTGGGTTTAAATGTTGAGATGATGCCTTCTGTTTTGAAGCCTCAAACTCCTCTTGGCCAAAGAGAATGTCGACACTTTGTGTGCAAAGCATGTCCTATAACTATTGATGGATTTGAATTGATATGGGATATCTCTATTCTTGATATGGATGTCTATAATATAATCTTGGGTATGAATTATTTGACTATGTTCAAACCTCATATCAATTGTTACACCTGATGAGTTAGTTTTACGACTGATAATGACATCAAGCATCTCATTAGAGGAGACCAAAATGTAAAGGTAGGTGCATCAAGATTGTTGGAACCATTAGTTGGATCAATATCATACCAATTGGTAGCATTGACCTTGTAATTGGTGGATGAGATTAAGAATAGTGGGTTTCCAATAGTTTTTTATCAGTTTACGGATGTTTTTCCTAAAAAAAATTCAGGGTTTTCACCCTCAAGAGAAGTGGAGTTTACGATTGATCGCCTCCCAGGAACTAGCCCTATTTCCATTTCATCTCATTAGATGTCACAAATAGAATTAATAGAATTTAAAGTACAGTTGGAAGAACTGGAAAGAAATGGTTTCATTTGGTTGAGTATGTATCTATGAACAACATCAATCTTTTTTGTTAAAAAGGTGGATGGAGATCTTCGGTTGTGTGTGCATTATCATAAGCTAATCCAGGTTATGATAAATAATCAACATCCAATTCCATGCATTTATAATCTATTTGATTAATTGAGGGGATCCCAGTGGTTCTCTAAAATTGACTTGCGATCAGGATATCACCAATTACGGGTTCGGAAGGAGGATATTTTGAAAAAAAAATTATAAGTAGATAAGTCCATTATGAGTATGTGGTTATGTCTTTTGGTCTTACAAATTCACAAACAAACTTTATGGAATTGATGAATCGTATATTTCAAAGGTATCTAGATTCTTTTGTGGTGGTATTTGTGGATGACATATTGGTGTATTCAAGGACAAGGGCTGAGCATGAGCAACACTTGGGGATAGTGTTGGGAATCTTACGGGATCATTGTCTGTATACTAAATTATCAAAGTGTTATTTTTTGATATAAGAGGTACATTTCCTTGGCCATGTAATCTCTGAAAGAGGAATTTTTTGGATCTAGAAAATATAGAGGTGGTAATCTCTTGGAAACCACCAAAGAATGTCTTTAAGATGCATAGTTTCCTTGGTTTGATTGGTTATTACCAATGCTTTGTTCATGATTTTTCATGAATAGCTTCACCTATGACAGATTTGACAAGGAAAAATGATTCATTCCAATGGAATAAGAAATGTCAGAAGTCTTTTCAAGAGATTCAAGTTCACCTTACATCAGGACCAATCTTGATTTTTCTAGAATCAGGATAAGAGTACGTGGTGTATTGTGATGCTTTAGGATTAGGGTTGGGATGTGTTCTCATACAGGGAGATCATGTTGTTGCTTATGATTCATGGCAGTTACAGTTTCATGAAAAAAACTACCTGACACATGATTTGGAGATAGCTATCGTAGTTTATGCTTTGAAGACTTGGTGTCATTACCTCTTTGGTGAGAAATTCACAGTGTTTACGGATCATAAGAGCTTGAAATATATTTTCTCACAAAGGGATTTGAACCTGAGATAAAGAATATGGATGGATTACCTTCAAAAAAAATTAATTTGATTTGATTTATACACTAGGTAAAGGCAATTCAGTGGAAGATGCATTAAGAATAAAGTCATGTGGTCAGTTGGAAAAAGAATCTTCAGGTCAGTGCTAGCTGATGTTGATGATAGCTGACATGCACTTGGATTGTGAAGACTAAGGAAGTGTTGCAGTTTTCTTCCTAGTTTCCTTTGTTCCTGATTTGGTTAAGATGGTTAAAGAGGCATAGACATATGATTCTGAATGTGTTGTTATGAGGTCAAAACTCAATGGCATGGAGACCATCGAGGTGTGGAATCTAGATGTGGGTTTGGTTTTGTGGTTTCTAGATCGTATGGTCATGTCTTTGGCTTTTCAAAAACAACTTCTTCATGATTACCACCATTTGAGATGAGTTGTTCATCCTATAATACAAAATATGTATAAGGTGTGAAAGCAAAATTTTGGTGGGTTGGCATGAAAAGGAAGGTGGCTGAGTTTATTTCGAGACACCTCACCTATCAGTAGATTAAGATCATTAGTGACCGAAAGGTATATTGTAGTATTTACCTATTTCTATTTAGAAATGGGAGTAGATAACCATGGATTTTTTGAAAGGTCTCCCAAAGACTGTTTGGAAACATGGTGTCATATGGGTGATAGTGGATCAGCTCACAAAGTCATCCCATTTCATCCTCATCCATGAATATCATATGGTGTAATACTTATCTTAAATCTATATTCGAGAAGTGGTAAAGAGTAATGACATACCAATTTTGATATTATCATATATAGATCTGAGGTTTACATCTTGTTTCTGAAAATCCTTACAGTAAGACCATGGGACACAATTGACCATGAGCACGGTGTATCATCCTTAAATGGATGGACAATCAAAAATGATGATACAAACATTGGAAGACATGCTTCAATCTTGTGTAATAGATTTTGGTGGTTTATGGGAGGAGCACATACCATTAGTGGAGTTATCGTATAACAACAGTTATCAGGCCTCAATACATATGCATCCTTTTGAATCATTGTATGGGCATCCTTTTCGTTCTCCACTTTGTTGGGTGGAAACAGGTGAGACTTCACTATTTGGTCCAAGCCTTGTTCAAGAGACAACAGAGAATATTCAATTGATCAAGAAGAGAATAGAGATGGCTTAGAGTATTCAGAAATCATATGTGGATCATTGTTGATAGTCATTGTCGTTTGAGGTGAGTGATCATGTGTTATTGAGAATCTCTTCATGGATTGGGCATCATCGTTTTAGAAAGCAGTGTTAGTTATCTCCTCGATTCATATACCCTTTTGAGATACTTGAATGGGTTGGTGTGGTAGAATATTGATTGCAATTTCCACCACAGTTCAGTTAAGTGCATAAAGTGTTTCATGTATCTCAGTTGAAAAAGTATCAGTCTGATCTTGACCATGTGATTTGATTAGATCACATTGACTTAGAGATGAATGCTCTGTTGGTTCATATACTGGTACAGATTGTAGATAGGAAAGAAAAAGTCTTGTGTGTGAAAAGTATCAGTCCATTGCAGGTTTTGTGGAAACATGGTCAAATTCAAGAAGAAATGTGGGAACAGGAAAAGGAAATGGTCGAGTAGTGGTCGGAACTCTTTTAGGGAAATAGTAGTTTTCTACTTTCCGGGGATGGAAATTCCAATGGTGGGGAGGATGTAGCACTCCCTGGTTTCAAGTAAGTAACCCTTTCTTTAAGTATTTAAAGTATTTAAAGTGTTTAGGTGAATTTTGGGAGGGTTTGGAGGACTTTTGGAATGTTTTTTGGAGATTTTATAGAGGTGCACAGTTTGAGCACGATTATTAGAAACTGTTCAACACCTCCAAGAAATCATGCTAAGTGAATCAGTGGACTCTATGGAGGTGCACGGTTAAGCACACAGTTTGGCCAAACCGTACAACCACCCAGGAGAAACTGTGTGAAGTGGAACAAAGGGCTTCTGCACGGTTGACGCACAATTTGTCTAACCGTGCGAGCCCACCGTGCGAGGTGCTTCTTAAGACAAAGGACTATGCAAGGTTAGTGTACAGTTTTCCTAACTATGCGAGCTACTATGCATGGCTAAAAGTTAGATCTAAAAATTGTGTATCTAACTCAATTTTGCCTTTAAACCTCTCATTTTTCCCCTAAGTCAACCCTAACATGTTTTTCTCTCTTCCAAAAGGTTTTGGAGACCCTTCCCTTTAATGCGTAAGAGATCTGTTGGCAAATCTTGGTGTATTGAAGGCTAGATTCTTTGGTAAGTCTATGTTCTTGTGGTTTTTCTTATATCTATTTTTCTTCCCTCTCTTGGAATGTAATCTCTGATTCGCTAGGGATGGATCTGGGTTTTGTGATGTCAATCATGTTGAGATATGGTTGTATTGATGTTAGAGAATGAGATCTAAGGTAAGTTTTTGGAGTTTCAACCCAATTTTGTTAAAGAATTTGTGTCGTTCTTCATTTTCATCATTGTTTCCGAGGTAGGTGACTTCACTCTCGACTCCTCTTATTAGAACTAGAAGGCTTTATTTTAAATTGTTTGAATTTCTTGGAATTGATTGTGAAATTGTTGTGCAAATCTTGGTAGAAACCTTTTTAGTGATTGTTTGTGAAATTGTGGAATTGTTGTGCAAAGTGTTTTGTTGGATGATTTTAAAATGATAATTTTAAAAATGGTTGTTTGGTTTGATTCATGGAAAAAGGTTATGTGGAGAGGTTTTCAATAGAAATATTATTTTATTAAAATGGTTTGGCATGGTTTTGGTATAATTGGTTGGTTCATGTTCATTTGCATTGACATGACCTTATAGAAGGGGTGTGTGCCATCAGGGCACTGGTATATGGTTACCTTTTGACGACATGGTAGATTGATGAGAGACCACTTATTAGTATGGAACTGTCACCTATGCATGTATGTGTGGATGTGTGGAGTGGAATGGGTTATGCCAAATGGATTTGTGAAATGGTTTGAAGGACTTGTTTGGTTGTTTTCTATGGAAATTGTTTGTTGAGAAAATTCTTGTCTTTGATATAAACTGTTAAAAAAAATTAAAGTGTTTTATATAAAAAAAATTGTATAAATGTGCTAACATGCTCTGTCCTAGTGGCGTGAGTATGGAAGACATTTGGGGAAAACCTACTGAGTTTCATTACTCACCCCATGCCTTGGCACTTTAGTGCTTTTGCAAATGTTGTTTATCAAGACACAAGTAAAAGCAAAGTATTTCATTCCTTTAGTGATGCATCATGATACTTTGAGCATGGATTGTGGAGTTGGTTGCGCCCAAATTTACCCTACTGGTAAAAGCGGTCGATGCAGTACATGTAGGGGTCGAATCCACAGGGACCGAAGAAGTAACCTTGAGACGCTATGATTTGGTGAAGGATGGGCTTTGAAGTAGCCAACTTTGGGTTTGATTTTGGATGGTTTAAAGAACACTAAGAAACCTAAGTGAATTCAATTCAAAGAAAATGTGATGATCTTAAGATTATGCTCGGGGTGGATTGAATGAATTTTACTTCTTTAGACAATTTTGGTTTTATTAATTCTTGATGAATCCATTCTTCAAAAATAACACTACCTTCATCATTTTCTGGTTTGGTGCTTACTAAACACAATTATTAATCCCCTATACACTTAGAGAACCAAATTCATGATCTCTCCGAGGTATATGGTCATTTAGTAATTGAATTTAGTTTGCTTAAACACAGTAAAGATGAAGAGTAGAAATTACTGAAGAATGGATGTCTTAAATTAATTATCCAATTAATAACAATTCGTTCATAAAATAACATTCAATCCAGCCTTTACATCCTCCTAAGATCAACCCATTAAAGGTTTAGCCCTACATTGATGGTATACTCTCAATGGTGGGCGGAATATGACTAACAAGAATTGTATTGAAGAATTTAAAACCGCGGAAATAACGAGCACTCCTCCGTGTGTGTGAATGAAATTCACACCTATGTGTGAACTAATTCACAACAACACAGAGATATCACTGTAATTTGTGATAAAAAAGTTTTAATAAATGAAATGGAAAATATATAAGAGAAATAAGTTGATTAAGAACTTAAAGATACAAAAAAGAAACTTACATGGAAATGGAAAACATTACAAAGGAAATTTGGAAGCATAACCTTACAATGAAACAAGCGACAAAAGATGATAATAAAAATATCCACCCCTATTCCCTTCACCACTAGCTCCTTATATAGGCATATTAGGAGCCTTAGGTCCATACCACAACAATTAATTCACCCCTCAAAAATTAATAGAGTCAAAAGGAGGGTGAATAATCAAAAGGAAATTGATGTTTCGAATTTGACCCGGAAAACTGTCCAGATTCATCCACCATATTGAAGTGTGAATTTGTAATTGAAGAAGGCTGAATCCAGAGGGGTTGTAGAAGATAAATATCTTCGTCCATCCGTCCTCTATGATCTGTAAAAATTTCAGGAAAGTTGGCTTAGCCGTTTGGATGTTATGGTCGAAATGGTGGGACGGATTTCTGTGCATTAATGTTGGGTCCACCATTTAAATCTCAACTTCAGATCCCTTTATCATCATGAAAACATCAGAATTAGCTCCGGACACAGTTGAATAAAATGATCCTCGTATTTTTATATTTATACTGTATAAATTTGAGCTTCATTGGGCTTGGTTTCTGGGCCCCACATTTGTTTGATGGGTCTTAGGCCCGTTATGCTTTTTCCAGCAAGTTTCTGCCTTCATGCGCAAAATTCTCCATCTTCCTTTGGAATTCATCCATCGGACCTAAAAGATAAAGTGTTCCAAACAAAGTGATAAATCATATCCCAAAATTTCAAATTCATAAAATGAATATAATGTTGTTCAAAATCAAATTAATGATTGGGCCCAAATTTGCATTTTAAACATGAATTGCAATTTAGATGAGAAATGAAGTTCTATTTATGTAATGCACTAAAAACAATGTTTATGGACTTTGGAACAATGAATATAAAGATATTAACAATTAATATTAGCCACTTTTAGTGACTAATCAGGAGTTGAGGTCTGGAGTATGTTGGGAGCTGTGGAGTTAGTGTCTTGGAGTCTTTGAGTTTTGTTGGTTTTGTCTTCCACATTGTACTATGATATGGGTTATGGTATAGTTTGATATTGTTGACTTTTTGTATTACTTTGAGTTGTATTACATTGTTATCATGCATCATATAATGAATATTGGTTTTGGTATTATTGGTTTGATTGTTTTAGATTAAAAAGAACAAATCGTCCCCAAACTGTTTATGAAGCTCTTGGTATTTATTGTCATTCATCTGTGTCTTGGGGATATCACCTAAGACCAAGTAGCAATCCCGCCTTTTCTCAAGCCAATGAGGAGGGGCATAATGTTACAATGATTCTGCTCAATCAATTTAATCAATAAGGGAATAATTCACAAATTGATGAGTCCTGCTTGGTTTTGGATCGTTTGTCGACGAATAACGCGCTTGCCAACAAATGAAAAGAGTTGTTGCGTTCACTGCATCTCGATATGCCTCGATCTGGAGTCTTGTCGTCGTCTGATTTCAATTCGCCAATGGAGGAGAGGAAGAATGTCTCTCAATTCTCTCAGGGTTTATGCGGCTAACCCTGGGGAATTGTCATAACGATGTTTAAATAGAGGAAATGGAATTTTTAATTAAATTAAATAAATAAATTTAATTATTTATTTAACTCGACGCACCCACCCACGACCGCTTTT
This sequence comes from Viscum album, assembly GCA_963277665.1. NCBI lineage: Eukaryota > Viridiplantae > Streptophyta > Magnoliopsida > Santalales > Viscaceae > Viscum > Viscum album. Next base: position 1,035,377,456 of record OY728153.1, on the reverse strand, counting down.
ATCCAAACGCTCTGCGCCAACCTATTTTAGGTCGCACATGAGGTAAATATCACGTTCCATACTCAATCGCGGTATCATATTTCGGATTTGAGATTTCATTCAAGAGTTATCACATTTTCTTTAAAAAACAATGTGCGTGCAATATAAAATATATTTAATATTTTTATAAAATTAATTTCGGGCACCATTGCACGTCGTTTCAACATCTGACTTCGAGAATATATGTAGAAATATTTCAAAATCTTACAAGGTAAAAACATGGTCTCTGCAATGTTAGAGACCTATATGGGTAGATCTTGGGCCAATTTGCCTGCGAGATGACATCCCTTCCCATCACTTCTCATGAATCGAGGCATATTCCCGCAAATCAAAATGATTAGATTTTTGATAGACAATTAAAGGTGGGTAAAGGTTAATATTTATAGTTTTTTCTCTAATATTCTTATAAAAAACCAGTCTAATTGTTTTTTCATATCTAATATATTGATGTTTTTCCATTTTGACGTGCATGACGAAGTTGTCCATCAATGAATGCAAAAAAGATCGGGGAAAAGGTGGAAGGACAAACTAAAATGGTATTGTGTTGCATTTATTTTAATATGTTTATATTATTATAATATTTTTGTAAGTATTGTTTATATGTACTATCTAATTAAAACTATTTTCTATTCTATTTTTTTAATACATACACCATATGCAGCGGAAACTAGCTAACACGAAAATCTGGAGCATGTATTATCTAGAGGCAATGAAAATGACATAGGAGAGCACCGTTGATGTTGGACTCGTATTTGTATCGACTGTATTTTTGACAAAAACTTGTATACAATGCTTGTGTCGCATTTGACTGGTCTATTGTTTATTTAGATCGTCTTTCAATGTATGTAAATGTTGTATTTTGTATGTTTCGTTTGAGCATTGCAATTATTAAATTCTGTATATTGGGGATGTAGTTATATTTTTATAATGGAGATTGAGTCGTATTTAAAGGTGATGATATATGTTTTTTTTAATTAAAGGCATTGATATTTGTATTTTTAAAATGATGCTAACTGTCAATAATTTTCCAGCGACGGTTATAACAATCGCTGAATAAGGTGGAATTCTTTCAAAAAAAAGCCACCACAATCTTGATTACAATTGTTCAAAAAAAAACTGTTGTGTTCGTTTTAGCGGCGATTCAAAAACCGCCACCAAATAATTATCCGCTGTCTATTAATATGCGACCGTTAAAACCGTCGCGTGTTTCAAAAACAAAAACTGTCGTGTGTTTCAAAAAAAAAACCGCCACTAATTAGTGTTTTTCTTGTAGTGCGTGTCTTACGTATCCCAACATTTTTTTTATATCTGTTAAGAAACAATTTTAGTCAATATATATGACATAAAGAATAAGGATTGATTTAAACCATTGATTGCATCATCGTGCATCCTATATGTACGTGATGATATTACAATGAAACATGGCTTTTGACCTATATTATTCTTTATATATTTTATTGTCCCTATTTTTTCCACTTTTGCACGGTGATTATGTGTATCTATTCGTTTGTCATCGTTTTTTACTCCGATCAACATCATGATTCATCTGTGATTGATGACCAAATTTTGAAATAATTTTTGTTTTCAATTGATTTTTCAATCCCATTTTTCAACAAAAAATAATATTATTCGCTGTATTGTCAATCATCTAATACAAAATGATTGCTCCCCGTAGGCAGTTGAGCGCCGTGGGGGGTTGGGGTTTGGGTCGTGCATCATTGGGTCGAGTCCCCAAACACGTTTATTTCATTCCGTGCGTTGTAAATAAACCAAGTTTAATCTAATACAAAATGATTCAATTGATGAGTGTGATGTTGTAAATAAATGTCTTCCATTTATTAATAAATGTTTCTAACATTTTTTAATGAACAGTTTGTGATGTACAACAATGTTCTCCCAAGAAATTCATTTCAATCACGCTTACAAAATCTCATACCGCGAATTGGAAACAAAGTTAATAGAAATTAGAATGACCATCAAAATGTATCTCCTTTAACATGTTAAATGACTTGAAGTAAACAACATTATTTTCATAGTGGTACTTGATAAGACGAAAACAAAACCTTTGGTTTTGATAGCTCAAATTTACCCTAGTATTTCCGATTCTCCAACCCTGCTTTCGCCCCGTTGGATATTGTTGTGACAATAGTCAGTGACATACCATAGAAAATATCTCATAATGACGCCGAATGGTAGGGTATGTGTTCCCCCATTGTTTTAATTGTTTGATACAACTCATAGTTATGGCTGACATTTATTTCGTTTCCATCTTTAGGGTTGTTCATGAACAAAGTTCTTCATGGACGAAAGTTGTTTATTGAACTTTGATCGAATCATCCTCAGATTAGGATTTTCAATCTCCTCTCGTGTCCAATCCAACCACCATCGCCATTACCGAAACTCCATCGCGAAGGAGAAGAAACGACCATGGCAGCCGTAATCTACCATGTCTTCTCCTCGACGGCTCTGGTCTCGCTGGGCCTCTACCACATCATCTGTGCCACCCGGAACCATCTCAGCAGCAGAGCTCCCGCTGACTACTTCGCCAAGCCCTACCACCCTCTCCCATCCGCGCACCGCCTCCTCAAGCACCTGCAACTCTACCTCCTCATCCTCTTCCTCTTCCTCGCGTTCATCCACCAGATCCTTGTCTCCTCCGACTCCGACCCCCTCCTCAAGGGCCACACCCCAGTCCACCGCTTCACCTCCCTCCAGTCCGCCGCCGTCCTCTTCCTCTTCCTCCTCCTCGTCGTTGCTCTCCTTCTCTCCCAGGCTTCATTCCTCCTCCCTTTTCCCTTCGACCTCTTCTTTGCCCTTTCCTCAGCTGTCTTCTTCCTCCAGTATTCCTCGTTCTCCGCCTCCGCCTCCGCCCTCTCCTCGGGGCTCGAGTCCAAGTGTGATTCCCTCTCGGCTCGGATCTCCGTCCTCTCTTCCTTTCTCTGCCTCCTCCTTGCCTGCCAACCGAGGCTGTTCGTGGCCGATGTTGCTCTGGGAGCCTCTGTCTGTCTCCAGGGCCTCTGGGCCCTCCAGTCCGGGCTTTCCCTCTACGTGGAGGCGTTCATCCCCGAGGGCTGCCACAAGCTCCTGGATGTGGTCAGCGGCGTGGAGGGGTCTACCAAGTGCGATTTGGAGGAGTCCCGGCTCCGGGCGGTTGCCATTCTCGATCTGGCTTTCGTGGTTTATGTGATGTTCACCCTCTTGATCGTCTTGCTTGCCTATGCCGTGGTGGCTAAGACTGCTGGTATCCGGAGATATGGTTCCTATGAAGCTTTGCCTGCCCTCTCCACCTCTGGGGACACGAACCATGTTCAGATGAAGACAATGGCCGGGATGCAGGCCTGAGCAGCAGTTGTGCATGGATCCTTCGGGTCTGATCAGTTTTTGCCTAGGCATATGGTGCATGGTTTATTCATCTGAGCTCCATTTTTCTGTCCCCCTCCTGATGATCTTATGGCGTTTTGTACCCCTGTTTTTAGGGAGGGATATATTCACGCTGGGCAGTGGCAGGTGCAACTTGATGGCTTGTTTAGTGACATCACAGCAAAAGTGAAGGACATAAAAGCAGAAGAGAGACTAAGAAACACAAGTATTCTTTTGCAATGTGATGTGAAAGGCTGGTCCGTGTTCTCTAATCACTGATTTCACTTTGTTTTTAAACTTCTTCCCAATAACGTGTTTAAATCAATCGTTGTGTACCTAGTAATGTGTGATGAATTATTTTCCTGTTTGAATTTCATTTAATGTTTTTGATTTTTTTATAGTATAAAACATTTAATGAGTTTCATATTGTTAGGAAATGTTACTAATTGATCCCAACACTCAAAAGTCCATGCTTAACCCCCATGTCTCAACACTAACGTGCACAAGTTCCTTTGGATTTGAAGAGAACTGTACTCAGGTCATTAGATCCCCAGCGCACATCTTATAGAATTTGGTTTAGGCTAAAATGAACTGAAGCAAACCATACATAAAACACAAGTATTTTTATTTGGTTTGTCCAAAAAATGCTACATCCATGATACACTACTGATGCGATACTATTTCACTATAACCAATTGTACGTTACATTATGCAGTGATGTAATAAAATAAAGATGGCATAGTAATTTTGAATCTGTTATATCATCAGCCGGCCATTAACATTCTATTGAGGTTGTCGTTCTTCCTACATCCATTTGGTACAATCAAACACGGAGCAACAACCATGGGCTTCCTCCTTCTATAGTGAAACTTGATAAAATGCAACTCCTAAGCAAAAACTCAAATTAACGATCAAATATGATGAAGATGTTTGAGTTAATGTTTTTTCCCTGGAACGAAGTTCCTTTCTCACAGACCCAAAAGCCCCTGTAAATTCCATGAATTCTCTTTAAATCCAAGCATCATATTATTGAATGAAAAAGAAAAAAGGAAAAAAAAGGAGTGAGAGGGAGAGGGGGAGGAGAAAGTCCCATTAGCTCAAGAGAGGTGTAAGGAGATGAAAAAGTTAAATCTCTTTCGATGGAAGTCTTATTTTCATGAATCAGACTGAATGCTTAAGGCATGATCAACTAATTTATCCTGTTTTTTATGAATTCATGCCAAGCCTGTGGAATGTGATAGATGTTCAAGTTGTTTGGGAGAGGGAGGGAGGGAGGGGAGAGATTGAAATCCAGTCGAGGGTCATTGCCTGATGCGGCTACATGCGTTTAAGGATATGGAATTAACTTTCTTGGATGTTATTAGATGAAGCTCGCTGGTGCACGTTACGATGCTGCTCTCCTTAAGAGTAGATTCCCCCCACCAAACCGATAACACAATAGGTTGCAAGTGTATTCTCTTTAGGATACAACAGTGGCTCGTTACTCTACACTTGTACTCAGTGGAGAGCAGCCCCTGAAGAGTCTTTGAAATCAAGAGAGTAATGTAAGGAACTTTGTTGTTGCGTAGCAACGAAGTGCCTATAATGCCTGTGGAAGACTTGGGAGAAATCTCAATTTGAGAGGAGTTTTGAAATGCTTGGGAGTTGTTTGAATTGATATTTTCATCCAATGGAGACTTCTTTTTATAGACATAGAAACACTTATTCAAATAAGTCATCCTATCCCTTGAAATTCGGTAAATAACCCTTCTGGAACGATATGAGTTTTCTTGATTTAATCCTGTTCGTCGGATCGCACCTAATTGAATATGCGGCCCAAATCACACCCGCCCAGCGAATGGATGTTTTTGTTAGATCACACCTAATCAGATCAACTATCTAGATCATACTTGTTCGGCGAACTAAGTCGACTCGCCAAACATACTCGTTTGGGCCTGGGCTCGAATCGTCACGATTAATCGATTTGTTGGTACAAATAAAGGCACCTCCACTAGCGCAAGTGCAAAGTGTGCCTTCAAAGTGACACATAGCATGATCACGTGCTTGCAGATCCCCCCATATGATTATTCCTTCTATCATTTTAAACAGTGATAAAGTATTTCTCGTTATAAATGGAACCCCCTTTTCATTGTGGGATTTCAACAAGTCTTCCCCTTTTAAAAACAACAAAAATCAAACAATTTTAAATATTTTAAAAAACTTTAAAATCCAACAATATTTTACCATTTTAAAATATTTAAAAACAACTTTTGAAAATCAAGCATCATACTCTCTTGGTAAGAACTTGCATAAAGAATGATATCTCTAGATTTGAACCTTTATATAGTAAGAGACAAATCAAAGCTGAATTAGAGAAACATATGAAAACTACCTTGAACATGCAACTCTTGTTATCAACCAGATTCGTTCTACACTAGTCCGTTTAAATTTCCCAGTTCTTCATCTGCTCTTGGACATCATTACGACCATGCGTCACTTCCCTTAATGGATGTTTGAGAGCCAAAGTCACAACATCTTTGGAGCGGCATCACTCTTACATTATAGGTGAACCAAAAGTGTACCCATGTTTTCAACACTTGTTTGACATTTTTGGTTCATTATGAGTTTAAAAGTCACCTTTCTTGTTTCTTTCACACATATGATAGAATTTCCTACATTGAACTTAGACATGTGAACCTTGTTAGGCTTAACATGTGAAAACAATTCTCAAGTGAGAGATAGTTGGGTTTTGGTGTGAGAATTGTAATCTGGTTATGTATTGGAATTTCCATAACTTGTCTTTCCAGAATTTCTCTTGGAGAGACCATATGGAGACATAATGGATATCCAGATTTAGGTCGGTGGATTCAACAATAGCAACAACGGTGTTTTAAGTGTGGGAATGCGGAAGGATGAAAGTCACACATGCACTTGGGGAGCAACCATATTCCAAAGGATGAAGTGACATGAAGGAAAGATGTTCTCGATGCGGCATGGAAGTTTTGGAGGAAGTGGAAGGATGTCGCCAACGACTGTTTCCGAATAATGGGAGCACAGAAGCAGACCTCGCTTTGGAATCATTCTGAAAGACTTGCGTAAGGTGTGCTTGCAGGTTTGCAAAGGCTATGTAAGAATTTTTGAAGGGTTGTGTAAGGAGAGCTTCCACTATTCACCAAAAGGGCCGATTGAGGCTGTGATGCCCTTGGCCAAACCGAGAGTTGTCCACAAAGTTCAGAAGGCAGTGCAACCAGAATGATCGACTGACAGCCGTGGTGCACCCCTATAAAGAGAGAGTGTTGGCTCATTTGTTCGGCGTACTGTGATGGAGCACTAATGAGACGCCCCAAGCATAATGAGCATATATTTTACATCATTTTCATAATTTAAACATTTCATCTCACAAATAAACTCACAATCCCAGAACCTAAAGGTTTAGTGCTTTTAGAGATCAACTACTTAAATATTTTATTACACATTATTGCTTCAACATCTCCCATAAACATCTCTGTATAAGACTTCTACACATAATCCTATATATAATTTCCTGAGAAAATGGGAAACAAAAACAGTGTGCCCAAACGCTTAATAAAAGAAAAAATTATTAATAAGTCATAAAAGGTTAGATCATAAGCACATGAGAAAACATATTGAATAAATATCTAATTAAAAGGAACATGGAATCATAAGGGTTGTCCATAAGACATGATAGAAGGACATATAATCTAAAAAGGTCAAATATATACCCTAGCATTAGAATGCAGAGACATGAGACAATAATCATGTGCCATGAAGCATATCATAGGCATGTGACATGACATAGAAGTATAAGAGTGTGACACATACATAAGCATAAGAAATTATAACATATGTCAATGTTAACCGCCAAGACCATCATAACCTAGTGGATCAGACATCATTACCTGTGCCCATAACATAATGGATCTAGCATCACAACTCGCGCCCCATAATCATCTTATGAGATATAGATCTTTAATCAATGCATTGTCGGGTTATATAGGACCCCACCCGTCACATAATGATAAGAATGCAGAGACATGAGACAATAATCATGAGCCATGAAGCATATCACGGGCATGTGACATGACATAGAAGTGTGGCATAAGAGTGTGATACATACATAAACATAATAAACTACAACATATGTCAATGTTAACCGCCAAGACCATCATAACCTAGTGGATCGGGCATCACTACTTGTGCCCATAACATAATGGTTCTAGCATCACAACTCACACTCCATAACCATCTTATGAGATATAGATATTTAATCAATACATTGTCGGGTTATATAGGACCCCACCTGTCACATAATGACAAAACATACATATGTGTTCCACATGAAAACAATCATACAACATGATAGGAAGTTGGGTTGCTTAAGGGCCTGTGATAGGAGTCAATTTCGAAAGAGAGAGAAAATCAGTAGGCACTTCAATTAACAGTAGCAGAAATTACAAAACAAAGAAGGGAAAGAAGAGAAATAGAAGAAGAAATCCTCTAGAGGCGCTGCTCTCCGAGGCCCAAGGCAGCAACCCGTAATTCTGCACAGCAGAACCCTTCTCTCTAAAACAATCCCCCCCATACAACCCACAACTCCCTTATTTATAGGCTCCACTGGAAGCTTCTAGACAACCCCTCCTCCCAACAACTTTCTAACAAACTAACAAACTAACAAACTAACAAACTAACAAACTAACAAACTAACAAACTAACAACCACCTAACAACTATAAGAGTAATTACATAGTTTCCCCTGGACAGTTGCACACTGCCCTCTACGACCAGCCCTAACCATTTATTGAGAGTAAAGACACTACTGCCCCTGGCAGTAGCGAGTCACACCCTAAACAAACAATAGCTGCCCCATCCATACTAACTTCACCAACTGCCTAACAACAGCAACAAATTCCCACGCACAACAGCTAGAGTCTTCTAGCTCACCTGTCAAGCCCACACCGCAACAACCAGCTTCCCCCACAGCCAACCTTCATTCCACGTTCCTATCATTTTCCTCTCCTTGAAAAACTACCTTGTCCACAAGGTAAGGGAATCGATCCCGCTTCTTTTCCAGCTCAACGTCTTGTTTTTCCTGCTTTTTCCTTTTTTCAGCAAGCTTACAAGATCTTTGATACTCAACCAAAAGTTGAGAACAACCAGCACCAACACTCCTTGCACGCAGTTCACACTCTTCTATTTCTTTGAAAACATCCTCTCGAACATGTCGCCCTTTCACTTCACCTAGTCTGACAACGAATCCTTCTATAGGAACACCATGAACCCCTCTTGCCAAAGAAACCCAAGTGAAATTCCACGTCCCGGACCAGCATTTTTCCCAAGAAACAAATCCTCAACTGCGGCAAAGTGTGAGTGGGCCAGAAATAAAACTTTCCTAACATCACATGATTCAAGCTTGTGCTTTCCCTCGTCATGATGCACCAATGACTTCACCATCGAAAGGTTCAAGTCTCCTCTTTCCCTAGCAAGTGAAGAATTCCCCAACTTTTCCAGGATCTTCGTCGATTGCATATTTCTTTCAGCCCAAATCACCATATTCAACTGCCAGATGACATATACAAGGGATATTAAGCCAGTGTTGATGAACTCTTCACCTTCCTTGAAAGGAACTGATTCTAATCCTAGCACATTCCAGTATCCCTCATGAACAGTTGAGTACAACTCAAGTTCAGCACTGAAGTCCCTTTCATCAAAGGGTTCTCTGGACACGTTCTCTCCAACTTTTCCAACTCCAGAAACAACTTCAATGTGCTCGCTTTGATTCTGGATTGACTCATTCCCTCTCGAGCCTTTCTGGAACAGAATGTGCAGCTTTGTGGATTGTAAGGGTCTCCTCAACTTTGGGCCAAATCGGGAAGGCGTCGTTGCCATGTTCAAAGATACATTACATCTATTGCGCGTGTTGAAAACCGACCCCGCTGGTAAGTCGTACAACTTAGGTAACCCGTTTGCATTGATGCCCTGGCTACCATCGTTGACCATCGTTGCATAAACCAAAGGCGTTGCACGATCAGGCTTTGGTAGTAGTGCCTCCTTGCCAAGCTTCAATGCATGTGCAACATCACCACACTAATGTTCCGCTGCACTTCCTCTTTTGTTGATGTGGACATTGTTCCCCGCCCTCGCCTTACTATGTTCGCCATGACTCAGACTAATAACCTTCGCTGATAGAGGTGGCGTTGAACCAGAAGAAGGATGACCACCGATAAACTTGGTCAGCACATGCGTGACCTGTACAACAGGCAGTAACACAACTTGGGCCCGTGTTTGTGCAACTTTGTCCATTTGATAAAGACCACGCTGCACTTCCCATTTTGTCATATGCTGGTTTCTCCTACTCGTCACTACGTCATTTCCAGGACCAGCGACCTCATCATCAAATTTCAAACTGCTTCCTCCCCCTACGACAATAGTTGACTTTTCATTACCAGCTTCTAGAGCCATGCACTCCTCCTGTGCCTTCAACGTATCTCGTTGCCTCTCTGCCTTATGCATAGCGAGCTGCGCCATTGCATCCTTACACAGCTGCACCGACGACCACTTCTGCACCTCTTTGTCGTTCTCATCCCGCCCAAATCGGAAATCATTCATGTTCCCTGCTGCAACCTTCCTACACGCAGTTTCCTCCCGCGACTTCTCTCTCTTTGGCCGTACAACACTAGAAACCTCTGTTTCCACTACTGTCGTTCTACCAAAAACTCCTTAGCATCTCCTCTTTAAGTTGGTTCCAAGTGAGCTTAGGGTTAGAAGCTTCTAATGACATAAACCAATTTCCAAAAATACCTGGCATGCTCAGCCGTGCCGCCTAAATCTTCAAGTCTTCTTGTGTTTGTCGGACTTTAAAATAATATTCAGCTTTAGTGATCCAAGACTCTGGATCTTCTCCAGTAAAAATCGGTATCCACACTGGTTTGGTTGCCCGCCACTCTTCCATGCCTCTGGCCAGACTAACCTGCAGCGCCATGAATTTCTGCTTGAGATCCTCCATGCATGAACAAACAGTTGGCCATTGCAAGTCTTTTTCCACTACTGCTTTTTAAATTATGCTGCCACAATAGGCACTGGTTGCTGCGTTTGATACTGTTCAATCATGCTGAACAAGAATCTGCCACAAGCTGGACTTCATTATTGCGTCTGATGTGTCCACCTCAACAACTTTGTTTGCTTCCTCAAATTCAAGAACCTCTCACTTCTAGTTTCTCTCTCTAGAAAACTCTCAATGAAAGCACCAATTGATAGGAGTCAATTTCGAAAGAGAGAGAAAATCAATAGGCACTTAAATTAACAGTAGCAGAAATTACAGAACAAAGAAGGAAGATAAGAGAAATAGAAGAAGAAATCCTCTAGAGGCGCTGCTCTCTGAGGCCCAAGGCAGCAACCCGTAATTCTGCACAGCAGAGTCCTCTCTAAAACAATTCCCCCCATACAGCTCATAACTCCCTTATTTATAGACTCCACTGGAAGCTTCTAGGCAACCCCTCCCCCCAACAACTTTCTAACAAACTAACAAACTAACAACCACCTAACAACTGTAAGAGTAATTACATAGTTGCCCCTGGACAGTTGCACACTGCCCTCTAAGACCAACCCTAACCATTTATTAAGAGTAAAGACACTACTGCCCATGGCGCCCCTGGTAGTAGTGAGTCACACCCTAAACAAACAATAGCTGCCCCACCCATACTAACTTCACCAACTGCCTAACAACAACAACGGATTCCCACGCACAACAGCTAGAGTCTTCCAGCTCACCTGTCAAGCCCACGCCGCAACAGCTAGCTTCCCCCGCAGTCAACCTCTATTCCCTCGCAGTCAACCTCTATTCCACGTTCTTATCAGGCTGTGTGGCGTGCAGTTGTATAGGGTACATGGAATAACTTCTCTGTAACTGCCGGGGGCAGTTTAGTAAAATGTATATGGGTTAGCTGGTAGGTTAGTTAGGCGGTGGGAGGGGCTATTAAAAGGAGTGGGTATGTTGTTATGGGGGCTAACAATTGTATTTTCTGGTAAGTAGGTTTTGTTGTGCAGAATAGGGCTGCAGCCTTGGCCTCAAAGCGACGTCTCAAAAGAGTCCTTTCTTCCTCTTCCCTCGTCCTTCCTTTTCTTCTTCTTTCTTCTATATTCTATATTTTATGCTCACAATCATTCTTGAATATAAAGAAACCTACTGTTTCACATTCCCACTCTCTCCGCACCCTAACAATTGGGGAGCCCAATGTGCCAATTTATAGGAAATGTGGAAGGTGGTTTTGGGCACCTTGATTTCGAGAAACCACTTGGCCTATGGTCTTCGATGGCGAGACAGTCTTATGTCACTTCTTATAAAACTACAAAGTTGTAGCCCCACCTCCTGACTATCTCCACCAAAAATTTGGCACCATTTGGACAATCACAGATGGAGATATGGACTAAATATAAAACCCACGTTTTGACTTTAAGCTGATTCGATCCCTTGGACAGATCAGTTCGGATGGGCCTCTTGATGGACGAATGAGGCTTGGGTGTCTATATGAAACGTAGCCCATTGAATTTTGGACCAGCCCACAAAATCTCAGCCCATTTGGATGCACGGTTTAGTAGTAGTGTTCGGTTGGGTCTACTGGTGTGCTTGGATCCTGCGTAGTTCGACCCATTTTTTTTGAACTTCGTCACGAACCCTTCAAATCACCATCGCCTACATTGTAATTGTCAAAACAAGCAATATTGCCCTTTTTAACAGTGATAAACACAACATAATTGAATCAAACATGAAGTGCAATTTGTTATTTTTTTTATAATTTTCAATACAAAACTAGTTTAGCACAATAGTGTAAGGGTGAAAATGAAACAGTGAATCGCAGTGCGATCATAGATCTCTTTGTAATTGTGCTCCCAGATTTCATAGTGATATTTCTGCCTCTCTGTGGACGTAGGGAAGATTCCCGAACCACGTAAATCTCCGTGTTCAAGATCTTCTTCTTCTTCTTCTGTTTTTTCCTTTTATTCTTCTGTGAATCGTTTTTTTACTTCATTGCTCCCGGCATTTCCGCAACAACAGGTATCAAAGGCTGAGTTCGGATTTCTCGAATTGAACGATGATTATGGAAGAAAGCAAGGTGAAGATCAACCGCTTCGATGGAACTGACTTTAGCTACTAGATGATGCAGATCGAAGACTATCTTTACCAGAAGAAAATGCATTTGCCGCTTTTGGGTTTAAAGCCAACAGACATGGAGCAGTCAGAGTGGGAGCTGTTGGATCGACAAGTTTTGGGTGTTGTGCGCCTTACGTTGGCAAAAAACGCGATGTTCAACATCAGAGAGGAGAAGACGATGATTGTACTGATGCAAGCTCTCTCAAATATGTACGAGAACCCTTCTGCGACAAACAAAGTGGCACTTGATGTGACGATTGTCCAACCTGAAAATGGTTGAAGGAATTGCCGCAGATCACATCAACAAATTCAACACCATCATAAGTCAATTGACATCGGTTGACATTGCTCTTGGTGATGAGGTATGTGCACTGGTTTTACTGTCTTTATTACCTGACAATTGAGGAGCGACTGTAACAGCTGTGAGCAGTTCTTCAGGGAGTACCAAGCTGGTTTTGAAGGATGTATGGGACCTGATCCTCAGTGAGAATATCCGAAGAAGAGAATCGGGTAGATTCTCTGGTTCTGCTCTAAACTTTGAAGGAAGAGGAAGATATGCGCAGAGAGACAATCGTAGAGGACGATCAAAGTCAAGAGGAAAAAACAAAGATAAGGTAAAGGAGACTGGTCCTACCTACTGGATTTGCAGGAAGAAATGACACATCAAGAAAGAGTGCAGAGAAAAACGGAAGGGGACTTGAAACCAGTGGAGCAAATACGACGACTGAAGGAACCGACGATGTGCTGCTGCTGAGCGTGGATAGCCCTATGAAGTCTTGAATTTTAGACTGAGGGGCGTCTTTCCATTCCACGTCGGAGAAGGGTTTCTTGAACCATTTTATTTCTGGAAATTTTGGTAAGGTACATCTTGCTGATGATGAACCTTTGCAGATTGTGGGGAAAAGAGATGCACCAATCAAGACCAACAGTGAGAGCTTGTTGGTTCTAGAAAACGTGAGGTATATTCCTGGTTTAAGAAGAAATCTCATTTCTATTGGGCAATTTGATGATTCAAGCTTCAATACCATGTTTACTGGTGGTGCCTGAAAGATTACCAAGGGAGCTTCATAGCTCGAGGAGCAAAAAATGGTACTTTGTACAACATGAAAGAGACTTGCATGAACATGGTAGCATCAGTAAATGCTACCAGAGATTCTCAACCGTGACACTACAAGCTAGGCCACATGAGTGAGAAAGGGATGAAGGTGCTAGCAACAAAAGAGTTGCTACCAGAGATGAAGTCAGTGGATGTTGGCTTATGTGAAGATTGCATCCTTGGAAAGCAGAAGAAGGTATCATTTGCAAAAGGAGGTAGAACACCTAAGCCCGAGAAGCTAAACCTGGTGTACATCGATGTTTGGGGGCTTGGACCAGTACATTCCCTTGGAGGGTCACAATATTATGTGACATTTATTGACGACTCATCAAGGAAGGTATGAGTTTATTTTTTGAAAAGAAATCTTACGTGTTTAAGATGTTTCAGAAGTGGAAGGTCACAGTGGTGAATGAGTCAGAATCAAAGCTGAAATGCTTGAGGTCTGACAATGGTGAAGAGTACGACAATAATGAGTTCAGGGAATTCTGTGCATATTAGGGAATTCGGTGGGAGAAGACTATCCCAGGAACACCACAGCAGAATGGTGCAACTGAAAGGATGAATAAGACACTGAATGAATGTGTCAAGAGCATGAGACTGCATTCGGGGTTACCCAAAATTTTTTGGAGTGATGCAGTGAACATGACAACGTATCTCATTAACAGGAGTCCATCTGTACCAATGGGAGAATGTCTACTCGAGGAGCTCTGGTCTGGTAAGGAGGTAAGACTCACATTTACGAGTCTTTGGTTGTTTGACATATGTACATGTTGATGATGATGCAAGGGGAAAACTTGATGCTAAGTCCAAAAGATGTTTATTTATTGGCTATGGTGTTGAGGAGTTCGGTTACCGCTTTTGGGATGGTCTCAACAAGATGGTCATCAGGAGCCAGAACGTGGTATTTAATGAAAGTGTCACGTACAAGGATCGCCATGCAGCTGAAGATGAAAATGCGAACAAAAAATCAAAGTGCAAAGAGCAAGTGGAGCTTGAAGGTGTACCTGAGCATGAGACACCAGTGGAACTTACTACTCCAGTGGAGTTGAGGAGATCAATAAGGGCGAGAAAGCCTGTGCAGAGGTATTCACCATTCTTACATTATTAGTTATTGACTGATGGTGAAGAACCATAATGTTTTGAAGATGCAATGCAATTGAAGGAGTCGAGCAAGTGAGAGTTGGCCATGAAGAAAGAAATTTCTTCACTACATGACAACAGTACTTGGGAGTTGACACATCTACCACCGGGGAAGAAAGCATTTCAGAACAAATGGGTGTACCGAGTCAAGGAAGAACTTGATGACAAGAGTAGGTTCAAGGCAAGGCCGGTGGTGAAAGGCTTCCAACAGGAGGGAGTGGATTTCACTGAAATATTCTCACCAGTAGTGAAGCTTACCACCATCCGGGTGGTTCTCAGCATTGTGGCATCAGAAGACCTGTATCTTGAGCAGTTTGATGCGAAGACGACTTTCCTTCATGGAGATCTGGAGGACATCTATATGCAGCAACCAGAAGGATATGTTGAGTCTGGGAAGGAAGACCTGATGTGCAAACTCCAGAAGAGCTTATATGGATTGAAGCAGACACCCAGGTAGTGAAACAAGAAGTTTGATGCATTCATGACTACAAATGCATACAAACGATGTGACATGGATCAATACTGCCACATCAAGTCCTTTGGTGATGAATATATTATACTGCTTCTATATGTGGATGACATTCTCATTGCAATATCATGTATGAATAGGATTGATGAGTTGAAAAGCTGGGGAGTTCGAAATGAAAGATCTCTGAGAAGCTGATAAGATGTCGGGGATGAAGATCAAGAGAGACCGTGCAGCTGGAACCTTTGATATTATCACAAGCTAACTACATTGGGAAGGTTCTGAGAAGATTCTGGAAGCAAAGTCAATCTCTATTTCTTTGGTGGACCATTTCAAACTATCAAAGAAGCAATCACCGAAGACGACAAAAGAGGTTAAGTACACGACAAATGTTCCATACACATCAGTTGTCGGAAGCCTGATGTATGCTATGGTTTGCACTCGACCTGACATTGCTCATGCAGTGGGAGTTGTGAGCAGGTACATGGCTAACCTTGAAAAGCAACATTGGGAAGCTGTGAAGTGGATACTGAGGTATTTGAAGGACAACAAGGAGGTATCTCTGTGTTTTGGAAAAGGCAATTCATTGCAGGGGTATGTGGATGCTGACCTTGGAGGTGATGTCGACAGCAGGAGTACCACAAGTTATGTATTTACCTGTAGAGGAACTGCGGTAAGCTGGATATCACAATTGCAGAAGGTGGTGACTTTATCCACCACAGAGACACAATACATTATTGTAACAAAAGCTGAGAATAAGATGGTTTGGCTGAAGAACTTCTTGGATGAGTTGGAAAGAAAGCGAGAGGAGAATGTATTGCACTGTGATAGTCAGAGTGCTATACATCTTGTAAAGAACCCAATATTTCATGCCCAGACGAAGCACATTCAGTTGAAATATCATTTCATGAGAGGTTTGATACAAGATGGGTTGCTGACATTGCAGAAGATTTGTGGAACCAAAATCCGACATACATGTTGACAAAGCCGATGGTAATACAGAAGTTGAGGAACTGTTGTGCCTTTGTTGGTCTCCACTGATGAACGAAGGATGAGAGAAAATAAGGGAGTACACAATGAGAGCACAAAAAGAAAACAACTGATATTTCATGAATTGAAGTTGTGAATGAAAAGCACGCCGCTGGTTAGTGAAGAAGAGGAACTCAGATTAAGTAAGCTTTCTTAGTCAGTGGCATCGAAGCAGGTCAGCGCAGCAGATCAAGCTTTAAGTGGAAGATTGTTGGATCGGTGTAGCCCAATCCTCTTTGGATGATGTTGGATCGAATGCTTGCGGCCCATAATGCGCACAAGACCGCAACTTCCACGGGTTGAGCTTTGTGGTGAGCTTGTTGGGGGTTGCAGGGGGCAACGCCCCTACTCCGGGGGTTCGGGGGCCGAAGGTTTTCGGCCCAAATTTTGGGGCATTGTAGCAACTTTGACCACTGCAATAGAGAGAGAACTGTAGCAGGTCGGACTTTGGAGTCAACAGTACTGTAGCGACGCGGACTTTCAGTCGCTAGCCACTAGCACTTTAGACTTGTGTGGCTGTGACACTGTTGCGATGCAGACTTTCAACCGCCTTTCACTGCAGCACAACAAACTTTATTTGCTGTTGGTGGAATAGTGCTTCGTTCTCCTTATTAGCCCATTTCGGGCTAGGGTTTCTGTTATGTAACGATTTGTGAGAGGGGAGGATATAGTAAACTTTGTATATTGAAGTAGTAGCAGATCACAGTAGCAGAATAACAGCAGAAAAACATAGCAGAAATATAGGAAAATACAGTAGGGAGGTAGGGAAGAGAGAAGGATAGAGAGAGTAGAACCCGAGGAAGACCACTTCCAAGAGCCTGGCAGAATCCTTCCAAGGATTGAGCCCCACAACAGCTAACTGGTAAACCTCCAGGATGAATATTCCTTCCTAACACAGATCCCCTTTATTTAAAGGCCCACTCAGCCCCCTCTAACAAACTAATTGCTTTTAGGTGGTCCCCCTCCAGCCAAGAATATTCCCCTCTCCTCTAACAGCCCAACAACCTCCAGCCAAATATATTCTCCTCCCTCTTCTAACAAATCAACAACCTCCAGCCAATAACAAACTCTAACACCCGGACAACCCCCTTTATTCCTAACAATTCCCTCCCACCTAAAAACCACCTTGTCCTCAGGGTGGAACAACCCAAGCTGTGCTTGGCCGTGCATTGAGTCAGCGGCTCCTGGTGGCGGCTTTGGTGGAGGCCTCAGCATCAATGCATCTTCAATACCATATGTAGGTGGATAACGTTTCCAGTATAATTCCTCTCTGTAATCTTCAATACCATATGCTCCTGAATTGGTAATACTTTCATGGAACAAATCCCTTACCAACAGTGGAGTAGATGTAGGGGCTTTTGAATCGATGATCATGCCATAGAAAATAACCTCTTTCACATCTACTTGAGGAGCATGAAACACTTTGTCCACCAAGATCACTGTAATCGTGCTGTCTTGTTGAAAGCTGCTCAACCTACCATTAAGTGCGTCAATATGAATTTCAGCACCTTGGCCGGGTTCACAATTTGCATCAACTTTAGCCCCTGTAGCCCAAACCATTGATTTCCCTGCAACTCCACCAGCTATAACCTCTGATTCAACTTCATATAGGTAAACATCCTCACAAAAAATGGGAGAAACTTTCATCCCAAATCTGAATCCTTTGCTCCCTAACCCCAAGGGGTTTTCAGAAGCTTTTTCCGCACTTTGCCATTGCCTGGACGACTTATAATTTGAATTGAATCTGGTCCCAGGAATCGCATCCTGAACTGCTGCAGCTTCCCCAACTCTCCAACTACCCAGCGTACAAAAACTATCCAAGGCAATATGAGAAGCTTTATCCGGCTGTCCACTGCACGCTACTTTCCTCAATCTTCTATTAGATAAATCTGGAAAAAGGTTCCTTTGTTGCCTCCTTCTCGATCTATCAACGAACCTCTCAAAATTCTGTGTATCCAATTCTCCTGTAACAAGAGGGTTACAAACAGCTTCGCCTTCATATATCATGTCCCACTGAATGTAGCCATGTTGGTGGACTGAATGTATGGGCAAAACACTCTCAACAAACAAGTTTCTCTCTGATCTAACATGCTCGTCCATAGCAATTCCATGACCATTTTCTTCTGGATCTATAGGTTCTCCAACAACAAGACATACATTTGCAATTGCCACTATCTACCGCTACTGGAAGTAGTCCAGGATCAAGCTGCTCCTGAGATTGCCTAACCTGCTCAACAGAATCTGAAATCTGCTCCTCCAGCAATTCCAGTCTCTCCTTTTTCTCTGTTTGCTCCTTCTCGGCTCTTGTCGACTGTCCAGGAGTTCCTATATCATAGAGTAGTATGTAAATATTGTGTGCTGAGAAGTACTTCTCCAAGCCGGATAAGGCTGGAATTTTCCTCTTCATGACATTCCAGTTTGGTTTCAAGCTGCTGCTGCTCCGCAGAGTTGCTACCAAACGTACAAGCAACAGTTTCATTACCTCGCTTCCCAGAATTTGAGCAACAAGACTCTTGCGTCTCCAGCTCCCTCGCTTCTGCTCGTAAGAACAACAACTGTTCTTTTACAACTGATAGTAGCTCTTGTATCACGACTGTCTGAGTTTGCATATTTTGTACCTCTGTAGCAAAATTTGACTCCATCCTGGACTGAAGACAAACCTACACAGCAGTCAGCGTCCACTTTTCAACGTACTGGATCCCCCCACGTCCAAACTTCACTGGAGTGATGATGGTTTGACAGCGGCGTTCAGCTCCCTCTTCCCTAGCAGCGAACAATTCTCTGGCGCGACTATTCCCCAGCGTCGACTTCTGGTCCTTGTCCAGCAACGAACAGAAAATAGATTCGCGCTGCACTCCCCTTCTGTGATCCTCCTCCACGATTGTTCCTCTCGCACAACAATTCCTAGCAGCGTTCCACCCCACCTGCGACGCCTCTCAACTCTACTGCGTTAGAGCCGATTTCTTCTTCTTTTCTTTTTTTTTTCCTGCTGCCACGATTTTCCAGCAGTGATCCTCCTCTCCTGCGATGCCTCTCCCCCAGCGCGCGTCCTCTCGCACGACACTTCCCCAACGGAGTCGCCAAATTGTTATGTAACGATTTGTGAGAGGGGAGGATAGAGTAGTAAATTTTGTATATTGAAGTAGTAGCAGATCACAGTAGCAGAATAACAGCAGAAAAACACAGCAAAAATATAGGAAAATACAGTAAGGAGGTAGGGAAGGGAGAAGGATAGAGAGAGTAGAACCCGAGCAAGACCACTTTCAAGAGCCTGGCAGAATCCTCCCAAGGATTGAGCCCCGCAGCAGCCAGCTGGTAAACTTCCAGGATGAATATCCCTTCCTAACACAGACCCCATTTATTTAAAGGCCCACTCAGCCCCCTCTAACAAACTAACTGCTTTTAGGTGATCCCCCTCCAGCCAAGAATATTCCCCTCTCCTTTAACAGCCCAACAACCTCCAGCCAAGTATATTCTCCTCTCTCTAACAAATCAACAACCTCCAGCCAATAACAAACTCTAACACCTGGACAACCTCCCTTATTCATAACAGTTTCTGTGTTAGAAACTCTGAGAGATCTTGTAATTGTGCTTCCGGATTTCATATTGATATTTCTGTCTCTACGTAGACGTAGGGAACATTCCCGAACCACGTAAATCTCTGTGTCCAAGATCTTCTTCTTCTGTTTTTCCCTTTTACTCTTCTATGAATCGTTTCTTCACTTCATTGGTCCGGGTGTTTCCGCAAGGGGTAGTGTCACAAACTCATCCGGAAAGTCATCGAGGAACTCAACAATTTTGGGAACCTCCATCGCTTGGGTCTCCACTGAAAACTCTACAAACTGAGATAGAAGAGGCTCTGCACGTCTGCTGCCCATCTGATAACTTTGCTTTCCAACAAACATGACTCGGTGGCCTTCCACGTCAGAAAACGCCTTCTCCGAAAGTAGTCAACAAACGCACGCACAAAGTATAACCAATCCATACCAAAGTTGACATCATATGGTTGTATCTGCGACAAGAAGAAATCCCCCACCAACTGATACTACCCCGTCATCAGTCTACATCTCCGACACACATCAAATAAGCAAGCCTGGCCTCCAACTGGCGTGGATAACACCGGGGGCACCGGAAGCCTCTCCACGTCCAATCCTAACGTGCGGACCAAGGTGGGTGCAACAAAGAAGTGCGGAGCTTCAGAATCAAAGCAAAAACTAAGGTAGACGATAAACTGATCGTACCTCGAACAACCTCTCGTCCCTCCGGGGTTGGCACCTCCATAGCATGCATCTGCCTGCACCCAGCTTCTTTGCCTCGCTGCTGATAACCTCCATGACCGTGCTCCGGTTTGGGTCCCTGAGGACGAGGACCATCGCGGTGCTGACCTCTACCTGCTGACTTGGCTGGTGAACAAATGCGGACAGCCTCTGCTGCTGAAATATGGCCTAAGAGGCATCTGCTGATGCTGCGGCTGGAAAGGTGCCGGACCGCCCAGAGCGGTCGGGCACTGAGCCTGTCGGTGACCATGACCCCTGCAGACAGCACACAAACAGAAAACCCCAAGTAGGTGCTTGGGAACCACCAACATCAGAAAAGTGCAAAGCAGACTGCTGCAACCTACTTCCCACTAATCGAAACTTCAACTACCCTGGCGTCCGTGATCCCTCGCTTGAAACTCTGCTCCTTGGGAAGCTCTGACGACCTGCCTCTCGAGGCACTCCTACCGTCGCCGCATGCTGCCACTACTAAATGCAACTCCACCACACCAAACAGTCACACACAGCCCACAATTTCCATTCTTTCAATTACAGATTCAACCATTTCCCAGATTATCACATTACCAACCAGCATTCATGCATTAAGCCTTTTAATCTCATATTTAATGACAAACCGCCCTAGCCAACATCCATATTAAATTTCCATTTAAGTTCAGGCCCTTTTTGTTAACATTTTAATTTATTATCAAGCACTGCACCTTAATTTCAAGCCCACATTACTCAATTTCCAGCCATGCCTTTTTAACTTCATCTTTAACAATTCATATTCCATCACTACCAGGCTACCTCGACCAAAGCACCTCACAAAAACCTATTCTCCCTGCAACAGCAAGCAACAACAAGCAACAAGCATCTCGCCACAACCACATATCAACTACCACACTTCCATCCCTCAACATGCCCTGGTCACCACCATCACCGGATAACCTCCCCTCAAAGCCCACACACAACCACAGGGACATCAGCAAACGTACTAGCAGCACACCACCCCAGATTCCCATTTCACGTAATTCCAAAATTCATTTAAAGGGGGCTTTCTCATTAATTCATCACTTGCAGGAGCATTTTCACACAGTTTTTCAAATTACACGCAACAAATTCATAGCCGGATATACGTGTTTAACCTTTTATGAAAAGTGAATTCCAACAGCCAAACCGAACAAGGGTTCTCAATTCACAACAGTTACAACCTGGGCATCACAACAATAATCAAATTCAAGGCATGGAACAACAAGAGCAATAACAAAAATAAGCAATAACCACACGCGAATACACACATCACAACGACAATCAAATTCAAGGCATGGAACAACAAGAGCGATAACAGAAATAAGCAGTAACCACATGCAAATACACCCATCCCCTTCAATTTAATTTAATCCAGTTCATTATTTTCACTAGTCAATCCGCACTCCCCACCAACTGGAAAACAAAAACATGCTAATTACACAAATGCACAAAAAGAAGAGAGAACAGGAATCCCCTACCTTGAAAAGAAATCCAAGTTGCGCTGCACCGGAAACAGGAGAAAGAGAGAGAGATGTCGCGACCTTGAACGCTACACGCTGCTGCTGCTGGTGGAAATAGAGAAGGAAGAGGCTGATGAACACGCCTGGAAGCTGCAAGCAGGAAGGGTTCGGGTCATGGCAGACGATTCCCAAGGCCCGAGAACGTGGTTTTGAATCCTTCGGACTCGAAGGAAACAGGGAAGACTCGAATCGGAGGGAATCCTGTATTTTAGAATGCCAGATACAAATCCCCGAAGATCTCTGAAAGATAATGCGGTCAACTTTTCTTTTCAAATTTTCATTTAATTCAGTTTCATTAAAACATGCGGAACGACCCATTTAAACCCCCTAACATTAAGATGAGTCTAGGCATTTAAAGATACATTAAAACCCCGCTCAACAGATTTTAAAATAATTTATTTAAGCCTCAAAACCCATATTTTATGTTAAAAAACATTTCTACATCATTCCGGAAAAACTGGGCATTTTGAAAAAATGGAATTTGTCGAACTGTTGAAGCTACCGCACGAAGGGATCGACCACATGGAGGTAAGCGACCGCACAGACTGACCGCATGAAGAAACGGATTGACTGCATGACCAAGCGGATAGACTGCAAGAAGAAACAAATTGACTGCACGACCAACTGAGTGTCTGCAAGAAGAAATCGACTGACCGCACGAAGGGACCGATCGACTCCAAGAACAACTGACCTGCCGCAAGAATAAACCGACCGAGCAAGAACAACTGATTGACTGCACGGAGGAAATGATCGACCGCATGAAGGGACCAACCAACCGCACGGACAAACCAAATGACTGCACAATCAGTCAACCGACCGTGAGAACAACTTTAGAAATTTTAAAAAGAAAAAGACCGGAAGTCCCTCTTGACCCCCCCCCCCCCCCCCCTCCCCCCCCAGACAATGTAAACAAGACTGCAGTTCAAGATGACGGTTCTTCATGTATGAAGATCGTGGCTCCTTGCGTAGAGCCTGTGGACTCTGAGGATCAAGGGAATCCATGGCAAGTGGCAAAAAGTTGGAGACAGGGATGATGTCCACGAGGTCGGGGAGGTAGGGGGTTTCACCACATGGGTACTTGATCTCAAGCTAAGAAATCAGAATGACATGAAGGGTTCTATTTTTTTTTTGAGGACATTCTTTATGATATCCCGGAACATTTGTCCTTGCAAGTTTTGTTTATGAAAGGTCTGGTCCGTAGGACCTGACTTGCCGGAGCTTGGTGGCTCCAGTTTCTTCACAGGTATTTGGAGTTGGAGTTTTACTTATG
Source organism: Viscum album (assembly GCA_963277665.1). Classification (NCBI taxonomy): domain Eukaryota; kingdom Viridiplantae; phylum Streptophyta; class Magnoliopsida; order Santalales; family Viscaceae; genus Viscum; species Viscum album. The sequence goes on along the minus strand of OY728153.1, from coordinate 1,035,354,103 downwards.
TCTTGGATGGAGTTGTGTGCTTCCATTAGATTTACGTTTTGTTTGATTGCTGGTTGGTTTTTGCAAGCTGCCTGGATTGCTTTGGGCTTAATTCAGTTTTTGATGCTGTTCGTTGAAGGTGATCATGTCCATGATGTTTTTAAACCTGATTTTGACGATGATAGTGGCTTGCATTGCAGCCTTTCCTTTGTTTTGGAAGTTTTTGTTCTTCTGTTCTGTGCTTTTGTACTGTTGGCATGTGTCATGCTTTATTGTCTGTACTGCTTTGAATGAGGGCAGGATTTGTCCGATCCCATTCTCATCTTTTTGTTTCTGCTCTTTTTAATAAAAGGGGTCTATGATCCCGCTGTTTCGAATATACTTACATATACATAAAAATGCATGTAAATACAAATATATACAAACATAAATATATACACATACTCACATAACATATATAAATATATATCCTGATAGGTTACACCGACCCTCGCTGGACAAAGCATAAGAGAAGAAACAGGTCCCCACGACCCACGCCCCATACCCCTCCCACTTTAGCCACCCCGCACGCCTGCTGGGAGCAAATACATATAAATATAAATAAATATAAATTTTTATAAATATCCATAAATACTTATAAATATAAACACATATAAATTTTTATAAATTTAAATTAATATATATAAATATATATAAATATCAGTTTATATAAATATCCATAAATACGTACGTACGTACATACATACATATATATATATATACATATATATATATATATGAATACATATAAATTCATATAAATTGACATAAATACATATAAATATATATAAATATATATAAATATATATAAATATATATAAATTTATATAAATTGAAACATGTTGGGATCATAGACCCCTCTTATTAAAGAAAAGCAAAACAAGAAGAGGATTGGGTCAGACAAGTCCTGCTCTCACCAAGGAAGACATAAAATAAATCAAAATTACACAGGACAAAATCAAAGGAACAAAAGATTCCAAAGCAAAAGCATGCCACCATCATTTCCACATCAGATTTAAAAGCAAATGGTGTTTTAAATCAATTGCACTTGACCCGAGATCGAGTGCCCATGTTATGAAAGGAACCCTGGCCTTCCCTACCATGCGGACGTCGTCCTCTTCTCCAAGCCTTTTGCCCTGGATTCACTTGATTGTCAGAATCCTCTTCCATGGGAACATTATCACTACTTGAAGCCACTACCACCAATTTAGTAGAGGCAACTTGTTTCATTCCATCATTAGCAAAAATATCAGAGTTCAATAACTTTCCCTGATCTGCAACATCATCCAGCAATTCAAAAGAATTAGAGGCAGAGAGACCTGACTTCTCACCTTACCTTGAGCAGAGTCTTTATCCCCTCTAAGAGAGTCTTGGACTGACTAAGAAGCAGAGACAGGTGCTGATTCGGACGAACCATGACCAGAAGCGCGCCCTGAAATTTCTTTTACAGTCCCTTTGCTCATAGCCATCAGACCTCTAACATCATTAACATCGACAGTAGTGAACATAGAAGAAAAAATATCATCCTCACCGCCACAGCTGGGAGCAGGACCAAGCCTCGTTGCATGAGAGGTAACCGTTTTCTGGTTTATTTGCTTATTGCCCAATGGTGTTTCACAGGTTCCTTGTAGGGGAACCTTATTATCCCCTTTAAGGGAATCACTAATAGGAGCCAGACACAACCCAGCTGCGGCAACATCAGGTGGGTGACCTTGTAGAAACAGCTTCCACTTTCCTTGAAGAGGATGATCCATAGCCAGCAGGCTGAAGGACCCCTCCAGCCTTTTGATCAGGATCTACAGACTTTACAGCTGCAACCTCAATTCTAACATTTTCAGACGCAGGCTGCTGGCCATTTGCAGCAAGCTTGCCAGGATGTCCATTCTACACAGCCTTCTGGGCAAGTGATGAAACAGCACCCTCAGCCACTGGACCTGGTATCAGAGCCAGTGAGGCAGGAACAGCAATGCAAGTCCCTGCCCTGTACCCTGCTGGAGGTCTTGGAACTGCCAGAGAGTCGCAAAGGAAGAGCCTGCTCACTAGCATCATTGGAAGAACCAATTACCTGATTAGAACCTGGGGTAATGAAGCCCTTCCTGGACTTGGGCTTCGAAGATGAAGCAGCTTCTAACTTTTTTTTACCCTTGCGACCCTTTGAAGCAACCATCTTGTGCTCCTGCCATATCTGACGATCAACATCCGCTTGTGCTTCCAACTCACAATCAGTCTGATCATCCTCATCAACACTATTTTCCACCTCAATGCCCTGAACAAGAGCACCTCTAAAAGAAAATGCATCATGAGGATTCTGTCTCTCATCCTCAAGGTCAGCCCAAGACTCTTCAAACCTACCCAATTGAAAATTGGATTTCCCCTTGGTCTCTGTCATCCCCTGAGCAGCCACAGAAGTTTTGAACCTCTGATATGCCCTTTGCCCTGTTTGCTTAAACCCCTCCGTGTCTGGCACCTGGACATGCTCTGCAGATTTCAACAGCCCCAGGACCTGAGGTGAAAGAGCCCCTTCACCTAGCTTAGCAGCAGCATAAGAAGCCTACTTCTCCCTTTGATTTAAGTCAATCCCAGCCATATCTTCTTCCATTGCTATAGCTGTTTCATCTCCAGAGAAGACATGATCATGACCCATATGGGCCCCAACATGAATATCACTAAGAGCATTAGGGAACGTGCTCCAGTTCCCTAAAGGAGTTTGGAACTTCTATTTTCAGTAGTCTGTACATCAACAGCCAAGTCTTCTTCCTTACCATCCGAGGTCTGAGCATTGACCTTAACCTTCTTCCTTTTTCTACAATGATTCAAATCACGACCTCTTAATTTATAATTGGAGCAAACATCCCTCCAATTTGATTCCAAATGCCCAATAATTCGGCAAACAGAACAAAAAGGGGAACCTTTTCATACTCAGTTTTGAGACTAACCTCATCTTGAGGAATAGAAAGAATAACCTTATCAAATAAAGTGGAGATGAGGTCCAATTCAAGTAACCCTCGCAAAATGTTCAAAACTAACCAATTCAGTTGCACTATTCATTTTTATCCGAATGCCAATTGAAGAGTCAATATCATATAAAATCACGGGATGCCATAAAACCCAATTCAATCCATGAATTTTAATCTAAACATGTCCACAAGTCTCATTATATTCATTTAGATTAAAATTTAAATTCCATTCATGAATCCTCAAGACATCCGGTTTTAAATTAACCGAGCCAGTACCCCAAGCTTTCCCTTTAAATTCTGCCAAAGGGAATAGAATATGATAAAAGCTACTACTGAGGGAGATGCATTTTCAGAATCCTGAAATTGAGGATAATAGATTGTCCAAATCAGAGAACTTTCACGACTTCTCACACTTCCCCAAAGAAATTAACGCAATAATGGAGTACTTATAAAGATCGAGTCTACTATAATGGCCTCAGTGTCGGCTGAGACATGAGTAATGTTTCCTTTCCTGACAATCCGTTGAGAAGGCCCATTTGAAAAAGAAGCAAAAGCACCACTCAAAATCTCAGAGGTCTTCCCCTTTGTGATCTTAATCGTCTCGTCATCACGAATTGAATTCAAACTTGCATCAACCACCTGATGATTTCGCACTGATCCAGCAAGAACCTGAGATCAATTTCTCCATCCCTCGGAAAAGCCATGCCGAACCCTAACACCCATTATCAACAGTTGATCACCTTCCCAGCAAGCTCTCGAGCAACAACCCTATCCTCAGAAGTAATTTGTTTTCATATATATTTATATAAATATACATAAATACACACACATTATATAAATATAAATACATATAAATTTATATAAATATACTTAAATACCTATAAATATAAATAAATAAATATAAATATAAATATATATACCCACATATATGTATAAATATAAATAGATACAAAATTATTTAAATATACGTAAATATTCACAGAAGTGGTGGGAGGTACGGTAGCAGTGGCGAGGACTGTAGCTGACAGAGTACTGTAGCAGTACTATTCACAGAATATGCCTTGTGCTAAAATTTCGGGGCCACGAGCCATGTAATGAGATTCATGCCCATTGAGTCTTCGGGCCATAATATATATAATGTAATAAAAGCGGATAGTTGAGTTAGTTATCTCTTGGGGGGCTATGACTTGCCTTTTAGGCTTGTGTGTGCGGTGTGTGTGTTTGCTGTAATTGTACCCCTGAACACCTAATATAATATATAAATATGCATAAACACACACACACACACACAAATCTAAACACACACACACATAAATACATACAAATTTATATAAATATGCATAAATGTAAATAAATATATATAAATATAAATGCATATAAATATATATAAATATATAAATATATAAAAAATAAAAAAATAAAAAAATAAAAACATAAATAAGAATACATATAAATTTATATAAATATACACAAATGCATATAAATATAAATATATATAAATATCAATACATATAAATATGAATACATAAAATTATATAAACGCACATAAATACAAATAAAAATATATAAACGTACATAAGTACAGGAAAAAAAATATAAGTACACACACAAATAAATAAATAAATAAATAAATAAATAAATAAATAAATAAAGAAACAAAGAAACAAAGAAACAAAGAAACAAACAAACAAACAAACAAACAAACAAACAAACAAACAAATATATATATATATATATATATATATATATATATATATATATAAATGCATATAAATTTACATTTATAACAAACAAACAAACAAATATATAGATATATATATATATATATAAATGCATATAAATTTACATAAATGTATATTAATACACACATAAATGCATATATAAATAAATAAATAAATAAAAATATGAATACATCTAAATCTATATAAATATCCATAAATAAATATAAATACACATTAATATAAGTAAATGCATATAAATATATATAAATATAAATACATATAAAGTTATATAAATATACATAAATACATATAAATATATATATAAATAAATATAAATGTATATTAATATACGTAAATGATATATATATATATATATATATATAAATACATCTAAATTTACATAAATGTATATAAATACATTCACACACACACATAATTATATATAAATATAAATACTTATAAATGTATATAAATATGAATAAATTGATATGATCACTTTGAGATATGCCCAACACCGAGAGGGGGTGGAGTGTTGGTGTCTTTTAAATAATTAAAACTTTTATCCCTTTACCTCAACACTTCTTCAGTGAATGAATGTCTTACTCTATCTCGACTTTTTGTTCAATATGCATGCAATAATAAGAAAGCAACATAAGAAGAGCTTCACAATTTGTTAATGAGGTTCACCTCCAATGTGGATAACTACGTCCCCAGTGTACGATGATTGTTATCCCACTTGCGCACAATTCCTTTTTATTATCAAGATGGAACTCAACCAAGTGTATGACCTTGAACCTATGCAAATGTTGGCACCAACCAGACTTTCTTGCAAGCACCAACTTGCAACATTCTTTACATAGATACATGTTTTGGCCCGCTCCTTGAATAATGATCAGCAATGAAAACACAGGTCTCTTCTGGACTTGATTGCATTTGACCTTCTTCCTCAAACAACAATAATCACGAGGCTTGCATCGATCTTCTTTAGATCTTACAATTTAAGAATACTGGAAGCTGAGATCACTCACTTCTTCGACCTGTATGATTATTTGGCATAAAATAAGTTTCTCCCACTTCTTCTTCAATGCACAAAGATGAACTCTTGCAGTTGTAGGTTCTAGGTGTAGTGGAAGCATTGAATGAGGCGCACCCAATTCAACTTTTTGTCATGATCGACGATTAATTCGTGATTTACACGACAATAAACACCGTAATCAACATAATTGAATTAAAGAATATAGACAATAGATTAACGTCGGAACCAAAGCGTATGATCATCACATATTATTTATAATTAATTTAAACAATTAAAGAATTACTTTGCAAGAAATTCTTTCTTCGTTGATGGACTTGTCAACGTCACTACATCGTACCGTCGTTGTGTTGTAGGAATCAAGAATAGATTTCCTCAAGCGGTGATCCACACGTGTATCATGAATCTTCGAACGTTACTGTTGGAATCTCTGGGCGCTAGCAGGATAGATCCTAACGGTTGCGTCGTTCACCTTTAATCGCTCTGAGAACCGCTTTAAAGGAAGAGTTCTCTTCAATCTCTCTAGACTTGAGAGTGGTGATGGAGGATCACTCTTCGTTCTTAGTAGCTTTCTTGGAAGGAGGGCTCTCTAGGGCTTTGAGAGGATTCTTTTTGGATCTCGTTGTGCACAACAAATGAATTAGCTCTTTAGAAAAATAATATAATTGAGTTTATATATCATTAGAGTTAGAAAATAATAATTGCACATGCACCCTTATTATTTTTGTTATCTCCGCAGAACCCTATGTCTATAATAATAATAATATTATTATTATTATTTCTTGACATGCGCTAAACTCACAGATTAAATTAAATATTATTTATTCAAATAATATTCAATATATATTATTTCTTACCTGACCATTAAACTTGGTCCGCAATTCCTCCATAATATTTATCGGGTCTTGAATAATGATTATTTATTTAATAAATAAATATCACTGCATTATTCGCCAATAAATAAATAAATATTATATTCACTAAATAAAAAATAAATATTTATTAAATATCCTACTCAAATGATATTTTCTCAAATAACCGGTGATGGAATATATGTGATCAAACATGAATAATTATTAAACCACGCGCGAGAATAATATTTATTCAACTTATTAAATAATAAATAATAATATATCATTTAACTGAGATTTTGGATATATTTAGTGTGTGACCATCTATGTCTCTTTCTCAGTGACATTAGGCGAAACATCTTAAAGTCCAAGGTTAGCGTCTTGCAACACGTCAAGACACCCATAGAGAAAGAAGTTAATACCGCAACGACATAATACCTCATATATACACTTACTTTGCAATATAATCCTTTTATCACGATATCTCCAATTAGTTAGGTTTCATGCTGGTGCCATCAACTTATGTGCTCGATGTCTCTTTCTTTGACTTTTTGAAAATTGAACTTGCCAATAGAACACAATGACCATGGATTTATTGAGGCCATATCATTTCTATCAAATGACTAGAGATATCAACTTCTATTAAAGAACATAAATGACAAATCTTTTGTCGCATTATTCATTAATAAAATATTACTCATGATGCACCCAACGTATCCTACCTCATTGCGAGCATATGTTATCACAATTTTCATCAATACATCAAAACACGCTACTTATAATACTCATTAATAACAATCTTAAAATCTAAGGATCAATACACAAGTCCGTAGATTGAAACATCCAATGACACATATAAATGTGGATTTCCTAGTGGCAGATCTCGTTCTTATAATATCTTACAATGGATATTACCAAGGGCGTGCACTATGAGAAGGTGCATCAAAGTCCTATGAGTCTCCACCTCTGATAACTTGTATCATTTGTGTCCCTCAAGTGACTTCATCCGGCTATAAAACATATATTTAAGAATACCGTCGTCACACTTCTGGGTTCTCATTATAGTGGGGAACTGCTATGACCTTTCGGTGCAACAACTACTCTTAAGACATTATCACATACTATGTCGTGCAGAAGAACAATCATGATATGATAACGAGTTTATTAATATTCAAAATAATGAATACGAGTTATCATAAAACACATAGAAGTTGGTTTTAAGGCACCAACTCTAACAGACTTCCACTTGCACTAGAGCCAACTCCTAACAACCTTCAGTTCACTAGCTCTCACATGATACTCATGCTTCTGCTGAGATAGACCTCTAGTCAAGGGGTCCGCCACATTTTCTTTTGCAAGAACTCTGCTTACCACAACTTCACTCCTCTGAGAAAAATCTTTCGAGAGGTGATACTTCTGGAGTATGTGCTTTGTTCGTTGGTGTGACCTTGACTCTTTTGCAAGAGTCACCGTTATAGTATTATCACAATAAACTGTGATAGAGTCTTTACTGCTAGGTACCACATCAACCTCCTGGACAAAGTTTCTTATCTCAACGACTTCCTTGGCTGCATCAGAAGTCGCCATATACTTGGACTCCGCTGTAGAATCAGTGATAGCCAGCCGCTTTGAACTCTTCCAGCTCACAACTCCTCAATTGAGACAGAAAACGTATCCTGACTGTGAATTTAGATCATTCTGATCTGTTTGAAAACTGACATCAATATAACCCCTGATGACCCCTCATCTCCTCCATACATCAGTAACATATTCTTAGTTCTTCTCAGATACTTAAGGATAATCTTAACAACAAACCAATGCCGTTCTCTTAGATCAGCTTGATATTTGCCTACCATGCTCAATGTGTAGGAAATATCAAGTCTAGTACATAACATGACATACTTGATTGATCATATCGTCAAAGTTTATGAGATCTTACTCATCATCTCTTTCTCTAGTTCTGTCTGAGGACACATTTTCTTATAAATATGTATGCCATGTGACATTGGAACCAATCCCCTCTTAGATTTTATCATACTAAATCTTTTTAGTATCTGGTCAATGTATGTACTTTGACTTAGTCCAAGTAGCCTCTTGGATCTATCACGAATGATCTTGATCCCTAGAATATAGACTGCTTCACCTAATTCCTTCATGGAGAAACACTTGTTTAACCAATTTTTAACAGGCTGTATGACTGGTATGTCGTTTTCAATAAGCAATATATCATCAACATATACTACTTGGATAACAGCAACATTCCCACCAAACCTTTTGTAAACACATGGATTACATTTGTTTTTAATGAAACCAAATTCTTTTATAGCTTCATCGAATCAAATGTTCTATGACCTGAATGCTTGCTTCAATCCATAAATGGATCTCTGCAACTTGTAAATCTTTTTAGCATCATCTGGAGTCACAAACACTTCTGGTTGTGTCATGTAGACATCTTCCTGAAGGTTCCCAGTAAGGAAAGCTGTTTTGACATCCATCTACCAAATTTCATAGTCATGGTAAACTGCTATAGCAAGTTGAATTTTGATGGATTTAAACATGAAAACTGGTGAAAAGGTTTCATTGTAGTCAATTCCTTGACGCTGTTTAAACCCTTTAGCCACTAGTCTTGCTTTATATGTATTTAATTTACCTTCCACGTCCAATTTTCTCTTGAATACCCATTTGCACCCTACGGGCTTTACATCAACTGACGCATCAACCAGAACTCAAACTTGGCTATGATACATGAAATCCATTTCAGAATTCATACCTTATTTCTATCTTCTAGCTTCTGAGCTCTCTACTACCTCTTTGTAGGAGAGAGGTTCATCATCGTCAACCAATAACGAGTCACCATCTTCAGTGACTAGAAAATCATCTCTCTAGTTTTCTTACCTCTTTAGTGCTTCTACGCAGTACTTGTGTTTTAGGAAGTACTTCTTCCATGAAGACTTGTGAAATCTATTCCTGTACCAACTCTTGTGTATCTTAAGCATCGACTTCATCGAAATCAATATTTCTCCCACTATCCTTTTTGAGGATGTGCTCCCTCTAAAGAATGATGACTTTTTCTAGTGATAATCACTTTCTTATCTGAGGGGTTGTGTAGGTAGTATCCCTCCGTTTCCTTAAGATACTCTATAAAGATACACTTTGTGCCACAGAGTGTTAGTTTGTTGCCTGAGAAAGCCTTAACAAATGCCTCACAATCCCATACACGTGTATGTGACAAAACAGATTTCTTTCAACTCCACAACTTGAAGGGAATTTTGTTTTCTGCTGTAGTTGGTACTCAATTTAGTGTGTATGCCGCAGTTTGTAATGCATATTCCCAAAAGTATAATAGAAGATCTGCATGACTCATCATCGACCTTACCATATTTAACAAGATACAATTCCTCCTTTCACTAACACCATTCCACTGTGATGTGTGTCACGACCCCCTCCCCACAAAGTGTACCCCTCCTGGGCCGACAATGGGAGGAGAGATAGTGACACCCAAGTCCCGCATCCAGTAGGCTCTGGGTTGGCGATTAGTGCCGAGGGTATAATAAACACACAGATGAGAGACATTACCCTCTAAGAGAACACATGCTAAAGAGAGAGAGAGAGATAAGACATGCACCAACCAACTCCTGCCCAAACTACAATATAAAAGGAAACCCAAGTGCATGTATGTAATGTCATGCAAGAACTTCTACAACTGAAAGGAAAACTGCAAGTATGAAAAGAAAATTAAGACGACCGCGACCACGAAACCCAAACAACTCCTAAACCCCAAGCTAGTAGTAACCAGCCTGATCTCCAACCTGCTCCAACTGGTTTGAAAAACTGTTTATATATACGTAGGGTGAGTATAATAGTATACTCAGTAGGATCCTCCCCGAACCCTCTCGTGTAAAAGGTAAAGAAAACATGCTAAAGAATAGTGGACAACAAGTGAAACTAACTCGTCACCTAAACATGTATATTAAGTTCCCAGCCTCACCATGACTACTCTCACAAAGTATCACATACAAGAGCATATGATATAATAAAGAATATCAAGGGTACCCTGGTACTGTTTCCCCACTAGTTTTCCGCTCTTCCCCAACATCGCAGTCTTGAGCATCTCTCTCCAAAAAAGCTAGCCCGCAGACACTTGGGTGAATCTTTACAACATGCACCTCGTGCAACATACCATGACATCCTCATAACCAAAAGTAACCAGGTAGTTTTTGGGTGCTACCACATCTCGTATAACGTGTATCACACATTGGGTATTATGCCTCAAGCCATCATAGCTCATCCACCGAGTAAGGATCCCCAAGTCATCACAACCTATACATGATATACCTATTATAGTCCTTAGGAAACTATATCCAGAATACATGTGTGTGAAATAACCACAAGCCATTACAACCCTCTACACACATGTATGGGGAAAACTAACCGCCGTGCATACCGGCATAAGTAACTACCAAGAGAAGAGAGCGGTGCCAAAAGGGTTAGCCATCCATCCATCCTCCCATCGAGATGTTGGGGAAAACACCCCCCAGGGCTCAGAATCCACAAGGTGTCAATTTTCATAACTGACAGGGTGGAGTAGTGCATAAAAACAAAAAAATGTACATGATATAATATAGATCCCAAAGTCTCAGACTCAACTGCATCTAACGTCTCTCGGACTCCTGGCTGCCATTGCTAAGACCAGATATCCTATAAGCACACAACCATTTAAAGAGCTACACTAAATTATTTTATCCCTTTTTCATCAGTTTCACTTTACGTTATTTAATTCATTAACCATTAACATTTTCCATATTACATTTCATTAGCATTACAACAAGTTCCATGCCCTTCGGGCATAATCAAACTGAGTCCATGACTTCTCAGAATTATAATCTCAACATTGCATCCTAGCAAGCTCCAACCCCATGAGTTAAACATTTATTCATTTATTAACATTATTACATTACATATTATTAGGTACTCTAGGAAAACATCCTAAGCTACCATATAAGGTATACAACTAAGCACATCCATCCACCTTAAGAAGTAGGGAAAGGAAAGTACATAAACAAACAACCCGGCTGTCGACCAAACAACAGATTCAAACAAGCATCCAACTTTTATATCAACAGGTAAGCACAACTTCGACCTGTTCTGTCATCTCCAGTGTCTTCCCCGACACCCACATGCATATACCGATGCATCTCGCCATCACAAGCGTCAACTGCTGTCACAACAACCGGGCCTCCCCGCCCCACATACCATAACAACCCTCCATGCCCAGTCATCCCAGACTCACATCACATCCGGGCCTCCCCGCCCCATAAACCACAATAGCCCTCCGGACTTATCCATCACAGACTCACATCACATCCAGACCTCCTCGCCCCCATTCCACAACAACCCTCAAGGCTCAGGCATCCCAGGTTCACATCATAAGCAACAGGAAATTAACAAAGCAATCAGGCTCTTGATCCTAAAACAAGACATCCAATCTTTACACACAACGAGCTCTCATGACTCCAAAGCACGAGACACTTGGCCTTTACAAGTAAGCGGGCAACTCAGGCCTTACATGGCATTATCTTTTATCACACAATCGATTCTTATTCCATCTTGAATTAACAGATTCATTTTTCACAGGTTCCAACTACGAGCAACCTAAATAGCAAGTTATCAGAAACTATCACAAATTAATTAAACAATTAACTTAACATGCTTTTAATCCCTTTATCAACAAGCATCAACATGCTTCACACCTTTATTCAACTCCATTAACACATGGAAGGAAAATTAATTAACATGCTTGCAACATTAAGATTACAACACACCAAATTCATTAAACATGCCTCTTTAATTCTTTTAGAAAATTAATTATCAATTAATTATGGTTTTACGTTCTTTACCAATTTCACATGCTAAACCAAGCACAACAAGCACTGCATAGATATCACACTATCTAGCAAATCAAGAGGCAGCCTGTTATCACAGTACAAACAACAACATCACCATGCGATCGATACCAATTCTTTAATCCGATTCAAGTAATTATTATGTTAATTTAATTGCGATCCAAGGGGCTAAATCATGCTAACTCTACGATTTCATGTAAATAAATAGAGAATCAATGAATCCCCTACCTCAAAAGTACGTCAATGTTCTTTGCACGAGAATAGACCAACGCTGCAGATCCTGATCGCCTCTCCTGCAAGAGCTGCATCCACCTGAGGACGCCGCGCCACAACCGCGCCAACAAATAACCAACAAAACTCCATTAGAAACATAGAGATCAAGCACCATCACATGGAAAAGAGGAACGAGAGGAAACAAATTGAAGAAATCGCAAGAACGGAGGTAGAACATACCTTGGATCGAAGAAGGATTGCTACGGATCAAAGTAGGGAAGCTAGAGATCAATCCCCAACGAAGGATTCCCCAAAACGTCGAAGAGGGGGTTATCAGGTCGCCTGGAACGAGAGAGAGGGGTACTACAACCGTAGGGTATGACAAACCTGAGCAGCTAAAAACATTTAAAACATACAACATCAGAGATTTACATGTAATCACCTTTCACGTAGTGTAATCCTCAGGGTTCGACTTCTGCCGAAAAATGCATCGCCCTTCTATTTTATTTTATTTTAAACCCCGATTTATTACGCGTCGTGAAACATACTTTCATGTCGTGTAATTTTACACAACATGAAATCTCCTTACTTCCAGCTTCTAGCAACCGAACTGCTTCCTCCGAGCACCTCGGTCTTCAAAAATGCACAAAGGGTCGATCCATGTGGATCCAGACCCTTACATTAGATATCTCTCAAAACATTCTCGTCCTTGAGAATCCAAAACCAACTCAAAGAGGAAACAGAAAAAGGGTCATCCGAACAGTCACCCTGCGGGATACCTCTCAAGACTCTTGCCACTATAGGAGCTCAACCACCTCATCCAAGCACAAGGGGCTCGACACGGTGAGTAGATGGACTCCTCATCGAGTCTTCACCACCTATAACATGAGAGTAGAATCAATTGACCAAAGGAAGCTAAACACAGAAAGCACATGACATACCCTGTGTGTCTTCGCCTCCCATGGAAAGAGAGTAAGCCACAACAAGCAACAAGGGAAAGCCAACTCATAAACTCAAAAAGGTCTACAACCATAAAACAAACAACGTTACAAGAGAAGAGCTAAACATCAAACATCTCGGGGTACTGAGTGCGTATCTACAACTCACGTTCCCAGGTACTCTCCTCCACGCCACCGTGCCGCCACAAGACATGAACCAAGGGGATAACACGCCTGCACAACACCTTCTCCTGGTGGTCCTGGATCTCTATAGGCCACTCCTCGAAGGTCACATCATCATCAACATCGATCCTGCCCCAATTGATGATGTGAGAGTTGTCATGAAGGTAACAACAGAGTTGCGACACGTGAAAAAAATCGTGTATCCGGCTCATCTGTGGGGGAAATGCTATTCGATACGCCATGAATCTAACATGAGCTAACACCTTGAAAGGCCCAAAAAACCGGGGAGAAAGCTTACTCCCATGACCAAACCTTCATTGCCCACAAAGAGGATTCACCTTTAGGAACACATGATCCCCAACATCGAACTCCAGAGGTCTCCTCCTATGATCTACATAGGATTTATGACGATCTTGCGCCGACTTCATCCTCTCACGAATCACATGAACCATCTCTGTCATATTCTGTACCAGTTTCGGCCTGAGAATTGATGACTCTCCAATCCCAGTCCAGCACAATGGAGAACGATAAGGTCGTCCATACAAGGCTTCAAATGGCGCCATGCTGATGGTGGAGTGAGAACTATTGTTGTATGTAAACTCTACCAAGGACACGCACCTCATCCACAAACCTCCAAAATCTAGGACATAAGAGCGCAACATGTCTTCAAGAGTCTGGATGGTCCGCTCTGTCTGACCATCTGTGTACGGATGTAAAGCAGTGCTAAGACATAGCTGAGAACCAAAAGCATGCTAGAGACCAATCCACACCCTAGAGGTAAAACAAGGATCTCGATCAGAAATGATCATCATTGGGACTCTGTGGAGCCTCACCACCTCCTCCAGATACTTCCTTGACAAAACCTCCACTGAGCTCGACTCTTTGATCGCTATAAAGTGGGCTGATTTTGTCAAACGATCCATTACCACCCATATAGCGTCATATCCTCCCTGAGCTCAAGGTAGACTGGTAACAAAGTCCATCAAGATGTCCTCCCACTTCCACTGAGGAACATCTAACGGTTGGAGTAAACCATCAAGAATACAGTGCCCAACCTTCACCTTCTGGTAGACCAAACATCAAGACATAAACTTTGCAACCACACATTTCAACCCAGGCCACCAAAACTGACCTATCAAAGCCCGATACATCTTTGTCACACTAGGATGTACCGCCGAAGGTGATTTATGGAACTCTCTGAGAACCACCCCCACGCATCGCCAAAGGAATGAAAAGGCTTTCTTGAAACAACACTCGGTGTTGTTCATCCTCAGACCAACCATTAGGGGCCTCCCCACAAATAACTCGGTCTCTCCAGACTTCCACCTCAAGATTCCCCAATTGGGATTCCTCCACCTGTTGCACCAGAGATGTCATGACCCCCTCCCTCTAAAGATTCCCCTTCCGAGTTGGCAATGGAGAAAGAGAGATAATGACCCCTGAGTCCTGCCTCTAGTAGGCCCCGGTGTGGCAACCAACACCAAGGGTATACAAATCTCACAAAATGAGAGACATTACCCTTTTTATAGTAACCAAGATTAGAGGATAAGATGTATCAACTTCAGAACAACTCCAAGACATATATATAAAAGAAAGCCAAAATCATCCCACATGCATGTTTAAAACAAAATTGCTACAAATCTCACAAAAAAATAAATCCAAAACCATCAGATGACTCACTGTTGTCGACCGTCGGACGACTCACCGTTGGGTGAGTTACCATCGGACGACTCACCGCTGGTGACCTACCGTCGCGACCTACCGTTAGCGACTCCCCATTGTGAGTCACCGGTGTGAGTCACCGTTCTGACTCACCAGTCCTGACTCACCATCCCGACTCACCGTTGCAAGTCACCGGTACGATTCACCGTTCCGACTCACCAGTCCTGAATCACTATCACGAGTCAGCGTTGCGACCTACCGTTGCCACCTACCAGTCCTAACTCACCGTTGGAAAAACTGAATTTTTGACAAACTCTTGAAATGAGTCACCATGACCTCTCAGAACACTCCAAACATTGGATTTTCACAAAGTAATGGACCAAAGAGGTCCGAGCAATTACATCAGATACTTCTCAAACTATTCTCTCCCTCGAGAATTCAAAACCAAACCTAGAAGGAAAAGAGGGGTCTGAACAACCAGCTCGTTAGATACCTCTCAAGAATCTTGCTACACTTGAAACACCGCTACCGACATCAAAGTTCAACGATAAACCACCCTGTGTTGTTTGAAAGATGGAGTGAAACCTCAACATCCAAGAACACCTCCACCAACATCTGCTAACCCAACCAACCAAAAGATACACCACACAAGCACAACAACCACATTGTCCGAACACACGAATTAGAGAATCTCATCCTCTATGTCAAGATACTATTCGCTCTGGGAAACACTGACTCACCTGCACGGGTTTAATCACATCGCAATTAATGCGTCTCGATTAGGAATCAGGTCCTCCCCTTTTCACATGTCAGGACTTTATCACACATCCCAGAACAAAGAAATAACTCATCTCATAACAAAAAAAGTTCAAATATTACATTTCAAAACAAAACAGAACAAGGCAAAACTCAAAAACAACTTTGGGTACTGGGCATGCATCTGCGCTTCTCACTCCCAAGTACTCTCCTCCAAGCCACCATGCCTTCACAACACACGAACCAAAGGAATGGTTTGCCCATGTAGCACCTTCTCCCAACGATCCTGGATCTCTACTGGCCGCTCCATGCATGCCGCGTCATCTTCGACATCCAACTCTCCCCATTCGATGACATGAGAGTCATCGTGAAGATACCAGAGAATCTGCGAGACGTGAAAAACATCGTGGATCCTCTCCAACTACGGTGGCAACGCCAACTGGTATGCCACTTTGCCAACTCATCCCAACATCGCGAAGGGTCCAACGAACTTGGGAGAAAATTTACTCCCTCTGCCAAACCTCTGCTGCCCACGTCGAGGGGAAACCTTCAAGAATACGTTGTCCTCAACCTTGAACTCCAAGGGCCTTCTCCTGCGATCGACATACGACTTTTGCCAGTGCTGCGCTGCCTTAATCCCCTCACAAACAAGCCAAACTTTCTCTGTCATGCTTTGCACTACCTCAGGGCCAAGAACAACTATCTCCCCAACCTTTGTCTGGCACAAAGGTGAACGACACAGTCTTCCGTACAAGGCAGTGCTAAGGTGTAACTGAGTGCCAAAAGCATGATGCAATCCCCTCTAGACTCGTGAGGTAAAGCGTGTATCCCGGTATGAGACAATGGATCTCGGAACTTCGTGCAGCCGCACCACCTCATCCACATACCTCCTTGCCAAAGCATCCACTATGCCTGACTCCTTAATCGCTAAGAATTGAGCCGATTTTATCAGCCGATCCACTACTACCCAGATGACATCTTAGCCTCCCTGAGCCTTGGGTAACCTTGTGACAAAATCCATTGAGATTTCATCCCACTTCCACTCGGGGACATCTAAAGGCTGCAACAAACCACCGGGAACACGATGCTTAACCTTCACCTACTGGCACATTAAACACTTCACCACAAACTCTGCTACTACCTATTTCATCCCGGGCTATGAAAACTGCTCCCACAAGCCACGATACATCTTGGAAACTCCTGGGTGCACCGCTAAAGGTGAGCTGTGAAACTCACGGACTCCCTCACGCATCGCCACTGGAACAAACAACCTCCCATGGAACAACACCTGATTCTAACCATCCTCTGACCATACTTCCAGAACATCACCATGGTCAATGTGATCATGCATCACCTCTACCTATGAGTCTCCCCATTGAGACTCCACCTGCTGCATCAGAGAAGACCACACTGTCATCTGAAACAAGCAGCCTCTACCGCCATCCTCCCTTTCATCTAAGTGCAAGGATTCCAACTCCTCGATCACATTCCAAGCATCCACGTATTCCCAAACTGCCTCCTTCTGTGACTTCCAACTCAAGGTGTTGACCACGACATTCCCCTTTATTTAGGTGTAAGAGACCTCGAAGTTGCAATCTTAGAGAAACTTCATCCACCTCCGCTATCACAAGTTTAAATCTCATTGGGAAAATATATACTTCAAACTCTTGTGATCTGTGTAGATCACAAAGTGCTCCCCAATGAGGTAATGCCGCCACAACTTCAACGCAAACACAATCGCTGCCAACTCCAGATCGTGGGTGGCATAGTTACGTTTGTGGGGACATAACTGCCTAGACCCATAAGAGATAACTCTCTACTACTGCATCATCACACATCCCAATCCCAAACGGGAAGAATTACAAAACACCTCGAACATCACCCCTTCCTCTGGCAACCAGAGCACTAGATCACTGACCAACTTCCCCTTCAGATAGCCGAACACTGTCTGGCACTGCTCGCTCCACAGAAAACCCTGGTCCTTTCTAGTTAGAGCTGTTAATGAAGCTACAACTCAAGAGAAATTGGGTAAAAATATCTGATAATAACCTTCCAGACCAAGAAAACTGCAAACCTCTGCAACACTCTTAGGTGCTGCCCACAAAACTATTACCCCGACCTTCGATGGGTCCACTGCTACACCCTATTGTGACACCACATGTCTAAGGAAATGAACCTCTTGTGTCCAAAACTTGCACTTAGACAACTTTCCGTAGAGCTACTAGCATCGAAGAACTTGCAAGATAGTCCTGAGATGCTTAGTATGCTCATCCTCTGACTTTGAGTAGATCAAGATGTCATCGATGAATATGATGACGAATCGGTCCAGGAACTCATGATAGACGGAGTTCATAAGCCCCATGAACACGACTGAGGCGTTTGTAACACTGAACGACATGACCACAAACTTGAAGTGCCCATACCTGCACCTTAAAATAGTCTTTAGGATATCACCCTCCTTCACCCTCAACTGGTGGTATCCAAACCGCTGATCGATCTTAAAAAACCAACTTGCTCCTCTCAGCTGGCCGAAAAGATCGTCTATCATCGGGAGAGGGTAACGGTTCTTGACCATCACCTGATTCAACCTTCGGTAGTCTATGCACAATCTCAGACCACCATCTATCTTCTTTGCAAACAACATCAGAGCACCCCACGACGACACATTGGGCCAGATGAATCCCTTCTTTATTATGTCATCAATTTGTATCCTCAACTCCCGTAACTCAGAAGGTGCCATCCGATAAGGAGCCATCGAAATCGGACAAGCATCGGGCTGTAGTGTATCCCGAACTCAACGTCACGTGGGGGGGGGGGGTAGAGTCACAACCTCCTCAGGGAAAACATCCACAAACTCCCCAACAACTCTGGGAACCTCCACCATCCTAACACCTGCTAATTCCACTGACAGCTCAACCAATAAGGAAAGAAGATGCTCCATACACCGACTGCCCACCTAACGGATCCACTCACCAATGAAAACCACACACCGACCATCCATGTCTGAAAACACAACTCTTCTCCAGAAGCAGTCGATAATGGTATGCACAGAATACAACCAGTCAATGCCAAGAATGTCATCGTATGGTTGCATCTGTAGTAAGAAGGGATCCCCACGGGACTAATGCAGCCCCATCATCATTCTACACCCCCAGAACACATCAAACAAGTTGGTCTGACCTCCAACTGGTGTACTCAACACCAGGGGCACGAGAATCCTCTCTAAGTTTAGTCCCAGAGCATGGGCTAGACTGGGTGCAACAAAGGAGTGCGAATTTTCTGAATCAAACAAAGCACAAGCAAGGGTACTAAACAAGCTAATCGTACCTTTAACGATCTTTGGTCTTGCTGGAACTGCTACCTCTGCAGCGTGCAACTGACCATGCCCAGCTCCTCTACCCCTCTGCTGACGACCACCTCCACGACCACGCCCGGGTCGAAGTCCCTGAGGAACACCCTATGGTCGGCCTCTACCTACTCCATCTCCCCTAAGTGGGACATGAGCCTACTGTCCCTGCTGTTGAAACGACCTAGTTGGCAACTGCTGTTGAGGTTGGCAAGGAACCTGCCCACCTCCATGATACTGAGCTCGAACAGCTGCTGGGCACTGGTTCTGAAGATGCCCACAGACTTCATAGAAGAAACACATCGGCCCCAAACCCCCATGGGAAGTGCACAGAGACCAGAAGGTCAATACAGAAACTGCTGAGGTCGACTCCCCGCCGGTCGGAACCTCGAAGGCCCTGGTGCCTGAGACCTGCTGCTGGTAACCTTGCCTCCTGAAGAACCCTGCTGGCTCCCCTCTCGCAGTAGACCTCCTCATGAGTGCATTCGCTTGATTATCTCCTCCTTTTTCTGGACCTCCAAGTACATCAGCAACGTAAAGGGGGTAACCACATACTAGATAGAAGGACGAAGTGCCTCCTCTAGGCGTCTCGCACGAGACTCCTCATCCAAAAAGAGATCTGAGGCAAAACGAAGGAGATCATTGAACTTAATCCCTAGCTCTCATATCGACATACTCCCCTGCTAGAGGGAGAGTAACTCCTGACTCTTCTCATCCTTCATGGCTGATAAACGGAATTCTGCTCGGAACTCCTTGAAATCGACCCACAGAATGTTAACCTCCTTCCTCTCTCCCAGGTACAATGTCCACCATTGACACACAACTCCCCAAATCTGGCTCACTGCTAAAGGAACCCAATACTCCACCAGAGCCCGAATCAAACTGAAGGTGATCTCAAGTTCCTCAAGCCTGCTCTCCGTTTCCATATCCGAAACACTGCCTTTGTACTTTCACAGAGTATGCCGCTGAAAAACACGTAACGTTCTCTACCACTGGTCGTCCTCCCCCACTGGATCAACCCTCCATCAATCAACAGGGTCGTCCTGTTGAGCTTCAACTGCCTAAGCCACACGTGGACGACGATCGGGTGCCATAGCTGAAAAAAGTGAACAAGGAATTCCTAAGCCCGAGTAGTATGAAATTTTATTTAAGTTTCATTTTAACTCATTTAACTCATTCTGTTATCCATTTGAAATTCCCTAAAACAACACAATTTAGACAACAACACAAGTCATTATGATGCATGTACCTTTTCTAGGGTCTCTACCCTGCAAACGGTGTAGCCTCACTTGGTCGTTCGGTAGGCTCAAAGCCCTTGCATTGGATCACGAGGGGCCCTAAAATCCCATGTCCTAGTCAGTCTTCCCTGACCTATGTCACACACCAAGGTCACTTAACACTATTTCCCTACCAACCCATGTAATCCTCACTATGCCTAACTCCAAACTACATTCTATCTCTCAACCATCAGCCTCTGATACCATTTTTTCATGACCCCTCCCCCCAAAGATGCCCCTTTCGAGCTAACAATGGAGAAAGAGAGATAATGACCCCCTGAGTCCCGCCTCCAGTAGGCCCCGGGGTGGCGACCAACACCAAGGGTATACAAATCTCACAGAATGGGAGGCATTACCCTTTTTATAGTAACCAATATCGGGAGATAAGATGTATCAACCTCAAAAAAACTCCAAGACATATATATAAAAGAAAGCCAAAACCACCCCACATGCATGTTTAAAACAAAAATGCTACAAATATAAATAAACTCCAATGTAAGTACCAAAAGTAAATCTAAGCAGCGACGTAACAACTGTTCCAAAGTTTGAGCTAGTAATGAGCAGCACGGTCCCCGTAGTCCTCCTAGAAACCTGAAATCTGTTTTATAGCATAGGGTGAGCATACAAGTATACTTAGTAGGAAAACAAAAGTCTCTCTTGTACAAGTGGGAGAAACATACTAATGCTCCTGTGAGAAAACAATAGAACCAACAACACCTAACAAGGTATACTAACCATCACAACCTCGCCAAGGAACACTCACTAAGTAACGCAGGTAAAGTAAAGTAATATAGTAAGAACATCGGTGATAGGGTACCCCACACCACTTTCCCATTGATTATCCACTCTCACACCCTAACAAAAAATGTCATGGAGCTCTCACCTCTTCCGAAAGTACCACATCACAACCCACCTGCACACACCTGGTCCTCACAACTAGTCCCGTTACCTGGACAAACGAAGCTCATCACATCCCGCCCGCAGACACCTGGGCTAGATACCACACCATATCCTGCCCACAAACACCTGAACCACATACCACACCACATCCTACCCGCAAACACTTGAGCCACATACCGCACCTCATCCCGAAGACACCTGGGAAAGCACAACTCGTCTCACCCTGAAGACACCTGGGAAGCACAACTCACCTGCACACACATGAGCCTCACAAACCACAACCTGCTCGAAGAATCTTGGGATATCTCCACCTGGAAGAGGGAGCATGAAAGAGAGGGTGGCCAGCCATCCATCCTCCCACCGGGATGTTTGGGAAACACACCCTCCCCCGTGATAATGGGGGTGTTCGACACATAATGCTCAACTAGGGTGGGGTGCGCATAAAAATCACAAGGAAAATACAGTGTATGTATATATATATAGTATCAAGCACTCAATCCCAACCTATGGGATTCACGATAACTGCTACCACTACATGCATTTATCAACATCAACGATGGTCACTTCCGAAGTTGATAATTGAAATCCACTTCACAACAAGCCACAAACTCAAATCATACTCCCAACCAACTTAATCAACCAATTCTCATCATTATTAAGTATTTATTTTCTCCATCACTATCCGGGCAAGTACCAAGTATAACACACAAGGCACACAAAAAAAGTCTCACAGGGGAAGAAAAACTACGGTAAATTAACCCACTTCATATTTTCACTCTGTTTAACACCCATAACCCTACCACAACACAATTTAGAACAAACCCACACACAACACACCACCGCAGCCAAGGCAAAACATACACAGATTTAACAAGGCATTCCTCATTCAATTTTCTCTTGTTAATTCAGGGGTTATCATGAAAAATAGTTTGATCCTGGGGCATCTGCTTATTAGTCATATATTTGTGGTTAACCATTTTCATGTTGAAACATTCAGCCAAGAACAAACATCATTCATTCCATAGACCATCCCGTGCGCAAACAAATACCACCAACGACCATGATTTTTAGTGGGTGATTAGCCTATACAAAACACAATATCAACAAAAAATAATAAAACAAAAGCATGCTTCACTTTTTCCCAGCCCTAGTATATTGATCTTAAACCGATTCAATTATATTTATTTATTTTTAATTTTGCTATCTTCATAAAGGAAAACATCGCACACCCACACCGCATGATACACAAATTAAAGAGAGACAAAGAGATCCTTACCTCGAAGAACAGTCGATCAACACTTCCTTATTGCGCCAACACAGGGGGCACACATGCATTAGGAAAAGATTTTAGGGAAAATGCGATCCAAAAGGTGAAACAAAAACTCACAGTTTCTCAGGAGGGATTCAGGGCGCACCAAGAGAAAAGGGAAAACACACAAGGAACAAAAGATCTCAGCTTTAGAAAGGCCAGATCCTAAAACAATTAAAGAAATCATTTTTAAAATCCATTAAAGGCAGATCTTGACCAAGACCACGCGGTTTGGAAGTCAAAGGAACCTTCAAGTTTTTAGAAGATATATACGATTTGAAACGGCTCTAAAAACCATTAAATATAGTATTAAACTCATTTAGCATCAAAAGAAACGTCAAATGAGCGAAACTGGAAAAATTGGAGGAAAACTAGAATTTTGACAAACTGTCAAAAATGACTCACTGTTAGGCGAGTCACCGTCACGAGTCACCGGGGGAGTCACCGGTGGATGAGTCACTAGTGCGAGCTACCATTGATGAGCTACCGGTGCGAGTTACTAGTGGATGAGTCACCCATTGGGTGACTCATCGTTGGACGAGTCACCATCAGACGACTCACCGTTGGCCGAGTTATTGCCGGACAACTCACTGCTGGCAACCTACCATCATGATCTATTGTCAACTACTCACCATTGCGAGTCACCAGTGCGAGTCACCATTCTAACTCACCATTCATGACCCACCTTTGTGAGTCACCAGTGTGAGTCACCGTTCTGAGTCACCGGTCCTAACTCACCATTGGAAAAGCTAGATTTTTGAAAAACTCTAGAAATGAGTCACCGTGACCTCCCATAACACTCTAGACATTGGTTTTTCACAAAGTAATGGACCAGAGAGGTCTGATCCATTATAAGAGATGACCACACCGTCATTTGAAAAAGGAAACCTCTTCCCCCAACTTCTCCCATATTTAGATGTAATGCTAAAAGTTCTTCCATCACTTTATAGGAGTCACCTGATTCCTGCACTACATCAATGCGCGACTTCTTGCTCAGCATATCGGCTATAACATTTCCCTTTCCAGAGGTATACGAAATCTCGAAGTCATAATCCTGTAAGAACTCCATCCACCGACACTGGCACAAGTTCAAGTCACGTTGGGGGAAAACACACCTCAGACTCTTATGACCAGTGAAGATCGCAAAACGCTCGCCGATGAGGTAATGCCTCCACAACTTGAGGGAAAACACCACCGCTGCCAACTCAATATCATGGGTGGCATAGTTACGCTCATGGGGATGTAACTGCCGAGACCCATAAAAAACGATCGATCTCTGCTGCATTAGAACATAGCCCAACCCAAGACGCGAGGCATCACATAAAACCTCAAATTGAACTCCTTCTGTTGGAAGAAAAAGAGCTGGATCATTGACCAAATTCTCCTTTAGATACTCAAATGATGTATAACACTGATCAGTCCACAAGAAAACCTGATCCTTTTTGGTCAACACTGTCAGAGGAGTTGCAACCCGAGAGAAATCAGATACAAACCTCCTATAATAGCCCGTAAGACTAAGAAAACTTCGCACCTCTGCCACTGTCTTAGGGGCTGCCCAAGACACAACTGCTTCTATCTTCAACGGATCCACAACTACTTCCTATTGGGATACAACATGCCTCAAGAAAATAACTTCTCTAGCCCAAAACACACACTTCGAAAACTTCCCAAACAATTGCTCTCGACGAAGAACTCCCAAAATGGCACGCAGATGCTCTGCATAATCCTCCTCAGATGCAGAGTAAACAAGGATGTCGTTGATGAAAACCACCATGAACTTATCTAAGAAATCACAGAACATAGTGTTCATTAACCCCATGAACACAACTGGAGCATTCGTCACACCAAACAACATCACAACAAACT
Source organism: Viscum album (assembly GCA_963277665.1). Classification (NCBI taxonomy): domain Eukaryota; kingdom Viridiplantae; phylum Streptophyta; class Magnoliopsida; order Santalales; family Viscaceae; genus Viscum; species Viscum album. The sequence goes on along the minus strand of OY728153.1, from coordinate 1,035,329,170 downwards.
CGTAATGCCCATGACGACAACAGAAATCAATCTTCAGGATATCCTCATCCTTTACACACATCTGATGATATCCTGACCACAAATTGATCTTTGAGAACCAACTTGCGCCCTTCAGTTGATCGAATAAATCATCAATCCGTGGAAGATGATTGCGGTTCTTCACTGTCACTTGGTTCAAACGACGATAATCGACACACAACTGCAAACTGCCATCATCCTTCTTTATGAACAAGACTGGTGCACCCCACGACAACACACTTGGACAAACAAAACCACACCGCAACAAACCATCGATCTGTATACGTAACTCTCACAACTTAGAAGGCGCCATCCTATATGGAGACATTAAGATAGGAGACACGCCTGGCTGTAGTTCGATCCCAAACTCAATCTCTCGTTGAGGGGGTAAATCTACAACTTCTTATGGAAGGACATCAAGGTACTCTTCTATGACCCTAGAAAATGCCGGCTGCTGAACCTCCAACGAACTCAGCATCAACTCAGCCACCAAGGACGACAAGGACAGAACACGCCTCTGACCCATCCGAGGGTCTCACTCGCCAACAAACACCGTCTCTCTATCAGCAATGAAGAACACAACCTGCCACCTGAAACAATCCACGATAGCCTGCACTGAATACAACCAATCCATGCCGAGGATGATGTCATATGGTTGTATCCCTAAACATAGGAAAATTCCCCAAGAGCGGTGTTGCCCTAACACTAGCTCAAAATCTCTACATATATCAAACAAGTCAACTCGACCTCCAACTAGCGTAGTCAATGCCAAGGGCACTGTAAGTCTCTCTACCTCAAGTCCCAAATCATGGACAAGAGTAGGTGATACGAAGGAGTGTGTCTCTCCCAGATCAAACAAGGCATGCACCCAAGTAGAAAACAAGCAAAGGGAACCTCAAACGATGTCTGAATCGCCTGACACTGGCAACGCTAAAGCATGAAGCTGACCATGACCTGCTCCACGATCTCTCTGACCATGACGACGACCACCTCCACGGCCGCGCTCTACTCTCTGGGGACGGGGGGAGCATCCTAGGGATGTCCTCTACCTACCCCATTTACTCTCTACTGATCCTAAACTGGAGCAACCTATTACTTCTGCCTCGGCTGGAACCGCCTCAGTGGAGGAACTTGAAGTGGAAGAACTGGCACACGTTGACTGCTCTGAATGGTTGGGCACTCTCATCGCAGATGACCTTAGACTCCACAAGAAAAACATGAGTATGAACCCTTGACATAGGCCTAAGAGCTGCTGCCCCCAGAGAAACGAGACATTGGGGGATGAGACCTACCCCCGGCTAATCAGAAGCTCTTCTGTCCTGACAATTGGGAACCTTAGACCACAACTCTGCTTCGTGAGGAATCTTGACAACTCTCCTCTCGTGACAATTTAGTTTTGGCTAACGTCCTCTTGACGACCTATGCTCTCACCAACACCTCGAGATACATATTCATCATAAATAGAGTGACCTGGCGCTGGATCTATGGATGCAAAGTCTCCTCAAAATGCCTCGCTTTGGCCTCCTCATATGGAAACATGTCTGAATAATATCGTAGAAGGTTACTGAAATAGATCCCGAACTCTCGCACACTAAAGCTACCCTACCGAAGGGTAAATAGCTCCTGGAGAATTGCTGCATTCACGATCGAAGAAAGAAACTCGACTCTGAACTGGTCTTAGAACTTCTCCCATGAGACCGCCGACTCCTCGCGATCTCCGAGGAACAAGAACCACCACTACCTTGTTGTACCAAACAACATCGTCACAACCAACGATACCCAGTGCCCCTTCCGAGAGCAGATCGAACTGAATACTATCTCAACCTCCTCCAACCAGTCTTCTGTGACTGTATCTAGAACAGAGCCCTCATACCTCTACAAAATCTGGCACTGAAACTCTTAGAGTGTCCTCCTCCAAGTGTCGTCGTCGTCAACCTTTACTCTGTAGTGATCTGTTGGTGCAACCTACTGAACATCTTCTGCGCAAATCTGATGAGGACATTGACCTAGAGCCATGCCTACAAAAGAACAAACAGTTAGATCTCCTAAACCTAGAATATGGAAGAATTTAACATTAATTAATTGTCTTCCTTTATTCATTTTAGGTTAACCCATCCCAAGGTCTACCCATTCAAACACAGTCACAGAGAAGAATGATGCATGATCCTTTCCTAGGTCTCAATCCTGCAACCAATATCACCTCATTTAGTAGCCACTGTAATCTTAAAGGTCTGCACATCAGATCATATATAGGGGCCCCTAAATACCCATGTCTCAGCCCATCTCTCGTGTTTGCAATGCTTGCTAAACTTAGATGACACTGCTTCCCTACCGGCCTACTCAAATTCACCCATTCCTAACCCCAAACTCAATCCTATCCCTCAACCAGACCTTTGATACCACTATGTCATGACCCCCTCCCCACAAAGTGTACCCCTCCTCTATCGATAATGGGAGAAGAGAGACAACGACACCCAAGTCCCACCTCCAGTAGGCACCGAGTTGACAATTAGTATCGAGGGCATAATAAACACACAGATGGGAAATGGAGAGAGATAAGATAGACACCAACCAAATCCCACTCAGACTATAATATAAAAGAAAACCCAAGTGCATATATGTAATGTCATGCAAAAAACTACTACAACTGAAAGGAAAACTGCAAGTACTAAAAGAAAAGTAAGATGACAATAACCATGAATCCCAAACAACTTATGCTAAACCCCAAGCCTCACCATGGCATACTCAGTAGGATCCTCCCCAGAGCCTCTCATGCAAAAGGTAAAGAAAACATGCTAAACCACAGTGAACAAGAAGTGAAACTAACTCGTCACCTAAACAGGTATGCTAAGTTCCCATCCTCATCATGGCTACTCTCACCAAGTATCGTATACAAGATCATATGATATAATAAAGAATATCAAGGGCACCCCACTACCGCTTCCCCATTGGTTTGCTGCTCTACCCCAACGTTGCACGTCCTGAGTATCTCTCTCCAAAAAGGCTAGCCCGCAGACACCTGAACAAAGCTCCACAACATACACCTCATGCAACACACCACCACGTCCTCATAGCCAAAAGTAACTAGGTAGTTTCTGGGATCCACAACAACCTGTATAACATTTATCATACATCATGTATTATTCCTCAAGCCATCACATTCCATACACTGAGTAAGGATCCTCAAGCCATCACAACCTACACACGATATACCTATAGTTGTCCTTAGGAAAATATATCCAAAATACATGTGTATGAAATAACCACAAGCCATTACAACCCTCTACACACATCTATGAGGAAAACTAATCGCCGTGCATACCAACATAAGTAACTACCAAGAGAAGAAAGCGGGGCAAAAGGGGGGTAGTCATCCATCCATTCTCCCACCAGGATGTTAGGGAAAACACCCCCAAGGGCTCATAATCCCCAGGGTGTTAGTTTCCCTAACCGACATAGTGGAGGAGCGTATAAAAACACAACATGTACAGATATAATATAGTTCACAACCACACTATGGGAACAACCTAGTCTCAGACTCAACTGCAGCTAACGTCTCTCGGACTCCCGATTGTCACTGCTAAGACCAAATATCCTATAAGCACACACCATTTAAAGAGCTACATTTAACATTTTCCACATTGCATTTCATTAGCATTACAACAAGTTCCATGCCCTCCAGGGATAAGCAAATCGAGTTCATACTTCTCAGAATTATAACCTCAACATTGCATCCTAGCAAGCTCCAACCCCATGAGTTAAACATTTATTCATTTATTAATATTATTACTTTCCATATTACTGGGTACTCTAGGAAAATATCCTAAGCTACCAAACAAGGTATACAACCAATCACATCCATCTGCCTTAATGGGGAAAGGAAAATAGATAAACAAACAACCTGGTTGTCAGCCAAACAACATATTCAAACAAACATCTGACTTTCATATCAATGGGTAATCCCATCTTCGACCCGTTCCATCATATACGGTGTCCTCCCCGACACCCACATGCATATACTGATGTATCTCGCCATCACAAGCATCAACTACTGCTACAACAACCGGGCCTCCCCACCCCACATACCACAACAACCTTCCAGGCTCATCCATCCTAGGCTCACATCACATCTGGGCCTCCCCACCCCATAAACCACAATAGCCCTCCAGGCTCAACCATTCCAAGCTCACATCAAATCTGGGCCTCACCCCTCATTTCACAACAGCTCTCCAGGCTCATCCATCCCAGACTCACATCACATGCAGCAGGAAACAAAGCAACTGGGCTCTTGGCCCTAGAAAAGGCATCCAACCTTTACACGCAACGAGCTCTCATGGCTCCAAAGCACAAGGTACTTGGCCTTTACAAGCAAGTGGGAAACTCAGGCCCTACAAGGCATTATCTTTTATCACATAACCGATTCTTATTCCATCTTGAATTAATTAATTCATTATTCACAGGTTCCAATTATGGCCAACCTAAGCAGCAAACTATCACAAGCTATCACGAATTAATTAAACAATTAATTTAACATGCCTTTAATCCCTTTATCAACAAGCATCAAAATGTTTCACACCTTTATTCAACTCCATTAACACATGAAAGTACGATTTAATTAACATGCTTGCAACATTAAGATTACAACACACCAGATTCATTAAACATGCCTCTTTAATTCTTTTATCCAATTAATTATCAATTAATTTTGGCTTTATGTTCTTTACCAATTTCACATACTAAACCAAGCACAACAAGCACTGCAAAGATATAACACTTTCTAGCAAATCAAGAGGCAACTCGTTATTATGGTTCAAACGACAACATCACCATGCGATCAATACCAATTTTTTAATTTGGTTCAAGTAATTATTAGGTTAATTTCATTACGATCCAAGGGGATGAATCATGCTAACTCTACGATTTCATGTAAATAAATAAACAATGAATCCCCTACCTCAAAAGGACGTCAACGTTCTTCGCACGAGGACGAACCAACACTGCAGATCCCAATCGCCTCTCCCGCAAGAGCTGTATCCACCTGAGGACATCGTGCCACAACCGTGCCAACAAACAACCAAAAAAACTCCATTAGAAACATGGAGATCAAGCGCCTTCACATGGAAAAGAGGAACAAGAGGAAACAGATCAAAGAAACCGCAAGAACGGAGGTAGAACATACCTTGGATCAAAGACAGATTGCTATAGATCGAAGGAGCGAATCTAGAGATCAATCCCCGATGAAGGAATCCCCAAAACATCGAAGAGGGGGTTTCCAGGTTGCATGGAATGAGAGAGAGGGGTACTACAACCGTAGGGTTTGACAAACCTAAGTGGCTGAAAACATTTAAAACATACAACATCAGGGATTTACAAGACATGTAATCCCCTTTCACGTCGTGTAATTTTGAGGGTTCAATTTCCACTGAAAAACGTATCGCCCTTCTATGTTATTTTATTTTAAACCCTGATTTATTACACTTCATGAAACATACTTTCACGTCATGTAATTTTACACAGTGTGAAATCTCTTTGCTTCCAACTTCTAGAAACTGAACTACTCCAGACTTCCTCTGAGTTTCCTCCGAGCACCCCGATCTTAGAAAACACACAAAGGTTTGATCCATGCGGATCCGGGCCCTTACAATGTGTAAGGTGAAGTGATTTGAGATAGAATTCAAAACCCCCGTAAAAAGTTAATAAACTCACGGTTAAGATATTCATCACCTCAATCCGATCGAAGGTTCTTTATCTTCTTTTCCAAGTTGATTCTCTACTTTATTCTTGAATTATTTGAATTTCTCACAGGACCCATAATTATACCTCATCAAGTAGACATAGCCATATTTACTCAAGTCATCAATAAAAGTTATGAATTAAGAATACTCACATCTAGCTTCTACTAAAAATGGTCCACAAATATCAGCATATACCAATCCTAAAAGCTTTGTGACCCTTTCACCCTATCCACTAAATGAAGGTTTGGTCATTTTGCCTTGTAAACAAGCACACCATCTTTCAAGTGGTTTTAACTCAGAAGATTCTAAATAACCATCTTGATAGATATTTTTCAAATACTTCTCGCAAGACGATGATGTCATAACTGGGTGTTATATGAGTCATACGAACATGATTCGTTATCTGTTTCCAATACTTGGTTTTCATAATTTAATACATAAAGACCATTATTTAAATGTGTCATATCATAACATATGTAGTCTTTATAAAAGAAACAAATTTTATTTCCAAATTTGAAAATAAAACCATCCACATCTATGCATGATACATAAATTATGTTATCGGTATCAGTTGGTACATAATAACAATCTCTTAAAACCAATATCATTCCTATTGGAAATGAAAGGTGGTAGTCACCAGTGGCTAGAGCAGTCAGCCTCGCACCATTGACAACTCACAAATCCACCTATCCTCTAGCAATCTTTCAGAATCTACTTGGTTCCTACATTTGGATACATATGTGAGCACCACAAGCTGTATCTAATACTTAATGTGTAGATATTAAAAGATTACACTTGATAACAAACACACCTTTAGATTCCCCTTGCTTATGGGTGCAGTTCCTCTTACAGTGGCTTTGCTTGCCACATGAAAAACATACTGCTTCCTTTTCCTTATCCTATCTTTGGATCTTCCTCTTTTTGGAAGGACGGTGCTCAAGAGTTTTAGTCTTGTTATGAGTCTTGGGACCCTTCACCTTGTTCGTCATTTTCTTATTCACCATAAGGACTGCGGGTTTTTCATGCCCCATTTCCTTATCCACTTAGCAAATCAGAGTAAGATGTTCTGAAAGACTCTTCTTATTATTGCTCACGTTATAATTAACAATAAAATTGGAGGACTTGGGTAGCGATGAAAGTATGAGATCTGTGCACAACTCATCTGAGAATTGAATCCCTAAGATGTCTAAGAGTTCAATGTAGCCAATAAGCTTGACTACATGAGACCCAAATGGCATCGAATCTCCAAGCTTAGTTGTAAATAGAGCATTGGAGATCTCGTATCTCTTCGATCTCACCTTATCTTGATAGAGATCCTAAAGGTGAGACATCATGCTATACACATCCCTGTCCTCACATTTCTTCAAAAGCTCATTGGTCATGGATGATAACACGAAACATTGAACATCTGTGGAATCATTCAAATGCTTCCCATAGAGAGATAACTATTCCTCATTAGCCTCTTAGCATCAAGAATATGTTCTTACAACAAATACAATTTCCTTTCATGGCGTAGGATAACGCGTAAGCACCTTTAACATTATTTGAAATTTTTGTTGGTGAGAAGATTGTTCTTATAAAGTATGGATCTCAGTGATTTGTTTGAAGTCATTTTTATTGCTATTTCTACAAATAATATGAGCATATTTTTAGTACTTTATCTGATAAAATTTAGACAAATAAATAAATATTATATTTATTAATCTCCCATTATTTTATCAAAACCCAATAGCCCTCACCATTGGCTTCATAATATCATGTTTCTTGGACATTTTAGTGGCAATGATCCACATTCCCCTTCTTGTCACTTCGACTTTTACCGATCAAGAAATTTGAAGGGTTTTAATTAGGCATTTTAAATGTCAACTGCATTAACTCATAGTTCCTTGATCTATTGACTGGAATCCCCAATATTGAAATACTTTAATTGGATTTCCTCAACCTTTGCCTCTTAGTTACACCAAGTCATACTTTGAAAGTCAACCCTTTATGTAAACTAAGTTAAGCCAACCCAAAACTTCAAGTTAGAATTCCCCGATAATTGAAAGATCCTCAACTTTGCCTGATCAATCACTTTGAACCATGGTTCGATTTTAACTATAGTAGTGGAAGACTATACTGACTTAATATATATAATTGAGGGATTTTATCTTTTATGGGTAAATTTCCAATTATTATCTTTATTACATGCTTGTTAATATTAAGTGGATTTACTTAAGTGATTAACTATGTCTTACATAATGTTTACGCATAAGTCAATTCATTTTAATATATCTTGCATGTCTATTAATTCATTAATTCATGTGATCATGAAAAAACATCCATAATGAAATAACCGTGCAACTTGATATAAATAAAATAATAAAGTGGTATGATCATGAGAATTTACTAATGGTTAGTTTATCAAGCGGATGATAAACTAACCGTCAACCTAGGGGAAAACACCTTGAACCATTTATGGTTCACGTTGTAGCTTTCCACATATCCACATATGTATCTCTCTTGGATTGGTTTTGCCTCTAACTCTAAACTTGAACCACCTCAACTAGCTTGAGAGCTCCATACATTACATATGATTTTACTCACACATAGGTGATAGGAACCAAAGGATTGGTTAAGGGGTTTACTTAAAAGAAACCATGGACACACAAACCCTTACATAATGAGAGGAGGGATGACACATAGACCAAAAATTTAATTTAATAATAAATTAAAAGAAACCAATCACATACAAAGGTCTGATCTAGGTTCATGATCATCCATATGCATGTAACAAATTACACATTTAATTAGCATTCAATTCTAATAATTTTTTTAAGATAAATTGCACTCGAATCAATTAATTATCTTCTTTAATTAATCAATTATTTTATCTTAATTCTCATCCAAATTTTCTTAATATTATCATCTGATTTTTTCTTAAGATTCTCATCTAAATTTTCTTAAGATTCCCATCCATCATAATTTTAAACAAATTAAATAAATTTATTTAAAATTAACTTTGTAAAAAAAAATGTACCTTGGAGACAACACGGTGAGTACACGTCTGAACAACCCAACATGTATTATACTCTTATACTCTTATACTGTTTACTCTTGCGACATGTAACATACACAACTTATCACATAATTTCATGGTGTGTACTTAATGACCACATAGATCACATGATATTTATGTAGCATGTTATGCTTTAATGTGCGTAGAATAATAACTGCAATATGACTTATACACGATATGCAGATCCGAACATTACACAAAAATTAATTAGACATTTATATATATATATATAACCCATCACATGGCATGTACTATCAACTTAACGACCACACATAACACATGTTGATAAGGTCTGAACATTATAATAAATTAATTTTCAATTTTGTGTAATTTAGTAAAAGTAAACAACGTGTACATTGAAGCTACACAACATGTATTATTCTCACTATCTATCCGCGACACACGCCTATGGACTCAGTGTGTAACTGTGCCACAAAAAATATTGGAGCACACGGTGTGTACACTATGTACCTTCGGGTTACACGACGTGTACTCTTGTGTTGTCTGGATAGACTCCTCAACACCTCCTGATGAGATCTTCGAATTTATTTCGTTCATAAAATTAATCAATTTTATTATATTTTTGAGAAACAAAGAGGAAGAAAGAAAATATCACAATTCAGATTAAAGAACAATTAAATTGAAATTGAAAACTAATGACAAATGTGTAATTCAATCAATGATTTTAAATAAATATAAATAACTATTTGATCCCTCTGATACCACTTGTAGGTTCCAGGCGTAGCGGAAATGCCAGATAAGGTGTGCCTAATTCAGCCTTTTGTCATGATCGATGATTAATTCGATATTCACACAATGATAAAAGCTGTGATAAACAGAATTGAATCAAAGAATATAGACAATAGATTAATTCCAGAACCAAAATACAGGATCATCACATATTATTTATAATTAATTTAAGTAATTAAAGAATTACCTTTCAAGAAATTATTTTTTCGTTGATGGATCTGATGTCTCTATGTCGCACTGTCATTGCATTGTAGGAATCAAGAATAGATTCCCTCTAACGGTGATCCACACGTGTTCAACGAACCTCCGACCATCACCATAGGAATGCTCAGGTGCTAGCATACCGGATCCTAATGCTTGAATCATTTTCCTTTGATAGCCCTAAGAACCACTTTTAAGGAAGGGTTCTCTTCAATCTATCTAGATCTGAGAGTGGTGGTGGAGGACCACTCTCCATTCTTGAGAGCATTCTTGGAAAGGAAACTCTCTAGGGATTTGAGAGGATTCTCTTCGGATCTCGTTGTGCACAACAAATGAATTAACTCTCTAGAAAAATAATATAATTGGGTTTATATATCGTTAGGGTTAGAAAATAATAATTAAACATGCACCTTTATTATTTTCATAATCCCTACGGAACCCCATGTCCATAATAATAATAATAATAATAATAATAATAATAATAATATTATTTTTGATATGCACTGAACTCGTGAATTAAATTAAATATTATTTATTCAAATAATATTAGATATATATTATCTCTCACTGGACCATTAAATTCAGTCTTCAATTCCTCCATAATATTTATCAGATCTTGAATAATGACTATTTATTTAATAAACAAATAGCACTATATTATTTACTAATAAAAAAATAAATATTATATTCACTAAATAACAATTAAATATTTATTAAATATTCTGCTTACATAATATTCTCTTGAATAACTGGTGAAAAAAATATATGCGATCAAACAAACATAAATAATTATTAAAATATGCGCGAGAATAATATTTATTCAACTTGTTAAATAATAAATAATAATATATTATTTAACTGAGATTCTGGATACACTTAGTGTGTGACCATCTAGACCTCTTTCTTAGTGGCATTAGACGAAACTGCCTAAAGTCCAAAGTTAGCATCTAGAAACACGCTAAAGCATCCACATAGAAAGAAGTTAATGTCACAATGACATAATACCTTATACAGATGCTTACTGTGTAATATAATCTTTTTATCGTGATATCTCTAATCAAGTAGGTTACATGCTGGCGCCATCAACCTATGTGCCTGATGTCTCTTTCTTTAACTTTTCATAAATCATAATTTCTTATAGAACACTATGACCATGAATTTATTTAGTCTATATCATTTCCATCAAAGAGACCAAGATATCAACTTCTATTAAAGAACAAAAGGGGAAAATCCTTTCTTGCATTATTCATTAATGAAATATTACTTGTGATGTACCCAACATATCCTATCTCACTGTAAGCATATGTCGTCACTGTTTTCATCAATAAATCAAAGTACATGACTTATAATACTCATTATTAATAATATTAAAGTCTAAGGATAAATACAAATGTCCGTAGATAGTAACATATAATGAAACATATAGATGTGGATTTTCTACTAGCAGGTCTAGTTCTCATAATATCCTACACTGGATATTACCTAGGGCTGTACACCATGAGAAGGAACCTCAAAGTCCTATGAGTTTCCACCCTTGATAGCTTGTATCATTTGTGTCCCTCAAATGATTTCATCCGGCTATAGAACATATATTTAAAAATACTATCGTGACACTTTTGGGTTTTCTTCATAGCAGAGAACTAATATGACCTTTCAGTGTGGTAGGTACTCTTAGGACAATATCACATACTATGTCATGCATAAGAACAATCAAGATGTGATAAAGAGTTTATTAATTTTCAAAATAATGAATACATGTTATCATAAAGTACATATAAGTTGGTTCTAGGGAACCAACTTTTGCGGAAACGTCAGGAGTCGCAGTGACATAACAAGTTTTCAGATGAAGAAAAATACATGATAAAAGAAGAAGAAGAAGATCTCACATGACACAAAGATTTACATGGTTCGAGAATAATCCATATGTCCATGAAGAGATAGAATCACTTCATAATGAAATCCAGGATCACAATTACAAGGAGATCTCAAATTTTCTCACACACAGAAACCCTAGCCTGAAATGGGATAATAAAGAAGATGAAGTACCGTGCCACTAACCACATAAAAATTCCGTATTGTTATAGTGAATGGTGGTTGGAAGTCCGCATCACTATAGTGCCATGACCATCCAAGTCCAAAGTCATCCTGGAAACCTGAAAACAATTTATATACATAGGGTGATCATAATTGGTATACTTAGTAGGGACAAAACCAAAGCCTCAAGTGCACATATGAAAAGAACATGCTAAAGCGCCAGTGAAAAAACAACAGAACTAACAAGCATGTATACAGGTCATCTAACCAAACCCAGCCTCACTATGACCCACTCACTAAATTACACATCCAATATAAGAATATAGCTTCAAGTTCAGAACAAAGCAAGACACCTAGTTACCGCTTCCCCACTAATTTTCCGCTCTCACGCCTCAACGTCGAACATCCTATGCTTCCATCCCTTCCACAATCAAAAACCAGAGCAGACACCTACATACACCTATTCCAACACATCACATCACATCCTACCCACAGACACTTAGGTCAACACATCACATCACAATCAAAACCAGAGTAGTAGGGTATCATGAATGTGAAAGACATCAACCCTATGCCCTTCTCCCACCACTCATGACCCTCACCACATATTACATCACATCACATCACGTCTCGCCCATAGACACCTGGGCTAACACATCATATCACATTACATCCCGCCCACAAACACCTGGGCCAACACATCACATCTCACCCGTAAACACCTGGACCATCACATCACTGCTAAAGGAAGAGTGGGGGAGAGGTGGTAGCCAACCATCCGTATCACTACCATATTGGATGTTGGGAAAACACCCAGAACTCAGCACCTATGAGCGTTGGTAAGGTTATCCAACTTATGTGGGTTGCTTATAAAATAACATTATCATACATGATATATAGATAACACATAATACCCAACCTACAAGTTCACATCAACTGCACTAGAACACAACACATCAACTATCACAACTGCTACCACCACTATATGCAACACACCACATGACCAAAACACAAGGCCACACAACAATTTCCCACTTTAAATTACCAGTTCATCACATTTATGCGCTAACCATTTCATTTCACATTACACAACTCATTCATTCATTTTATTCAGTTTAAGACATTTATCACATATCTATTTCCATTCCACCTTCTTTATTTATTAGCCTATTTTGTTTCGTTTACCATCGCAGTTCATCCCATGGATAATTGGGGAACTATCTCAACCATGCCATGCCACACCTGACATAACTCACACAACCACTGCCACAACACCACACATCCACCATCGTTGTCGTGTCACATCGCCCAAGCCATGTCACAACATAACTGCCGTATAACACTATCAACACACACCACAAAAAATCCACTGCATGACAACCACTGTGCCACAACCACTACGTGACAACCACTACGCCACAACCACTGCGTGAAAACCACTACGCCACAACCACTGTGCCACTACCTCATCCCACCACATCACACAATTTCCCACATTGCATCCATGCTAACCAATCACCGCCTCACTGCCTTGCATACTACACAACCCAGCCGATCACTAATATCACCCCACAAAAACCCAAACCATGTAAGACAAACACAATAAGCACAAACACACAACAACAACACAAACCAACTTCCAAAATTATTCAGGGGCACTATCACATTTCTTCTTTATTTAGTATGGTAATTATCACACAAACTAGATGTCCAGGGGCAACCAATTATTAGCCAAATATACATTCTTTAACCTTTTATTTAGAGTGCGATCACACAGCAATACAATAAGGGTCATTACTCATAACAACTACAACACAAACAAGGTACCCAACAACTGCTATTTTCAGAATTGGCAACAGGCATGCATAATGGTATCAACAACATGTATCAAAGTCGTAAAACATGCGATAAATCCCCATTCCCATCAATTTTAGACATACTAATTAATTATCTCATTATGCCAACCCTTACTATTCCCCAAAAGGTAATAAAATCATGCAGATTTCACACATAACAAACATGTGAGAATAAGGATCCCCTACCTCAAGGAAGCTTTTGATCTCACTACGCAGTGCAGGGTGAAGAAGAAACTGCCCAAAAACCATCGCCACACAAGGAATTTGTTGATCAACCTGCACTACACCAAAGGGTTATAAAAAATGTAACCTATACACACCCTAAACCAAAACCAACACAATAGATCTTCGAAGAAGAATAGAAGGAAACACACGGGAAATAGAGGAGAACTCACCAAGGACTGCCAATAGGAATCCACCAAAACCCAAGGATTGAAGCAATGGAGAAGGGGGCTAAAAGATCTCCTTGGGGCGCCTAGGGTTTGTCCGGAATGAGAGAGAGAGACAGAACATCCAAATAAAAAGAAAAATGGCTATAAGAGTTATAAAATAACCTATAACTTGACACTTTCATGTTATACAACACATTCATGATGTGAATTCCCATTTTCCCAACTTTTGTTGAAATTCATGTTGCCTTGGCCCTTTATTTATTACACGTCATGAATTCACCTTTCACAACGTGAATCCATTTCATACTGCACACCTCAGTTGAACACAAGCCATAAATTCTTCAGCTTCATAAGTCATGAATCACCAATTCATGCCGTGTACCACTTTCATGATGCGAATTTCCCACAATAGCTCTTCTGCACCTCCTACCACCACAAAACCTCCTCTAGCCTCCTATGAAACACCTCCAACACTCAAAACCGAAAAATAAACCGACCGAGAATACACAGACCATTATATTAGATACCTATCAAACGATTCTCACCATCAAGAATCCAAAACCAATCCTAGAAGGAAAAGGGTCAGATCAACCAACCCATGAGATACCTCTCAATGATCTCGTTACTCCTTAATGATTCCATTAGTTAAACACACCAACTGAAACACCCACGAAACACAATGCACAACTACATCACCACCTCTTACCAGGCACCACACCGCATCATCCGACACTAGCCACAACCACCACATTTCCATATAAACACACCAACCTCCACATAGCCCAAACTAACCACTTCCACAACCAACATGCAACACCACACCGAGCACATAAATCAAGGAATTCGATCCTCCATGTCAAGATACTATTTTCTCTGGGTGGTACTGACTTTCCCTCACATGTTTAATTGCATCATAGTATAATGCGTCTCAATTAAGATTCAGGTCCTACCCTTTTCATATGTCGGGGGTTTTATTACACATCACACATCAAGGGAAACAACACATCTCATAAAAAAGCAAGATCCAAACATCACATCACAAACAAAATAGAGCAATGAAAAACTCAAAGCAGCTTTGAGTAATGAGCACGTATCTGCATCTCTCGCTCCTAAGTACTCTTCTCCAGGCCACCATGAATCCACAACACACGAACCAAAGGAATGGTTCGTCCATGTGACACCTTCTCTTGATGACCTTGGATCTCTACTAGATGCTCCATGAATGTCGCGTTGTCCTCGATATCCAACTCTCCCCAGTCAATAATGTGAGAGTCATCACGAAGATGTCGATGAAGTTGAGAAACATGGAAGACATTGTGGATCCTCTCAAACCGCGGTGACAACGCCAATCGATACACCACCTCATCAACTCACCCTAACACCTCAAAGACCCAACAAACTATTGAGTCAATAAGGTTTTCCTTATGAATTTTCCATTTCTTCATACTTGGGGGAGATTGTTAAGTCATTAAGGTTTCCTTATGACTTTACCATTCCTTCTTGTTTTGAAAATCACAAATACCTTATCTCAAGGAAAATCTCTTTTTACCCTGTGTTTTACTTCTATAAGGAAAAATTTCCTTCCCCAAGGAAATTTATCCTTACCATGTCTTCATTGTTCATATCATAATTTTTCCAAGTGTAAAATTTGGTTTGTAACCAAAACCTCAGAATCCTATAAATACCTAGATATGAAGCATTCTGTTTTAGGATCCGAATTCTCAGAATTCTGGTTATGAACTCTTCTGAGTTTTGATTCCAAATTCTCAAAATTCTGGTTACGAACCCTTCTGAGTTCTGACTCCAAATTCTGAATACAAATTTTGGTTACAAACTCTTTTGAGTTCTGACTCTGGATTCTGAATACGAATTCTGGATACGAACTCTTCTAAGTTCTGACTCCGAATTCTGAATAGGAATTCTAGTTATGAACTATTCTGAGTTCTAACTCCAAGTTATCTGAATATAGACTTCGAACTCTTATGAGTTCTAACTCTGAATTCTCATGAACTCTGAATTCGAACTTTGTAAGTTCTGGTTCCAAATTATCGTGAATCCAGATTCTGAATTTTCTTGAAATTCAGACTCTGGAATTCTATAGAGTTCAGGTTCTGAATTCCAAGAAAACAGAATCCGAATATCCTTGTATTATAGACTCTGAATTCATTTTTGGTTAAACTCCAAACTTTCATTTTCTTACATTCTGAATATTGGATTTTAGTTATGTAACCATATTTTTTTCTTACACTTGTTTTGTTATAAAATGATGTCATGCATTCAGTTACTAACTAACTGTTCTTTGAGTGACACGTGTACAGGTTCCTCCAAAATTCAAGGAAAAATATGACCATTGGAGGAGGGAGCCGACCGTTGAAGCCGTGCCTATAAATAGGATCTCATTTGAAAGAGCTCAAAACTTTTGGACAACTTTTGATCTGAAGTGATTTCTAGAGAGAGATACTCTCATGCTTAGTGCGTACTGAACTTCTGGTTCAGATTTTTTTTGCGCGACTCCGATTGTTGCTGTGTACAATCGAGGGCTTCCGGGGATAGAAAGACAGAGGTGCCAACTACCTTAAATTTGAGGGATTCCTTGTTGAGGAAGACAGAGGTGCTGACTACCTTGAAGTTGAGGTCTTGTGGGGATAGCAAGACAGACTCCGATCTTTGTATCAAGGGCTTACCCTGGTGTGGGTAAGACAGAATTTCTTGAAAGTATAAATCAAGGGACCTTTATCCAAGGTTGTTGGATACCCTTCTCTTTGGGTTAAATGATTTACTACTTGTTACTTGTTTTGTTACAAGTTTTCCACTGCATTTGTATTGTTGAGTAAAGTATAACTATCTTATACTTCCTTATACATGTACTCTAATCTAGTTAGGTTCTATATGTTTTAAGGTAGAATCTTCATCAATGTAAACTTTCATTAAGTTTCATTTCTGGAACCATCTTTTCCGGAATCACTTTCTCAGAATCATATTTCTAGAATCAAGAAAGTGTGTAGAACTAGAGGTTTTGTGAATTACCTTGTTTAACCTTGTTAATCATAACCATCTTTAAAAGTTCCAAAGGAATTTTTTAAATTGTACAATTCACCCCCATCTTTTATTTTAAGCATCTTTAGATACTTGATTCAGTATCTCTATTATTTTGATCCTACATTTGGTATTATAGAGTATATCACACTCACATACCATCTCAACAGTATTCTGCTCAAGAGTTATCTTTTCCTCAAAGCTATTTGTGAGATCGTTGATTTTTCTGTCTTGAGTATCAAAAGATTCCTTAACATCATCTTGAAACTCATCAATCTCTCTCAAATCTTCAACTATATTCTTTGACCATCTTACCACTTTCTTACAAGATTTTCTATGGGCATCATAGTTGATAAGGAAGTTCTTGTAATCAGCCTCAATCTTTACACACCTATCCATCACCATGGATACAGAATCCGATTTTTGATTCAAGCTATTTAGAGTATCTGACATCTAGAGTCAATGGTTGGAAATATCAGAATGGTGTCAACAAGCTTCTTCAATGATTGAATGTCAAGACTGCGAAGATTTCTCACCTCTCGACAAATAATCAGATCCTTGAATTGTGGGTTTAGGGTTTTATCGTTCCAAGAAAAGGTGATAAAGATACCTTGAAGAAGAGTGACATGTTCATCTTAGATTTTATGGTGAATCTGAGGAAGGTAAACTTGATGAAGCATATTCTCATTACGATTGAGAATATTAAGAATGGGAACTTGAAAGCTCAGATTCTTATGTACCCAACCATTCTTTCAAAGCTTATTTTTTGGTGCTTGGAGTCCTTCAAAACCCCTTGCAGTTCAAAGTTAAAGAATTGCAAAGTTATGCTGATCAATGATGATACTCTCAAAAGGATGAAAGTTGGTTTCTCTAAGGAGATAGGAGAATTCTACGACTTACCAGAGGAAGAGGTTGAAGCTGCTCCGAAGGAACAAGTGGTTCCTAAACCATTGAAAAAAGAAGCAAAAGAAGAAAATTTATGAGGCTGAAATTTTTCAATCCCTTCTGAGGGATACTGAAATAGCATCTGAGAATATCCCAGTACCGAAATCGTTCTTGGTTGAGACCTTACCTGAGACTCTGGGGAAGAAGTTTATGACTCCGGAAAAATCCCAAGAGAAGGTTGTTGAAGAAAAGTAAGCTTTAGAAGAAGTGGAAAAAGAATAAAGTAGTGGTGGCACTGAAGATCTTATTAAGAAAGTTGAAGATTATCATGAAAAGGAAACCCCTTCCGAGACGCTATCAATCCGAACTTCTGAAGTAGAGTCTTCAAAGCTCCCAACTCCTAGGAAGGATGAGGAAGGTGAAGATGAGAAGGGTGAAGAAGAAGTTAATAAATTTTCTAAGGAAGAAATCTATAATCATCACTTTATTCACCCAAAGGATGCCGAGGCTGGAGCCGAGAAGGAGAAGGTTGATGAAGATAGAATTGTTCAGCTATCTGACAGTGAACATGAGTCTCCAGATGAAGAATCTGTTCCGATATCCAATAAGTGCAAACATGTGGTTTTTGATACACCTACCAAAGTTTCTTTAAGGAAGAAGGAAGCTGGTGGATCTTTTAAGAGGAATCTTGTCGAGCTAGAGGAAGAACCATCACCAAGCAAAGTGTCAGATTCAGAATCATCAGCTCTGGGACATGATTTTTTCATTCAATCACTGAAGAAGCTTGCTGACACCATTATTATATTTCCAACCATTGAATACAAATGTTAGATGCTCCAACATAGCTTGAATCAAAAATCGGATTCTGTATCCATGGTGATGGATAGGTGTGTAAAGACTGAGGCTGATTACAAGAACTTCTTTATCAACTATGATGCCCACAGAAAATCTTGTAAGAAAGTGGTCAGCTGGTCAAAGAATATAGTTGAAGATTTGAGAGATCTTGATGAGTTTCAAGATGATGTTAAGGAATATTTTGATAATAAAGACAACAAAATCAAGGATCTCACAAATATCTTTGAGGAAAAGCTAACTCTTGAGCAGAATACTCGAATTCAGGAGGTCAGGGATCTAAATGGGAAGTTGTACTCTGTTGCTCAAAGCTAGAAGAGAGAAAGGGATCTCTGGATTGAGATTGAAGAGAAGCTAGTGAAGAAATATGACTTGTTGAAGGCTCAGGCAGAGGTTATGAATGCTCAGGATGATAGGATCAAAGCCTTAGAGAAGCAAGCAGAGGAAGATCACAAGGAGATAAAGAAGATGAAAACCATTGTGAAGAAATTCATACCCAAGGAAAATGAAGGAAAATAAATCCGATCTTTTGTTGTTTTTTCCTTGTACAAATTCTTCCAATCTTAATGAAATTGAGGTTTCTTGTTTTTGTTTGTATGTTTGTACTAATATTTCAGGTACCATAATTTCTTTTCCATTCCCTAAAATTATTTTTAAAAATCACAAAGGGGGAGAAAGGAAAAAAGAATGCTAAGTAAAGAAGAAATATCCCTAAGTAAGGGGGAGTTTATCTAAATGGGAGTTTTCATTACAGAGATTTCCGTACTCAATATAATGAAAAATATCATTCCGAAAATATAGAATACGATCCTTAATGTTCCAAATCCTAAGGGTGAGTTAGTCGTATTCATCCTTGCCAATGTGAAAAGGGAGATAAGTTTTATTTCAAAATCTAGAATTTTTTTTCTAAGTCCTTATATTCTTTTTCATAAGGATGTTTGTGCTTTCCAAAAAGGGGGAGATTGTTGAGTCAATAAGGTTTTCCTTATGAATTTTTCATTCCTTCATACTTGGGGGAGATTGTTAATTCATTAAGGTTTCCTTATGACTTTACCATTCCTTCTTGTTTTGAAAATCACAAACACCTTATCTCAAGGAAAATCTCTTTTTACCATGTGTTTTACTTATATAAGGAAAAATTTCCTTCCCCAAGGAAATTTATCCTTACCATCTTTTCACTGTTCATATCATAATTTTTCCAAGTGTAAAATTCGTTTTGTAACCAAAACCTCAGAATCCTATAAATACCTAGATATGAAGCATTCTGTTTTAGGATCCGAATTCTCAGAATTCTTCTTACGAACTCTTTTGAGTTCTAATTCCAAATTCTCAGAATTCTGGTTATGAATTCTTCTGAGTTCTGAATCCGAATTCTGAATACAAATTCTGGTTACGAACTCTTTTGAGTCCTGACTCTGAATTCTGAATATAAATTCTGGATACAAACTCTTCTGAGTTCTGACTCCGAATTCCGAATACGAATTCTGGTTATGAACTCTTCGAAGTTCTGACTCTAAGTTCTCTGAATACAGACTCCAAACTCTTATGAGTTCTGACTCTGAATTCTCATGAACTCTTACTCCGAACTTTGTAAGTTCTGGTTCCGAATTATTGTGAATTAAGATTCTGAATTTCCTTGAAATTCAGACTCCAGAATTCTATAGAGTTCAAGTTCCGAATTCCTAGAAAATAGAATCCGAATATCCTTATATTATAGACTCCGAATTAATTTTTGGTTAGACTCCGAACTTTCATTTTCTTACATTCATAATATTGGATTTTAGTTATGTAACCATATTTTTTTTCTTACACTTGTTTTGTTATAAAATGATGTCATGCCTTCAGTTACTAACTTACCATTGTTTGAGTTACACGTGTACAAGTCGCTCCGAAATTCAAGGAAAAATATGACCGTTGGAGGAGGGAGTCGACCGTTGAAGCCATGCCTATAAATAGGAGCTCATTTGAAAGAGCTCAGAACTTTTGGACAACTTTTGATCTGAAGTGATTTCTAGAGAGAGATACTCTCATGCTTAGTGCGTACTGAACTTTTGGTTCAGATTTGCTTTGTGTGACTCCGATTGTTGCTGTGTACAATCGAGGGCTTCCGGGGATAGGAAGATAGAGGTGCCGACTACCTTGAAGTTGAGGGATTCCTTGTTGAGGAAGACAAAGGTGCCGACTACCTTGAAGTTAAGGGCTTGCGGGGATAGCAAGACAGACTCCGATCTTCGTATCAAGGGATTACCCTAGTGTGGGTAAGAGAGAATTTCTTGAAAGTATAAATAAATGGAACTTTATCCAAGGTTGTTGGATACCCTTCTCTTTGGATTAAAAGATTTACCACTTGTTACTTGTTTTGTTACAAGTTTTCCGCTGTATTTGTATTGTTGAGGAAAGTATAACTATCTTATACTTCCTTATACTTGTACTCTGATCTAGTTAGATTCTATACGCTTTAAGGTAGAATCTTCATCATTGTAAACTTTCATTAAGTTTCATTTCTGGAACCATATTTTACGGAATCAATTTCTCGAAATCATATTTCTGGAATCAAGCATGTGTGTAGAACTAGAGGTTTTGTGAATTACCTTGTTTAACCTTTTTAATCATAACCATCTTTAAAAGTTCCAAAGGATTTTTTTAAAGTGTACAATTCACCCCCCTCTTGTATTTTAAGCATCTTTAGATACTTGATTCAGTATATCTATTATTTCGATCCAACATTTGGTATTATAGAGTATATAATACTCACATACCATCTCAACACAAACATGGGTGAAAGCTTGCTCTCCTTTCCAAACCTCTGCTGCCCACGCCGAGGGGAGACTCTCAAGTAACACATGGTCTCCATCCTCGAACTCCAGGGGCCTCCACCTATGATCAACATATGCCTTATGATGGTCATGCGCCACCCTCATCCACTTATGAACCAATTGGATCTTCTCAATAATTCTCTACACCACATCAGAACCAAGAACTGCGACTCCCAAACCTCCGTTCAAAACAATGGAGAACATCACGGTCACCTGTATAATGCTTCAAATGGATCCATACCAATGGAAGAGTGATAACTATTGTTATACGCAAACTCGACCAAAGGTAGGTGTCGTACCCACGATCCATCAAAGTCCAAGATACATGCCCAAAACATATCCTCCAATGTATGGATGGTCTGCTTCTTCTGCCCATCTGTCTGAGGATGAAAAGCAGTGTTAAGGTGCAATTGAGAGTCAAAATAATTCTTTAATCCTCTCCAGTATCGTGAGCTAAAATGAGGATCCCGATAAGAGATGATGGTCCTCAGTACTCCGTGAATCCTAACCACCTCATCCACATATCTCCTTGATAAAACATCCATGATATTGACTCAGGGATTGCTAGAAAGTGAGCTAATTTTGTCAGTCAGTCCACTATCACCCAAACAACATCACATCCTCCCTGAGATCGGGGTAACTCTGTGACGAAATCCATCAAGATGTCCTTCCATTTCCACTTGGGTATATCTAAGGACTGTAACAAACCTTCCAAAACACAGTGCTCTGCTTTCACATACTGATAAACCAAACATTTTGCCACAAACTCTGCCACTGACCGTTTCATCATTGACCACCAAAGCTGTCTCCTCAAGAAACAATACATCCTTTTCACATCAAGATATTAAACTTAAGGTGAGCTATTAAATTCATGGAGAAATCCCTCACGCATCACCTGCGAGACAAATAACCTCTCCTAGAATAAAACCTAGTTCCGATCATCCTCTAACCATCCATCAGGAGCATCACTATGGCCAAAAAGATCGCACATAACCTCTACCTTTGAGTCACCCCACCAAGACTCTTCCACATTCCACATAAAATATGACTCCAAAGTCATCTGATGAAGATAACCTTGACCACTGATCTCCACAACATTAAGATGCATCGCTAACCATGTTGACGTTGATTAAGAATTTAAAGTAATTATATATTTACTAAAAAAAAAATTACCCCCATGAAATTAATTTTATTATGCTCAAAATGACCATCAATATTCATTCACATATTTCTTTTGTCTCTATGGGAACACATAATTTAAATTTAAAAGAAAGAGGGCGACATTTTGTTTTTCCTTTACTTAAATTATTATATTGGTTAGTTTCATGGAAAAGTATCCCACAAGCATAGAAAAATAGAGCTTGAGGTAGTAAGGGATGAAATATTTCCATAAAATAGAATTTAGACAAGTATTTCAGCCATATTAACCCTTATCATTTTAGTTTAACCCCCGATAAACTATTTTAACCTTAACCACGATAATTATTTTTTATTGTTTTAAATATTAATTTTGACCAAAATTAATTTGACCTAATAATATAATAATAATTATGCTGATTATAAATATTGAATCCATTTTTTTAAATTCCATTCACATAAGTGGAGAATTTTAATTTAAAATTAAACTCACAGATGCGATGAAAAAGTGGTTTTCAAAAGAGAAAATTTTTATAAATAGAGAAAGTTTTAATATAAAAAATAAACATTAATTTGATTATAATGACTTAAATTGGATTAATAATAAAATAATTGAATTAATTTAACTTTAATTTTTTTTAAACATGATGTAACTTTTTAAATGATTTGAACAAAAAAATAGTTTTTAATAAAAATCAATATTTTTCACCATTCATTGAAAAACTAATCTTTTCATAAAATTATCAAAAATTCACCCCAAGATAATTTTGATATGTTGATTTCAAAAATGAAGTTAATTTTGTCAAATAAAATTTCTAAGTGTCAAAAATTAATTTTAATATTTTTTCACAAAAATTAGTTAAAACATTTTTTTTGAGAAAATAGTATTTTTGAAACATATAAAGACTTTTCTAAAATTAAGTACTTTTTATTAATATGTTTTCTTTATATAAAAATATTTTAATTAATTTTTAAAATGATTATTTCTATTTATACCTACAAGTTTAACGATTAGGTTATAATAGTCATGATTAAATAATAATATTAATAGTATACTGTAGTTCGTTGAAACTTGGTGGTGCATGTAATGTAAGCTATCAAAGAAAATAAATTTATTCTGAAAAAATATATATTTTATAAAATATCAAGGTGTTACATTCTATAACCGTTAAAATGGATTTTACCCTCAAAATTCATCACTCTAATACAAATAAAGGTGGATACTTTAGTCTCATCACATCCTCAGGTTCCCACAAAACTTGCTCAAGCTGGTGGTTTCTCCACAAAACTTTGACCAGATGAGTTGTCTTATTTTGTATCACTTTCTCTGTATGATCCAAAATATCAACTAGTCATTCCTTATAAGAAATATCATGCTCTAGTGGTATGACCTATGAGTTTATTAAATATGATGGATCGAGTATATACTTCCTTAAGAGAGATACATGGAATGCATTGTGAACCCGAGAGAGGTTCAGTGTAAGTGCTAAATGATAAGTTATAGTCCCGATGCAATCAATAATTTCAAAGGGGCGATATATCCATGGCTCAAATTTCTATTATTTTTAAGAAAAATTTCATCCTTTGGTTGTGCTTTGATCAATATCTACTTCATCTCTTACTCCATGAAATGAATATTCATGATGAATTTTTCATGTATGAAACACTAAAATTTACTCCTAATGGATCATAAGATCCATAAAAGAATGAAAATTTGTTCCTTTAATCGTCAAATCCAAAATGGATAGCACATGTTATCCAATATGGATAAATATTAATATAATGAAATAATACATTAATCTCTAAAACCTTATCCAAAGTTAAATTAAAACTATTCCATAAATGATTAACCTTAAGACCCTTTCAAAATTCAAATATTTATAAACAAAGTCACTAAATTTTCAAATTCAACTTAAAATTAATCCCCCAAATATCATAAAGTATCTCTTGATTTTCACATACCAAATATGTGAATACCTTCATCATATATTCTCCTGAAACATGGTAATAAATAGAATTACCATAAAACCTCATTGAAAACTTAAATGTTTTCAAAAATTAACTCTATTTTTATTTTTTAAATAAAACCATAGATTATTGAATATATAACAGGAATATAAAATGATGTAATCTCCATTTCATAAACCACCTTTCCATCAAATCTCTAATCAGTTCCAAAATCTTCAATACTATCCCATTTACTTTATCATAATCAAATATATCTTTATCTAATTATTATCTGAGCATCATGAACATATTAAGGGTTTTATTTACCTTAATAACATGTTATTTAAAAATATCACTGTACCACTAAATCAGTTTTCTTGGTTATCAGTATCATTTAACATATAATTTTTAACCCTTAAAGAAAAACTACTACAAAAAATCCTTTAAAGTTTCATGATTCTTATAACTGGAATACTATTGATAAAAATTATTTTTTAACATAAATACTGAATCCTAATAATAAACACTTCATCCGTTCTACTTCAACGATCAAGATAACATAGACCCTTCCTTGGTCTAGAAGATAACTCTTAAATTACGACATTAACTTGGATAATGACCATGTTCCCCACACATAATACATTGAACTATACAAAGTACCTTAGAATGAACATAATTTTACTTTATTAAACTCTTCATTTATTCTTATTAATTACATGATCTATGGCCTTCATTTATACACATAAAACATCTTCTAATTACTTTGAGACATTTACTTGAGTGATTCTTCCCACATTCTCAAAAAATAGGAAACTGATTCTTCTTTCCTCCATAGTCTCCACCATCCTAACTCTCAATGAACTCTATCCTTATCTTCTTTGGTGAGTCCAAGAGTTGGTTAAAGTGAAATTTTTCAATAATATATCATGATTACTAATTATACATAATCACAATATCTTCAACTCTACTCATCATCCTATTTGGTTTCTCATAAACACCATATTGTCTATCACATTCAATTTTAACCCAGTTCCTTCTGGTTCCAACCATTGGCTAAGAACAATAGTGTGAGAAATACTAATCATAGTTGAAAATCACATAATCATGAAAGATCATTTATAATATATATAAATCATGACACCTTCTTTTCAATCTATGACACCATAGGTTTAACCTAGGTCACTATTCATATCCTTCATGATGGTTCATAAAGAGTTTGTGAATTCTCAAAGCATATCCCTTAAGAGTGTTAAAAGTTAACTAAACCTTGCTCTGATACCAACTATAAATACCCAGACTTCTCATACATAAATATTATATCTTAATAGATGAATATTCATTACATAACATTATGATCCATGATATAATCATTTAGTTCTACTACCTTTGGAAACTTAGAAACATAAATAACTGGTTCATAAGAGTTATACATCATCTCCCAGTAAGTTATTAATAACTAGGATCCTTTATAAAAAAACAAACATAATACCTTTCTTCATAACCTAGGAAAAGGAAACATAAGAAATGGTGAACTCAAATGCTTAGTAAGGGTAACAAGGGAGATATCAATGATCACACATGAATGATATGAGAATAAGGGTATGAGAACATGGGTTTAACATTTGAAAACCATACCATGCATATCAATGATCATAATCTTGAGTCATAGGATAAGGTTTAGTAGTTCATAAGACAATAATCATAAAGTAATCAAAGAACATGAGCCATAAGAATATAATATTAACATAAGACATAGATTTATGGAATACACATAAGCATAGAAATCTTATGTCAAGGCTACCTACCAAGACATTCATAACATGTTAGGCTTGGTCTAACCTTTCGTGTAACAACTTTGGGCTTGGGATAACCTACTGTGTACCCTCTATTATGCTTGGGATGACCTACCATGTAGTCTCTTGTTTAAGGCTTAGGATAACCTCTTGTGTACCCTTTGATCTCATATAACATTAATCATTACCCAATGTATTGGATATAAATATAGGTCCCACCCATCACATAATTCATACATTTGTGTGCCAAAAGATCATAAACCATTCATCATATCATAACCCCTAAAAAGAAATGGGTTTGATAAACATTTTATCATTTCATAATAGCATAAACCATGGAAAATGAATGAGTTTTGTAAACATATTGTCATCATAAACATAAACCATAAGGATTTTACAATTGGATGATATCCCCAGTAAAGCTTAAGTAACATCAAAGGGTGTCACCTTAGATGGAAAATGATTTTGAAAGATCACTTGGAACATTTCTTTAGGAAAATAACTTTTAACTTTGAAAATTATAAAGAAATATTTAAAACATTTAGTGTTCATGACTGTGGGAAATTCTATTCATGTCATGCATGTTAAAACAAAGATTCATTTCACATTTTCAGTAAAATACAAATGAGCATTGTTTAGAAAATAACATGAAGATTCATTTTAAAACATTTTTTAAAAATTAAAATAAGGGAAAACTTGACTTTAAAAAATCATATAGGAACATTAAAAAATTCTTGAAAGCATTTTTAGAAAACATGGATATAGAAGAAAAAGAGTTTTTGAACGAAGAGATAAATAAAGTTTGTTTTCTTTAAAAAAATTCTTTTGGAATATTTAGTATAAAAAGAGAGTAAAATAAATGGAAAACTTTAATTCTCAATAAATAATCATAGTATAAGAATATTAATGTTTTTCTTGAGAGGTAGATCATAATATCACATCATTTTAATCGTATTATAAACAATCCCAATCTATAATGAGATTGTAACATTAAACCTTTACCACTTTGGTATCTTTTGAATCATAAGCCTCATGAAAGAATAACATAAATTTAAACTTTAAATATCATAAAAATAAGGATATTCATGATATAAAATGTTAAAGGGCCATTATATATACCACACAAAATAAATGAGTTGTGAATATGACATATGTCTCCTAGAAATAAAAGAGAGACTCAAAATCCCTTATTGCTTGGTAACTTTTGAATCATAAGCCCCATGAAAGAATAAAATTAAATGAAACTTTAAATATCATGATAATAAATAGTTTCATGATATTACTATAAAAATGGATGTGTATATACCTCATAAAATAATATAGGTTTATAACATAGCATATGCCCCAAAGAAGAAAAATTGAGACAAAAATCCCTTACCTTATGTCTTGAATTCCTTTATACATGTTTGAACCTCTTATATAATAAATATAAGTTTATTATAAATCTATTACATAATAATAATTATATATATCACACCATATATGATTTAATTATGACATTTTATTACACATTTATTAACAATTCCTTGTTAAAATCACGTTTCAGGTAATAACTACTTTGTTTTTCGTGTATGTTTTGATTTGATATTTTCAGTCCTATTACTTTTATAAATGATAAATAATATCCATAATGTAAAATATGATATAAATATAATATATATTTAGTATATATGTATTTATACTGATCCATAAAATTTAGACAGAAAATGAAACACACTGTTCATAGAGATAGTGGGCCATATGTACGCATGAGCATTATTTCCATTTTATCAACGGATGGAATGAAAGGAATGTAAGTAATATATTACCTTTATAAAATAATTTTTATGTCATATATATCATATATTTTCATTAAACCTATCCTTATTATCTTCCTTGTAAAGCGTAATTGAAGAACAAATACATCACTTTGCAAGGTGGTAGTCCACTGTACACCCGAGCAATGTTATTAGATTCCCACATAATGGAAGGTAAGAAGGTAAATGTGATTTTATAATTACATAATTATAATTATGTCATATATTTAATATAAATATGTTAAATCCTAATTATATCTAGTTATGATAGGTGGTGATTGAAAATGAATAAAATCGGTTCGCGAGATGATAGTTCGCTACACACACGATCGACGGTTTCATTTTCCATTTTATGGAAGAGGAGATGGATATAGGTTATTACATCAAAATAATAAAATCTAAATATATGTTAGATACTGGTGATATTATATTGTAATTAATAGAACATCAATTAAGGTGGTAAGATAATAATTAAAAAGAAATATTTTAGTGAAGACAATTACCTTTTCTTATAACAACCCCCACAGGGTTGGTCTTTTGTGATGGAAAGAATCTATAGAACATGTCTAAGGATGTTGGTGATGGATTTTTTCAGGGTTAGGATGAGAGATATTGCTTAGGATGTGTGAATAAGTGAGGGGTGGGGGAGGTGACCTTTTATAATGCAGGAGTGACATTTTTGTAAATACCCAAAACTATTTAATAATGGGAAGTCACTCTCACCCCAAGTGCCACAAAAATTGATAATTAAAGGGGTGGAAGGAATATATGGTTTATCCACACTCCCAAAACACACAAAAACACATGTTTTAAACATTTTATTTCTTATCCATTAAGTTTACTTAATTTTACCATTTTAGCTTTCACTACGATAACTAGTTTTATTTATTTATTTACCTAGGTGATTTATCCCTTAAGTATAGAAATAAAATGAGTCTTATTAGATAATTTGTACCCATTTATTATAAATATAAGATTCAATTTATAAAATAAAAATCCTATTTGTGTGGAAAATTAATTTTTACACAAGCGCATGTAATGCGCAAAACTCTATTTTACCCTTTACCATGATAATGAAGTTTTTACTATTTAGGGTTCAATATAATTATTATAAAAAACCATTGGTCCATTAATTGGATATGGTTGATATTTTTAAACATATAAAAATAACTTGGTATTGGATATTATTTTTCGGAATTTTAAATCATTTAATAAAATATTATTTATTATAAAATAACATTAATGTCAATTTTGACACTATTCATTTAATTTTACTTTAAAAACATCAATACAAAGGTGTAATTTGAATATATTATTTTCACACATGTATATCCTATTATATTTATCAAAACAATTCATGGAATATAATAATTAATTCAATTTATATCACTTTTAATAATTTTAGTGTCATTTATTCTATTTATCTATTAATTAAATAATTATTGTGTTGATGTTGCTTAAGAATTTTAAGTAATTATATAATAACTAAAAATTAAAAATAAATTACCATCATGAAATTATTTTCACTATTCTAAAAATTACCATCAATATTTGTTCACATCTTTCTTTTGCCCCCATGTGAACACATAATTGAAATTTAAAAGCAAGAAGGTGATATTTGGTCTTTTTCTTTACTTAAATTATTATATTGGTCAATTTCATGGAAAAGTGTCCCACAAGAATATAAAAATAGAGAATAAGGTAATAAGAGTCTAAATATAGTCGTAAAATTAGATTTAGACAAGTACTTGAACCATTTTAACCCTTATCTTTTTAGTTTAATCCCATGGTAAACTTGTTTTAACCTTAACCACAATAATTAATTTTTTACTATTTCACTATTCATTTTGACCAAAAATAAATTTGTCCTTATAATATAATAATAATTATAATAATTATAAATATAGAATCCATTTTTCTAAATTATATTCTCATAATTGGTAAAAATTTAATTTAAAATCAAACCCACAGACGCGAAGAAAAAACATTTTTCCAAAGAGAAACTTTTCCTAAGTAGAGAAAGTTTTAACATCAAAAATCAATATGAATTTGATTCCAATAACCTAAATTGGATTAATCATAAAATAATTTCACTAATTTTACTTTGATTTTTTTAAACAAGATGTAACTTTGTAAATTATTTAAATGAAAAGACAATTTTTAATAAAAATCAATATTTTTAATTATTCATAAAAAAAATCAAGCCTTTCGAAAAATTCTAAAGAATTCAACCTTAGATAATTTTGAAATTTTTATTTAAAAATTGAAGTTTATTTTTTCAAATAAATGTTCTAAATGTTTCAAAAATTAATTTTAATATTTGTTCACAAAAATCAATTAAAACATATTTTTGAGAAAATATTATTTTTGAAACATATAAAGACTTTAATAAATACTAAGTGCTTTTTATCTGTTTGTTTTATTTATATAAAATAATTATAATTAATT
This sequence comes from Viscum album, assembly GCA_963277665.1. Taxonomy (NCBI): domain Eukaryota; kingdom Viridiplantae; phylum Streptophyta; class Magnoliopsida; order Santalales; family Viscaceae; genus Viscum; species Viscum album. The sequence goes on along the minus strand of OY728153.1, from coordinate 1,035,298,416 downwards.
TTTAAAATGTGTTTATTTCTATTCATACTACCAAGTTTAAAAGTCACAGTTAAATAATAATATCTATAGTATTTGTGGGTCGTCGAAACTGGGTGTTGTATATAATTAAAGCTATCGAAGAAATTAAATTTATTTTTAAAAAATATTTCATAAAATCTTGTAGTGTTACAATTATAAAATAATTTATTAAATACATTTCTACTCATGTTCAAATTAAAAAAAAGGGTTAAAAGGAATCTTGTAGTCTTTTTCCAAATGAGTTACTTTTTGATTTTTTTTACAAAAGTATGAAATGATTTTTTTATACGGAGTGAAAAAATTTCCCACCATTATGACCAACCAATGATTTGAATATTCTTTTACAAGTTTTAAATAATTATTTCAAATAAAAGTTTTTCCTTAATATTTGTGAAATTTTTATTTCAAAATTAAAAGGGTATTTTCCTCAACAAATCTTTGAGTGTTCTTTTTAAAGTATATCCATCTATGTTAATATTCGTTGGTGAATATTATGTTTTACTAGGGATGTAATAATTTTATACCATTCTTCATATTATTCTGGATGATTTATGATTATGTTTATAGATTGGGAAAATTATTAAAATTTCATTTGTTAGTTTTTCAATATGAATGTTTATGTTGTTTATGTTTGACCCCTTTCATATGATGAATGAATTAGAATTAGTGGGTGATGGGCGAGGCCTTCTATACCCCCTTGATGCATCGGTAGGTCTCATGAGACAAAGTAATTTGGATATTTTTTGTATGCTTTACCTATTTATGTAGGTTGTCTTGGCATAAGGACTTGGAAGTAAGATTATAATGCCTAAAATTATGCATTCAGTCATTATTAAACTAGTTTTTGTTATCCATGTGATTATTTTTGTTATTATGTTATCCATGGATTTATTACCCATTTATGGTATTAGTTATATGGAATATTTGATTATTGTTTATCATGTCCATATTATTCATGTTTTATTTACTTTGTGTTAGCTTCCACTGCATTCATACCCCTACTGAGAATTTTAGGTCACCCTTTCTTATATTTCCTTTCCCTAGGATTCCAATAAATGTATTATGATTTATATACAAGGATACGTTAAATGGAATAATATTTTTTCTCAAAGAAAATACTATTTCATATTTTAATTTTTTAAATTTAATGTGATATTAAAGTATGTATCTAGTTTTTCAAGACTACGAAACTATTCGGTCCTTTGGGATGTGATCGCTTGTATCTAGTACCAATGAAATAAAGAAACCACCAAATTTGGGCTACTAGAGTTGGGGTATTTACAATTAGTGTATATGGAGTCCATTTCAGATTCCATGGGTTTTATCCATTTCTCAGAATCATATCTCTCAATGGATTCCTAGTAGGAGGTAGGTTTATCTTCTATGAATATTACCTCATTAAAATTTTCTACGACAAATCAAAGTCTCATGAGATCTTGATGAATTTTATCAGCCCTTAGAGTTTCTTCTATATTTGTGTCAGTTCTTCTTCCATGACTCTTTTTGGGACTGACTCACCCTCCACCTTAGGAACAATTCTTATCTATTGGTCTTGAACTTATCCAAGTTCAACTTTCCTCCTAATAACTCCTCAAATTAAGTTTTTCTATTAAATAAAAACACCACATTAAGACACAAACACTTTTTTTAGTAGGGTTGTAGAAATAATATCCCATAATTTCCTTAGGATAACCAACAAATAAGATTTTTTTAGATTTAGAGTCAAGATTATCAGAATATAAACATTGTACAAATGCTTTGCATCCCCAAATATTTATAAAATAAATAATGACACATTACCAAGTCTATATCTCATATGGTTTATTTATGACTACTTCATATGGAACACAATTTAGTAGAAATGCAGAAACTTTCAATGCATAACCCTAGAATGTAATAGGAAGGTCACATCAACTCATCATTGATCAAACCATGTTTAACAAGGTATAATTTCTTCTCTCAGACACACCATTACATTATGGTGTTCTAGGAGGAGTGACTTGTGAAATAATTCCACAATATCATAGATGATCAATGAATTCCTGGATCAAGTATTCAGCACCCCGATTTGATCATAGGATCTTAATACCTTTTTTTTCCAGTTAATTCTGTACTTTGTTATGAAAATATTAATTTTTCAAAAGGTTTATGCTTGTGTCTCATAAAAAACACATATCCATACCAACTAAATTCATCATTAAATGTAATTAAGTTCCTAAAACCACCACTTGTTAGAGTACTCATTAGTCTATATATATCAATATGTATTAGATCTAATAGTTTGATGGCCCTTTCACATTTTCTACTAAAAGGTTATTTGGTAATATTTTCTAATAAATAAGATTCAAAAATTTCAAATGATTATTAATTGAATAGTTCTAATAATCTATCTTTATGAAGTATTTGGATGTGTTTCCCATTTATATATCCAAGGTAACAATTCCAAAGGTGGATGCAATTAAAATCAACTTTGACCTTCTTATTCTGAATGTTATAAAGAGGATTATCCATATCTGGAGTATATAAACCATTTATCATATACCCAATTCCATAAAACATATCATTCATATATATATAATAAATCTTATTCTTAATAGTGAATGAGAATCCTTTATTATTTAAACAAAAATAGAAATCAAATTTCTGTTTATAGTAGGAACATAATAACAATTATCTAACTCTAGGAATAATCCACTGGATGGAATTAGATCATAAGCATTGACATATAATGTTGTGAGTCTTGATCCATTATTTACATAAAGATATACTTATACCTTTATCAATTCTATCATATATCTAAGTCTATATTTATCAGCACAAATGTGTGATGCACAACCAATATCTAATACGCATGAGTCAAAATTAGTGAAATTTATCTCCATAACATTCACATGTAGATGATCAAAATGCTTCTCCTTGAAAACACTTCTCAAACCTAGATACCAATCTCTAACTATTATATAGCTCATGCCTATAAAGTATCTCAATATTATTATCTTGAAGTAAACCATAACATATAATAGAGACATATCTATTGGTGAGTATCATGTATTATATATTTTCATAAAGGACTTTTAATAAATTTACTCCTATTAAAAATTATGAGCCTATACATCATAACTATTTAGTGAGCCAAGATCCAAGTTTCATCATGAATTACACTTGTTTGATCATGTAAATAATCCATGACTATATCTAATAGACAACAAATTGTCAATCATATCACATATGATTCATGGATATATTAATGGATAAAATTATTTATCCAAACCCATTAAATGGATTCAATCAACTCTATTCCTTTGGTATCCTAACTATTAGCGTTTCCTATCCATTATAACCTAAAGAAAATGCTAAAAATATGGCACTTAACCATTAAGGTCACTTTTTTTTACTTTTTTATCATATACAAGACAATTCAGGGGAACTTAACTATTAGGGTTACATCATATACATTTTTTATTATCTCGTGTTTTATTAATTTATGTACGCATACTTCTAAAAATTTAGTTTTTAGAATCACTATTTCATCTATGAAATTAACGTGTTCACACCACATTAATGTTTAACTCTTTACACAACCCAAAATTTTGTGTTACTTTCTTAGAAACATAATCCTTATATATTCATACATATTGGAATTCATCTCATGTATAAGGTACATCAAGTTTTTCATGTAAAGGTATAGAGTTATACGAGGTTTACAACCTCTTCATGAGTAATCCCTAAGTGATAGATAACCAACCCCCCACCTTTCTAGAACAAGGCATAAGACTCTAAGTCTGAGGGTGGTCCAATCCCAAGCCCCCATCCCCGAGGAGACTTTAATCAAAATAGAATTCAATTCATGATATCTTTAACACCTAATATGAACAAAATATATTCAATAACTATTATCAAGATTATAACATTAAAAACAAACTGAGGTCAAGGTAAATGAAAACTAAAACTTATGGATCCACGTCTAGCATTTACTATAAGGATCTATCTCCTAAAAGAAATTTATCACATAAATAAAGCATACACTTTATTAAAATTCTATAAAAAATTAATAAACATGAATAATATAAAGGAATAAAAAATTAAATAATCACTTTATTTATCATGAGAAGTAAATATAAAATTTTCATATTCAAATTTAGGAAAAAACACATTTTTAATTAATCTTAACACTTATCATTTATAACTAATTTATAAACTATAAGAAAAATATATATGTTTTTAATATATAAACACTATATATTATTATTCTAAAAAATAGGAACATCCCTTAGCTATCCCGCCTGAGCATATAACTATCAACAAGGAAAATGATCAAGCTTAAGGGTAGTTTGTCCAAAGTGTAGGTCTGTATGAGTAAAAGTTTCATGGGGTGGTTCTTGGAAAAATCCATAGTGCAAGGTGGCATTGTGGACCTCTAGCATGGGGTGATACCAAAGGATTCAAATGGGAACCCTCAGTGTATCTAGGGTAATGAACAAGCACCCTCTAAAAGCGAAGTTTGGTGTGGGACTCATTCGATAGGGAACTGTTCATCCCTATGAGTGTTTCATTCTACACTTCAACCACGCATTCCGTCTGCATGTTGTGCTAGACATGCTCATGATACATATTCAAGACACACTTGTCATAATGTTTTCTAAATATATGATATGAATTTCACCCCAAAATTACCATAACATCAAGAAGAACAAAACGATTCTCTACTTTTAGCGGCTCACAACACAAATAATGCCATCCCACAACGCTTATTGTGCTTCGACCTACCAATAAAATTAAAAAATTATCAGAATTCCACTGATGGAGTAGGATCATTTACGATTAATTTATCACATAATAATAATCCAAACTAATAACAATTCATATATCATATTCTTCATTTAATAATAAAAGAACCACATTGATATGCCAAAGATGATGGCTCTGATACAACCAATGGTTATTAGGAGATCATCCTATGATCCTTTTCAGTGGAAAAAAACCCTAAATACTATCCCAATATTCCCCTGATAGAATCAAACATGGTTGAAAATGAAGAACAGAATAAAAATAGAGCATACCTATAATGCATGTGCAACAAAATATATCTTATTCTTCAATAGAGTGTAGTTTTATATTGATCACAAAAGAAAAAAATGTAGGTTTCCTACCTCCTTGGGTGATCTATTGGCCAAAGGATAAACAATCATATCATGAGGATCTCGAAACACAGAAGGGGTGATAGAGTCTTCACCTTGTGAGAAATTTTGTTTTAAGAAGAAGGAAGTTATAAAAACCTTTTCATGAAAATGATGATCATCACCATCATCCTCCACGCACATGATCAACTATCAACACTCACTAATGGGGGGAATCCTTTTATATAGAAATTTATTAACACTTTTCATTGATGAAGAGCATCAGTAGTAACATCATGAATTACTTCCTATTGATGTGTTCTTCATTTAACTCCTTCAACGAATGTTATTCATTCTTAAATAACCCGTCCCATAGATTATAACCAAAGGAAAACTATGTGGGGGGATATGGTGGAAAAACTATGCACTAATCCTACATTATTTTAGGTGAAATGTAGTGTCAAATTGAATCATATACACACTATAATATGTTCCCACCAATGTAATGTTGGTAACCAAATTAAGGATACATTGGTGGAAATGTATCCTTAAGTCCAGTATGTATCACATATATATTTTAGTACACATCCAACAGGATTGAATGCTTTAGAAGATGGATGTGAAGACTACTTTTCTTTATGGAGACCTCACTAAAGATATCTATTTGAATTTATCTGATGCTTTTTAGATTTATGGACAAGAAAATATCATGTGAAAATTGAATAATATATTTTATAAACTAAAATAGGATACCATATAGTGGTATAAGAAGTTTGACTCATTTATGGTGAGTCATGGATATAAGCATACATAGGTAGACCAATGTGTCTACCTCCAAAGATTTAATGATTCTAACTCTGATGACATATTGATCATTGTGAAGGATGCAGTGAAAATAGGATTATTAAAGAAGGAGTTATCAAAGAATTTTGATATGAAAGACTTGGGTGAAACTCAATAGATTTTGTGGATATAGATTATTCATGATAGGAAGAGGAGGATGTTATGGTTATATTTAGGGAAGTATGATGAACTATTCTAAAACTTTTCAGCATGGATGAATCCAAAATGATGAGAATTCCTTTTTTGATCATTTGAAGATAAGAAAGAGTCAAATTCCATCATCCAAGGAAGAATTTTTTGGGATGAATATGATACCATACACCATAGTGGTTTGAATTTTTATATATTTTATAGTATGTACAAGTCTATAAATTACCCATGCAATGGTAACTATGATCCAATTTCTATCCAATCCTTGTAACAAGTATGAGGATGTAGTCAAGTGAATTATAAAATATTTTAAAGGCACATCAATGTTATTTGTGTGCTATGGGGGATTTGATCTACTCTTAGAGGGTTATACATGTGTAGATAAGGCTGAATATCCTGAAAGTAGGAATTTTACAACAAGATATATATATGCTTTTGTAGTAGGAGCTATATCTTAGTATTCAAGGTTGCAAAATTGCGTTGTTTTATCCATGACCTAAGTAGAGAGAAATGTTTTTTCATATACTATAAAGGAGATGGTATGGTTAAATAATTTTCTCCTAAAGCATGCATATATCCATAAGGAGTATGAGGTTCATTAAGATAGTGAAAGTGATTTGGGCTTGAGAAAAAAAATCCATATACCATTCCCAAACAAAACACATCGACATTCACTATCATTATATATATGAGGTGATGGATTGATAGTTACTAAATCTCATAAAGATCCACATGAACTAAAACTTAATGAAAATGAAGAAAAAAGTGTTATACCAAGATAATATAGAGATATATAGTAGTAAAATTTCATTATGTATAGATGGGGATAATTGATAAATTTTAGATGCCCACCATGTCACGAACCAGCCTGGGTACCCCAGTAACTCAGTAATCAAGCTGGCCCTGACATAGCCCGAAGGGTGTTCCCAATCCCCATAGGTTTATGAATAACACTTGGCATTATAAAAATTGAAAGTGATAATGATTTTTACACTAATAATGCAGAAGTAAAATAAGCAAGACAATATGGATAACAAAAGAAACTCCACTACCTTTCTTCTTTTACTTATGAATTGTTAGTGGAAAATCACTCACACTTTTAGTTTGAATGATGCCAAGTGATAGTCTCTAAACCATGGGGATCGGGAATGCATTTCAGGCTATGTTAGGGACATATCAGTTATTAGGTTACTAGGGTACCCATTCTGGTTCATGACAAAGTTGTATCAAAGATTCGGGATGAACTTCTTGTCTTAAAGTCAGTATGAAATGTGAAATATTGTAGGGACTTAGGAGGTAGTTACGATTGAGTACCTAGACATCTCTCACTATAATGAACCTTAAGCCACCATAGGTGGTTAAGGAAAGACGTCTTGAAAATTAGTTCTAGTATTTTCCCTATTTTTATTTGGATAAAGTGAAATCCAAATATTATTGTTCTATCCATTGGGATTAATCTCCCTTGTTTCTCTATTTGAGATTTATCTAATGTCTTCCTTGTATGATGATGTTGTGTAGCATCATACCTCTGAGAAGACATGAAAATCGGATCTAGGAAGAGGTTATTGCAGAACCTATGCATGCGAATCCTGCTGTAGATCCGAATCTGGTTGAGGTGATTGTGCTTACTATCTATGCTTTGGGACATGCACCACCACCGGTCCTCGTTTAGGCATCAACTATGGAACCACTGGGTGATTTTCGTCGAAATCATTCTCAAGAGTTCCTTCGCTAGAATCCACCAATTTTCAAAGGCTCCACTGATCCTCAACATGTTGAGGAATGGTTGGGTAGGATAGAATGTCTGTTTTAGTTCTTGGAGACACCAAACTAGATCAAGGTGAAGTATGCCGCCTTCGTACTGGAGGGACCAAGTAGGAGAGGGTGGGGCATAATGGTAACTATAAAGAAACATGAGCACTTAGAGTGGAAAGACTTAAAGGTTATTTTCATCGACCAGTTATATCTAGAGTCAATGGTTTTGTCCAAGGCTGTGGAGTTTTTCAAGCTTGAGTAGGCTGACAGAACCATGACTGAGTATTCAAATATCTTTACTAAACTCGTGAAATTTTACCTTGAGATTTTATCTAATGAGAGGATAAAGGATCAATGGTTTGAGTTGGGACTTTGATCAGATATCCATTCTCACATTTTCTTACTGAATCTACCTACTTATGATAATGTGATGGATAGGGTGATGATGGTTGATATGGACCTAGCTGGTAAGTCAGGGTTGGAAGGAGCTCCTTTTTCTTATAATGGTAGCGTAGTTTCTTTCAAGGGAAAATTGAAGCGTGACAATTATCACAGAAATTCTTGATGCCAGTGTCATTCCAGACCTCCTACAATTATAGGAGGAAGTCTTTTGATTTTCTATCAGTATGTAAATCCATGACATTATAAGAGGGTTTAAATTGAGGCACCCAAGAATTGTGGCTCTTGCAGACATTCACAGAACTTACAATGATTCTTCCATAAATTTTATACTCCACATAGTGGAACAAGATCATAATCTCTTCCTAAAACTACAGGTAAATTATATGCTTCATGTATGAAAGGGTTCTAGCCATAGGTATCTAGAATGAATCTACTTCACATAGTAGAAGAGTCTCTAGAGGAAGTGGACATGAGTCCAGTGACTATGAGAGGTACCATTACTATAGCTTCATCATTAGTGACTGCTCTATTTGATACTAGTGCATATCATTCATTTATTTCAACTCGCATTGTTAATATACAAAATATTCCAATGGATCTTTTTATCTTGTGCAATGGATATTACTACACCGCTTAGTACGAAGAGTGAGTGGGGTCTTCATAGTACCGCTTATGCCTTCTCTCTATAATATGTCGAGCTGTCTTGGAGTTTTCTAGTCCTCAATATGAAACCTCTTGACATCATTTTCAGGAAAGATTGGCTTATTTCCAATAAATCCTAGATTGATTGTTATCTTCGATGGGTATACCTTAATACACCCAATGGTGTGTCTCTTGTCTTTCAAGTAAAATGGGACTCATGGTTGAGTGGTTTCTAACCTTCTTATCTAGAGTTGGGGAAAGTAATACCAATGTTTTATTTTGATCTGGAGTGGGAATCTTTATGTGGTGATCTCCCTCAATTTTTCATTGAGTTTCCTAATGTTTTTCCTTTTGAATTATTTTTTTACCACTAGTAAGGGAGGTTGAGTTTTATATTAACTTCATGTCTGGTAATTAACCAATTTTTATTCCCTCTTAATGCATGGAACCAATTGAATTGAAAAAGATTAAGTCCCAGTTGGACGATCTTCTTGAGAAAGTATTTATACACCAGAGTGTGTCACCTTGGGCTGTGCAAGTTCTCTTTGCTAGGAAAGCTAATGGTTCTCTTTGCTTATGTGTTGATTACTGAAAGCTCAATCGAGTTATGATGAAGAAAAAGTATCCATTTCCATGGATTGATGATCTGTTTGATCAGTTGAAATGAGCGAAGTGGTTTTCAAATATCTACCTTCAATCTAGTTACCATTAGTTGAGGATAAAAGAATATGACATTTAGAAATCTGCCTTTCGGAGTAGGTACATCCATTATGAGTACATTGTTATGCCCTTTGGTTTAAAAAATGTTCTTGAAGTTTTCATGGTTTTGATGAAAAGGATTTTCCATGAGTATCTAGATACCTTTGTGATAGTCTTTGTGGATGATATCCTCATTTACTCCAAGTATGAGGATGATCATGTACATCATTTGAGAATAGTTCCAAGTCTCATGAGAAATAAAAAACTTTATGATAAGCTTTAGAAATGTGATTTATGGATTTGGGAAGTGAAATTCTTGGGACATGTGGTGTTGGAACAAGGAATATCAGTTGATCCTGAGAAGGTGAAGTATATTATAACTTGGGAGAAACCACAAAATTTCTTTAAGATTTAGAGCTTCTTGGTCTTCGCCGGATATTATCATCGGTTCATGAACTTATTAAAGATGGATTATCCTATGACTTCTCTAACTCATAAGGGAGTGAATGTTTCCTATAATGATAATTATTAGAGTTATTTTGTTGAGATAAAACATCTTTTGACTACTACACTGGTGTTGACTCTTTCAGAGGTCAGGCAGGGCTATGTGGTCTTCTGTGATGCATCATATTTAGGCTTAGGCTATGTTCGTATGCAAGGTAATAATTTCATTTCCTATGGATCTCGTCATCTTAGGCCTCATGAGAAGAATTATCCCACCCATGAACTTGAACATGCAGCTGTAATTCACACAATTAAGAGTTGGCGACATTACCTTTACAGAGAAAGGTTTACTATGTATTCAGGCCATAATATCTAGAGTTATATATTCTCTAAAAAATATTTGAACCTCTTCCATAGGCATTGGGTGGAGTACTTTCAATCTTTTTACTTTTACATATTCTACAACCTAGGGGAAGGGAATGTCGATGCAGATGCATTGAGCAAGAAACTTCCAACCCATGAAGTGAAAGAATCTTCAGAAGAGTGAAATTTGATGGATCTCTTTGCACAATTGAATATTGGAGTCCAAAAATCAGGGGTTGATGCTTCTTTATCCAGTATTCGGTTGATATCCTCTCTTCTCACGATGATTCTTTAGAATCAATAGCTTTATGAAGAATTTTGTAGCATTAGAGAACCTCTTTATGGTGGGGAGACAGTTTCTCAGTGGTCATTCTCCAAAAGGGTGTTATATATTATCAGGATCTCTATATTATTCCATTAGTAGAAAGGAAGGTTGTGATGGGGGTATTTTCATAATTTTCAATGGGCTATGAACCCTAGAACCACAAAGAAGTTCTATAACATGTGGAAGCGGTTCTGGTGGCCTGGTATAAGATGGAGTATTATTGAGTTTGTTTACCATTACTATACATTCCAACAGGTTAAATCCAAGCATAAAAAAACTTTGGGTTTTCTTTAGCCACTTCTAATCCCTATGTGGAAGTGGAATGAGATATCTATGGAATTTTTGGTTGGGTTTCCTCATACCCAGATAAGGAACAATGCGATATGGGTTATGATCAATAGGCTAACCAAGTCGGCTCACTTCATACTCATTTGTGATTCATCCAAAGTTGAGGAGTTTGTAAATATCTACATGAAAGAGATTTTTTGTTTGTACGGAGTTCCATATGCTATAGTTTCTAATAGGGATCCTCAGTTCACTTCTCACATTTGGAAAGACCTTCAGGAGGCACTGGGATCTTAGGTACATTTGAGCATGGCCTACCATCCATAGTCAGATGGACAGATAGAGAGAGCTATTTAAATTATTGATGATATGCTTCATGATTGTGTTATTAACTTCAGTGGGGCTTGGGATGATCATTTTGGGTTAGTTGAGTTTGTTTATAACAATAGTTACCAGTCCAAAATCAAAATGTCTTCGTTTTAGGACTTGTATGGCCATCATTGTAAATCCACATTGTGTTGGTCATAGATTGGTTAATGTTCCTTGGTTGGACCAAGTTTGGTGCAAGAGACAACAATAAAGATTAAGTTAGTTTTTCAAATAATGTTAATGGCCTAGAGAAGATATAAGTCCTATACTGATAGTCACCATAAACCCGTGGAGTTTTCAATTAGTGACAAGGTTTTCTTGAAAGTTTAACCCTATTTGGGTCATCGATGGATTTGGAGGCAAGGGAAGCTTGCTCCTCATTTTGTGGGACCTTTCAAGGTTGTTGAGAAGGTGAAGAAAGTTTCATACTACTTAGAACTTCCACCATGGATGAAGTCAATACATAACATGTTCCATGTATCATAGATGATAAAGTATCTCTCTAATCCATCTCATGTTTTGAGCTGAAGTGATCTTGAGATTGAACTAGATTTATCTTTGATTGAGCAGCTAGTCAGGATAGTTGATTCTGAAAATAAGGTACTTCATGGTAGGATGATACCTATGGTTTGTGTGCTATGAAAACATGGTTTTGATAATCATGAAACTTTGGAATGTGAGGCACTAATTAGAGATTAGTGGCCTTATATTTTTGGCATGTAATCTTCTTCATAGGCTTTCTGGGTACAAAAGGTTTTTATGGTAGGGAGGTTGTAACACCCCGTTAACGATATGATAGGTATGTCTTTAAACTTGTTGTGGTTTTTCCGTTTCAGTGACTAGGTAGGGTTTAAAATGAATTAGGAGGATAATTATAATGGTGAAGTCATATATTTTTTGTAATCTCAACTTTAACTAGTCGTTTCTACAGGCTTCAGGAGGATTTTATGCTATGTAACTAGGTTACACGATGCGTAATGGGTGCTGGGTGCATACCATGAGAAGGGTTCACACTGTGAAAGTTACATGAAGTGAATAGATTTTACATATCATGAGTTAATTAAATATTGGTTTTTAATTAAAATCAATGGGTTTTTCAGTGGTTATAGAATTTAATAATTTCACGATGTGTAATGGGATTACACATCGTGTAATTCCCCTGTGTTCTGGTAATATGCAGGCAACACGACTAAACTTCCCACTTTTCCTCCTCTCCAGATTATTTTCTATTAACCTAAATCCTATCCTAGGAGATATTGGAGCTCTCAAACCCTTCATGTTCCTTTCTTTTGGCATTCGATCGTCATTGCGCTTGCAGTGTGAATTCTCGGGTAATCATTCTTCCTTTTTTATTCATATCTTTCTCTTTATCCTCCTTGGGGTTTAATAGATCATCCTGAAATTGATATATCTATTCTCTTTATTGTTGGATCTTGTTTCTAGGTTGAGTTTTGAGGTCTTCTGCGCCTTCTTTCTTATTGGTGGGCGTTGAGTTTCGAGAAAAAGGTAGGTGATTCTGTCCTACTTGGCCAAATTGATTAATCTTAAATTTCTTGATTTATTTCAGTTGTTGATTTAAATTAAATTATTTGAAATTTCTTTTAATTTTTTTTGATTAAAACCCAATTCCACTGAATTGGGAGGTTTGAAATGGTTTTGGAAAGAAATTGGAAAAATCCTCCAATTCTATTGAATTAGAGTATGTTTCCAAATGGATGGAAATGGTTTCAATTGAATTTTTGAATTTAATTATTGAAACTTAATTGTTGGAAGTTGTTAAATTATAAAAATGTATTAAAATGTTTTGATAGAAACCTAGTGGTTTTATCATGTTAAAATGTCTCCACACTCTCTAAATAGGGCGTTGAACCTTGGATTTGGTGAGTTGTGTCCTTAGGGACTTGGGATGTTTTCCCCTATTTTGGTACTCGGGTTATAGTAATTTGAGCTTGTTTATTCCTTGTTGACTTCTAGTACATTACTCTTAGTGGAGTTTCATTTGTTATGAATACTTTATTGCTTATTTCACTTCCACATTTTTAGTGGAAAAATCATTCCCACTTTTAGTTTGTATGATGCTAGGAGGTAGTCGCCGACCCGTAGGGATCAAGAATGCCCTTCGAGCTATGTCTGGGCTGGCTCGGTTATTGGGTTACTAGGGTACCCAGGCTAGTTTGTGACAAAATAATTCTTATCAAAAGTTTTTCACCAACCATATGACTCCTTAAACCTTATCTATTTCACATGTTGAATGTGAAAAATATCTTCCATTAACAGCCATAATGGAAGTCATTGATTTTAGGTGGGTGTAGGTAGGATTGTTGTGAGGTTTTCAAGAATGTATAATTCCCATAATTTTTTATAAAAAGAGATCATGGGAGTTATCCAGGAACATCATACAAGATTGAGAGCTCCTTTTTTGGGAAGAGAGGCTTGAGACCTCCATGTGAGAGAGAAAGGGTGCTGTTGATGTATCTTTTTAAAAAATAAATGTTCTTGAGAAATAATGCACATTTTCTTTCCATTTCCCCTTTCTTAATGTTTTGAGAACTTGCAACATATCATTTACCATGATGTTCATGGTATCTAAATCAATAATTTTATGATCAACAACACCAATATGATGGTGAAAATGGTGGATTATGATGTTGTTACTTCCATCAAGATCATTTAAGGACACAACTATATATTTTTCCTTATTAAGTACTACCATTTATAGTGCTAAAAAAGTGATAACAAAGGGTCTTTTATCAGTGTTAAAAAAGAATTAAAAAAGAGGGGTAATGGTTAAGTATTGATATAGGGGGAGGCTAGCACATAAGGGGGGGATAGAGGGAATCAAGTGTGAGTATGAGTAGTGACTGGCGGGAAAGTTCTGAAAAAGGGTTGGTAAAGCAATGATAATAGGGGGTGTTTCATGAGAGGAATACTTAAATATTTGAAAAATATATTTTTTATAATTTTATCAACTCTTTTTTAGTGATGATAAACTCACCCTTTATAAAAAAAAAAAGAATTGAAAAATCATCCTTTATCATAACTTTTTTAAGGATTGTAAATGGGTTGTTTATCAGTTCTTTTCTAGCACTCATAAAAGTGACCAGTTTTTAAAGGTTCTTTGCACATCAGTGCTAAAAAAGCGCTAAAAAAAATCATTTATAAGGCTTTTAAAATTAAGATCTATAGTAGTGAGAGAGGATAAAGGATGATGTGTTTTTATCATAAGGTCATAAGAAATAGTTAGGTAGGGTTCACATCCCTCCACTGGAACTCAGGGTGGAATCTCATGTGTCCAAACACTGGCTTCTCTAACTTGAATTACTTATCGTAAATTAGGTTTGATAGGTGAATCACTCCTTTATCATGATCTATATCTTTTCACAAAAGCTACTCTTCTAGCATTGGGGAGTGAAAAAAATAAAGATTTTATGATAGGGGTAATCTAAGAGTTTCTTAATTTGAATCCTCACATGACCCCCTAGAGTTGAACACCTTGTCATAAATTCCATAAACTTTCAGCTCATGCTACCGAATGACCAGAATATTCACATGATTCAAATCAATGTCTTTCCCATCACCCACCCTCTATATTTATATCAATTTCTATATAGGATGAAGTGAGATTCCATCCTTATGTGATAAAAGCTCATGTTGGTTGTACCTAGGTATCTTGAGTTTGATACATAACATTTATCCCATGATCCTCCCATATAGAACTTGAAGATTCAAGTGTTGTTACTTTTTGACTCTATCAACGCCCTCCTATAGACCTCCATCAAATTAATATTTAGTTGTTGAAATATATTATTCTAAAAAAAGTCAATATATCATAAGGGAAAATCTTATTATATTTCAAAGAACACAATTTTGTGAGAGATAGGGAGAGATGAAACTTAAAAACAATCTCTTAAAATAAATAAAATGTGAAAATCCAGTAGAAGCATCAGTCACTAAAAAAACAAAGGTCTAGTGGCGGTTTATTTTCAGTAGTTTTAGAAACCACCACTAAAATAAAAAATTTTAATTATTATTTAAAATATATCATAGTTTGGTATAATTGTCACTATATTTTTCATTTTTTTTATTCAGTAGTAGTTTTGTTGAAACTGCCATGAAATATTTTAAAAGACCCTAATTAACCCCAACCCCCACCCCAACCCTGACTCCCACGATGTCAAACCCCCCCCGAGTCCCCTCCCTCGAAGCTAACCTCCAACCACTGGTCACCCTCTCTCAATGATAACCCCCAACCCCCTCCTTCATCTATGACCATCAACCCCACTCTATCGATTCCAACCCCCCACCCTCATTGACGACCGTTGACCCCCGACCCCTACCTCAATGCTGACCAAAGTGACACCCAATAACAGTTCTTCTCCCCTGACGGAAACCCCTATTCCCTATTTCCCAGAAACCAATACCCCTGATGGTGGTCAAGCCCTAACTCATTCCCCACTACCCTATCCTCCTATCTACCTCCCCTATTTCCCCTAATTTTTTCCGAGTCAGACATTGATGGGTTCGTATCCCCAACCTCCACACTTCCTACTTTCCTCTCATTGTCTCAGTGACCTTAATCCACGACATCTGACCCTGTTATTGTATTGGGTAATATTTATTAATTTATGTTTTTATGTTTTTCATGTTGTATTGAATCATTTTCATGTTAAATTTGTGTTCTATCAAATCAAAACCCCACTTGGTCAATGATGAAGTTGGGTGATGTTAAAAATTGTCTATACTTATTTTATTAAGAATTTATATATTTATATTTGAATGTATCAATAGAAGAGTGAAAATCCAAAACCTATGTATAAAATTTTTATTAATTTACCTCAAATAATGGCTTGATATTCCAAGGGTTTGCAAGAATTTTTAGATTACACAATTGAAAATTGATCAGTGGGTGGTAAAATAATTTTTTTGTATCCTGATTATAAATTCAAGTTATTTTTGAATATAAACTAAGTATATGAGAACTTGATATTGATTTTTTTTTCTATATATGTATATTAGATTTAAAATTGTGAATTGAACATTATGTAAAGTAAAAATAATGTATATCTTTTCAACAAAACACAAAGTGACTTGCTAGAGGAGAATTCAGTTCAAAACTTCATAAATGATGCATTTGGATTTTCAGGATATAATTTACAAGATTTTAATAGATTGATAAAACAAATTTTTATCTAATATTTTATTGATAATAAATGATATAATTTCCTCACATTGTGGTAAATGTGTTTATTTATGAAATATTTGGGATTAGATCATTCATTTGAAAATTTGATGAAAATCCCATTTTTACCCTTTAGAATTCACTGTAGCATTCAGACATAAATATTTTTATATGAATTATTTGAACTTAAAAAACTTTAAATATGTTCCTGACTTAATGTGATACAACTTTAATTTAGGACATTGGAGCTAAATCATGCATTTGGTTGGTGAAAATGGTCCATGAAGTCAAAGTTGGGCTGGACTCGCCAGATTGGACATGGGTTCTAGATTTGGGCCATAACTCCTACAACCGTACTTGGATTGGACTCAAATTTTTAGAGGATATCGGGAACAAAGTTTCTCACAAATCATCCAGCTATATGGAGATCTGGTTCACGAGTTGTGAAGGTCAAATAGGAATTGAAAGTTGGCTTAAAATATTTGGCCGAATTTCCCCATTCACACTTGAAAGCACTTATAACCTAGCCTATCATCCACTCTATAAATTGATATTTTTCTCATTTGGAGGGGGTTTGAAGTGACTTAGAGGATTGGGAGAAGAAGTGAAGTGGTTATTTTCCATTTAAATTAACCATTGGATGAGGGAATCTTTCAAGATAGGATCTCCTCCAAAATGCTATTCTCTTCCACTTCTTTGTTGTAATGTTTTTATTCTTTCAATAAACTTATTATTTTATCTTCCATTTCTTTTATTTTGCTCAATTTTCTTATTCTTTTATCTTCCTATTTGGTCTGGAATTCTTGAGTAGAAGCGTGATTGGGTTATACCGATTATAAACCATTGCAAATGCAATTCACTTCTACGATGACTACACCGCCCTTGGAAGAGTAGTTCTCTTAGTGATCGATCTATCTCTTACCCTATTAATTTAATTATTTTGAATCATTGAGATACTATAATTAACTTAATATGATCCATGAATTGAGTTTTTAAATAAAAAGAAACTAAGTAAGAAATTGAAGAATTAACACAAATACACATGATGTCAAGGTTTGTGTAAATTGTGAGAGTGCGATCTTAATCGGTAATACAAGACCACACAAGATAAATTTGTAGAGTTAAAATATAATCCCTAAGATCAATTCATCCTCATTTTCAAGAATGGAAATGTTCCTTAATTTACCACTGACCATAACCTAAATTTAGAACATTAATCAAAGCATGGTGCGACGATTGCATATTTCAAAGCTAGCCTAGGGTTTAATTAATTTCATCTTGGTGGTTAAGTTAATTCTTGTAGGGTTCGGGGGTTAAAAAATTAAGGGATCATAATGAAGTAAATATTTATTTAAATGATAATGATAAATAATTAAGTGAATATGTAGGGTTAGATCGATTACGCCTTTTAAAATATTTTCTAAAAAAACATCTTCTTGTTGCGTCGAATTTCATTTCAAAATTAAAAACAAAAAAATGCAATCTTCTTCCAACAAACTTCTTCTAGTTTTATAAATAATAAAAAACCCCCATCCTTTCAAGTAGTATTTTTATTCTCTTTTATTTTATTTTTAGAATACATTTAAAAATTTGTTTTAATTTACTTCCTCCTTTGAGAGACGACATTGGTTTTCCACTCTGCTGCACCTAAGTAACCCAAAACCGAACATCATTTGAAAGCATCCACAACAACACCTTTAAAATTAGCACCATTTCCAGGGAGTAAAGTAATTATTTCAACCAATTATAGGTATTTATTTTATTTTACATTTTATTCTCTTCTTCTCTTCTTTATTTCTTCTTTACCCAATCTGTTTTTTTCTCTTTCTTCTTCTTCTTCTATTATTTTCTTCTTATTTTTGGACCATCAAATCAAACTTCTCATTTTTATTTTACTATGATCCAATTTACTTCTTTTAATTTTTATTTGATTTATGACATGAGCTAATCCTGAAGATCTCTTAGATATTGACGCTGAGATTGAACGCATCCTTAGGGCTCAAATTATACTTTCTCAGTCTACGGGAAGTTTCATCATTCAACGAGTAGGATAATTACTCCACTCTAGGAACATTGAAATTGGAAACAATTATATTTAAAAAACAAGAACCAATGGTTGAAGAAAATAACAATAAAATTAATAGAACCATTCTATAATTGGATGCACCTGATATTAACTATAAACCAAATTGTATTGCATACCCGAATCTCGAATCGGACTTTGAACTGAAATCTGGGTTAATTCATATTCTTCCAAAGTTTCATGGATTATCTGGTGAGGATACAAATGAACATTTAAAAGAATTCAATGTGTTTTTATCAACCCTTAAACCAAGAAATGTATCTGAAGATCAAATCAAACTAAGGGCATTCCCATTTTCACTTGATGAAGCTGCAAAAGAATGGATATATTATTTACAACCTGAAGATGTCACATGTTAGAACGGTTTGAAATTTATTTTATTGCAAATATTTTTTCCAGCATCAAGGACCACTTACATTCGAAAAGAGATCTCTAGGATCGAGCAAGCCTAAGGGGAGTCAATGTATGAGTACTGGGATTGATTTAAGAAGTTGTGTGCAAACTGCCCACATCACCAAATTAGTGAGAAACTCATCATACAATACTTATATGAAGGACTCACACCTATGGAGAGGATCATGGTGGATACCACGGCTGGAGGAGAATTGGTGGAAAAAACACCAGCAGCTGCATGTGCGTTGATTGACAAGATGACCCAAAATTCCCAACAATTTGGTGATCGAGGTGCACCGCATGTCAGGGGAGTACATCAGGTAAGTCCTTCTCTTGAGAGTCATTTTATTGATACCAAGTTAGAATAATTGACTACTATGGTGAGGAAAATTTCTTTGGATCAAAAAAAATCTCAACCCACTCCTTCAAGGCCTTGTGGTATTTGCACTGAGACAAGCCATCCAACTGACTGTTGCCCCCAACTATAAGAAACAGAAGATTGTGCAGCAATGTTTCCTGGGAGACCATATCAGCAGAAACAACCACAATATCCCCAAAAGAATATTTATTCCTTTTCCCCAACATACAACCAAGGTTGGAAGGATCAATCAGACATAACGTATGCATCTAGACAACAACAAATCCCCCCCTTTCAACAAAACTTCCAACAGCCTCCACCTTACCAAAAGGGTTTCCAACAACCCCAAAGGATATTTGAAGCCCAAGCATCAAAAATCCAACAACAAGGGAGTCCCCCTCCCAAGGTAGATTCTAACACTGATGAACTTTTGAAGCAAATTGTTCTTAATCAACAGAATGAGCTGAAAATTCAACGTTTGAAGATAAGGGAGTTGAAGACACAAATGAGCCAGATTGCCACTACCCTCCATGAAATGGTAAGTAAGAACTCTAGAAATCTTCCTTCAAAACCTACTCCAAATCCCAAGGGGAATGCTAGTTCCATCACATTGAGAAGTGGGAAGAAAATGAATGATATATCTGTACCTACCATTCCACCAGGATTCACCTCAACTCTGGAGAAGCCCCATTCAAAACCGGCTGATAAGAAACCCAAGGAGAAAGATAAAGGTAAGAAAAGGATTAATGATGTTCCTACTAAACCCCTTTCTTTTCTAAACAGGGTTGTTCAAACCAAGAAGATGGTTGAAGAGGCAATAAAAAAGGTGGTCTTGGACACATTCAAGCATGTAGAGATAAACATTCCCTTGATCGAGGCCATTAAGAAAATCCCAAGGTATGAAAAATTATTAAAATAAATTTGTACCAATCGAATAGGGCTCAAGGAAAATGAGAGGATCAATCTTGGAAGGAATGTGTCAGCACTCATTACACCAACTCTAGTGATGCCAACAAAGTGAAAAGATCTAGGGACATTCACCATCCCATGCACTATAGGGGAGTTGCACTTTTCTGATGCTCTTTGTGAATTGGGAGATTCTATAAATGTGATACCGCACTCTGTATTATCTTCTTTATAGGTTGGTGAGTTAAAACCGATTAGAGTAGTGGTGCAGTTGGAAAATAGAGCTACAACATATCCAGCAGGAGTCCTTGAGGATGTACTTGTCCGGGTAAGAGACATGATCTTTCCAGTAGATTTCTAGGTTGTTAACATGGAGGATGATCAGGTAAGTTCTCATGATCCCATTATCTTAGGTAGAACCTTCCTAAAAAATGCAAAAAATATCATAAATGTCAATGAGGTTACACTTTCCATGGAGTTTTGAGATGAAGTTGTGATATTTAATGTCATGGAATCCATGAAGTACCCCTCAGAAGACCATTCTGCTTTTGTTATCTCCCATTTTGAACCACCAAGTAAAAGCCCCATGGATTTTTATTGTCCTATTATTAGGGATATTATGAGCATTGGTTTTAGTTTGATGTCTAAGAGTACTTCCACACCTATTTATAATGCAAAATACTCTCTTAGATTTGATTTTGAAATGGAATCATATTCTGAATTTGATCATGTAAACTCTGATTATGACATGGATATTGAGTATGTTGATGGATTTGATGTTTTATTCTTTGATTGTAATGATTTATATTATGATAATAATGCTCATTGTGCACATATTTCAATTCCTTCGATGTCTCCATCCATACACCACCCCCCTACATGGGAACTCAAGCCATTGCCACCAAATCTCAAATACTCATACTTGTTGGGTGGTGAGAAATTACCTGTTATCATTGCTAACAATCTCCCTTTTTAACATGAAGAAAAACTTTTGAATCTTTTGAGGGAGAACATCAGTTCAATTTGGTGGACCTTGGCTAACATATCTAGTATTATCCCATCCATTTTCATGCATAGGATTCTTTTTGAGGATTTGGATAAATCGGTTAGGCAGCCACAACAGAGACTGAATCCAAATCTTTTGGAAGTTGTTAAAAAATAAGTTGAAAAATTGCTCAAGGCAAGTATAAATTTTCACATTTTAGATTATCAGTGGGTAAGTCCTATTTAGGTTGTGCCTAAGAAAAGTGGTGTTATAGTTGTTAAAAATGAGAAAGATGAGTTAGTTCCAATGAGGGTACAAAATAGTTGGCTTGTGTGTATTGATTATAGGAAACTAAATCAGTCCACCCGCAAGGACCATTTTCCCCTCCCATTTATTGATCAAATGCTTGAGAGACTAGCTGGGAAGACACATTATTATTTCTTGGATTAATTTTCTAGATATTTTAAGGTTCCTATTGCTCTGGAGGATTAGAATAAGACAAAATTCACTTGTCTATTCAGTACGTTTGCCTACCGAAGGATGCCATTTGAACTTTGCAATGCCCCAAGTACCTTCTAGAGATGCATGGTGAGTATTTTTTCTAATTTTATTGAGACCTACATAGAGGTATTTATGGATGATTTTATAGTTTATGGATCCTCATTTTATGAATGTCTAAGTAGTTTGAGAAAGGTGTTTAATTGTTGTATTGAGAAGAATCTGGTCTTGAACTTTGAAAAGTGTCATTTCATGGTAGAGCATGGAATTGTCTTAGGGCATGTAGTGTCAAAACCTGGGATTGAGGTTGATAGATCTAAGGTAGATATCATTTCATCCTTACCATATCCTTTATGTGTGCGTGATGTTAGATATTTCCTAGGGAATGCATGATTTTATCAGCGCTTCATCAAAGATTTTAGTAATATTTCTCTTCCTATGTCCCAATTACTTTAAAAGGATTCTGATTTTGTGTTTGATGATTATTACAGGACTTTGATGAGATAAAGAAGTGTCTGACCACTCCACTGATCATACGACCCCCACGGTGGGAGATTCCTTTTGAGATTATGTGTGACGCCTCTAACTTCGAACTTGGAGTTGTCTTATCTTAGAGGGTGGAGGGATGTTCACATGTGATTTCCTATGCATCAATGACATTGGATTCAGCCCAATCAAACTACACAAATATGGAAAAGGAGTTTCTTGTTGTCATATTCACTTTAGATAAATTCTGTTCATATTTATTGGGCTCTAAAGTAGTTTTTTTTTTCTGACCATGCAGCTCTGAGGTACCTCTTGAAGAAGCCAGATGCAAAGCCCAGGCTAATCCGATGGATTATCCCTTTTCAAGGATTTGATATTGAGATAAAGGACAAGAAGGGTTCAGAAAACTTGGTGGCGGACCACATGAGTAGGCTTACTCACACACTAGAGGACAACCCATTGGACCAGGTACCACTTTGGGACACTTTCCCCGATGATCATCTTTATTCCATCTCAGGTACGCATCCTTGGTATGCAGATTTAGTTAACTAACTCGTTTCCTCTAAAATCCCTACAAATTTAAAGAAACATCAAGTCCAAAAATTAAAGAGTGAGTCAAGATTTTATGTTTGGGATGATCCATACCTATGGTGCATGTGTAGTGACCAAGTTATTAGGAGGTGTGTTCCTGATCATGAGTTTGAGTCTATTCTGTAATTTTTTCATACACTTGCTTGTGGTGGACACTTTGGATCCCAGCAGATAGCTAGGAAAGTCTTAGACTCTGGATTATATTGGCCTAGATTATTCCATGATGCCCATGTGTTTTGTAAGTCATTCTCTCATTTCCATCACACAAGGAACATTTCTAGGAGATATGAGACGCCTCAATAACCCATACTATTCTGTGATATTTTTAATGTATGAGGCATCAATTTTATGGGTCCTTTTCCAAGTTCATTTGTTTTTTTGTATATTTTGGTTTATGTTGATTATGTGATAAAATGGGTGGAGGCTAAGGACAATAGGAATGATGATTCTCATGTTGTTGTGGACTTTTTCAAAGCACAATTTTTTGCAGGTTTGGAGTACCAAGCGCTTGGATGATGTGCTATGGGTATATAGGAAAACATTCAAAACTCCCATCAGCATGTCCCCATTTTGGATTGTTTTTGGGAAAGTGTGCCATCTCCCTGTGGAATTTGAGCATCAGGATTATTAGGCTATAAAGAAATGCAACATGGATTTGGCACAAGCTGGAATCCAAAGGAAGCTGAAAATTCAAGAGATTGTGGAGATTCAATTGTCTTCATATGAGAAATTAAGGCTCTACAAGGGAAGATCAAAATAAACTCATAAAAAAATGATCTAGAAAAGAAAATTTCAAGTTGGATAGAAAGTCTTACTCTATAGTTCATGACTGAAGCTGATGCCTAGTAAGTTGCATTCCCGGTGGTTAGGTCCTTATGTTGTGACTAATATTTTTCCTTATGGTGTAGTGGAGATCACACAAGAGGACACAAGAAGGATCTTTACAGTCAATGGGAAATGTTTGAAGAAATACATTGAGGGACTTCCTACTGATGTAGTGAATTTCATCACACTGCATGACCCCATTATCACTTGAGCATATCAGGTTGTTCCTAACCCTTTAACTTTTATATTCTTTATCCTATTTAAAACTATACATTTCATGTGCATATGTCATCTCATAGTTTCACATTGAGGAAAATGAAATATTTTAAGTGTGTGGGAGGGGACAACATTTTTGGGTAGATATTTAGGATTTTTATTTGTGT
Organism: Viscum album; assembly: GCA_963277665.1. Taxonomy (NCBI): domain Eukaryota; kingdom Viridiplantae; phylum Streptophyta; class Magnoliopsida; order Santalales; family Viscaceae; genus Viscum; species Viscum album. Next base: position 1,035,274,317 of record OY728153.1, on the reverse strand, counting down.
GTTTTGTGTGTATTTTCTATTAATTTTTTGGTTAAAATTTTCAAAAAAAAATCAATAAAAAAAAGAAAAAAATATATCATTTAACATTATCATGTGAAACAAATGGAAAATTCATGTTTTCAAAATTCATTGGTAGAATGATAAGCATGAGTAATATTTCATCATTAAGGGTTGATTTTTATAAAAATTGAAGTCATCAATGATATAAATGATTGTTTAATTATAAAATCTTTTAGATTTTGACATAATTATTTGTGATATTTGTTCATGGTAAATTGTGTCATTGATTTATTTAAACAAATTTTTACTCAAGCATGACTTGTGAAATTTTTCCTACTCAATTGAGGGTATAGTCAAGTTAGGTAAAAACAATTCATTGGTTGATCCATATGTTCGTTTCTCTTCCGATCAGTTTCATTACTGTATAGTTTTGACCTATGTGTGTGTACTTGTTATTCGACTTTTGTATGCCCTAAAAAAATGGGTTGTGACCTGGATAGGTCAAAAACCACTCTTCATCGACCTTTGATCTTGTTATAACTATTACAATTAGTATCTTGAGGAGATCAAACACGGGTTGAGAGTTGAGTGTGAGATTTTTTCCAAGTACAACTAAAAAAACAAAATAATAATAATAATAAATGAGGATAGTGATGAAATGTACAATATATGAGGATATCTAGGTCAGGAGCTTAAGGTTTGACTTTTGGGAATGATTAAGTGAGTGGGTCTTGAAATTTGATTGCAAAGGAATGTAGAACAGGTTCAGTGAATTAAACCAAGTAAGAATAATTGATTTACATGACTTGAATATACTGAATAACAGGTGGATTTATGAGCTTGGAATGGTTGGCACACACACACGTGGAGAATTAGTGGCATGGTAGACCCATGACTTGTTTCGCTATGATTAGTGTTATGAATCTCACTGGATTTTGTTTTGACACAATTTATGAGACACTTAATTTTAAATTTATTGATATTGACTCTTTATGGGATTCTTACTTTGCTTATATTTATACTTTGGATTGAGAAATATGAACATGCATATCTTGTCACAATTTTTTTGAATACATGATATGAGGTTTTTCCCAGGAGTGCAAAAGGGTAAGTGTGGGGGAGTTGATAAAACACATTTTTATTGAATATTTTATTGATAATAAATGATATAATTTCCTCACATTATGTTAAATGTGTTCATTTATGAAATATTTGGGATTAGATTATTCATTTGAAAATTTGATGAGAATTCCAGTTTTACCCTTTAAAATTCTTTGTAGCTTTTCAGACATAAATATTTTGATATGAATTATTTGAACTTAAAATTCTTTAAATATGTTCTTTACTTAATGGGATACAATTTTTATTTAGGACATTGAAGCTAAATCATGCATTTGGTCAGTGAAAATGGGTCATGAAGTCAAAGTTGAGATGGAATCGCTAGATTGGACATGGGTTATAGATTTGGGCCATAAATCCTACATCCGTGCTTGAATTGGTGTCAAATTTGGAGAGAATCTCGGGAACAAAATTTAACACAAATCATCCTTCCAGATGGAGAGCTGGTTCACTCTTTTTGAATGTCAAATGGGTGGTGAAATTTGGCTTAAAATATTTGTCCTAATTTCCCCATTCACACTTGAAACCACTTATAACCTAACCCCCCTTCCACTCTATAAATTGATATTTTTCTCATTTGGAGGGGGTTGGACATGACTTAGAGTATTGGGAGAAGAGGTGAAGTGGTTATTTTCTATTTCAATTAACCATTGGAGGAGGGACGCTTTCAATATTGGATCTCCTCCAAAATGATCTTCTCTTCCTCTTCTTTGTTATAATGTTTTTGTTCTTTCAATAAAATTCTTATTTTATCTTAAATTTATTTTATTTTGCTCAATTTTATTCTTCTTTTATATTCCTCTTTGTGCTGGAATTCTTGAGTAGAAGTGTGATTGGGTTATACCCATTATAAACCGTTGCAAATGCAATTCGCTTCTACGATGACCACACCGCCCATGGAAGAGTAGTTCTCTTAGTGATCGATCTATCTATTACCCTATTCATTTAATTATTTTGAATCATTGAGCTACTATAATTAAATTAATATGATCCATGAATTGAGTTTTTAAATTATAATAAACTAAGAAAGCAATTGAACAATTAACACAAAAACACATGATGTCGAGGTTTGTGTAAATTGCGAGAGTACGATCTTAATCGATAATACAAGACCACACGAGATAAATTTGTAGAGTTAAAATATAATCCTTAAGCTCAATTCATTATCATTTTCCAGAATGGACATGTGGCTTAATTTACCACTGAACATAAGCTAAATTTAGAATATTAATCAAAGCAGGGTGCCATGATTGCATGTTTCAAAGCTAGCCTAGGGTTTAATTAATTTCATCTTGGTGGTTAAGTTTGTTATTATAGGGTTAGGGGGTTAACAAATTAAGGTATCATAATGAAGTGGATATTTATTTAAATTATAATGATAAATAATTAAGTGAATAGGTAGGGTTAGATTAATTACACCTTTTAAAATATTTTCTAAAAAAAACATCTTCTTATTGCGCCAAATTTCATTTCAAAATTAAAAACAAAAAAATGAAATCTTCTTCCAGAAAACTTCTTCTAGTTTTATAAATGATAAAAAACCCCATAATTTCAAGTATTGTTTTTATTATCTTTTATTTTATTTTTATAATACCTTTAAGAAGTTGTTTTAATTTACTTCCTCCTTTGAGAGACGACCTTGGTCATCCACTCTGCTGCACCTAAGTAACCCAAAACCAAACATCATTTGAAAGCACCCACGATAGCACATTTCATAGATCAACAAAACCTTAAATTGATCTTTAGTAGGTTAGTATTTATCATAACTTTAGTGAACAAAAAATTATTTTTATGAATTAGTTGAACATAGATAACAAGAACTATATGAAGGGTGTGGCAAGTATTCAAAGTTTTCTTTTATACTTAAGTTGTATCAAATCAAGTGTCTTTATGGAATTACTAAAAAATAGGTGTTTATGATTTTAGAGTTTCTTGATAATGTATTTAGTGAAGCTAGGATCCCTGCATCATTCTATGAGATTAAGAAAATTATCAAGGAATTTGGACTTGATTATACAGAGATAAATTCATCACCTAATCATTATATGCCTTACTAGGAAGAAGAGTATGATAAAGAAGAATGTATAAGATTTTATACAAGTAGATAGAAGTCAATAAGCAACAATAAGAGTAACAATCAATGTAATTCCAGGAAAAAGAAAAAGAAGAAAACTCCTAAAAAGGTATTGTATTACTTTCCTATGAAACCATGCTTTTAAAGATTATTCATGTAGTCTAAGACTTCATACGACATTAAGTGTCATGCTTAGCATTGTAAAAATTATGGCTTGATGATACATCTAAAATATTAAACATCATGGAAGGTGTTTGATTCATTATATCCATATTTTTCATTGGGTCCTAGTAATGTACATTTGGGATTGTATTCTGATGGTTTTAACCCTTTTGGTACTTTAAGTACTAATTATAGAAAATCGATAGTTGTTTTGATCCCCTATAATACACCTACATGGATGTGTATGAAGAATATTATTTCATTATTTCAATGATTATTCCAAAAAATCAAATTCTTGGAAATAACATTGATGTATACCTTCAAACTCTAGTCAAATAATTATGAGAATTGTGGGATGATGGTGGGGTAACATATAATTCTTCAATAATAAAACTATTCAAAATTCATGATGATTTAATATGGAAAATTAGTGAATTTCCTGGAAAAGGAAACTTATCCAGTTGAAAAATTCATACTGGTTCAACATGTCCAATTTATAATTTTTATTTTGAACCTTAACAATTACCTCATAGTTGAAAATGGTGTTTTATGTGTCATCATAGATTTATTGATGATTCTCATAAATTCAAGTTTAACAAAACACAATTCAATAGAGATATTAAATTGAGAAATTCACTGAAGGTGTTATCTAGTACATAAATCATGGGATAATTAATAAATTTCACAATATAATTTGGAAAACATAACCAGTTTTAAGAAGGGGGAAAAGAGTACGAGGTAAGATATATCAAGCAGTTGGAAAATAATAGTAGAAGAAAATGAGTATATTTTTCAAACATCCTTATTGGGAGTTTAATTTCATACATCATTATCATAACATAATTCATATTGATAAGAACATATGTGACAATGTAAATATTTGAAATCAATAAATATAAAGCATGGTTTGTGGGAAAATGAGATTGGTGGGTATCCTTTGGCTATTTTTACAATGAAAAATCACATGAAAGACATATTCCTTCAAAATTTAAGGAATTTAAAAGTTCCAAATGGATATTCAAGTAATATTTCAAGGTGCATTAACTTAAAACATCAAAAGTTACATGGATGGAAAATTCATCACTCATATATTCTGATGGAGAAGTTGTTTCTATTGGCATTGCGTAATACATTACCCATTGTTGTTGCTATTGGCATCGCTGTTGTATATTCAAGTAACTGAAATTCTAGTTGAGTTGTGTACATTATTTAGAAATATTTTTGGAAAAACTCTAAATCCAAATGAGCTTGATAAACTTCAAGAAGGAATTTTTTTGACACTGTCATTTGGAGATGTTATTTTCCCCTTTATTTTTTATAGTCATGATTCATTTGACTATTCATTTGGTTGAAGAAGATAAAATTTTTGGACCAGTACACTATCAATGGATGTATCCAATTGAGTGGTATGTTAATATTATTTTTATTTTCATTGATGAATTTAATTTTATCAAATCATTATGTAAATTTTTTTAATATGTTTCTTATTTTTTTATGAGTTACTTAGGATATTTGAATTCATAAGTGAGGAATAAATCTCAACCAGAAGGCTCTATTTCTGAAGGTTACATAGTTGAAGAGTGATTTAACTTCTATTATAGGTATTTGGGTGGGATTGAGACTAGAATCAAACATGTTGGATGTGTTGAGAACATCTCCACTAATTATCATTCTAAAAACCAGCCATCAATATTTCAAATTATGGGATGACTGGTTATAAAGGGATCAAAATTTACATTGACTGAATTGGAGTTATTACAAGTGCATAAATATGTGATACTCAATAGTATTATTGTAGATATATTTATTGAATAATCTAAATTTAAAAAAAAGATATAACTAAGGGGTAAATCTCAGAATGATATGGACAAAACAAAATTTGTTAATAAGGATATTTTTGAATGGTTCACCTATCGTGTAAGTATATACCCATGTTAATATTATTGACATGTAGTTATTTGGTTTTATATTTAAAGTAACACCTTATATATTCTTGTATAGAAAATGAATGTTGATAATCGAGTTGAAATATAAAATGATTCGAAGTTTTTGGATTGATCTCCTCTAAGGTAGGATAAGAGATCTAATGTATACAATATTCATGGCTTCAGGTTTTGTATAATTTATCATGAAGAATGATTAAAAACTAAAAATAGTAGTTTATTTACCCTTTTAGAGGTGGGATATTGTGGAAAGTTGTTTGACATAATCAAATTAAACTAACATGGTAAATTTTTAGTTGTTTTATTTAAATGAAAGTGGGTCTACATTGATAGGGGTATAATGAAAGATACATTACATTTTAATTCTATCAACTTCTCTTTCTTGATCCATACCAGTGAGCATGAATAGAATGATCAATTTATCTTGTCTTCATAAGCTAATATGTTTTATTATGTGGATGATGAAATATATGAAGGTTGGAGTGTTTTTGTACCCTTAAAATAGAGAGACTTGTATGATATGGTCAATAAAGGTCAATTGGTACTTTGTGAAAATGAACCTCATCAACCACAAAACATCCAATAGTTTTTTATAACAATATTGAAATAAAAGAACTTGCAAGAGAGGGTGAAAATAAAGTACCCATCACAATAGAGGTTGATAATAGTAAAGATAATGAAGATGAAGATAAATGAATTTATAAATTTGTAATGAAACTATATTAAAATTTCTCATTTATAATTGTTTCATACATATATAAAATGTTCTATTCTTTATTTTTTTTGTAATTTTTTTACTTTTACTTTTTTTATAAATTGAATATATTATGAACCATTTGAAATGTAGGAATTCTAAGAATAGACAAAAATTGGAGATCCTAGCCAATAAACATCTCTGAGCACACCACCACTACCATAAACTTCATTGGATTTGAGTGATTCAATTGTTCCATATACTTATATTGAGCCAAAAATTTCCCCAGATGTTATTGGTAGCCCACTGTTTGATGCACCTCTGGCGATGAAGCAGTTTTTCACCCCTCCATTTGACATCTGGTGTGCTCAAAATAACTCAATAAACAGTTTTAAAAGATATCAAAGTTTTTAAAAATGCACACTGGGAGTTCAAAACCAATAAAAAAATATTTCTTTTCCATGAAATCATAGGAAAATGATCATTAATTGATTTGAGAAATGTAGAAACTGACACCATGTCAATCTAAGTTACAGTTTTCCTGAGATGCTCATAAATGCGTTTTTAGTGTTTTAAAACACTAAAACATGCATTTAATGGTCAATACCATAATAAACAACCTTGGATTAACATGAAATCATGGGAAAACCATCATTGAATTATTTTTGATGTGTACGGGTAGACATCACATCTATCCAATGTGTGCTGTGCTTGGAATAACTCAATAAGCATTTTTAAAAGATTTCAAAGTCTTTAAAAATGTGCACCAGGGGTAAAAACTAAGAAAAAGGAATTATATGGTCATGAAATTATAGGATAAAAATTGTAGATTAATTTTTGAAATGTAGGAATTGACGTCACATCAATCTGATTATGGTTTTTTGGGGTGTCCGTAAATGCATTCTTAATGTTTTAAAATACTAAAACACCCATGTAATGGTAAAAATCATAGGAAACGGCCTCATATTTACATTAAATCACTGGGAAACCACTTTTGAATTATTTTTGACATTTAAGAGTAGACATATCATCCATCTTATGTGCGGTGTGATCAGAATGAATCAATAAACAGTTTTAAAAGATATCAAAGTTTTTAAAAACATGTATCAGGGGGTCAAAACCAAGAAAATCATGTTGGATGGCCATGAAATAATACGAAAACAATATTAGATTTATTTTTTAAATATAGGAACCAATTCCACATCAATCTGAGCTATGGTTTTCTTGGTATGCATATAAACACATTTTTAGTGTTTTACAAAACTAAACATGTATGTAATGGTAAAAACCATAGTAAAAGACCTATGATTGATGTGAAATCATGGTAAAACTACCATTGAAATATTTTTGATGTGTATGGGTAGAAATCATGCCCATATGATGTCCAGTGTGCTCAGAATGACTCAATAAGCAGTTTTAAAAGATATCAAAGTCTTTAAAAACGTGCACCAAGGGGTCAAAACTAAACAAATGATATAGGGTGGCTATGAAATCACATGATAAAAGGAATATATTTGTTTTTGAAATGTAGGAACTGAATCTATGTCAATCCAAGTTACAAATTTCCTGGGATGCCCATAAATGTGTTTTTAGTGTTCTAAAACACTAAAATATGCATGTAATGGTCAAAACCATAGGAAATGACCTTATATTGATGTGAAATCATGGGAAACCCACTTTTAAATTATTTTTAACATATATGGATAGATAAAACTCCCATCTAATGTGTGGTGTTCTTATAATGACTCAATAAATAGTTTTAAAAGATATTAAAGTCTTTAAAAACATGTGTTAGGGGATTAAAACCAAGTAAAAATAATTGGATGGACATGAATTCAAAGGAAAAATATCATAGATTGATTTTTGAAATATAGGAACTAAAACCATGTCAATCCAAGTTGATCTTTTTCTGGGATTCCTGTAAATGAATTTTTAGTGTTTTAAAACACTAAATCATGCACGTAATGGTCAAAACCATAGGAAATGACCTCATATTGATGTGAAATCATGGAAGAAACATCTTTGAATTATTTTTGACATGTATGGATAGAAATCATGTCCATATAACATGCATTGTGCTTAGAATGACTCAATAATCAGTTTTAAAAGATATCAAAGTCTTTAAAAACAAGCACCAGGGGGTCAAAACTAAGAAAACAACATAGGATGGACATGAAATCATAGAACAAAAACTGTAGATTAATTTTTAAAATATAGTAACTGAAACCATATCAATACAGGCTATAATTGGCCCAAGATTCATATAAACATGTTTTTAGTGTTTTAAAACACTAAAATGTGCATGTAACAGTCAAAAACATAAGAAATGACTTCATATTGATAGGAAATCATGGGGCAACCACCATAAATTTATTCTTGAAATATTTTAAATGTTTTCATATCAATGTCTTTGAATTTGTTTTATTGAGTAATTTCAAGCACACCACACATTAGTTTAGAAAATGATTATATTATTATATACTTATCCCTTTTGAGTTCTAAGTGTTGAATCATATCTTAAATAGGTAATTTTATGTTTTAAAAGTGTTCTACATGATATATTATTTGTTTTATATTAAAACATATTCTGTTTTATTAACAAAATAACAAATGTTATAAGAAAATTTCAGAATATATTCTGAAACTATTCTCTTTTGTATTTCTTTTCTTAAATGTTCTAGTTTGTATTGTAGGTGATATATGCCAAAATTAGGAAGGAGGTTGACCATTCTGATCCATGAAATTCTTCAAAATTTAGTCATGATGGTTCTTAGTTTTTTTATTATGGTTAAATATTATCAATGATTATACTATAATTATAATTTATTACGTTATTTCTTGATTTCTATATTCCTTTTTCCCAATTTATTACATGATGTCACATATTATGGTTTTAGCTATGGTGGTAGATGGATGTAGCAGAGGTCGTGGGATGGAAAAACTGTCCAAGGGTTGAAAGTGGTTGTTTGATATATTTTATATGCATATATTGATTACTGAGGTTATGGGTTGAAAGATGATTATGTATATATAACTATGAATGTATGATTGTGTATGTATGATGAGTTTATTATGTGTATATGGTTTAGTTTGTTATATGAATGAGTTTTTTATATTCATATTATTTTTTATTAAATATTTTTTTAAAAATAAAAATTTCTTTAATCTGTTTAGTTGTGATTTTTAATAAATGTCGCTAAATAGATTTTATTTTTTCTATTTAATGAAGATTCTTGAAAATTTCCACTAAAAAAACTACCACTACAATACTTAGTGGAAATTATGTTAATTTCCCCCATTTTATTTTTTGTTTTTTTTATTTTAAAAAAACTGTGACCAAATGAATAATGAACCACCGCTAAGTACCCAAAAAATTACACATATAAAAATTTCTATTAAACTATAAAACCACCATTAACTGATTGTCGACCATGAAATACTTGGTGATTTTCATAACTATCACTAAAAAATGTAGCAACATTTTAAACTACCTCTAATACTGAAAATAATTACTACTAAGAATCAATTATTTTTGTAGTGAGCCGAGTGGATCTTTTTGGGTCTTATTTAGTGTGTAGCAATGAGAGATAGGGAATAGGAAAATGTTTTTTTCTAAATATTTTGATTTTTTAAAACTCTATATCCCTACCCATCTGCTTCCATTCCCCAATCCTAGCTACCAAAAAATATCCCCACATATTTTCCCCTTATTTTTAAATTATAAGTACACATAAAAAATTGTAAATAAAAAGAAAACAATAGTTTCTATTTCCTCTTCACTTTATTTATGGTTTTTATACTCATTTATAATTATAATAAAATATTAAACCTTTGGTTTAATAAATTAGAAAATAAAATAAAACCTTAGCTTAGTTTTTAACATGTGTATCCACTCTCACACTCAAAATTTAAGGGTGATATTCAAATAATAATATTTTTTCAGCTTTCATTTTTATAACAAAATTCCACAAATCATTTTAATTTATTTTTATTATAGTTATCAATCTAGAATAACTATAATGTTATTTTTAATTTAGTTTTCAATCAGTTATCCACCCTTACATATGATAATGGAAAGTTATGTCATATACATAGACCCTTGAAGACTTATTCTATATTGGTTGCAAATAAGGATGAATGAAAACATTAAACTATAATTGAGTCATAAAAATTTAATAATAAAATAACTTATTTTAGAACATGAGTAGATATATAAACAAAAATATTTTTGTTTTTAACCAAAATAAAATTTTATTAACCAAAACAATATGAGTATAACCATTCGGTTATTTTTAATTCAGTTTTTTTATAATTGAAAACCCCAACCCAAAATCATTAATTTATTATCAATATTTAATCCACTCCCCCTCACCCTATTTTTTTAATAAAAATTCATTATATTTTTAATTTTTTTGTTTTGAGGGTGAAAAATGATAAAAAATATATGATTTCTTGAGAATATGTTTTTCAAAATATATAAGTGTATTTATATGAATTTTAATACTAGAAAAAAGTGTATGTGTTTCTTATAATATGTTATAAATATATATTTTAGCGGTTCAGATGTAGACTTAGGTTTTTATCTAAACAACTCAAATCTTATGATTTTTAAAATTAACTATATATCCAATATATTTAAAGTAAAAAATATTCAAATAAATACTTATGATATTATTTATTTCTATATTATTATTTTTTAAATAAATTTAAATAAATTAAAATAAAATTATCCTTAATACTCAGACAAATGAAATGACATAACTAATTTATCTTTATTAAATTTCATTTGAAAACATCTTTGACCTATTAATTTAAAGAGCAATGATTTTATGATTTTGAAGGGTAATAAGTAATTTCTAAACATTTCATTACATGATAAAAAAATGTATCACTAACAATAATCAATTAATTTTAAATGATTAATCTTATAGTATTTATTCATCTAAACAACTACATAAATCATTTATGTAATTAATTTAATTTAATTTCAACTTAAAATAATCATTCAAATGAATCCTTAATATTCTTAAATCATTTTTTATGTTTTATATTAAAAAAATTCATTATATATATAAATATTATAATTTTTTACAATCACTCTTTGATTTTTCTCTTTTTTATTTGGATTGTCAAGTGGTTAGTTTTACTTGGTCTCAAGGGAGGGATTTAAATACTAGAATTTGTGAATATCATGATCATTTTATGGCATATGAATCATGGAATGGTATTTTCCACCTTTACCAGGGAAGATTTGTTCTTCCTTTTTAAACTTAACATATCCTTATTTTTTTTACAAATTTAGAGTGGTAGCAGAAGTGAAGGGCTATTATTTTATAGTTTGAAACTAAATATCTAAGGGATGAGTATTATGATGATTTTGTCTAAAGGCCTTCTGTCACACCCAGGTTTTGGAAACTCATCCTTGGTTTCAGTTTGGTTTGGTTTTTTAAATTTTTTCGGGTTCTAGGTGTGACAGGTGTTGGGATTTGAGGTGTCTTCATTGTCTAAGTTTTTCCCTATGATTTATCCTTGGTTCGGTTAGGAGTTCTTGGTGGAAACATAAAGTTTTTAGCATAAAAAGGCCCTGCGAACAGTTAGTGCATGATTGTATGGAAACTTAGGAGTAACTGTGTGGCAGGTTGGGCTTGGACAGAACCAACCGCACTGCCTCTGCACAACCATGCAGTAAGTAGTAGGTACCTGTACAACTTTTCACCCCTCAACAGTAGCAACTACATGGTTACTGCATGACCTGATAGATCATGCAGACTAATCGTGCGGCTTGCCCAGTTTTGAAAAAAATGGGATTTCCCCATTTTTGTCCCTACATGTTTTTAACCCAAAAACCCCTCTTCCTTCCCCACTCGGGTTCTTTTGCCCTAGGCTCCTCCTCCTCCTCCCTTGGCTCCTTCAGATCTCTGTTTTTGGGTATTTTTGATATTGATTCTTCAAGGGATCATTATGTAAGTCCTTTTTCTCTTGGTTTCTTCCTCTCTTCTAGGTTTTTATTCCCCATTTCTTGGGTTCCATATTATCCTATGGCTAAGGTTATGATTTTATGGTTAGATGCTCAAATTTGTGGTTTGATCCTACTATTTTAGGTTGGTTTAATAATTCCTTGGGTGTGGTAGTGGTGAAAATGAAGTTTTGCTCCGGATTTACAGAAGGTTCTCCATCTTTGAGGTAGGAACCCCATTGCATATTCCCTTAAATTAGGGATACTTTGATTTCTTGATATTTTCACCTTCCTTAATTATTAAATAAGCATTTAATGTTTTTAGATTAATTGTAAGTTGTAAAATCTCTTGGTTTTTGATGGTTTGGGTTTGTTGAAAAGGTTTTTATATTCCATGTGTTTTGGAAATGGCCCATTTGGTATTTTAAAAGGGGTTAGTGGTTTTAAAAGTCATGGATTAGTTATTTTAAATGTGTTGGTAATGTTTAAAATGGTGGATTGAGTCTTTTAAATGGATTTTTAGAACATTAGGGGCTTATTGATATGACTATTTGGCCTTATAAGTGTTCTTTGGTTTTAAATGGTAGTTTGAATCACAAAAAGGGGTTGTGTGTATTACTTATAAAAATAATTGTTTTTATGAAAATGATGAAAGGAACATTTGTCATCTCAAAATTTTTTCTTTGGAAAACCCTCTAGGAGGGAGCCTTTCCTAGTTGGATGATAAAGGGGTGGGGTTTTCCTCATCATGGAACTCCACACATGTGATTTTTGTTTAAGGTGTGAGATGCTCCTTGAGTTGGTTGGGGTGGTGCCAATTTCGATGGTGTGTGATGATATATATATATATATATATATACATGACTTGTTGTTTTCATTGATTATAACACCCCCTTGTGAAATATACATGGGAACCGAGCATAGAGAAGAGGTTTACTAAGAACTATTGTTGCACCAGTCTAGGTTATTGTACTAGCTATTGGCCCATAGTGGGTGGGACTTGGGTTTATTGCTATTGGATCAAGCCCCTAGACCAGGCCAGGTAGGGTGACAGTCATCCGTTAGGGCGTTATAAAGTCATCAGATATGGAATTTCTTAGGGATGAGTCAAACATATAGTATGTTCTGCTCATCCCATGAGTTCTTAGGTATTCCTATGATGAACTGACACCAGAATCATTAGCTATTTCCCTCGTGGTGATATTTCCTCCCTTATTTTTGGTTTTGGAATCCTATTGGTAAATCATGAATGAATGTTTTTGTTAAAATGTTTTCAAAAAAGTTTTTTTTGAAATAATTTGTACGAAAATGTATGTTTTTCTTATTTTCATACCTTAATCCTTCCCCCCCATAAACTTGATTTTCCTCCATGAATGTGCCTTGTTTTAAAATGAGAGGGCAATGGTTTGTGATTTGTTTATTTTTAAATGTAAAGTATAAGAACCCATTTTTATAGTTTTTATTTCAAACCTGAAAATCATTGTTGCCTCATTTAAAGGTTGCGCATTGGGAATAGATTATTCGGACTTAGCTACTGAGTTTTAATACTCATGACTATAGTGTTTTCTTGTTTTTAGTTTCTCTTGTAGGTTCCAAATTTGGTTTGGATCACCTTAGGAGATGTTTGGTTTTAGTATCAGAGAGTGAACTATGGGGTTATGTGGAGTCTTGGTCATGGTCAGGTTAATCGTGTTGTTGATCATTCTTTCTTTTTCCCATCATCTATTTATTTTACGCCGTTCTTTTATTTATACTACTTAGTTTATTTACATTGGGAGAAATAATTCCCATTTCACTCTATTGATGCCCTGGCGCTTGTCTCCAGCCCAAGTGGATTGAGAAAACCTCTCAGGCCTTGCCATAGATTAGCTCGGGTGACCGGTTCAGGGTCGACCTGAGTTGGTTCCTGACAAAATGGTATCAAAGTAGGTTGAATCTTTTGAGGACCTTGATTTTAGAGTGACCATTTTTATTTGGGATTTTCATTGTAGAAGGAGTATGATTTTTAGGCTCGAGGTGTCGGTGTAGGAAGATCGTCGTGAACTCTTGCTTGTTCTGAACCTCGGGTTACCATGGGATGTTTGGGTGGTTAGTGTTTTTGGTTCTTGTGGGTTGTTTTGTATTGGAAAATAAAAAGGGAGTTGATTAGTGGACTTAGTGAGCTCACAAGGCCTAGAAATCCATGTGGAAATGGGGACACTTCCCTATAACACTCTCCGTGACAGTGGAGTGACTAGCGTATGACTGCCAACCATATGGCTGAGTCACCCATCAACACTAGTTTCCCTTAGTGAATCTTTTTTATTTTTCTTAATTCTAGAAATTAGTTTAGAAAGCCTTATTTTTAGTGAAAATTTGAATTTAAAATAGAAATGTTTTTTATTTGACATGTGAATCTGGGGAATAGATTTTGATTGAATGGTTGGGGTCCCTTTGAAAATGGTTTTGATAGATTTGGATGGGATTTCAATTTTTTATGAATAATGATTTTTGAAAAGAGTATTGTGGGATTTTAAAAGGAATGGTGAGTTAAATGTTTTACATTTGGTGTCTCTGTGAGTAGCCACATGCATGGACATTTATGAGAGAAAGGTTGGGTGCCTAGTATAGCATGAGAATGTGCATGGGTGAGGCCCATGGGATACCATTGGTGGGTTTGTAATTATTCAAATCTTGTTTTCTCTTTGAAAGTGATTTATGGGGAATTTTTTGTTTTGATAGTTTGTGGTGGTGTGTCGTGTCTCTTTTTTTTTTATAAGTGGTGTTTCTTTAGTGTTGTTTATATGAAGGACCCATGTTGTTGAATTGGTTTTAATCAAGTTATTTGTTTACCCTTGTTTCTTAGTGCCCCCCATAACGGTTTGATGGATACCCAAGGTATAGTTTCAGGTCGTGCATCCTTAGTGAGATCTCTAGTTTATCAACCCATCAATTATGTCCTTGAGTTTTTGAAGTTAAATACTTCTCTTTTCCTTGGTCAAACAGATCCTCTTGAGGTAGAGGAGTGGTTGCAGAGGATCGAGAGGGACTTTAGTTTCCTTCATCTGCCTGAGACATTGAAGGTAAAGTTTTCAACCTTCATGCTCGAAGTCCCAAATTGGGAATTTTGGAAGTCATTTTCTTGAATAAATTCTTGGAAGGATCATTCCTAGTATCTTATCAAGACTTCATTCACCCAACAATACTTCTTAGAGGTGATGAAGATAAGGAAGAAGATGGAGTTATGTGGTCTGTAGTAAGGTGTTGGGTCAGTGTTGGAATTCTATCGTTGTTTCTCATACCTAGATCTGTATGAACCATAGTATATTGGAAACAATTCTATGAAAGCTTGGAATTTCAAGATTGGGATTCATCCTAAGCTAAAGTCAAAGGTGTAAGAGACCAACCTAACCGCATTCTTCGATGTGGGGAGGAAATCCTTCCGTGTTGAAGCTGAGCTAGCAGGAGGAATTAAGTTAGATGGTTTTACTTCAGTCTCCGGAGATGGTGAAGGAGATCCTAGTAAGAAGAATGGGAAGCGTCTTGATACTGGCAGTGCTGATAGAGGAATCTAGAGGCCTTCATACTTTTCTTCAACCTATTTAGGGCATAATATTGTGACCTGTCATCAGTGTGGAAAGCTTTTTCATAAGATACCATTGTGTCTAAGAGATCCAAGATCCTATCACACATGCGGATGCATGGGTCATTTTAAGAATTTCTATCAGGGCATTTACAAGAAGCACTGTGAAGCCATACCTAGCTCTTCAAGGGACAACCTAGCCTATTTTCAGGAGTAGGGTGTTTTTTGGGGTTAGTTTTGGGTTTCTCTTATTATAATGTTTGTTATTGTAATAGTCATATTTGGTGGTAATCTGTGGTGGTCCTTTTTCTCTCTATTATAAGGATGATATTAATATAATCCTTGTGAAATTTCATTCCAATGGAAGTGTGTTCCTTGAATTTTGGCTTATGTGTTTAGTTCATGGGTTTTTGAAGCCTGACTGTGAGGTAGGAGATGCTTCATCCATTAGTGATCTATCCATAGCTCTTGGAGTGAAGCTAGAGCATAGTCAGGGGAACCCCAGTGGTGTGAAAAGGCTCAGGTTGAAGCTATGTTCTCTATGTGGGAAGTGGAGGTAGTTAAATCATTTTGTGTAGTCACCTTTTTTTCTTAAGATCTTAGTTTTCATGTCCCTTTGAGTATATGCCTCCTTTTTATGGCCTTTGCATCCTATTTGTGCAAGTTGAGTTGGATTTGTTGGTGGTTAACTAGGTTTGTTGAGCAATTGATGTCTGTTTTTCATTGTGTTGATGGTATATTATATGGTCCCTCCCTCCCCTCCCTTTTAGGTTGGAGTTTTTAGGTTTGTGCGGGATAGTTTTCTGACTTTTTTAAATCACATCAGTCCTTATAGTGGGGAGACTCATCACAAGTCTCATTAGATTTTCCTTAAGAGTGAAGCCATGTAAGCCCGTTTCTTATGGTGGGGATTCAGTTCGGGCCTCCCTGTAATTGTATGTCAGTTTCTTTAGACTTTTTTCTTGGCGGTAGGTGGTTTCATTCATAAATTCCTAGTCCCAAATGTCTCTATCGAACAAATGTTAGGGTTATGGTAGTTCTCATCCACTAGTTGTTTTAGTGGGCGGTTTGGGTCCCACTTGAGGGTGTTTGAGGTGTTCTTTCCTTGAGTACGGTTTTCATGTCAAGAGAGTTCGGTGTCCTTATGTATTGATTAAATAGAGGTGTTTAAACCTTGAGGTTGGGTGACACTCAGTGGGGATTTTATTTTGATATCTCTTGTTTTTTTAAAGATGTTGTGGTAGCTATTTCGTGTGTCATTCTTTGGAGGTCTCTACTGGTTGAGGCAGATCTACTTCCTCTCTAATACTTGGATGGGATTTCCATGGGTGGAAAGTTTTATGGTGGTGAGAATTGTCACACCCATGTTTTGGAAACTCATCCTTGGTTCCAATTAGGTTCGGTTTTTGGTCTGTTCTCGAGTTCCGAGTGTAATGGGTGTTGGGATTTGAGCTATCCTCCTTGTCTAAGTTTTTACCTATGTCCTATCCTTGGTTCATTTTAGAGTTTTTAGTGAAAATATAATTTTTTGGTATGAAAAGTCCCTGCACATGGTTAGCACATGATCGTGCGATAGCTTAGGAGTATCTGTGGGATAGGTTGGGTTTGAACAGAACCTACCACACAGCCTCCGCATAGCCATGCAGTAAGTAGCAGGTACCCATGTGGATTTTTACCCCTCTACAGTAGAGATCTCATGATTACCATATGTTCTGACAGATTTTGTGGACTAACTGTGCGACCTATTCAGTTTTGAAAAAAAAGGGATTTTCTCATTTTTCTCCTATGTGTTTTTAACCCAAAAACCCATCTTCCTTTACCACTTGAGTTCATTAACCCTAGGAACCTCCTCCTCCTCCCTGTTATCATTAGGATCTCTATTTTTGGTCATTTTTGATGCTGATTCTTTAAGGTATCATCATGTAATTCCTTTCTCTCTTGGTTTCTCCCTCTCTTCTAGGCCTTTCTTCCCCATTTCTTGGGTTCCCTCTTCTCCTATGGCTAGGGTTACAATTTTATTGTTAGATGCTTAAATTTGTGGTTCGATCTTATTTTTTAGGTTGGTTTAAGTATTCATTGGGTGCAGTGGTGGCGCGAATGAAGTTTTGCTCTGGATTTTCAGAAGGCTCTCTATCTTTGAGGTATGAACCCCATTTCATATGCCCTTAAATTAGGGTTACTTTGATTTCTTGATATTTTCATCTTCCTTAATTTTTAAATAGGCATTTAATGTTTTTAGATTAATTGTAAGTTTTAAAATATCTTGGTTTGTGATGGTTTGGATTTTTTGGAAAGATTTTTACATACCATGTGTTTTGAAAATGGACCAGTTAGCATTTTAAAAGGGGTTAGTGGTTTTAAAAGTCATGTCTTAGTTCTGATAAATGTGTTTGTAATGTTTAAAATGGTGGATTGAGTCTTTTAAATGGATTTTTGGACCATTAGGGGCTTTTTGATATGCCTCTTTAGCCTTATAAGTGTGCTTTTGTTTTAAATGATGATTTGAATCACAAAAAGGGGTTGCGTGTCTTACTTATAAAAAGAATTGTTTTTATGAAAATGATGAAAGGACCATTTGGAATTTAAAATTTGTTTATTTGGAAAATCCTCTAGGAGGGATCCTTGACTAGTTGGATGATAAAGGGGTGGGGTTGTCCTTGGCATGGAACTCCACCCATGTGATTTTTGTTTAAGGTGTGGGCTGCTCCTTGAGGAGGTCGGGGTGGTACCAGTTTCGGTGGTGTGTGATGTTATATATATATATATATATATATATATATATATATATATACGTGACTTGTTGTTTGCAATGATTGGAACACCCCCTTGTGAAATATACATGGGAACCGAGCATAGCGAAGAGGTTTACTGAGAATTATTTTTGCACTAGTCTAGGTTATTGTACTAGCTAGTGGCCCATAGTAGGTGGGACTTGGGTTTATTTCTCTGGGATCAATCCCCTCGACTAAGACTGGTAGGGTGATGGTCAGGTGTTAGGGCATTATAACGTCATCAGATAGGGCATTCCTTAAGGATGAGTCACACGTATAGTATGTTCTGGTCTTCCTCTAAGTTCCTAGATATTCCTGTGATAAACCAACACAAGAATCATGAGCCATTTCCCTCGTGGTGAGACTTCCACCCTTATTCTTGGTTTTAGAATCCTCTTGGTAAATCAAAAATAGATGTTTTTGTTAACAAGGTTTCAATAAAGTTGTTTTTGAAATAATTTTCATGAAAATGTATGTTTTTCTTATTTGGATCCCTTAATCCTTCTCGCCCATGAACTTAATTTTCCTCCATGAACATTACTTGTTTTAAAACGAGAGGGCGATGTGTTGTGATTTTTTTTATTTTGAAATGTAAAGTATAAAAACCTATTTTTATAGTTTGTATTTCAAACCTGAAAAATCATTTTTGCCTCATTTAAAGGTTTTTCATTGGGAATAGATTAGTTGGGCCTACCTAATGAGTTTTAATAATCATGCCTATAGTGTTTTCTTGTTTTTAGTTTCTCCTACAGGTTCCAAATTTGGTTTGGATTACCTTGGGAACCGTTTGGTTTCAGCATCGAAGAGTAAACCATGGGGTTACGTGGATTCTTGGTCATGATCAGGTTAGTCATGTTGTTGACCGTTCTTTCTTTTTCCTGTAATTTATTTATTTTGTGTTGTTCTATTTATTTATACTGCTTAGTTTATTTACATTGGGAAAAATCATTTCCATTGCACTCCGTTGATGCCTTGGCACTTGTCACCAACCTGAGAGGATCAGGAACACCTTTCAGGCCCTACCACGGATCGGCTCGAGTGACTGGTTCAGGTTTGACCCGGGTTGGTTCATGACACCTTAGAAATAGGACCGTACCTATATGGTGTGACTAAACTAAAATAAACTACAGGTGGTGTTACATATTGGAGTATTAGAAGGAACTTCATTAGTGAATTGGATTTTTAAAAGTTGAAGCTATGGCTATATAGTCTGTTTAATATACCGTCCACTAAAGAATTTATTACTGAAATTAAGAGGAATGTGATTTGGATGATTTATTATTAAAGAAGGTAACATGCTGGAATGTACGTTCTCAAGTGAAGGAGTTTCATGAAGGGGATTAAAATGATTTGTATTTTCATTAAAAAGAATATGCAAATAAGGGGAAAAATTAAATTATCATGTTACTTAATGATTCAAATTTTTGGGTGTCTATGATTGATGGAATTAGTCATGTTATTTTTAATTTTTATTTAAAATGTTTTCCATGAAATTATTATTAGGCAGATCCAAAACTAGTTTATTATGTACCAAATTTGGTGATGGATCATATGAATGACCAATTTTCCTTTCTCCTTTATAAATTTTAGGTTTATAAGGATTTAAAAAATATGAATCCCATGATGATTCCTAGTTCATATGGATCACATGTGAGATTTTTTAAATGTATTAAAGTATTTTTAAATATTATTTTTTAGATATTTTGAGTCAGTTGTATAACGAAGATGATAATATGGGAGATTTTAATGATATCCCCATTTCTATTATTTCAAAATTACATAATTTATCTAGGATGTCAAAGTTTTATCCTATTAGTATATGTGACATCATTTATAATATCTTTTCATAAACACTAGATAATAGTCTTAGTATAATTATTTTATCTATTATTTATAACAATCAGAGTTCTTTTATTCCATAGAGTCTTATTATATATATTGTTTTTATTGCTCATAAGATTCTTGGCTCTATTAAATCTTGGTATTCTTCTCATAAAGTGGCGACTTCTTTGAATTTAGATATGATGTTGAATTATGAAATGTTGGAATAATATTTTTTTAAATTAGTCATATAATGTTTAAGCTTCAGAGAGAAATGGATATTTGTGATCATAAATCAAGTTTCATTAGTTTATTATAGAATTATTATTAATTTTTTGATTTATGATGTTATAAATCCTTCTATAGGATTGAATCAAGATAATATAATTTCACTATATATTTTTATTTTGGTGTTTGATTATTTGTCTAGATCTATTTCTAGGGTGGTATCTAAGGTTCAAATTCATGGATCTAAATCCAACAAGAATGGTCCTATAAATATTCACTTATTTTTTATTGATTATTGCCTTCTTTTCATAAGATATACTCAAGATAAAGGGCTTACAATTTTCATAAGTCATGATATGTACTAGAAATATTCAGGGTAGAGAATTAATTTAAAAAATATGAAGTATCATTTAGTAGAGGGGTTACTATTGATAGGTGATATTTTTTCCCTCTCATTGGTATAAAGTAGGTGATGAAGTATGATAAATATTTAGTCTTGTCTACTTATCTTGTAATAACTAAAAAGAAATTATTTTATTTATACTTGTTAGGGTTTGGAAAAGGGTGAATGGTTGGAATGAGAATAATATTTCAAGGGTGGGAAAATTAAATATTATTCAATCAATGGAAAAATCTATTCCTATATATGTGATGAAACTTTTTATGCTTCCTAACACACTTTTGTAATTATATTAATATTATTTTGGATAAATTTTAGTGGGGTAAAGTAATTAATAGAAATACATATGTATTTTCTATCGTGGGAAAATCTTTCTTTACTTATAAAGTTATAAGGAATGGGATTCAAGAATTTGTATTATTTTAATTTATATTTTTAGAAAATAATATTTAGTGCTTACATGATTCTCTTAGATCCCTTTGTGAGAGATTTATCAAATCTAAATATTTTTCAAATGATGTTTGGTTTTGGTTTTGATTAGGTATCAAGAATAGTTTTATTCAAAGAATCCTATAGAGTTTAAAATTACTTCTTTTGAAGGGTATTTGTTGGTGGATTGAAAATAGATCATGAATTAATATTTGGTAGAATACATGGATCTTGGATAATAAATCTTGTTTTCTTTGACATCATGTCTAGATGGTTTGGAAGATATAGGAACCAATGATCTTATTTTATAAAATGATCATGTTTGGAATTCTAAAATAATTTTTTAATCATTTAATTCTAAGTAAAAAATCATATTTTATATTTTTCTCTTAGTACAATGTCTATTTTTAATTCTCCATTTTTAACTTTACTAGTGAAAGAAATTATTAGGTATTCTTTAGTTATCATTTAGTTATTACCTATTTAGGTACTCTGTGGGATTCTTCCTGGATGTATTTATGGGGTTTAATCCTTACTCTGAGGGTGAAGGAATTTTTCTAGTGATTTTGTGATAATTGTCTTCTATCTAGTGAAATTATTTGTCTTCATTATATTCTTAAGCCTAATGCCTATCAATTTTTTCATGGAGGATAAGAAAAAAATATTTATGTTATTTTATACTATGATGGTGTAACAAATATTTGTAAGAGGGTTCATCAAATTCTAATTTTTTTCTCCATGAGTATCCATCTCCTTTTACTCTTCTTTTGGATTGGAAGAAACATTTCACTAAAGATGTTTTCCAGATCACTTATGTACTTGCATGGTTTATTTGGAATAAATTCAATGAGAAACTTCTTAATCATAATTTTTTACCAAACTCCTTGTGGATTCAATGGGATTGGTGTACATTAGAGTCATAAAGGAAAATAAATAATTACAATATAAGGATTAATTTGTTGGAACATCATTTAAAATGGACTAAACCCAGTGATCAATGGATTAAGATTAACTTTGATGGAAATTTTAGATGATGGTCATGTTACAACTAGTTTGGTTTATAGGAATGTTCATGGTAATGTTATGTTTGTTGGATTTAATGGTGAGAATTATGGTTGTTTGAATTCAAAGATGATATTCTATCTGAAGAACCTTGGTCTCAAGGTTTATTTAAAAGTTGTGAAGCCTTAAAAAATTCCCAAATTCAAACTGAAACTTGGGATGATGATACCAAAGCTATCTATGATCTAAAATCCAAATCTATGAATATTATAATATATAGAATAGGTCTTGATGAGTTCAATCAAGTTTCATAATGTGAAACAGCTCATGAAATATGGACTACTATATCAGTGGATTATTAAGTAATAGACAATGTGAGAGCTCTTCAACATAATAAATCTAAGATTATGTTTGATACATTCATAATAATATAAGGATAAAGCATTACCCAACTGAATGGAAGATTTTCTGAGGATATAGATAATTTTGTTGATTTAGAATCACCCATTCCTAAGCCAAATCAAGCATTGAAAATCCTCATAATTATACCACCTAAATAGAGTGGAATATCATTTACCATAAGAAAATCTATATAAGTAAAAAAATTTCATATAAAAGATCTTATTTGAACTCTTATGATGTATTGGGATAAGATGGAAGCTGAATCTAGAGAGAATATATTGGTTAATAATAAGAATGTTTCTATAAAATATTTAACTTCAAAATGTGATAAGAAAAGAAAAGAAATAAAATTGGAAAGTCAACTAATGAAGATACCTCAAATAGTTCCTCTTTAGATAGTGAACTTTCTCATTTTTTAAGAAATCTTATAAAGTTATATACTAAGAGAAGAGGTTTCAGAAAAACCTTAAATAAGTATAATAATAAGAGGAAAATTCTAAATAAATTAGATGTTATGAGTGTAATAAGCTCAGTTAAATTAATCCAAACCACCATTAGATTCAAGATAATAAAAAATATGAGAAATTTATTTCTAGAAAGTTGGATATGATAATAATGATAATAAATCCATGAAATCCACATAGAGTGCTTCTTAAGATTCTAGTGATGATAAATATTCAAATTCAGAATATTAAATTTATAATCAAAGGATAATATGTGCTTTATGACACACTCATATGAGGTATATTCTTATTATTATTCAGGGCATGAATCTAAATCTAAAAATGAAAAGTTATATTATGAATAATTAAATGAACATTGTACTATTTTTGAAACAAAATATGAAATATTGAAAAAAAAAAATAAAACTCTCAAAAAAATCCCTTGAGAATATTGTAATTGAAAAAGAGGCCTTCAATAAAAAAATTTCATATATGAAAACCAAGTTAGAATTTTTTTATATTTTCTATAATGAGCATGGTAACAATATTAAAACATACAAACAGAAGTTTAAGACTTTAAGTATGCTACAAGTGTTTTCACAAAAGGTGAAAATTACTTGAATCAAATTCTAGGAAACAATAAAGTTAATAAAATTAAATTTTTAATAGGAAGAAAAGGTGAAAAACCAAAGTTTTATAAAAATAATTTTCTTCCTAGTTATAAGAATAAAAACTTCTCTAAAGTTACTTGTTTTTATTATGGATATTTAAGGCACAATGCTAATAATTGTAGATTAAGAAACCCTCAATTTTGTGGAATCAAATATTCTTTTCTTTCAAAAAGTTTTTCAAAATTTAGTATTGGGTTTTTATATAGCACAAATAGATTTGGGTCCCCAAATATTTATTCTCTAACATTGCTGGACCCAAGAGAATATGGACGCCAATTTAATTTCCTATTTAACTTTTATTTGTAGGGAGAGTTCCTTGATCATTAATGAGAAATGGTATATGAAAAATGAATTATCAAGTCATATGAGTAGATATTTCTCTAATTTTCACTCGTTATAAAAAATTGATGGAGGCTATGTCATGAACACCTCCCTCTAAAGATACCACAATGAAGGGAAAGAGATAATGACCCCCCGAGTCCCGCCTTCAGTAGGTCCTGAGTTAGCGACTAGCAATGGCGCTATAAAAATATCATGTATGGGAGGAATTACCCTCTATAATATAAATAATATTAGGAGATAAGATGAATAATACACAATAAACTCAATGAAATAATATAAAAAAAGAAACTCAAACCATCCCATAATGTATGTATAAATGAAATAAATACAAATAAAAGTTTCCAAAGTAAATACCCAAAATTAAATATAAAGTAGTGACACAAAAACTATCTAAGGTCTGAGCTAGTAATGTCTAGGATGATTCACATAATATTCCTGTAAACTTGAAAATAATTTATGTACATAGGGTGGTCATATAGGTATACTCATTAGGAAAACCAAAGTCTCTCATGCACATATGAAAGAAGCATATTAATTCACCTGTGAGAAAATAGCAGAACCAAACAACACCTATAAAGGTATACTAACCATCCTAACCTTACCAAGGAACTCTGACTAAAAAACACAAACCAAGTAATATAATATAATAGGAATCACATCGATAAGGGTATCCCGCACCAATTTCCCACTAGTATACCACTATCACACACAACGTCATACGTCATGGTGCTCCCATCTCTTCCATATATCACACAGACCCACAAGCACAGTCACAACACACCTTCCCTATAGAAACCAAGGCTTGCCGCCCCACAAGCACAAACACATCACACCTTGCTTGAAGATACCTAGGATACCACCCCACAAGGATGGTCACATATCACCTCAGCCGAAGAACCCTGGACTATCACAACCACAATATAATTCACTAAAGACCTCTGAACATCATATCTTGTGAAATACCTACCTTTCTTGGAATAGAGAGCAAGAAGGATCTGGTACCCAACCATCCGTACTCCTCACCAGATGTCGGAAAAAACACCCTCCCATGTGATTATTTGGGTGTCAGCACATAGTTCTTAATGTGGATGGGGTGAATATAGAAATCAAAATAATATACAAGTATATATATGTAATATCAAACAGTCAACCATAACCTATGGGTTCAAAAACTAACTAACCAACTCACAACACTGTCACCTTTACTATCACCTCTAAATTCATAACTCCACACAACAATCCAAAAACCCCATTTCACATTTCCAACAAATTCCAATTAAACATATCATTATTTTAATTATTTAGCATCAACAATATTTAATCACACAACCCATAATTTAATCATTTTTTTATAATTTTTCATCCCATTTACCAAACCAACCCAATCCATTTTAGACATTATCAAATAATTATTTATTTATTCCATCACTACTCAGGCATCTAGCACAAATAAACCACCACCTTACCACCACAAAATCATGGCCAAACAAACAAACTCACTGACCCAAAAGTAAAACACATGAACCATCATCCTCACATGCCCCAACCACACATCATCATCCCACAAGCATGACCATATGTCACAACACATCAAGATAATTTTACATATTTACAAAGGGGACTTTATCAAATTCCACTTTATTTTAGGGATGTTATCACACAAGTCATTATCCTAGGGAAATTATTTTATTATCCAAATATAATTGGTTAGAAAATTTCTTTTTTAGGGTGATATCACAACAATCACAACCAAAGAAGCAATCTCAACACATATATCTAGCGCAAACAAAGCCCTCGATGACCACAATTTTCAGCATATCCATAAGCCCGTACAATCCAAAATATCAAAAATAATATCAAATCTGTAAAAGTATGTGAATAAAACCCCCTTTTACCCTTAAATTTGAATTTTACCATTTATTTATCTATAATTAAGCTAGCATGTCATGGCCCATCCCCCGGGGCACGTGCCGTGACTACCCCAAGCCCGCCTTCCATAGGCTAGGAGCTGGTGACTAGCACTAAAAAGGCATATGCCAAAAAGGGAAGGCATTTCCTTTAAATCTATACACACACAGACAGGGCACACTACACAAAGAAAACCACAAAGGAAAGAAAGTAGTTCAACCCCAACAAAGTACCACCACTGGGAGTAAAAGGTTTAAACTGAAAGTAAAGGGTGCTAGAATACAAGACTAACTAAAAGGAAAGTACATCAAAAGAAGAACAAGCTCCGGAGGTCATCTGCCAAGGATCCTACCTGAAGGGTAGGTATAGCTCACTGTTGGATTTCACTATATCAGCCCATGTCTATTGATCCACCTTCAAGCACCATCTATTCCTGGATCTCCAAAGTCCCAGTCAAAGCTGTCCGTCATCCGCACAAGACACAATAGGTGTGGTCGAAACCCATGCAGGGGTGAGTATAAAAATACCCAGTAGGGACCCCGAGACCCCCAAAGGCCTCTCAGAAATCCACAAATGAAAATACCACAAAGGAAAAAACCACAGAGTAAATACCACCAAGAAAGATCTCAAATACACAGGACAAAGCAAAAGACAATTCACACCAGGTATAGCTTAAGTATAGAAGTAAATATGATTATTCATAAGGCTAGATCACATTATTCTATTGAGAGAGACTATTTCTAATCCATGAAGGGTTTCTCTACTGCTGATCCACGAAGGGTCGCTCTGCTGTTGATCCAAAACGGGTCGCTCTCTGGATGATCCACAATGGGTCGCGCTATTGCTGATCCATGAAGGGTTTCTCTCAGGTAGATCCATGAAGGGTTGCTCTCAGGTAGATCCACGAAGGGTCTCTCTTATGCTGATTCATGAAGGGTCACTTTTATGCTGATCCACAAAGGGTCTATTTTCTGAAGATTAATGAAGGGTCTCTTTTATTCTAATCCACGAAGGGTCACACTTTATTCTTCACGTCACAGCCAGCTACTGGATTCCTGCACTTAGCATGCTTGATTTCGAGAAAATATTCTCTTCAAGACATCAGTTATACCTCAACCTCCACAAAGTCCCACATAGAATAACCCATAGGACTGTCTCATCGTAAGGGTCCCAACGCAATAGAAAACATGTCGAACAGACGCCTGGTCTATAAGATATGGATTTTTTTGTAAAAAAGGTCCGCTTGGATTCGAGTACGATCAGACCCAGACGTATGTCAACCTCTACCATAACTCATGTAGAGTATCTTAGAAGGGCCGCCTCGTCACAAGAGTACTTGTACTATAGATAGCATGTCAATCAGATACCCGGTCTTCAAGTTATTGACGTTTTTTCAAAAAGGGGACGACTGGGTCTAGGTCTGGTCCTACCTGACCCAGCCCGGGGTCCACCGACCCTACCCAGTTCCGCCAACCTGAACCGAACCCGGCCCGTGGGTCCACCTAGTCTGCCTGAGGAGGATCATCCTTCAGCCTGGCTAGGACATGATTGGATGCTGCATCCGGCTACCCATCTTACTCCGATGTTCACTGCGAGGCCGTTTCTTCACCGCGGTCAAGCGACCGCGACTTGTCAGCAACATGGCCGGCCAATTCGGCCAGTTGGGATTTCCACACGTGGTCTTTGACTGCGTGCCGCCAGCTCGCCCGAGTGACTCAGACATGGGATGCCCCTCTACACAATGCCGGTTGGTGCCACGTCTCCACGCCGCCGGTTGGCTTCACGTCTCCACACCACTACATCTAGCTGACCGCATCTTTCTGCCACCGCAGCGCGCCAACGAGCGTGCTAGCAGTTCCTTCTACGGGCCACCAGAGTTGCTTTGGTTGTCCGTTTCTCAAACCATCTATGCCTACGAGACCATAGGGATGCCACCCTCTATACGACAACCTTGATCTTACCTTTCCACCGTTTAAAAAATTTGTCCACCAAGAACACATAAGGCGGAGGGGGGTCATGCCTTTTTCGTGTCGGCCCACGCCCTCTGTGTTAGCAGTTTAAAATAGGGGAGGCTTGGGAATGATGGTCGATCAAAAATACTTCAATCCCAAAAATAAATCCTAAAAATATCACCCTCTCGCAAGAATGGATGATCTGCGAATCAACCTATTCGTGGGTTGATCCACGTTCACCATTTAGAACAAGAATAGGAAAAAACAAGAATCAAAACAAACCCCTGAACTTGTTTGACATTCATTACCGTATCATTCTGTCCTTGAGGGTTCAAGAGGTCAAAATCATTCATCGCTTCCCAGCTTAGTTATTTGAGGTATATCAAAGTCAATGACCTTCCACTAACATTCGTCATTCTTATTTGGAGAAGAAACTCACTAGAGGTTCGTCAAAGAATTGCCCGCATTTCAATTCCCAACTCTCCCACACATTAGCTAATTAAAAATGGAACACGTTGCAGCATTTCTATTACGCTGCATCTTAACAATCCATTAAGGGGATTCCTTTAATTCACCTCATCTTCACCTCGTCTCCGTACCATAGCACTGCCGTTCACCGCTCAATGGTGCAAAAGAAAAGAAAATAACTTTTTTTAAAGTTATATTTAATTATTTTCAAAAAATTACAAAAAATTAATTTTCTATTTGACCCTTTCTGGTCAATGTTAAGTCTTTTTTAGGTGAATCCCGACATTCCGAGTTCAGTGAAACCCTTAGATTTTTGATCCGAGCACTGGTTCAAAAGTTATAAAAACCCACTCGCACGTTTATTTAAGTGAACTAAAAAAGTTCAAAATTATATTCTGGGCACCCCAGGCCTCAGAATCACATGTCGTCTCAGTGTCAGGTCTCGAAATAATTCAATATAATTTTAGAAAATAATTATACAGAAATTTCAGGACATTGCATTCTCTCCACCTTAGGGATTCACATCCCCAAAAGCCAAAACAAAGGCTAATCAAACAAATGGGGGTACTGAGTACAAATCTAATCCTCCCGCTACCATGTGCTCTCAGAGAGGTTCTCGTGATGCCACCAAATGCGCACTAGAGGAATTGACCATCCACAAGGGACCCACTCTTATCGATCCTCTATCTTCACCAGGAACTCCACAAATGTTGCCCCATCATCAATGTCAGATTTCCCCAGTCGATGTCATGTGATTGATCATGAACGTACCTCCTCAGCTGGGACATGTAAAAAACATCATGCACCTGGTGAATCTATGGGGTAAGAGCTAGGCGGTATGATACCTCACCAACTCTGCTGAGAATTTTGAAAGGTCTGATGAACCTCGAAGATAACTTGCCGCCCTAGCCAAATCTCCGCAATCTCCACCTGGGTGAGACTCGAAGGAAAACATGGTCTCCTTCCACAAACTCCAAGGATCTCTACCTCCTATTATCATATGATATTTGTCTGCTCTGTGCAGTCCTCATCCACTCCTAGATGATCTGTACCTTCTCAGTGGTAGCTTATACCAACTTTGGACCCATGAGTGCTGACTCCCCTAGGTCTGTCCATCATATAGGTGATCTGAATGACTGCCCGTATAAGGCCTAAAACGGTGCCATGCCAATGGTGGAGTGATAGATATTTTTGTATTCAAACTCCACTAGTGTTAGGTGGTTCCCCTAACTGCGACCAAAATCCAAGACACAAGCACTAAGCATGTACTCCAAGGTCTGTATGGTCTGCTCTGTCTGACCTTCCATCTGGGGGTGAAAAGATGTGCTCAAGCACAGTTGAGTCCTGAACACCTCCTGCAACTCCTTCCACAACCAGGATTTAAAGTGTGCATTAATGTCTGAGACAATCATTGAAGGTACCTCATGAATCTCTACTATCTCCTGGACATAGAGAAATCCCAATCCCTCTATAAATCCCTACCCCTAGATGAGTAGGAAGTGAGCTGACTTGGTGAGTCGGTCAATGATCACTCGATAGAGTCATGGCCCCTGGACGTGCGTGGTAACCCCATCACAACTTCCATAGAGATACCATCCCACTTCCACTCTGGTACCTTAAGTGGATGTGTTAATCCTACTAGGACCTGATGCTTAGTTTTCACTTGCTGAAAAGTGAGGCATTTTGAAACGAACTCTGCCATTTCTTTCTTCATCCCTGACCACAAATACTGATGTCGGAGGTCCTGGTGCATCTTCTTCACACCAGGATGTACCTCCAAAGGGGATAAATGGAACTCACTCAACACCTCCTCTCGTAACATTCCTGGTACTATGGTGCATCCTCTGAAAAGGATGACGTTCTCCCAACCTAGAAAAAATCCATCAGGAGCCTATCCTGAGGACATCTGAGCATGTCGGGCCTCACAGTCAACATCCACAAGCTGTGCCTCCCTAAATCACTAAAGGAGTGGGGAGTGACAGTCATATACTGAAGGTAAGATACTCCATCACTATCCATGAAGGATATCTTCATTGTGGCTAACTGATCCGTCACCTCACTTAATAGCTGTAAACTAGACCTCCTACTAAGTGCGTTAGCCACCACGTTTCCCTTACCAGGAGTATAGAATATCTCAAAGTCATAGTCCTAGAGGAACTCTAGACATTGACACTCTCTCAAGTTTAGGTCCTTCTATGAGAAGATATATTTGATATTCTTATGGTCAGATTATACAGTAAACCATTCACCCATCAATTAGTGTCGCCACATCTTCATGGAAAAGACCACTACTGCTAACTCCAGGCCATGGGTCGCATAGTTCTTCTCATGCTACCTCAACTTCCATGAGCCGTAGGTGATCACTAATCATTAATGAATCAGGATACAAACCATTCCAGTCCTTGATGCATCACAGTATACTACATACCCAACACCCTCTTCTGGTAGTCTCAAGATGGGGGCACTCATTAGTCTCCACCTCAGCTCCTGAAAACTCTACTGGCACCTCTCCATTTACACAAAGGGTTGTCCCTTCTTTGTCAAATCTGACAAGGGTGATGCTACTCTATAAAAGTTGGGTACGAACCTCTGGTAGTACCCAACCAACCTCAGAAAACTCCACACCTCGGTCATGCTCCTAGGTGGCTTCCAAGCAAGCACTACCTCTATATTTTCCGGATCCACCACAACTCCAACCTCCGAGATGACATGTCCTAGGAAGTGGACCTCCCGAATCCAGAACTAGAACTTTGAGAGATTATTGTAAATATAGTTCTCTCGGAGTGTATCCAGGACTATCTGCAAGTGTGTAGCATGCTCCTCCTTCGACGCCAAGTACACCAAGATGTAATCAATAAAGACTAACACAAAACGATCAAGGTAAGTCTAGACGATCCTGTTCATGAGTCCCATGAACACTGATGGGGAATTGGTCACACCAAAGGGCATCACCAGAAACTCATAGTGGCCATACCGACATCTGAAGGCTATCTTCGGTACATCTTCATCCCGTCCCTAAAGCTGATGATAGCCTAATCTGAGGTCGATCTTCGAGAACCACCTCGCTCCCTTTAGCTGATCGAAGAGGTCGTCAATACTTGGTAGTGGATACTTGTTCTTCACGGTCACCAGGTTCAAGCACCAAAAGTCCATGCTTAACCTCAAGCTTCCATATGCCTTCTTGGAAAACAACACTAGTGCTGCCCATGGTGAAACACTGGTTCTTACTAACCCCTTCTCCTTCAAGTCCTCCAGCTATACCCTCAACTCATAAAGCTCTATGGGAGCCATCTGATATGCCAGTGTAGATATCGGTGCTGTCCCTAGGTACAAGTCAATGCAGAAGTCTACCTCTATGTGAGGAGGTAGTCCCGCGATATATTATGGAAAGACATCCTCATACTCATCCACCACTATAGGAAAATTGGAATCCTCTCATCCACCATAATGAGGGTGAGGCTACCCAACTGGTGAGTGATTGGATATACCCTCCTCTGAGAATGTCCATCCTATGCTGCAAAGGTTCCCTTCTCGCCAGTGAAGGAAAACCTGGTCCCATCCTCACAAACACACCATACTTTGAACCTAAAATAGTTGATCTTAGCATGAACTGTAGATAACCAGTCTATACCAAAGATGATGTCATAAGGCTTTGACACTGCTACTAAGAGATCCCAACCAAAGATCTCGCCTCCTTGAGTAATCTTACACTGAGAACACTAGTGTGTAATCGTCTAATCTCCTCCCATGGGAGCCTCTAATCATAAGGATTGAGCCAATAACTCTACCAGTATCTCTGATCCTTGAACGAGGTCTGTGGAAAGGAAAGAGTGATTGGAACCTATGTCTATAAGAACTGAAACTAAGGTGGAGAAGACACATATCGTACCTCTAATCACCTCTGGAGAAACATGGTCATAGACCTCTATCACCTGAAGCTGGCCTCACCCCTATCTTCCAGCTCCATGAGCCTGTGGTGGAAGACCTGGGGGTGGTGGTGGTAGTACATTGAACTGTCATCCACTACCTACTGCTTGTCCTGATCCCCTACCATGTTTTCCGCCATCAAAATCTCCTCACTCGAACCTATGTCACTTTCTCGACGGTCCCTCAACCGTCTATTGATCATCCGTGCAAGGATTCAGATAGTCTAGAGCTATGTTCCCCTATCCTCCATAGGAGTAATAAACTCTAGCCCTCAGCTGACCTCCTCTACCTCGCAAGCTCCGCACCTCTGACCCTACATCATGGGGTCATCCTCTAGAAGCTCATGCCCATTTGGGTCTCTGTATCATCTTTCTACTACTTGCTAGAGATAAATCGGCCACCCATCGTTCGGTGGTGGATCTCACCATCGGTGCCTTCTTGGACAGGAAGCTCTCCACTAGTAGATATTGCTCTAGCATTCCATCCTGCGTCGGGATGCTGAGCAAAATTATCGACCCCCTAATATCTCATAGGAGTCCCTATTCAAAGGTCCAAGACCTGAAGAAAGGGTCCCATACCATGTTGGTGGAGTAGTGGGAGAGGTCGGTAAACCTCACTGAGTACTAGGCCATAGTTAGGCTGCCCTAGTGTAGGTGAGGTAGCTTCTGTATACGCACTGAGTATAGTGTTACTGGTACTAAATCCACCCTAAAGAGGATCTCAAAGTATAACTAGGAAAGGGTCACCTCCTCGTGTGACTAGAGTGTCAAGATCCACCATATCCCTACCGTGCCCTAAAAAAGGCTAGTGGCTAGGACCACCATATGGTCTGTAGGTGTCTCTACCAGGAGAAAAACATGCATAAATACATCCAGCCAATCCTTAGCTGCTTGAGGATCTATATCACCTCAAAACCTTAGAGGCCTATGTATTTGGAACTTGTGCATCATCCTCAGTCAGTGTGCACTATCTTCTAGTGGGGCTGGTAGCAACTATTGCTCTTTAGGTGGTGGTGCTGCTGGTACACCACCTAAAGGTGCTATCACTGTAAGTGGTCCCTGCACCGATGCCACATCGCTCGATGGGACATTGTCGTGATCCCTCACTGGAATCCTGGCTAGTTGTCTTCATGGAGGAATCCTATAGGGAAATAGATTCACCATAGTCAATAAGTTATACATGGTGAGATGAATCAAAAGTGATCAAGAGAAAAACATTTCCAAAACACATGAAACTAGTGTTTTCATGTACTGAGTCGGAAAATAGAATTTAGGGTCTTGGTGTTTGGATATGTCAAACATCGCACCAACACTGGACTCCTTGGACTGAAAGCTGAACTCAAGACACTTAACACTATTTCCCCCATAAAAAATACAGGCTCTTAGTTCTTTTGGTAGAACCGACCTCCCTATGATACTAATTTTTCACGACCCATCCCCTGAGACCCGTATCATGACTACCCCAATCCCACCTTCCATAGACCAGGGGCTAGTAACTATCACCAAAAAGGCATATCCCAAAAAGTCATAACCCAAAAAGGGAAGACATTTCCTTTAAACCTGTACACACACAGACAGGGAACACTACACAAAGAAAACCACAAAGGAAAGAAAGTAGTACAACCACCACAAAGTACCATCACTGAGAGTAAAAGGTGTAAACTAAAAGTAAAGGGGGCCAGAATACAATCCCAATAGAAAGGAAAGTATAGAAAAATAAGTACAAGCTCTGAAGGTCTTCCATCATGGATCTTACCTGAAAGGTAGGTACAACTCACCATCAGATGTCACTACAGCACACAAGACACAACAGGTGCGGGCGAAGCCCGTGCAAGGGTGATTATAACAATACTCAGTAGGGACCCCGAGACCCCCGAAGGTCTCTCATAAATACACAAAGGAAAATACCCCAAAGGAAAATAACACATAGGAAATACCACTAAGAAAGATCTAAAATACATAAGACAAAGTAAAAGATAGCTCACACCAGGTATAACTTAAGTAAAAAATTAAATATGATTAGTCGTAAGACTAGATCATCTTACTCTGTTAAGAGGATCTACTACTGATCCACGAAGGGTCAGTCTACTACTGATCCACGAAGGGTCACTCTGCTACTTATCCACGACACATTTCCCTATAGTTGATCCACGATGAGTCGCGCTACAGGTGATCTATGAAGGGTCTCTCTCTTGCAGATCCAAGAAGGGTTGCTCTTATGATGATCTATGAAGGGTAAATTTTATGATGATCCACAAAGGGTCACTTTTATACTGATCTACGAATGGTCACTTTTATACTGATCCATGAAGGGTCTCCCTTTATTCTTCACATCATAGCCAGCCACTGGATTCCCGTACTTAGCATGCTTGATTCTGAGGGAATATGCTCCTCAAGCCATTATTTGTACCTCAACCGCCATGAAGTCCCACATAGAATAACCCATAGTACTATCTCTTATTAAGGGTCTCAATGCAATAGATGACACGTCGAACAGACACCCGGTCTGTAAGATATGGACATTTTTGTAAAAAGGGCCTGATTGTATTTGTGTCCGATCCAACCAAGACGCATGACAACCTCTATCAAAACTCATGTAGAGTATCTCATAAGGACCTCCTTGTCACAAGGGTCCTCGTTCCATAGACAGTGCATCAATTGGATGCCCGATCTACAAGTTATTAACATTTTTCCAAAAAGGGGCCAGTTGGGTCTGAGTTCGGTCCGACCTGGGTTCCCCGACCTGACTCGGACCCGGACCAGCCCGAGTTTAGTCCGAACCAGGTCTGTCGACCTGACCCGTACCCATACCAGCCCGGGTCCAGTCTAACCTGGGTCTGCCGACCTGACCCAGACCCGGACCGGCCCAGGTCTGGCTCGGGTTTAGCCCGGGTCCAGCTCGCTGGAGTGGGTCTGGACCATGGGTCCGCCCGGTCCGCCAGAGGTGGAACAACCTTCGACCTAGCAGGGACGCGGACGGATACCATGTTTGGCTCCCCAGCTCGCCCCGTGGTTCACCGCGGTCAAGAAACCACGACCTAGTAGCGACGCGGCTGGCCAATCCAGCCGTCCAAGATTCCTGCACGCGGTCTTCAACTGCGTGCTGCTAGCTCACCCAAGCAGCCTGAATGCAAGATACCTATCCACGCAGAGTCTATTGGCATCATGTGTCCATGCTTCCATGTCCAACCGGCTACGACGCATCATCTCCCTCTGTCCACGGCCGCCATAGTGGGCCACCGCTGGCACCGACGCGCCGACAATTCCTTCTGCGGGCCACCAAAGTTCCTCTGGTGGTCCGTTTCTCAAACCGTCTATGCCTATGGAACCATAGGGATTCCACCTTCCCTACAATGACCTTGATCTTTCCTTGCCTCTATTTCAAAAATTCATCCACCAAGAACGTATAAGGTGAAGGGGGGTTGGGCCTTATTCGTGTCAGCCCACGCCCTCCACATTAGAAGTTTAAAATAATGGAGGATCAGGAATGATGTTCAATCAATAATACATTAATCCCAAAAAGAAATCCCAGAAATATCACCCTCTCGCAAGAACAGACGATCCATGGATCAACCTATTCATGGGTTGATCCGATTTCTTCATTTTGAATAATAACGAGGAAAAACATGAATCAAAACAAACCCCCTACCTCATTTGACATTCATTTTCGTAACATTCATTCCTCGAGGGTTCAAGAGGTCGACGTCCTTCGTCGCATCCCAGATTTGTTCTTTGAGGTATGTCGAAGTCGATGACCTTACGCCGACATTTTTCATTCTTCATTAGAGAGGAAACTCATCGAAGGTTCGTCAGAGAATTGCTCATAGTTTAATTCCCAAGTCTTTAATGCATTAGCTAATTAAAAAGGGAACACATTGCAGCGTTTCTATTACACTGCAACATTGCATCATTACCCTGTTTCATTTATGAAACAACATAGCTGTTACGTTGTATCTTAACGAGCCATTAAGGGGATTCCTTTTATGCACCTCATCGTCACCTCATCGCCGTACCGCAACACCGCCATCCACTGCTTAACGGTGCAAAAGAAAAGAAAATATTTTTTTTAAAGTTATTTTATTATTTTCTGAAAAGTATGTAATTTTTTTTCCGTCTAACCCTTGATGATCGAAGTTAATTCTTTTATAGGCAAATCCCAGTGTTCGAAGTTCAACGATACCCAAGGATTTTTGATCCAAGCACCAGTTCAAAAGTTAGAAAATCCCACTTGCACATTTATTTAAGTGAACTAAAAAAAGTTCAAAATTAAATTCTAGGAACTTTGAGCCTTGGAATCATGTGCTGTCTCAGTGCCGGGTCTCAAAATAATTCCATATAATTTAAAAAAAAATTTACACTAAAATTATGGGACATTACATAGCACAAACATAACCCATAGGTAAAAAAAATAAAACCCTCTACATGATACATAATAAATAGTAACGTGGGAGTCCTTACCTCAAAGAAGCTTTGCCGAATCAATGTGCGCCACAGGGTAAAGAAGAACACCCAAAAACCACAACCACACCATGAGAAAACATAGATCAACATACAACATAACAAAAGGCCATCAAAACACAACCCAATACACACCCCAAACCATAACAACATCGCCACACTGAATCCCTAAGAGAAGAACGTATGAAAACCTACCAAGAAGAAGGAATGGCTTAACATGGATTGCCAATGAACAACCACCCAGATCAATGGATCAAAGAGGGAGGAATAGGGCTTGAAAAAAATCCTCAAGTCACCAAGGGTTCACCCAAAATGAGGGGAAGAAGAATACATATTCGAATTAATTAAAATTTAGTTGTAAATAACTTTTAAAACTGCACTGCATTGGGGATTTACATGATGTGTAATCCACTTTCATGTCATGTAATCCTCAGGGTTTGGTTTTGCCAAAAAATTCATCACCTTTTTATTATTTTATCCCAAAAATATTAACATCATGAACCACCATTACATGTTTTTCAATACAATTACACGGTGTGTATTTCCTATAGTAGTTCTGTTGCACCTCTAGCTTCCACTGAAAACTCTAGGAACCTCCCCCAAACACCTACAACAACCAAAACTGAAAAAATAATAGATCAGAAAA
Organism: Viscum album; assembly: GCA_963277665.1. Lineage (NCBI taxonomy): Eukaryota > Viridiplantae > Streptophyta > Magnoliopsida > Santalales > Viscaceae > Viscum > Viscum album. Next base: position 1,035,236,940 of record OY728153.1, on the reverse strand, counting down.
GAATAGACCATTAAATTAGATACCTCTCAAAAAATTATCACCATCAATAATCCAAAACCAAGACTAGAAGAAATGGGGTCCTAACAACCACCCCACGTGATACCTCTCAAGGATCTCATCATACATAAAATGCTACCACCATCCAAACATACCAACCTAAGAAACCATAAAACTCACTATACAACCACATAATAAATACCAAAAGACACCTCCTCTCACACAACCACACTGCCAAATAACCACTGCAAAACCATCTCAACCTCCACATAGACCAAACCAACAACCGCTATAACCAACAAACCACACCATCACGAACACAAGAATCAAGGAATTCCATCTTCCCTGTCAAGATACTATTTACTCTGGGTGGTGCTAACTCACCCAAACAGGTTTAATCACGTCATATTTAATGCATCTCAATTAGGAATAAAGTACTCCCCTTTTTATATTTTAGGACTTTATCACACATCACACCAGACAAATCACAAACCATGGAAAATAGCTCATCTGATAAAACAAAGAGGATCCAAAAATCACATCAAAAAGGAAAATAGAGAAAAGAAAAACTCAAAATAACTCTAGGTACTAGGAATACATCTGCGTCTCTCACTCCCATGTACTATTATTCAAGACACCATGCCTCCACAACAAATGAACCAAAGAAATGGTCTGTCCACATAGTTTCTTCTCTTGGTGAGCTTGGATCTCTACTAGAAATTCCACAAATATCATGTCATACTTGAAATAAAAATCACCCCAGTCAATGAAATGAGAGTCATCGTGAAGATACCGAAGAATATGAGAGACATGGAAGAAGTTGTAGATCCTCTCTAACCATGGTGGAAACGCCAACCGATTCTCCACCACACCAACTCACCCCAACACCTCAAAGGGCCTAAAAAACCTAGGGGAAAGCTTATTACCTCGGTCAAACATCCAATTACCAAGTTCAAATCACACTAGGAAAATATATACCTCAAAATATTATGACCTGTGATGACCAAAAAGCTCTCCACAATGAGATAATTCCACCATAACCTTAGTGCAAATACAACTGCTTCTAGCTCTGGATCATGGGTAGAATAATTACTCACATGGGGACATAACTTCCTAGACCCACAATAGATCACCACTCATTTCTACAGCATCATGCATCCCAAGCCTAGATGGGTAGCATCACAAAACACCTTAAACAACACCCCCTCCTCAGAAAACTGAAGCACTGGATAACTAACCAACTTCCCCTTTAGGTAATGAACACTATCTAGCACTGATCACTCCACACAAAATCTTAGTCCTTCCTAGTCAAAGTTGTCAATGGGGAAAAAATCAAGAGAAATTAGGTACAAAACTTAGATAATAGCTTGTGAGACCAAGGAAACTATGAACCTATACCACATTATTGGGTGCTACCCAAGAAAAAACTACTTTGACCTTCGATGGGTCTACTAACACACCCTGCTAAGATACAACATACCCAAGGAAATGCACCTATCATGTATAGAACCTACACTTGGACAACTTTCCATAGTGATTGTGGTGTTGAAGAACCCTCAAGATAGTTCTTAGATGCTCAAAACAATCCTTCTATGACTTTGAGTAGATCAAGATATCATCAATGAATACGAAGATGAACCGATATAACAACTCATGGAACAAAGAGTCCATAAGCGCCATGAACATAGCTGACACATTCATAATAGTGAACAAAATGACTGCAAACTTGAAGTTCCCATACCTGCATCTGAAGTCTGTCTTCAGTATATCTCTCTCCTTCACCCTCAACTGGTGATATCCAGACCACAGATCAATATTAGAAAAAAAAATTTCCCCTCTCAACTGGTCAAAAAGATCATCTATTCTCAGAAGAGGGTAATGGTTTTTGATTATCACCTGATTCAATATCCGGTAGTCTATGCACAAACTCAGACTATCCTATAAATTTTTAATGAACAACACTAGAGCACCCCATGATGACACACTAGGATGGATAAAACCATTTTGCATTAGATATCTATTTTAATCCTCAACTCTCGCAACTCAAAAGGTTCCATTTGATAAGGAGCCATCGAAATCAGATAAGCACCGGGTTTCAAGTCTATCCTGAACTCAACATCACATCAAGGGGGTAGCGTCATAACCTCCTTGTAAAAAACATCCAAAACTCCCCAAAACCCCATGAACCTCTACCATCCCAACATCCACTGATTCTATAAAAAAATCAGCCAAAAAAGAAATAAGGGGATCCACACGCTGAATACCCACCCTACAACCCTGCTCGCCAATGAAAACCACACATTGACCATCCAAATATGAAAACACGACTCAATTATATAAGTAGTGGATAATAATAGGTATGGAATACAACTAGTCTATGATGAGTATGACATAATATGGATGTATATGCAGTAATAAAAGATCCCCATGGGACTGATGTGACTCAATCATCAATCCATACCCACATCACACATCAAACAAGATGGTCCAGACTCTTAATGGCATAGTTAACACCAGGGGCATGGGAAGCATCTCTACGTCTAGTCCCAGAGCATGGGCTAGAGAAGGTGAAACAAAGGAGTGAAAACATCTTGAATAAAAAAAGGTTCAAACAAGAGTACTAAACAAATTGATTATACCTACGATGATCTATGCCCCCTATGGAACAACTGCCTCTACTACATGCAACTGACCATGCCCAAATCCTATAACTATCTACTGATAAACAATTCTATGACCATGATTGGGATATAGTCCCTGAACATAAGGAACATCCTTAGGTTGGCCTCTACATGCTCCATATCCCTTTGATGAAGTAAAAACCTATTGACCCTATTACTGAAAGGGCCTCACTAGAAACTACTGCTGAGTCTAGTATTGAACCTATACAACTATAATAAAATAATCTCAAGGAACCACTAGTTATTGGTTCTAGTGATGTCTATGAACCCCACAACCAAAACACAGTGGCAAAAAACTCCAAGTAAAATCATGGAAATCATTGGCCCTAGAAGGTCAGAAAGGAATATACTGAGGCCGAATCCCTACTAGATGAAACCTAAAAGGTTGTGGTGCTTGAGAACTGCTAATGAAAACTATTCTCTTTGAGGAACCTTGTTGGTTCCCATCCTATGGTAAACCTCATTATAGGTGAATCCACTCGATTACCTCCATCTTCTTCTGAAACTCCAAATACATCGACAATGTAAAAGGAGTAACTACATACTGGATAAAAGGACGAAGTGCTTTATCAAGAAGACTCACATGAGACTCATCATCTGGAAAAGGATACGGGGGCACATGAGCCTCAGCCCAGTTGGTGAGGTATCCTTAAGTGCATCCACAAGACCCAGATTCAAAACTAGGTAGAGGAATATTTCCGAGCTACTGTAGCAGTACTGTAGCAGTACTGTAGTAGGCACTGCAGCAATATTGTAGCAGAACTGTACACGGTGCGGTACTGTAGCATAACTGTACACTATACAAGTACTGTAGTAGAACTGTACACTGTGTGGGTACTGTAGTAGGTACTACAACAGTTACTGTAGTAGGTACTGTTCGGGACTGTAGCAGTTGGAACTATTCAACTTGGGCCACCAATTTGGGTTTGGAGTTCTTAAGCCTTTCGGTCCACCTAGGCCTTCGGGTCAGTAGGGCTTTTGGGACACCTTTAAGGACTCCAGGCCACCTCAAGGCCTTCGGGCCACATGCAGTTTCCCAGAAACACTACAAAAAAGGAGCAGCCCCAGAAGAGGATTCAGAGCTGGTGAACTCACCAGAGCAAAGGCAAATGGAATTGTCAGAATGAGAGGGTATGGCTATGCCATTAGGACCAGCCTGTGCTTGAACGAGAAGCCTAGCCAGACGAACATGCGAAGGTGGAGAGCTACTATCATGATGCAGATACTGGAGAGGGGTAGTTCCTTGTAGATAGTCTAGTTGAATTACCTAAGACCTTTGGGTCATGTAATCCCTTAAGCCTACGGGCCATGTAATATCTGAGCCTACGAGCCTTGTAAGGGACCCCCCTCAAAAGGGTGGTTATCAAAAATCAATAAAAAATGAAGGCCTTCGGGACATTTGGTCAAAAGGATATGGGGAAAATGAAGAAGGTCCTTGAACCTAATTCCCAACTCCTACGCTGACATGCTCTCCTACTGAAGAGAAAGAAGATCCTACCTCTTTAATGCCTTCATGGTCAAAAAAAGGAACTCTACCCAGAACTCCTTATAGAAGTCGACCCACAAAACATCTTCCTCCTTCCACTCTCATAGATACATTTTACACCACTGAAACACAACTCCCCAAATCTAACTAACTACCAAAGGGACCCAGTACTTTTTCGGGGCCCAGATCAAACTAAAAGCAATCTCGAGCTCCTATAGCAAACTCCCTATCTCTATATCTAAAACACTGCCCTCGTACTTTCCCAAAGCCTATCGCTGGAAATCACATAACTTCCTCTAACATTGATCCTCCTCAATTAGATCAACCCTATGACAATTAACCAGATCATCCTATTGAACCTCAACTACCTGATCCGCATGCAGATGATGAATAAGATCCATAGCTGAAAGGAAAACAAATAAGATCCTAATCTCTGTAGTGTGGAATTTTATTAATATTCATTTTAACTCATTTAATTCATTTTTATCCATTTCAACCTTCCTAAAACAACTAAATTCAAACAAGAACACAAGTGATCATGATGCATGCACCTCTCCTAGGTCTCTACCCAGCAAATAGGTCCACATAACTTATCCATTAAATAAGCTTAGAGTTCATGCATTGAATCATGGTGGAGCTTAAAATCCCATTTCATAACCAATCTCCCTATACTATGTCATGCACCATGGTCAACTGGTATTGTTTCCATACCACCCCATTCAATCATCACTGTTAATAACTCCAAATTTCATCCTATCTCTCAACCACTCCTTTGATACCACTATGTCACAATCTCCTCCATCCAAAGATACCATAATGAGGGGAGAGAGATAATGACCCATGATTCCCACCTCCAGTAGGCCCCAGGTTGGCGACTAGCACCGAGGTTATAAAAATATCATGAATGGGAGGGATTAACCTCTATAATATAAATAATATCAGGAGATAAGATGAATCATCCATAATAAACTCCATGAAATAATATAAAAAATTTAAATTCAAACCATCCCATAATGAATGTATAAATGAAACAAATACAAATGAAATTATCCAAAGTAAATACCCAAAATTAAAGCTAATGTAGCAACACAAAAACTATCCAAGGTTTAAGCTAGTAATATACAGCATGGTCCATGTAATCTTTTTGTAAACCCAAAAACATCTTATATACATAGGGTGAGCATACAAGTATACTCAGTAGGAAAACCAAAGTCTCTCAGGAAATTATGAAAGAAGCGTATTAATGCACATTTGAGAAAATATCAAAACAAAACATCACCTATAAAGGTATACTAACCATACCAACCTCACTAAGGCATGATCACCAAATAATGAAAACCAAGTAATATAATATAATAAGAATCACATTGATAAGGGTACCCTAAACCACTTTCACATTGGTATGCTGCTCTCACACCCAACTTCATACGTCACGGAACTCCCATATATTTTGTATACCACACCGCCCCACAAGAATGATCACAACACACCTCTCCCACAGACAACTAGGCTCACTAACCCACAAGCACATCCACATCACACTTCACCTGAAGAGAACCGCCCCACAAGAATGGTCACGTATCACCTCACCCGAAGACACCTGGGCCATCACAAACACCATCTAATGCACTAATAGACCTATGAGCATCACTAATTGTGCAATAATTACCTCACTTGGAAGATTAAGTTGGAAGGAGTAGGTACCCAACCATCTGTACTCTTCACTAGATGTTGGGAAAACACCCTCTCGTGTGACTATGTGGGTGTCAACACATAGTGCTCGATGTGGGTTGGGTATGTATAGAAATCACAAGAATATAAAAGTATATATATTTTGTATCAAACACTCAATCAAAAACTATGGGTTTAAAAACTAACTAACCGACTCACAACACCATCACCTTTGCTGCCACCTCTAAATTCAAAACACCACACAACAAGCCACAAACCCCATTTCACATTTCCAACCAATTCCACATAATCATCTCATTCTTTTATTTATTTAGCATCAACCAGATTTAATTACACAACCCATAATTTAATAATTCATTAAAATTTTTCATCCCATTTACCAAACCAACCCAAGACATTTTAGACATTATCAAACATTTATTTATTTATTCTATCACTAGTTGAGCATCTATCATAAATCAACCACCACCTCTCCAACCCAAATGTATAGCAAAAAAAAAACCACCTCACTGCCCCAAAATCATAGCACATGAACCATCAAACCCACATTCCCCAACCACACATCGCCATCCCACAAGCACGACCACATCTCACAACACATCAAGATCATTTTATAGATTTACAAAGGGGATTTAATCACATTCCACTTTATTTTAGGGATGTTATCTCACAAGTCATTATCCTAGGGTAACTATTTTATTAGCCAAATATAAGTAGTTATCCAATTTCCATTTTAGGGTGATATCACAATAAACACAACCAAAGAAGAAATATCAACACATATATCTAGCACAAATGAATCCCCCAACAACTACCATTTTATGCGGGGCCACAAGCCTGTACAATCCAAAATATCACAAATAATATCAAATCTATAAAATTATGCGAATCAAACCTCCTTTTACACTTAAATTTAAATTTAACCAATTATTTATCTTTAATTAATCCAGAAAAACCATAAACCATAGGTAAAAAAATAGAAAACCCCTCCTACATGATACATAATGAAGAGAAACAAGGGAGTCCCTACATCAAAGAATCTTTTTTGACTCACTACGCACCACAGGGTGAAGAAGAATTGCCACAAACCATAATCGCACCATGAGAAAACATGAATCAACCTACATTAAAAACAAAGACCATGAAAATGAAACCTAAAACACACCCCAAACCATAACAACATCACCATAGGGAATCCCCTAGAGAAGAACGGAAGAAAACCTACCAAGAAGAAGGAATAGATTACCACAAATTTCCAATGAAAAACCACTAGGACAAATGGATCAAAGAGGGAGAAAGAGGGCTTAAAGAACTACTTGGGACACCTAGGTTTTTCAAAAAAAAAAGAGGAAGAATAATCCATAGCCGAATTAATGAAAATTTGATTGGAAAGAACTATTAAAACTGCACTGCATCAGGGATTTACATGACGTGTAATCCCCTTTTTCATCATGTAATCCTCAGGGTTTGGTTTTTCTAAAAAACATGTAGAATTTTTATTATTTAACCCCAAAAATATACACATCGTGAACCAATATTACACATCATGTAATACACTTACACGGTGTGTATTTATCGTAGTAGTTCTATTGTACCTTCAGCTTCTACTCAAAACTCCCAAAACCTCTCCCGAACACCTCCAACAACCAAAACTAGAAAAGTAACAGATTGGGAGGGGATATATAATTATAGGCTATATCACTTTTAGTGAAAATTATAAAGTAAATATTATGGGAGTTGGATAAATTTGTAATCCAAGCTTAGTCCTCATCAACAAAGTTCTTTATGTGTATGGATTAAAGAAAAATATGATAAGCATTTCACATCTTTGTGATAAAGGTTATTTTATAGATTTTTATAATAATGTTAGTTCTATTTTCAAAGATAAAATTCTTAAATTTAAGGCACCTAGAATGAAGAATCTGTATACTCTAGATTTTAATTCTTTGATTAGAAAAAAGTGAATTTTTTAAATGTTGAAACAAATGATTAGAGATTTGGTATAGAATAACGATGCATTTTAATGTCTATTCCTTGAGAAAATTGTCCAAAAAGAATTTATTTTTAAATTTACCTCAACTTAAATTGAATAAAAAAAAATTATGTGATACATGCCAACTGGGAAAGTAACACAAGTTATCTTTCAAACCAATTTATGAGATTGAAACTTCTATAACCCTAGTACTTATTCACGTGGATTTGTTTGGGACATATAGAACCAAAAACCTAAGAGGAAAATATTTTGTTTATGTGTTATTTAATTATTTGTCTAATTAAAACTATTTTAAAGAAAATAACCTATGGGCTATGGAATAATGGAAATCCAAAAGCTGGATATTTTAAAGTGTTTGGATGTAATTTTTTCATTCTAAAAACTAAGGGTTATCTTGAAATATTTTATCCAAAGGATGAAAAATTAATATTCCTTAGTTATTATACTATTTCCAAGGCATTTAGAGTTTTTAATATAAGGTCAGATATTTTTTAAGAATTAACTCATGCAAAATTTGATGAAATTGATCCTTTTGATCACAAAATGACTCAAGTTTATGAGCTAATAGACTCTTTTAAAAACATGAGACCTAAACCTCTATTTCAACATAAAAAGGGTTTTTATTTGGAACTTGATTTTGGTGAACCAAATCCTGAAAGGATTGATTCTAGTGAACTGTAAAGAGTGGTCCCTAGACAACCTAGAACCCATAAGAACCATCCTTTAGAAACTATTATAGGATGTTTACATAAAGGGTTTTGGACTAGAATGAGTGTGGAAAATATTTTATAATTTTATACCTTTTTATCTCAACTAGGACCTAAAACTTTAGAAGAGGCCTTATTTGATGAGAGATGGGTTTTATTAATTCAAGAATATTTAAACCAATTAATGATGAATAAGGTATGATAATTAGTTGATAAACCCACTGACTATCCTGTTATAGGAACAAAATGGGTTTCTATAAATAAATAGAATGATCATGGTGTGATAACTAGGAATAAGTCTAGAATAGTTACTAAAGTTTATAACCAAGAAGAAGGTATAGATTATAAAGCGACCTTTTCACTTATATCCAGATTAGAAGCCATTAGGATTATTTTATCCTGTGCATCACACATGAATTTCAAATTATATCATATGGATTTAAAATATTATTTTTTAAATTATTTTATAATGATGGAATTTTATGTTTAATAACCACATAGTTTTGAAAATCCTTATTTTCCAAATTCAGTTTTCAAACTTACTAATGCTCTTTATGTCCTTAAAAAAGCACTTAGAGATTGGTATGAATGTTTAAGTTTTTTTATTTTATCAAATAGTTTTTTAGTAGGAGTGGAAGATTGTAATCTATTCAAGAAATCTTCCTCTTTAGATATTTTTCTAGTTCAGATATATATTGCTGATGTGTTTTTTGGTTTCAACAATAAAAATTTATGTAATGAATTCTAAAAAATCATGAAAAAAGAATTTGAAATGAGTATGATGGGTGAGTTAAATTATTTTCTAGGTTTTAAAATTTATCAAAAAGAAATTGGGAATGTTATGAATCAAATTAGATACATACTTGAATTACTTAAATCTTTTGGAAATGAAAATGGTAAAGTACATAAAAATCCTATGAGTTATAATGAAAATATTGACTTGGATGAAGCTATAAAACTTGTTGACAACAAGTTATACAGAGGAATAATTTGGATTCTATTGTATTTCAATACTAGTAGAATAAATTCTATGTTTGTGGTATGCTTATGTTCTATATTCCAAGAAAATTTCAAGGAATATCAAAGATGCCAAAATAATTTTAAGGTATTTAAAAGGAATTATTTATCTTTACTTAATTTTTTAAAAAATTATAACTTTAATTTGACTTCATATTCAAATGTTGAATTTGGTGGTTGTAAAACAAATAGGAACAATACTTTAGGAACCTTCCATTTTCTAGGTAAATCCTTAGTATCCTATCATTTAAAAAAAAACTCAGTTGACTTATCTACTCCTGAAGCAAAATATATTGCTAACGGTAGTTTTTTTTCATATGTGTTGTGGATGAAACACACCTTGATGGATATTTAATTAGATTATAATCAAGTCTCAATAAAATGTGATAAAACTAGTGATATCATCATTTCAATGGATCTGGTAAATAATTCAAGAATAAAGCATATAGATCTAAGACATAATTTCTTGAGAGATCACACTAAAAAAGGTGATATTACTATTGAATTTATCTATATTGAGAACCAATTAGTAGATAGTTTTACTAAATCCCTTTCTTATTATTATTTTGATGTTATTAAAATAGAATTGGGGTTATTTGAATTTAAATGAGTTTAGTTTATTTTATTTATTTGAATTTCAATTCCTGCATTAAATATTAATTTGGTAGTAATTTAATTCTTTATAAAAATTAAGTAAATAAATTCTCATTAATTCTATTTAAATTAAAAATAATTTTTTAAAATAGATTGCATGCTATTTATTTTATTTTTTATTTTTTTTATTTATTTTAATTCAGAATCAACCCAATTTCTAAATTGGATACGTACCCCTTTTGTAAATTGGGCATGTAGAAAAAATTTCCAATCAGCTATCAATCCTTTTATCTTCCCTATACATTTATTCCTCTATAATCTAAACTATCACCCATCACCTGCCTCATATCTATCAATCCCCTCTCTAATTCCTTCTAAACTTTTAACATGGAAAATTCTAAGCATAGTGGTGATTAAATTTATGGTTATTCTAAGAAATATATGTTAGGTGGTGCACCGTGTAGGGTAATAGATGTAAAATATGTCGATATGGTGTGGTTGAAGAGAACCAAGGTGGTATTGAAGAAATTATTTCAGTTTCAAGGATGGAAGATTTTTTTTGATGAAAATAATTCAAGTTTATTGCTTGAGTAATATGTGAATGAGTTTATGAGGAATACTGAGTTCCAGTTAGGTGAACCATAGAATTTGCTAACATCGAATTTTAATGGGAAAGTTGTGCTAGTTTTCTCAATAAAATGGATAAAATATTTCATTATACCCATGAAGGGGATTTTAATCTTATCAAAACTTGAGTTGGTATGAGTTCAGTAGGACCGAATAAGGTTTTGAAGTTCTTTTTTGGAACCTATGCCTTTGAGAAGAATCTTGTAATGTATTTATAAGCTGAATGGAAAATTTTGGGTAAGTTAATTTAGACTAAGATTTCCTAGAGAGCTAGTTAAATAGAGAAGGTATTGTTTCAGGACATGTACCTCTTATATATCCTCATTAATAGTATTAAGATGAATATTCTATGGTATATGATGAAATTTATGCATCACTATTGTAAAGGTAAAGAAAAGTTGAACTATTACCCTTTTGGAAGGTATATCTCCCTAGTGTTAAAGAAGAAAGAGGTGGATCTCAATGAGAGAGAGGGTGTGCAATGTTATAAAATTATTACTCTTTCAGTCGATCTCTTGAATAGTATTGGATACTACTAGGATGGTTCTTCAAAATTCTTGAGACATATTGGATAGGAATTTATAGAACATGGGGATCCAATCTAAACCTCACCACCTAGGGATGTAGCACCTGTTGATACAGTGCCTTCTAGGGAGGTGCAGGAGTCAGTGGATACTAGACTAGATTTTTATTTGCAAGGAATTAGAACTACTATGATAGATTTAGTTCAAATCCAAGATGAACAGGTTCTTGGAGCTGCTGAATTTGTTCATCATATTGAGTTTGCAGTTGAGACAGTTGTTGTTTCTTAAAAAGAGAGTCCAATTGATACTATTCCAAGTGTGTCATCTGCTGAACAAAGACTAAAAGCTGAATTTAAGCTTCAAATAGTTGATTCAATCATTCATGGATCATATTTTATAAGATATTAATATGTATATATAGTTTTATAATTATATGGAGTTCATTATCATATTTTTGAGGCTATTATATCACCTCCTTGTATGTAGGAGGATGCAACTTTATTCAGTAAGAGTTTATAGAGTTATGATATACTAACCATTACCTCTACTATCCTGACTGAGTTTGATAATATTATGGGTGATTATGATGGGATGAAGAAAGTGATGATACCCTCTAAGGATGAGATCATAAATTTTAATTAGAATTTTATTTTGAAATATTATTTTGAAAAATTAGTTTGGATAATGGAGAACCAAACAGATTTGATCAAAAATATTCTACTAATCTCTTCTGGGTAACATGTTGTTTCTGAGACAAGTAAAAAATATATTAAAGAGATAAAAGTACAAGTAAATGGGATGAAAAATATATATTCTATTAAGTATAAAGTTAATGAGATATGTGTTCTAGTTACATCTTAAAGTGATATGATTCCAATTATTCTAATGATTCAATCTGACATTTCTTAGGATGAAGTTGATGAGATTCATATTTTTACGTTTGAATTGAAAGAAAACATGTATACCATGAAGAGTGTTGTGGTAAGTATGTTTGAATTACTTAATAGGTTATTTAAAATCCCATTATCTTGATTAGGTAATTTTATACCTTTTTTAAGTTCCTGTTCAGTTAAAAATCTTTTTATGTTATTTTTCTGGGTTTACTACAGACTGCAGAATAGGTACACATCGTGTACCTGAAGTACACGTCGTGTACTTGGTATTAGTTGCATGTCGTGGATTGGAAGATCATGATGTGAATGTGGAGATCATTCCATGAGCTGGTAAATGCCATTTACTTGAGTTACACATCGTGAAAAGGATTAAATATCGGTATTTCAACCTGAGGAGATGGGGTTTTTAGTGTACTTATCTAGCATGTCCTACCCGTTGTGACCCCTTGGTACACATCATGACTCGGACTACGACCAGCTTAAAGTCACATGTTTGGATTTTTCACTCGGTCATTCTCATTCTATAATTTATGTATCTTAACCTAGAGAAGTTCTAGTGCATTTTTGAGAAACTCAACTCCTTCCAGACCGAACCAAATGGCTTGGGATCTTCATTCTTCTTGCTGTGCGATTCTTGGGTAAGTGTTCCCCCTAGTTATTCAAGTTTCTCTCTTCCTATCCTCTTGGGGTTTCAATGGATCATCTTGGTATTGATGGATCCATATCTTGCAGTGTTGGATCTTCCTACTAGGTAGAGTTTTGAGGCCTTCTACACCTTCTTTCTCATTGACAGGTGCCGTTGTGAGTGTCATTCTTTGGGAAAGAGGTAGGTGGTTCCGTCGTGTTTTTCCAAATTTATTACCATTATATTTCTTGGTTGATTTAAATTTCTAATTTAAATTCAAATGATCAACCTTGATTTCAATTGCTTTGATAAAACCCAATTCCATTGAATTGGGAGATTTGAAATGGTTTTGGAACAGAAACTTGGAAAACCCCCGATTCCATTGAATTGGGGTGGGTTTATGAAAATAGGATCATTTAAATTATTGAATTTAAATTATGGATTTGATGGAAATGTTTTCAATTAAATTGTGGAATTTAATTGTGGAAATTAATTGTGAAAAGGAAGGAATTAGTTTTTAATGGATTTCAAACTCATGAAAATGGATTAAAATGATTTAATAGAAACCCAGTGGTTTTATCTTGTAAAAGGCATGTTTTTGAATAAAACATATTTTGGTTTTAAATATAAAGGAATTGGAATTTTTGAAATGTAATAATGGGATTGATTGTATTTTTAAGCAGTCTTAAAACTGTTCGCCCATAATGTAAGAGTGCATGCAAGCCTTAGGTAGTTAGTGAGTTGTTTGGATACACTCTACGCTATGATAATGTTCTAAAAAAATACTTGAGGTGGGTCACATCCCCAATGAGTTGGTGAAGAGTATCCTTTGGATAGTGTCATAGGGACGTGTGTATGCACATTTTTCTGAGTTCACCTAGAGAGTATAGAATACTATAGCTGGTTAATACTATCGTACCTTTTGGAAGATGACTATATTGCTCGCTTGCTTATTTATATTTGAGATATAAATGTATGTCGATGTTTATTGGAACTTATTTACATGCCTAATAAATTTATATAAACTATTTTATATAAATATTTTACTTAATCCATTTTTTTAGAAATATTCCATATCCTATAAAGTAAATCCTATGCTTTGAATGTATTTTCCATAATTTTGAAAATGTATGTAATGTTTTGTATAAATATGATTTTGAATTTCCAAACCTGTTTATTCTGAAAAAATGATAGATTTTATTTATAAAATCTATATTTGGAATCTGTTATGGAATATTTGGTGGTATCCTACTGGTCTTAGGCTCGCACTCTACTTTTTCCTTTGGGTGTTTATAGACTTTCTTTTTCGAGGCTCAAGAAAAGGGAAGATATCTCTTGTAGTTGGATCCAACTATTGAGCTTTGGACATGGTGAGTTGTGTCCTTAGGGACCTTGGGGATATTTTCCCATTTAGTACTTTGGGTTATAGTACTTTGGATTTTATGCCTATTTGTGTTTTGGTAATTTTACTCCCAGTGAAGTTTTCCTATTGATATGCATACTGTCTTTTATCATTGATTCCATGTTCTTGTGGAAGAAATCATTCCCACTTGTAGGTTGTATGATTCCTAGTCTCTGGCTCATGGGGATCAAGAACTCCCTTCGGGTTATGTCATGACCGGCTCGGTTATCAGGTTACCAGGGTACCGAGGCTGGTTCATGACAAATTGGTATCAAAGGAGGTTGTTGATCTTTTTTCTTGAAGTCAATATGAATTTTTGAGATCTTGTTGGGAATTAGAAGGTAGTTGTAATTGAGTTCCTAGATAGATCTCAGCAAAATGAACCTTAAGTCTCTAATGGTAGTTAGGGAAATATTTATTGTGGATTAGTTATAGTATTTTCCCTATTGAGATTTTGATAGGTTGAAATCCAAATCTTTTTTTCCCTTCTATTGAAAATATTTTCTCTTTCTACTCAGTTTGAGTGTTAATCTAATGTTCTCTTTTTATCTATTGACTTTGTGTAGCATCATGTCTCTGTGAATACATTTGAATCAGATATAGGAAAAGGCTTCTACTAAACCTCAGCAAGCAAATCCCGTTGTTGATTTGAATTTGGTTGAGGTGATTGTATATACTATCCAAGCTCTCGGACATGCACCACCTCCAATTCCTGCGTAGGCTCCAATTATGGATCCTCAGGGGGAAGTTCTTTGGAATAATTCTCAAGAGTTCCTTCACCATAATCCACTAGTATTCAAAGGATCCAATGATCCTCAACATGCTGAGGAATGGTTAAGAAAGATAGAATGTTTGTTCTAGTTCTTGGAGACACTAGAAGTGATCAGGGTGAAGTGTGCCACCTTCGTGCTGGATGGACCGAGAAGGAGATGGTGGGACATGATGGTGACGGTAGGGAAGCATGAGGGATTAGAGTGGAAGGAATTCAAGGTTATCTTCACTAATAAGTTCTATTCAAATTCAATGGTGTTGGCCAAGGCTATGGAGTTTTTTAAGCTTGAGAAGGCTGACAAAACTGTGATTGAGTATTCAAATTGCTTTGCTGAGCTGGTGAAATTTTCACCTGAGATATTATATAACAAGGGGATGAAGGCTCGATAGTTTGAGTTGGAACTTAAATCATATATCCGCTCTCAGGTTTTCTTACTAAATATGCCCGCATATGACAATGTGTTGGATAGGGCGATGATGGTCGAGATGGACTTGGCTGGAAAGCCAGGGTTGATGGGAGTTCCTTTTTCTTCCAGTGGTAGCATTAGTTCCTTCAAAGGAAAACAAAAGTGTGATGATCCTCACAATAGTTCTCAACAACAGATTCATTCCAGACCTCCTATAGATTTAGTATGATGTTTTTTGACTTGCTACCAGTGTTGAAAGCTAGGACATTCTAGGAGGGTTGGTACTGAGGCACCCATGAACTATAGCTCCTGCAGACATTTAGGACACTTATAGAGGTTCTTCCATCACTTATCTACTTTTTATAGCAGGACATGATCATCATCTACTCTTAACACTGCAGTAAAATACAATGCTTCATGTTTAAAAGGGTTCTAGCCTTAGGAATCCAAAATGAAGCTTCTTCACATAGTGTAAGAGTCTCCAGAGGAAGCATACATGGGTCCAGTGACTGTGAGAGGTACCATTACCATCACTTCGTCATTAGTGACTGCTCTTTTTGATTCCAATGCATCTCACTATTTTATTTCAACCCATATTATTAACATGCTTAATCTTTCTATGGAATAACTATCTTGTGTATTGTATATTACTACACCACTTGTTACAAAGAGATACTGGGACCTCCGTAGTCCTACATGTGCCTTCTCTCTATCTGATGTCGAGCTATCTTGGAGTTTTTTAGTTCTTGATATGAAATATCTTAATGTCATATTCAGGATGGATTATCTCATTTCCAACAAATCTTGAATTGATTGTTATCTTCGACGAGTTTACTTTACTACGCCCATTGGTGTTCCCCATGTTTTTCAATAAGAATGGGACCCAAGGTTGAGCAAAGCCGAAACATCTTATCCAGAGTTGGGGAAAGTGATATCAGTGTTTTATTTTGAATTAGAGAGAGATTCAATGGGTGGTGATATTCCTCCAGTTTTCTCCAAGTTTTATGATGTGTTCCCTTTAGATTTCTCTGGTCTGCCACCAATGAGAGAGGTTGAGTTTTCTATTGAATTAATGCCTGGTACTCAACCTGTCTCTATCCCCTCTTACCACATGGAACCAGATGAGATGAAAGAGTTGAAGTCTTAGTTGGATTATCTTCTTGAGAAAGGCTTTATTCATCCAAGTGTTTCACCTTGGGTAACACCGATTCTCTTTACTAAGAAGGCTGATGGTTCTCTTCGCTTATGTGTTGATTATCGGAAGCTCAATCAAGATATGATAAAGAAAAAATATCTGTTTCCACAGATTAATGATCTCTTTGATCAACTAAAATGGGAGAAGTGGTTTTCAAATATCGACCTTCAATCTGGTTACCATCAGTTGAGGATAAAAGAATCTGAAATTCAGAATAACTCCTTTCAGAGCAGGTATGGGAACTTTGAGTACCTTGTTATACCCTTTTTCCTGAAAAATTCTCCTATAGTTTTCATGGATTTAATGAAAAAGATTTTCCAAGAGTATTTGGATACCTTTGTGGTAGTCTTTGTGGATGGAATTCTTGTTTACTCCAAGTCTGAGGAGAATCATGTGCAACATCTGAGAATAGTTCTGAATCTGCTAAGAAATCACCACCTTTATCCCAAGATTTCAAAGTGTGATTTATGGTTTTGGGAAGTGAAATTCTTGGGACACGTGGTGTCTAAATAGGGTGTATCAGTTAATCCTGAGAAGTTTAAGGCTATTATGACATGGGAGCAACCACAAAATGTCTTCGAGATCCAGATATTCTTGGTCTTAGACAGATATTACTGCAGGTTCGTAAAGGACTTATCGAAGTTAGATTCTCTAATGACTGCTCTGACCTAAAAGAGTGTGCTGTTTTCATGGGATGATAAATTTACGTGTTATTTTATTGAGTTGAAATGTCTATTGACTACTACGTCAGTGTTAAATCTTCTAGAATCTAGGCAGGGTTATGTGGTATTTTGTGATGGTGCAGGTTCTGGCTTGGGTTGTGTTCTTATACAGGGTGATCATATAGTAGAATATGTATCTCTTCATCTTATTCCACATTAGAATAATTATCTTAACCACAATCTAGAACTTATAGCTATGATGCATGCACTTAAAAGTTGGTGGCACTACATTTTTGGAGAAAGGTTTACGGTGTACTTAGACCACAAAATCCTAATTCATATATTCTCCCAAAAATATTTGAATCTTCAACAGAGGTGTTGGGTGGAGAACCTATAGTCTTTTTACTTTTACATTTCTTCTACCCCAAGAAAAAAGAATTTCATTGCTGATGCTTTGAACATGAAACTTCCAACCCAGACAGTGAAAGAATCTTTGGAAGAGTGGAATTTGATGGCTCTCTTTGCACAATTTTTATATTTGAGTTCATAAGAAAGGGGATGATATTTCTTTATCCAGTGTGCAGTTGAAGTCTTCTCTTCTCAATATGATTCTTCAAGATTAAGAGCTTGATAATGAGTTCTCCAGCACTAGATAATCTCTTTATGGTGGGGAGATAGTTTCCCAATGGCCATTCTCCAAAGAGGGTGTTCTATGCTATCGAAATCGCTTCGTTGTGTCATTAGTGGTAAGAAAGGAAGTGATGGGGGATTTTCATAATTCTCAGTGGTATGTGCACCCAAGAACCACTAATATGTTCTATGAAATGAGGCAACCATTCTGGTGGCTAAGTATGAGATGATACATTGCTGAGTTTTTTTATCATTGCTATACGTTCCAATAGGTGAAAGCCGATCACCAGAAACTTTCATGTTTACTACAGACATTTCCAGTCCCTACTTGGAAGTGGGATAAGATCTCTATGGACTTTGTGGTTGGGTTTCCTCATACCCAAATAAATAAGAATGTAATATGGGTAGTGATTGACAAGCTGACCAAGTCGTCTCACTTTATACCCATTCGAGATATGACCAAAGTTGAGGAGTTAGGAAATCTCTATGTGAAATAGATTTCTCGTTTTCATGGAGTTCCATCTGCTATAGTCTCTGATAGGGATCCTTGGTTCACTTTTCACTTTTGGAGAGGACTTTAGGAGGCACTGGGATCTTAGGTTCATTTGAGCACAACCTAGCATCTACAGTCAGATGGATAAACAGAAAGAGTTATATAGATTCTTGAGGACATGCTTCACTCCTATGTCCTAGACTTCGTTGGGGATTATGATGATCACCCGGGGTTGGTTTAGTTCTCTTATAATAGCAGTTACTAGTCTATGATCCGAATGGAACCTTTCAAGGCCTTGTATGGTCATCCTTGTAAATATATGCTGTGTTTGTCGGAGGTCGGTGAAAGTTCTTTGGTTGGACTAAGCTTGGTGTAGGAGAGAACAAAAAATATTCAGTTGATATGTCAGAGGATGTTGACAGAAAAAATCATATATAAGTCTTATACCGATTGACACCATAGACCATTGGAGTTTTCAGTTGGTGACCAGGTGTTCTTGAAAGTTTCACCCCGATTGGGTCATCGACAACTTGAGAGGCGAGGGAAGCTTTCTCTTCACTTTGTGGGACCTTTTGAGGTTTTTGATCAGGTGGGGAAGGTTTCGTACCGCTTGAAACTTCCATTGTAGCTGACATTGATACATAACATGTTCCATGTATCACAGCTGAGAAAATATCTATCTGATCCATCTCATGTTTTGAGCTGGAGTGATCTTGAGATCGAGCATAATTTATCTTTGACTGAGCGACCAGTTAGGATAGTTGATTCTGATACCAAGGTACTTCATGGGAAGATAATACCTTTGGTTTATGTACTATGGTAAAATGGCTCTGATAATCATGAGATGTGGGAACGTGAGGCACTAATGAGAGAGCAGTGGCCTCATCTTTTTGGCATGGAAGCTTCTTTATAAGCTTTCTAGGGACAGAAAGTTTTTATGGTGGGGAGTTTGTAACATCCTGTTACCTTGATCAGGTAATTTTACACCTTTTTTAAGTTTCCATTCAGTTAAAAATTATTTTATGTGATTTTTATGGGTTTACTATAGACTGTAGAATAGGTACACACTGTGTACCAGAAGTACACATCGTGTACTTGGTGCTGGTTGCATGTTGTGGATTGTGAGATCACGTCATGAATGGGGAGATCACATCATGAGCTGGTACATGTTGTGTACCTAAGTTACATGTCGTGAAGGGATTAAATATTAGTATTTCAACCCAAGGTGATGAGTTTTTCGGCGTACTTATCCAGTGTTTCCTACACATCATGACCCCTTGGTACACGTCGTGACTTAGACCACTCCCAACTTAAAGTCATGCGTTTGGATTTTTCTCTTAGTACTTCTCATTCCAAACTTCTTGAATCTCTTCCGAGAGAAGTTTTGGTGAATTTTTGAGAGACTCAACTCCTTCCAGATCAAACCAAATGGCTTGAGATATTTTTTCTTCTTGCGGTACGATTCCTGAGTAAGTGTTTACCCTCATTATTCAAGTTTCTCTCTTCCTCTCCTATTGGGTTTTAAATGGATCATCTTGGTATTGATGGATCCATGTCTTGTGGTGTTGGATCTTGCTACTAGGTAGAGTTTTGAGGTCTTCTACACCTTCGTTCTCATTGACGGGTGTTGTTACGAGTGTCGTTCTTCGGGAAAGAGGTAGGTGGTTCTGTCTCATTTTTCCAAATTGATTACCATTGTATTGCTTGGTTGATTTCAATTTATAATTTAAATTCAAATGCTAAACCTTACTTTCAATTAATTTGTTAATTCTTAATTCCATTGAATTGGGATATTTGAAATGGTTTTGGCACAAAAACTTGGAAAACCCCCTATTCCATTGAATTGGGATGGGTTTATAGAAACTGGATGATTTAAATTGTTGAATTTAAATTATGGATTTGATGGAAATGTTTTCAATTAAATTATTGAATTTAATTGTGGAAATTAATTTCAAAAGGGATGGAATTAGTTTTGAATGGATTTCAAAATCATGAAAATGGCTTAAAATGTTTTGATAGAAACACAATGGTTTTATCTTGTAAAAAAGGAATGTTTTTGAATAAAAACTATTTTGGTTTTAAATGTAAAGAAATTGGAATTTTTGAAATGGAAGAATGAGATTTATCGTATTTTTAAGTTGTCTTAAAATAGTTCACCCATAATGTAAGAGCGCATGCAATCCTTATGTATTTAGTGAGTTATTTGGATAAAATCTATGCTATTACAACGTTTTAAAACATAATTGAGGTGGGTCACACCCCCGATGGGTTGGCAACGAGTCTCCTTTTTCTAGTGTCATAGGGACATGTGTATACACATTTTTTTGAGTTCACATAGAGAGTGCAGAATCCTATAGCTGTTTAATACTATCGTACCTTTTGGTAGATTAACATGTTGCTCACTTGTTTATTTATATTTGAGATATAAATGCATGCCATTGTTTATTGGAACTAATTTACATGACTTTTGAATTTATATAAATTGTTTTATATAAATTTTTTACTTAAGCCATTGTTTTATAAATATTCTATGTCTTGTAAAGTAAATCTTGTTCTTTGAATGTATTTTCCATCATTTTGAAAATGTATTGGACATTTTATATAAATATGATTTTGATTTTCCAAACCTGTTTATTCTAAAAAACTAAATTTTTTTATTTGGAAAATATATATTTAGAATATGTTATGGAATATTTGGTGGTATCCTACTGGGATTAGGCTCACACCCTATTTTTTCCTTCAGCTGTTTGTAGAATTTATTCTTTTAGGGTCAATCAAGGGGAAGGGATATCTTAGAGGTGGATCCAAATTTGAGCTTTGGACGTGGTGAGTTTTATCCTTAAGGACCTTAGGGGATATTTTCCTATTTAGTACTCTGGGTTGTAGTACTTTGGTTTTTATGCCTCTTTGTGTTCTGGTACTTTTACTCCTAGTGGAGTTTTACAATTGATATGTATACTATATTTTATCTTTTCTTTTGGGTACTTGTGGCAGAAATCTTTCCAACTTGTAGGTTGTATGATGACTAGTGCTAGTTTCCAGCCCGTGGGGATCAGGAATTCCATTTGGGTTATGTCAGGACCAACTCAGTTATCGAGTTACCATGGTACCTGATCTGGTTCATGACAGATTTCAGCCAACTACCACAGTTTCAACTTATGTACCCTATATGACTCTAGATCACAAAGATCAATTTGATCAAGTGTTTTTAGATCTCAGTTCAGTGTCTTCTCAGATCCAATCTCTTTAATGTGCTATGTGCACACTATACTTGATGCATGATTTCAAGAAATATGTTTTGGCTATATTTCAGGTCACGAGAGAAGATATTAGAAAATTTTGTGTTGGAACTTACATGTCCTTGAATGGAATGGTGGGGTATCTTGATGAACTATTGGTGGAAAGAAGAAAGAGGTATTGGAAGTATATTAAGATATTCTAGGGATGATATCTAGGTTAATTATTCTAGTAACCATAAATCAATAGTGCTTTATAGACTTATTGGTTAATATTTATGAGGAACTTGAAGGCATATACTTAGAATCTTCATATGATAATTCCAATTCCTTAGAGTTTGAGGGAATATCAGCTATCCCAATTGTGCCTATTGGAAGATAGATTTTTGTCTACAAGCCTCTCATGATTATTACTTCAGTGAAACCAGATACTATATCTACCCTTGAAATACTTGTTCTTGCTATACCTATTGTTGCTTATAGTACCTCAGTTCCTCAACCTCATGCTTGTTCTATTTAGGAGGTGGCTCAATTATTAGTATAATAACTGGAAAATTTTTAAAAGAAGTTGTAATATATGATTGGAAAATTGATTAGTGTACGAGGTTCTATTGAGCAGACTCTGTAGAATATTGTTTTAGAGATTCCAGTTTCTTCATCCAGCTCTCAACCTATTACCTTGTTTAATTCACCTCAAAGTGTTTCCTTTTTTCAGTTTTAATCATTGAAGGAAATTGTGAAAATTGGTTTAAAAATAGTAGCCTAGGTGCATAGGCAGGCATCTAATGCTATTTGGAGTTCTAAATTTTAGATATCATTAAGAGTATTGAAATATGTAAAGATGATGTATTTTATATAAGAGGCAAAAGGACTCTTGGGATATCTCCTCCAGATAACTTATGAGGTAATAGATAGAGAATGAATGTTATCTATGATTCTACCAACATTTATAGGAAAGAGAAATCCATGATGAATACTGCCTTAGATTCTGAAAGACCTTCTCAGGAAGCTATATCTATAGGTCCAAAGAAGTCAAATCCTTTTCCTACTAGTTCATATGATTTCAATATTGTTTCAGGTAATCTTGAAGGAGTTACTAGCATGCCTACCCAGGATTAAATAGATAGATCTATATTTTTCTCTATAGATAATACTATTATAGAAATTGGTCTTGTAGTGTTACCTCTAGTGATGGACCCTCATACGACCTCTTACTCTCTTACTTTTAAGAAACCTCCACCCAAACAACCTTCTCAGTTTGACCCTATCCATAAGCCTATGAATTATGGATAGTATTCTATATATGTAATTTTTCTGGGTGTTGAGTGAATTTATTTTTGTATCAATGTTGATAATTAATAAAAATATTCTTTTTTATATTTCTTATTTTTTTTCTAAATGATTGTTTTAATTTAATGTGTTTCTTAATGCTTGTTTTCATTTAATGTGATTTTAGTGATTATTTTAATTTAATGTTTTTATTTATTTATTTATGTGTTCTTTTCTGACTTAATAAATTTCAACTCTTTCCATATGTCTCATTTGGTTTCAATACTATATTTATTCAATTCATAACACTAAGTGATAAATTAATTTTTTTTCTCACTTTACCCTTCATTTTAATGACACAAAAAGGGAGGTAAGTTTACTGAAGGGGTAGAAGTCCTCTAAAATTAAAGAAGTTTCTAATTAAGGGTAATAAGAAAAGGATAAAAACAATATTTTAAAATAAATATCTATTTTATTTATATTTTTTCAAAATACTGTAAAATATTTTAAAAATTTTATGTTTAATGTTCTATGGATTTTGTGATAATCAAAAATGGAGAGATTGTTGGAATACTAATGCTATTATAACATGTCCTATATAATTTACGTTTTAATTATCTAAAATACCCTTCATATTCTACTAATGTTTTTTTATTTTAGTGTGTTTATTCGGTTTTATCTTTATTTTAGTTCATTCTATTGAAATCTATAATTTATAGAAGTTTCCTGAAAGTTTTCCTAAATTTAGAAAATTAGCTATGTGAGGCATTCAACTATGTGAAGAAATGGATATGTCGAGCAATTTTCTATTTTAGTTAGCTACATAAAGGAAATGCCTATATGAAATGGTTATGTCACAAAATTAGTTATGTGAATCAGTTATGTGGAGTAATTGGATAAATGATTTGGATGCGTGGTGAAAATGGATACGTGTTTCCAAATGGATAATTAATTCATTTAGCTAATTCCAATTTGGATATATGAGAAAGAATCCCATGTGAATAAAATTGGCTATGTATCAAACACCTATGTCAATCTGGCTATATGGATCAATTTGACTATGTGAATTCAAATTACTACATGCTGATCCAGAATTTCCTATGTCGATCTGAAACATTCTATTCATTATTTTTGGTACTATTAATGTGGAAATTAATTCTTTAGTTCATGCATTAAATATTATATTACCACTTTATGGTAAAACTAATTATAAAAATTTTCAATTACTGAAAGAATAAAGAACTATAAGAAAAATTTAATGGTCAATACTATTGCTAATGTATTTTAAATAAAAGGACATGTTGAATTTAATTCCAAGACAAGATTTTATGGATATGATGTTGTGTTATTAAAATAGGAGTTTTTCATTATTATTTTTTGCATGTGTGAAGAAGATAATGCAGTCAAGAACAAACACACTTGCACACTCAATTCTTACTCTCTCATATCGATTTGTGTGCTGCTCTGTTATTACATGAAAAGAAAGAAAAAGATTCAACTCTATAGCTATGCTATCAAAGATCTTATTTAATTTTTTTAGAAGACTATCCTTGAGTTATTTTTCTTTCTTATCATGTCATGTAGAGATTTATTCTCTTATGTCAGTTGTACCTTACAACTATGAACCTTGTTTGTAAACTCTATCTTTATTCTCTCACATTCTATGAAGATTCCTAGTAAAAGAACCTTAAAGTCTTGTGTTTGTAAATATTTATTGGATCCCAGTTAAAAGCTCCTCATCTAGTACCAAGTGTCGACTAGTTTCACTTAGTCATGCAGTCCATGGGAAAAGGACTAGTAGTGCCTAGAAAAAAAACTGATCTTGTGAAAATCATCAAGCTCTTAGAGTTGAGAATTGGTGGAGTAGACTAGGGGATTTCTATTCCCCAAACCACTATAAATCTATGGTGTTTAGTATATTTTCATTTTCATTTTATTTTTTCTACATGTTTGTGTTAAGAAAATATCATAAGTAATCATATTATTAAAGATGTTTGTTTTCTAAGTGAATAAAATTTCAAGAACGTAATTTACTCCCTCTTGAGTCTTGGTATAGTCAATCTCTAACAAACATCTATTTCCCAGTCTTTTTTGTTGTAGGGAAAAATTTATGTGGTGCAGAGTGGTCCCTTCGATTTCTTTTATATTTTTAAGTGGTTATTTAATATAATCACTCTTTTGTTTTTTAATATATATATATATCGATACTAAGTCAATAAAAATATCAATACAATGTCAATAAAAATATTCCAAAAAAAAAAATTAAAATACACATGAAATGCTATTTTTTAAAATATTAACCTTTAAATATTTTTCAAAACATTTTAATAGAAATCTTGATTTCCTATTATAGTGTGAGAATACTTGTTTTCCATATTTCTTATTTTTTTTAACCATGTGACTCCTATATGCTTGTATACACAATTTACTTTTAATTTAATTAAAAAAATATTAGTTTGAAATAATCTTAAAATAACTGTATACATATATATAATAAAGTTTAATTAAATTAAACTTTTATCATTTTTTATGATTTAAATAATGATTGGCTTAAAAATAAATAATTATAAACACGTGCTATTAAATTAATATAAAATTATTAAAAAAAATTAATTTAATATAATAATAATAATTGGATGAAATATTTATTTTAAAATATGTAAAATATTTTTTTTAATATTTATCCAAAAATTCATTTATTAAACTTATTTATCTTGATATTTAAATAAAAATTCAAAATTTTATTTTTTTGATATTCTAAACAGTATGTATAAAAAAGGATTTTCCAATAATTTTATATTTTTTTTATTAAATTAAAAAAAATCATCATTATTTATAAAAAAATTAATTATTGTAAATAATAATGTCGAATAATAAAGCTAAATAATAATATAAATTTAAATCATTATAAAAATGACGATGAAATTATTTTATTTCTATTTATTAACACTTTTAAACGTTTTCTTAAAATTAATTAGACAAGAAGTTTTTTAAGGATTCCCCATGATCCATAAAGTTTACCATGTCATAATTAATAGTATTATCAAATATATCATATATTGGGTCTCCTCCTTCCATAAGGTTTTAATTTCACTTTTATTTTTAAGACCCCATTATTTATCCATTAAAACCCTAACCAAATATTCTTTTTCCCTATTAATTTTTATATTTAATGTCATTAATTATTTACTAGTTTAACCAACATTTTAACATCCACCTTTTTTACAAGATATTAATGGACCTTTTAAAATCTTCCCCTCTTAATTTTTAAAATTTATTTAGGAGTATAATAATAAGAATAATAATAATAATTCACACCCTAATTTGGAATTCATTTTTAAATCAATGAATTTTATATATATTAAAGAATTAAAATATTTAAAATATTTCACCACTTCTTTGGTTGACTATATTTCATTACAAATTCACAAAAAAACCCCCTTTTCTTCTTTTTTCACAATTTCAACATCCAAATGATGCCTAAATAATTAGACCCTAAAATTATTGTTGATGAATTATTTGGATTATAATTATGATATTATTTTTAGGTTTGTACCCTCTTTATTATACCCTTAATTATTATAATTTTTATTATTATGGAATTATGCTATAATAAATGATAGATATTATTATGGAAGGGACTATTTCTATAGAGGGTGTATGGTGGTGAGGCATGATTTTATAAATGTTATATTTGATAGTGTGATGAATTAATTTAGAAACTTCATGGGAAGATTTGGATATCTAAGTGGGAATTTTAGGAATGAGTGATACACTAGTAAGATTGTGTACTGCTAGTGTCCATAGTTTAGTATTACACTATGGATAGGGTATTTCTCTTTTAACAAATCCAAGTGAGGGTAAGTTGTGTGTGTTCTGGTAGGATCATAATATATTTATAATGAGATGGTATAATGCCCCATTACCTTTCTGTCATGTATGTTCTAATATCTATTTTAGTTTTCATTTTTTTGTTGGGTGAGAATCTTTAAACCTGAATTGGGAGGATACCTGTAATGGTGATGTCATTGATTTATTGTATTTTTAGATTTTGCCTCAACTTTTATGCTATTTTTCTGGGAAGTTATATGATGTGTAATAGAGTTTCATGATGTTTAATTCCAGTTGGACTCTTCCCATGAGTTGAATTCACAGTATGAGTTTTTACACGTCATGTAAGGGTTACAAGTTGTGTAGTGTGAAATCCAGTTTTTAATTAGAAATGTGATGCATTTTTCAGTGTAACTTAGAATGAAAGAGTTTCACAAAATATAAAAGTATTACATATCATTTAATTTCCTGAGTTTTAGATTTTATGGTTTCGTACAGGTGTTTGAGGGATCATTTGTTTTTATATCCTTCTTCTATTAGCCAGAGCTCGTACCCTAGGTGATTTTGGGTGTCTTCCTTTCATATGGATCGATCTATTCATTGATTGATCAGTAAGGTTTGGTACTTCGCCTCTCCAGGTAAGCTTTAATATTAGTTTCTCTCTCATTGGTGGTTGCATAACCTTTTTTTTGTAGGTATTGGTAATTAAATGGTGTTTTCTATCAATATTTTTTAGTCTCTAGTCATGCATTGTCTTCTGACGGAAAATCTTGTGGTTTTTAATCCTTATTTTCAAAGGTAGTTATATTTTCTATACTCTTGAGGTAGGTGGATCTGTTCAATTATTCTAATTTCTTGAATTCATATCATTTTCTTGAGATTTCAAATAGAATTTCATGTGTTGAAATTGATAAGGGAATGGGTTCGCGTTTGAAAATGGGTTTTTCATTGAAAACGGAATTTCCTTGATTTGAAATGGAAAAATGGATTTTTAAACGTTGAAGAAGATTGTCTTGGATTTTAAATTGTTTTATAAAATTATGAGAATGGTTTTCAAAATATAAATTGACAAACATTACATAGTGGGAACCTTGGGTATGTCGATATAGATACACAGGTATCCTTAGTGTGTGTGACACCACTATGAGGTAATATTTTATATGTTTATAGAATATGGCGAGCCTCAATGTTAGTTCAGATCAAATTTTTTCATTATTTATCTTGTGAGTGTCTAGTACATATTATTCTATAGGCTAGAGCCTGGATAGTAGGTGCATTTTTATTTCTTGTTGTTATTACATGATAGTTTATTTCATGGATATTGGATAACATATAAATATTTACATTTCAGTAACTTTACCTGCTTGTTTCTAGATTTGGAAACTTAGCATGCATTTTTTGAAAACTCAAGGATTATTTGAAAAAAATTTTCTAATTGATTTATTTATAAAAATGCTTGTAAAACTGTTTTATTTTAAAGCTTGGAATTGGGCATTATTTTTATTAGAACTTGTATACATATTTTGGTGGTATATTACTAGGATCTATTTCTCACACCCTACTTCTTCCATTGTGTGGATGTAGACCTTTTTTTGTAGGATTTAGGTAAAGTGAATAACATTCTATAGCATACAATATTATATTTATGTCAGTGTTTCATTTTGTGATAGTTTATGGAGGTGATGTGTGACTCCCTAGAGTTTATTTATCTTTTAATAATAATAATATGGTTTTAATTTATTTTATTTTTATGCAAACTGAATAAAACATACAAAATGGACACAAGGATTTTTATTTAAATAAGACACTGAAGTGTTTACAGTACACCAAGATCACAAGAATCCATACTACCCAAAAATACCTATCAAAAGCCCTATCAAAATTACAGGGAGACCACCCAAAACAACGAAAACCCCAAGAAGATAATACGGGTCCTTAGGATCCTTCATAACGAACATTAGTATGGCCAAAGCCACTGCAGCCATACTAAGAACCAATGGAATGATGTGAACCATCTTCTTCAATTTTCTTGAGTTTTGGAACACCATAATGTTTGGTTTTATAAGTGATCTACCCGACCATTACCCCTTGGGTGACTATTGCAGATGTTTGCGACCATTGAGTTCTAATGGCTATAATTATATCCATTGGTCTCTTCGGTGGTTTAATAAAAAACATTTTAATATAGTTTTTCAAAACATTTAACTTATGAAAAATGTAACACAACCTCTTATTGTGAGCTTTAAAAGGAAAATGATTTAATATTTTGAATTACACTTGGATGTTTTTATAAGATGAGGTGATGATTTCAAACATCTTACAAATATTTTAAATATCTTGTAAATGTTCTCCTTATTAAATCTTAAAACCAAACTATGTTTTTGATTTCTATAATACTAGTATAAAAGTTTTCATGTGGATATATTAAATTTCAATTTATAACTTTGTATTATAAAACTATAGTGTTTATAAATAATTTTAGTAAATAAAAAGTATAATTTAATTTATATTCTTTAATCTTTTGAAGTTTAAATAAAAGTCACATTTTATAAAATTTAAGATATTCTATAGGTAGTTAAAATAAATGTATTTATTTTCTTATAACTTTGTAAATTTTAAAGTTGGATTTTATAAAAAAATTAATCCCACTAAGGCCATCCCTTTAGCCAGGCCAAGGGATGCAGCTCATGCTAGGCAGCTGAGCCTAGACCTCAGCCTCAGCTCAGACCGGCCCGAGCGTGGGTATAGTTTCCCCGAAGGGCACACAGGAGTGTGTTGTGTTTTTTTGAGCGTTCTTAGAAGTCTCAGGCTTATAAAGAGCCAAGACATCCCTCACCGTTTCGATGTGGGATGGAAAATTTCAACTGGGATCAAATTCGGACCATTAGATCATGTCACACGTGATCTGGGCCATCGATTTTGATCAAGAGATCAACCCTTAGCAGCCGCAAAATACCTTCGCATTTTCATACACCATCTGATCTGACGTGGATCTAATCTCAGCTGTACAAGTTTTTTAAAACATCGCATCGAACTAGGGCCATCCGATCTATCCACAAATCAAATCTGATCCATCCATCACTTTTAAAATCCACAGACAGACCCCAACCATTGTATCAAGGCCGGATCAAATCCTGGCCATTCATTAAATCTTCGGTTTTTCCTCTCGCACTATCCTCTTCTTCTCTACTTGCTTTTAACCAGTAACCCATACATATCCTATTTGAACCATTTTTCTTCTCCCATGACAACTGATGGACCCTCCTTTCTCTCCTTTTTCCACAAAATTTTCCCCAATCATTTAATTTTATGGATAAACATCGGTTTCCCAATAAGAGCATTAAGCGTCCTGTTTTTTTATAAACATGTTATAGTTTATAAATTACCCGGTTGCACCCCCGAGAACCCCTTGGCCATTCTTCTTCCTCTAGAAAGCTTCCATGAGTTTTCCTCAAGCCTCTCCTCCCTCCTCAATCCAAGGTAAGGGATTTAAGTTTCCATGTCTTTGTGGTTTGAGGGTATATACATATATATGTATACTTATAAAAATGTATATTTAACCCTACGGTTTAGTTAAAACTTTCTCTTAAACTGAACCTAAGTGTCCTGAAATTTGAGTCCAAGAAGTTTTATGAACTTGAGGGTTTGCATAATACATACAAAACTTAAATATGGGCTATATATACACATGGTTGTTTTTACTTTTAGTGTATATACAAATACATGTATGATCATACATTTTTTTGGTGAAAACCCTCAAACAGCTGACCCTAGGTCTTACGGATTTTGGGTTATGAGGTAGTTTTTTTAAAACGGGGTTATTATCTTCATAAAATATATATTATATACATGATAAATTCGTTTATATATTTACTTATATATATATATATATACAACCATAAGGTTTTAAAAGAACCTCTATGATGTTTCAGTTTCAATTCCTCTACACTTTGAGTTTCAAAGATGAGGTTGAAATTTGTTTTAAACATATGAAATTATATTTTCATATATGTTTATATATCGTATATACGGATTTATATAATAGTATAGTATGTATAACCCACCTTATAGACCAGTTTTAAGTCCCTCAACATTGGACTTAAATGATTTTAATGACATTTTGATAAACATATATGTTTCGTTTGATCTTGGTGTAAGACCCCTAGGTATACCCGATTGTTCACATAAGTTGTATATGTGATCGAGGTTTACACTTTTATAAAATTTTTTAATAAATAAACCTTTAAAATTTTATTTTATGATTTGATAATTTTGTTAATTAATACCAAAGTCATATGGGTGTCATGGATTTTTGGTTTAAACCATTTTATACATGATGTATTTTTTTTGGATATGTGAAAATATGGGCATACACATAAACTTTGTTCCTTAATTTTATTTATAAATTTCCAAGGTTTGTAAAGGAGATATGAAACATGTGTTTTAAAAATATATATTTAGTTTTGTTTAAACACTACTCTTTATATATACCCTAGTGTATAAATAAATTTACACAACACTCAAACCTAAGTGTAGATATTCCAAATTATATACTTTTGTTGTGTTTAGAGAGATGAGGAATTCATTGGACTTAGAATTTGACGGGTGGGGCCCACTATAGCCCCTCGATGCATCAGTAGGTCTCATGAGACAAACTATAGTCTTAGCACAAGGCCTTGAAAAAAATGATTATTTATGGTCTTACCATGAGGCCTGGATAGTATGATTATGATGTATGGCATATGCACTTTCCTCATTATGGCTATGAAATTTAATCAACCAGAAGAATGTTCGACTGGTAGAATATTCTTGGTTAAAGAGCTTATGTACATAAGAACCAGAAGAAGTAAAAGTTATGGCATAGTATTTATGTAGTACTCCAAGCCTTTAGCCAGTGTATGTTTCTCAGTAGTAAAAGAATGAAATTGAAGTTTTTATTTAAGTGCAACTCTGATCATGTAATACTCTTAGTAATTAATTTTATACTTACATTTTCACATGGGATGTCTTTTAATTATTACCCCATATGAGCATGCCTATAATTGAATCATGTTTCCTTATAACTCTGTTAGTATGCATTTAATTGTGTACTTATAGTTCTTATACAATTGTTAGGGTATGTTTCATGTGTTACAACATTTTTTAAGGAAATGTTTTATGGAAATATCAAATAATTTTTTCAAAAGTTATATTGGTTTAATATGTTATTTTTAAAACCCCTTACTGGGCATTTGTATGCTCACCCTACATTTTTAAATAAAAATTTTCAGGTATCAGTTTTCAGCTGAAGAAGCTTGACAGAAGTGTCTGGTTTCCCAGAACCTGAACCGAATTTGATCCTATGTATGGGACATGATGTTTAATTTATTAGTGCATGTTTTTGTAAAAAATATTACACATCATGATTCAAGGCACCGACTCTGGGTATTTTAGGGTAGGTCCTCACATGATGTTTGGTCACATGGAGACTTGTTGGCTAGACTTTTATTTCTTTCTGGTTTACCATGTTTGGATCAGTTGTATCTCCCATTATTTTTTCTTTGTAATCTGGTTGTATGTATTGTTCCTCTTATATACAAGACTATTTTTTTCTGTCTTTGTTTTACCCCACCCCATGATGGGATAATCTTGGTGACTGGTCTGGTTAACCTGAGTTGGTCCATTACAATTTGGTATCAGAGCCATGTTACTCACCCTGGATTATTTCATCACTACCTAAGTTAGTTCTATGTATTGGGTAGATAAGAGTAGTATTTTTGTAATTCAGATAGTAGGTGCGAAAAAGGGTCCTGAACATCTCACTCCATCACTGAATCTGAGTTTCCATGGGTGGTCAAAAAATCTTTACTAAGTCTAAGACCAATTATTTAGGTTCATTTGAATAAATAATATGGTAATTTTATTTAAAATAACCTATCTTCAATGCCTGAGTACTTGGTGTGTGTAAGGTCATTTGAATAAACTAAGTGGGGAGTTTATTTGGATGAAATTGTTTCTTTAAAAAGGTGTTTCCTTTTTGTGATATAATTCATAACTACATTAAATTCCTATTGTTTTAAAACATTTTTTTGGGTTATTATTTTTGGTTTGATGGTTTTGGAATCTACTCATGGCTGATTGGTCTTTGTATTTTGTTTAATATACAATGCCTCATAGAAGAGCTCTTCCAAATACAATAGGGGAATCCATAAGGAAGGTTCCATGGCCAGACCTTATAGTGGAACCTTATCTGGTTAAAGTAGTGATCCATACCATTCAGAATATGGGGTCGGTGAATGTAGTGAACCTGGGATGGGTAGTGGATCATGGTTTGAAATTTACCAAGCAACATCCACCTATCTTTCGTGGTGACAGAGGAACACAAGAGTTAGAGGAGTGGCTTGAACGGATTGAGAGGATCTTAAATTTTTTTAAGACTCTTGAGGATTATCAGGTGGGTTTTTACATGTATATTCTCAGAGGACTGAGATGAAGATGGTGGAACCCAATAGTACAAGTTATGTTGTATAAAGGTATTACCTAGGTTTCTTTTAAGAAGATCTTTAATTAGCAGTTTTATCCTAATAATTTATGTGTGGAAAAGATCTGGTAGTTCCTAAAATTGGATCAAGTGGATGACCAAGTGGATAAGTCCGGATGGCTTTATGCGGTAGAATGTGTGTCTAAGGAATCTTAAGTAGGGCCATCTACTGTTAGAGGTACGATGTTTATCTCATCTTATATGGTGCTAGCTTTGTTTGATACATGTGATACTCATTATTTTATTTCATCAAAGTTGGTTGACATATTGGATTTTCATTCAGATCTTATGTTGTTCTTGTTGGATCTTTCCATGAATTTGGGAAAGAGGTTTGAGAAAGGTTTCAAATGTCCCATATATCAAGTTTTTATATAAAAATTTGAGGTTCTTTGGTACTTCTTAGTGCTTGATCTTTACATCATTGACTTGACTGTAGACATGGATTTTATGATTAATATAAAGGCCCATATAGAGTGTTGTCATTGTTAGGTACATTTCTTATCTATTGAAGGGGTCACCCATGTTTTTTAGGGTGAGTGGGACTCTATATAGGAAAGGGTAGGGATGGTTGTTACTTATGTTGGTTTAATCTCATGCCAGTTGTCAGAATTTTTTTGTCGATATAGTTAACCCATGATTGGGTAGTCAGCTACCTACTATTATGTGTGTGTACCCTGAGGACTTTTTAGATTATTTTTCTAGTTTAATACCATAGAGATAGGTTGAGTTTACTATTGACCTATTACCTGGAACAATGACCATGTTTATGCCATCCCATTGAATGACACATTCTGAGTCAGTGGAACTTAAATTACAACTTTAGGACCTGGAGGTGAAAATATTTACTCATCCTAGAATGTAGTCATGGGATTCTCTTGTACTATTTAATAGGAAGGAAGACATGAGCCTTATACTTTGTGTTGACTATCAGAAATTGTATCGGGTGATCATTAAAAACAAGTATCTCTTACCTAGAACTGATGATCTATTTGATCATTCGATGAGGGATCATTGGTTTTTTAAGATTGACTTGTGATAGGGGTACCACCAATTGAGATTACAAGAAGAGAATATACCCAAGATAGTGTTTCAGAGTTGATATGGGTATTTTGAGTTTCTGGGTTTTCCATTTGGACTCACCAATACTCCTGTGGAATTCATGACTTTGATGAACCAAATATTTCATCAGTTCTTGGAATCCTTTTTTTGTGTTCGTAGATGATATCTTGGTGTACTCTAAGTTATAATAGGAGCACATAGACCATTTTGATATCGTTCTTTGAACTTTGAGGGAAAATCATCTATATGGTAAGCTTTCCAAGTGTGAGTTTTAGATCCAGGAAGTGGATTTTCTAGGGAATGTGATATCTGAGAAGGGTATCTTAGTAGATCCTAAAAAGGTTCAGGAAGTTATGTCTTGGGAGTATCCTAGAAACATGTTTAAGATCTTATGCTTCATGGGTTTGGAAGGTTACTATAGACGGTTTGTTCGAGACTTCTCCAGGATTTCATCTTCGATGAAAAATTTAACATATAAGGGTGTCAGGTTTTAATGGAACGACAAGTGTCAAAGATCTTTTAAGGAGATGAAAATGAGGTTGACTTCAGTACTGGTTTTGATTCTTCTAGAATGAGGTTTGGGTTATGATGTTTTTTGTGATGCTTTTGGTATGGGTTTTAGATGTATTTTGATGTAGGGGAAACATGTGGTGGCTTATGGATATTTCCAGTTATGTCCTCATGAGAAGAACTACCCTACCCATGATCTTAAGTTGGAAACTATTATGCATGAACTCAAAATATGGAGTCACTATCTCTTCAGAGAGCAGTTTATGATATATTCTGATCACAAAATCCTAAAGTACATTTTCACTTAGAGAAATATGAACATGAAAAAGAGACTCAAGGTTGAGTATCTTTAGACCTTTGATTTTTATATCATGTATACCATCAAAAAAGGGAATGTGGTGGTTGATGCATTGAGCAAAAGATTACCTATACAAGCTATGAAAGAATCAATTGAATAATGATATCTGATGAGTTTGTTTATCAAGATGATCTTGGGAGTAAATGAGGTTTGTGGATAGGTGTTCTTGATTTTAATAAAGGTTGAATCATATTTTGATGAGTGATTTTGACTCGAGTAAATGAAATAAATCAAGATCCGATGATTAATAGATATCCAAAATGGTGGGGAGTTATCGTGCGAGTTGTCTCGGTCTCCTAGTGAAGCTTTGTGCTTCCTTAATAGGTTGGTTGTTCCATTTTTATTGAGGTAGGTGTTTATAGATAGTCTACATATATATTTTCAGTCTGTGAACCCTGGGTCAAATAATATGCACCATGACTTGAGACACCGGTATTTGTGTCTGGGGATGAGGTGGTCAGTTGCAGATTTTGTATTATGGTGTCTCACTTGTCATAGAGTTAAGAAGGAATACTAGAGACTAGCTAGTTTGTTATAGACTTTATCCCTTTCTATTTAGAAGTGGGATGATATTTCCATGCATTTTATCATTGGTTTACCATAGACTCCTAGTTGGAAGGATGTGCTTTGGGTGATTATTTACAGACTCACTAAATCAGTGAATTTATTACCAATAAAGGAAACAATGAAAGTAAAAAAGCTTGGGAACTTTTATGTCCAAGATATTGTGAAGCTTCATGGGGTTCCCTCTATAGTAATTTTTGATAGGGGATAGAGGTTCACATCTAGGTTCTGGAAAGGTTTATAGAAGGATATGGGTTCCTAGTTGAAATTAATCATGGATTATCATCCACAGAAAGATGGACAGACAGAGAGGGCTATCCAGGTTTTTGAGGATATGATCTAGGACTGTGTGCTTGATTTTAGTGGATATTAGGACATAAATATACCTTTGGTTGAGTTCTCATATAAAAATAGTTACCAGGTTTTGACTAGGATGGTGCCCTTTGAGGCTTTGTATGGGAAACCGTGTTGTTATCCCTTGTACGGGGAAGAGTTGGGAGAATATTCCTTAGTTTGATTGAGTGTTGTTCAAGATACAAAATATGTGGTTTAGTTGATCCAAAGGCATTTTATCATGGGACAGAGTCATTGAAAATCTTATGCAGACCATTGTCATTAACCACTGGAGTTTGAGGTTGGTGATCAGGTCTTTCTCAGAGTTTAACCTCGCTTGGGACATCGTCTGTTGGGTAAATAGGGTAAGATGGCATTGAGGTTTTTGGTCCCCTTTGAGATTGTTGAGAGAATAGGGAGAGTGTATTATAGGTTTCTTTTACCATCTGTCTTTACTTCTATACACGATGTGTTTCATGTTTCCTAGTTGAGGTGGTATACACCAGATCCTTCCCATGTGATTAGATTGGAGGATGTTGCTCTTGATCCCAATGCCACTTTGGTTGAGCAGCTAGTTTAGATTATGGATCACCAGGATAAGGTACTATGTGGTAAAATGATTCCCCTAGTATGGGTATTTTTGCAGTTTGGAAAATATTTCCATGAGACGTGGGAGTTTGAGTCATTTATGAGGTAGTAGTGGCCTACTTTTTTTAGATCGAGGATCTTGTGCTCTTTATAGAGAAAGAAAGCTTTTATGGTGGGGAGATTATAATTCCATGTTACCTTTATATCAGGTATGTTATGATCTTTGTTTTTTGTTTCCCTTTCTTCATTGGACAATAATATTTGACCCTGAATTAGGAGGATACCTGTAATGGTGAAGTCACATATTTTTTGGATTTTTATCTTTTCCCTCGACTTTTCCTCTATTCACTAGGCAATTACATGATGTGTAATAGAGTTTCACGATGTGTAATTATATATGAACTCATCCCATGAGTCTAATTCACATCATGAGTTTTTACACATCGTGTAAGTATTACACATTGTGTAGTGAAAAAATATGGTTTTTAATTAAAAATGTGACACATTTTTGGCATAACTTAAAATGAAAGGGTTTCATGATGTGTAAAGGTATTTTACACACTGTGTAATTACCTGAGTTATAATTTTTAGGGTTTCATGCAGGTTTTTTAGGTATCATTTATTTTTGAAAAATTCTTCTCTTGGATAGAGATCTTAACCTAGTTGATTTTGTATGGATTCCTTTCATTCTGATCGATCCGTTCAGATCAATCCGTTTAGTCATTGATTAGTTGGGTTATGCGCTTCATCTCAAAGAGCAAGATTTCATCTCAATTTCTCTCTTGTTAATGGTTGTGACACCTTTTATTGTAGGTATTGGTAATTAGATGGTGTTTTAAATCAATCCTTTTCAGTCTCTAGTCACTCCTTGTCTTACAAAAGAAGATATTGTGGTTTCCAATCCCCATTGTTAAAGGTGGTTCAGTTTTTTACGCTCTTTAGGTAGGAGAATCTATTAATTTATTCTAATTTCTTGAATTTATTATTATTCATATTGTTTTCTTGATACTTGTAATGGAATTTCATGTATAGAAATTAAAAAGGGCATGAGATCATGTATGAAAATGGGGTTTGCTTTGAAACTGGAATTGAATTGATTTTAAATGGAAAAAATGGATTTTCAAACCCTAAAGTAGATTGGCTTGGATTTGAAATTGTTTCATAAAAGTATGAGCATGGTTTTTAAAATATAAAGTGATAAAAATTGCACAGCGGGAACCTTGGGTATGTTGAGATAAAGACACAGGTATCCTTAGTGTGTGTGAAACCACTAGGAGGTAACCTCTTATATGTCGATGGTCTATGGAAGGCCATGATGCTAGTTTGGATCTAACATTATGCCTTGTTTGTATTGTGAGTGTATAGTACATATTGTTCCATAAGCTAGAGCCTGGATAATAGGTACATTATTGTTTTTGGTTATTTATTACATGATAGTTTTTTTCATAGATATTGGATCACACACACACACACATATTTATATTTGTATTTATATTTTGGTATCTTTAACTGATTTTTTGTAGATTTAGTAACATGGGATGCAATTTTTGAAAATTCAAGGATTATTTGAAAAATGATTTCAAATTTATTTATTTATAAAACTGCTTATAAAACTATTTTTTTAAAGTTTTTTACTTGTGCATTATTGTTATTAGAACTTACATAGATATTTTGGTGGTATCCTACTGGGCTTTGTTTCTCACACCCTACTTATTCCTATGGGTGGATTTAAACCTTATTTTAAAATATTTAGGTAAAGGTAAGATCATTATATAATATACATGCTTCT
Organism: Viscum album; assembly: GCA_963277665.1. Classification (NCBI taxonomy): domain Eukaryota; kingdom Viridiplantae; phylum Streptophyta; class Magnoliopsida; order Santalales; family Viscaceae; genus Viscum; species Viscum album. The sequence goes on along the minus strand of OY728153.1, from coordinate 1,035,198,487 downwards.
ATTTATGCTGTTTTTTCATTTTGGGATAGTTTGTGGAGGTGATGTTTGGTCACATGGAGACTTGTTGTAAAGAATTTTCATTCTTTCTGGTTTTTCATGTTTGGATCAGTTGTATCTCCCATTGTTTCTGCTTTATACTATGGTTTTATGTCTTGTTTTTCTTATATAAGAGACTATTTTTTGGTCTTTGTTTTACTCCACCCTGTGATAGGCTGACTTGGGTGGCTAGTTTGGTTAACCCAAGTTGGTCTGTTGTATATGGTTTTATGAGAAAGTCCTAAATTGTATCTTTATAGCCCTAGGTATTTATCTCATGATGCTTTATACTATGATTTTTTTATTTTTATGATGTTATCTACTTTATAATGAATTAGAATCATTTTTGAAAAATCATTTTTATTTATAAAGGAAAAAAGTTTTGAATTGTATTTGAAATGTGTAAAGTGTTTTGTTTTTAAATGAAAGTTATAAAATGTTATTTAACCATATATAATAAAAGTATTTTTATTATTTATTTTCAATCTAGAATTTCTATTTTTTATTATAAAAGGAAATCTATCAAATATTTGGAGTTACTCAACTAGGATTTATACTCACTCCATACATGTAAACCATTGGTGTCCATGTATGTTTATACTTGTCCGATCTTGTAGGTACAAAGTTGTTTTCATATTTTAAAGGAATTGGAATATGACTCAATTTTTTGGCTATATAGGCAGTGGATTTTGGAATTTTCATGTGAGATATGTTGATAGTGGTGTATAATTTTTCATTTATGTTTAGTATCATGTATTTTCCATGTAGTAATTATATCCATATTTTTATTTACATGTTGTATCTTGTATTATTGAATATTGGTTTCATAAGTTGATCTATATTTGGTCTCATTTATTCTTTATAATTTATAAAAGGTTAAATTTCTCCCATCATTAAAGTTCAACTATTTAGCACTCGTGCTAGTCTATGATGATTGGGAATTTTCCATAGTTCCATGGCATGGCATCTCATGTATGATGGAAAATTTTTAAAGCTAGTATATTACTATAAAATCCATGGGCACCCTACTTTAGTGAAACCAACATGGTTAGATTATTGGGGTCTTAAAAAGTGTTTTATATAGAAGGAATATAACACTTACTATTTTAAGGGGATTTTAAATCTCACCATATTATCTCATGAATTCCCTTTAGTTAATCATGTTTCTAAGGATTCATTTTTTATCATATATGTTCAACTAAATTAATATGTTTTAAACATATTAATTTATAAATATTTATAATCTCGTAATTTTTTACTCACCTAAAAATAAAATCCAATTATATCCATACATATTGAAATTTATTCCACACATAAGGTATATGAAACCCATTTATATAAAGGTTTAGTATCATATGTAACCAAAATCCTCATAAGATGAAGCATGATGTGATAGGTTTATAACCCCCACTTTTCTATAAAAATTAAAAGTTTCTAGGCTAGTGATCATTCTGACCCAAATCCCCACTATCTAAAAATTACTACTGAAGTGAGACATCAATTCAAATACAATACAAACACCTAATATGTATAAATCATAATCAGCCTTTAATTTTAATCTCATAAACCAAAGAAAAAAAATCATAGTCATGGTAGAATGTAAGTAAATATTATGTCATACCAAGCATGTAACTGTTTACGTGCATGATATAGAATTTATAATAAGCGATTTGACACTTTGAACTCGAGAATACATCCATTCATAATATAACAATTATATTCATGGATAATAAATCAAATAATGAAGAGAATAAATTAAAAATTCAAATATCACGACATGAGATAAACATTTTTGAATGTTTCATAAATAAATAAATTATAAACACTTATAATTTAGGCATTATCTTATGGATATTTCCTAAAATATAAATATAAACACTTTATATTTATGTGATAGATATGAACAATTAATATTTCATTATTTACATGGTATTTAGTATAAATTCCTTCATATTTCAAAATATATTATATTTTATAAAAACTTTTAGAATCATATAAAAACTTCATATTTTATGTAAACATTTTTAAAAAATCATATATTTTACTTTATTTAAACCGTTGATCAAATAATCTAAAACTATTTTTGTCATGGTTTAAATAAATTTACAAATTAATCCCATTAATATGAACATTTCATATTATCATTTAAGAATGATTCAACAATCAATATAAAGTATTTTATATTTATCATTATTTTATGATTTATAAACACATTATAAATTAAAACACTATGTAAAATATTTTTAAACCAATATTTCATATAGAAAAACATTTTTTATGTGGTTTAAATCCCCCCTTAAATCTGGTGTAGAACCTTTGGTATAATTCTAATGAAGGTTGTTAATAATTTTAAAAAAAATCAATTTTTATTTATAAAAAAAATACACCATCATTTTCTTTCAAACCATGATGTAGTTTATCCCTAGTGAAAATACTTTCCAAGGGAAAATAACATCCATTTTCCTTGAAGAATTCATTTTAACCCAATCCTTTATAATTCATAATTTTAAAACCATGATGCAGTTTAACTTTTCTACATCATGGTTATCTTATGAAAATCATATTCCTTTTATTACCATGCTAATTTTTTTGGTAAACCACAATGTGTAATTATTTCATTATCAATGCTCTATTTTTTATGAAACTATTCCATGCCTATTTTTCACAAACCACACCATGGTTTAATAATATTTATAAAACCATGGTCATTTTCATCTTAAAACAAATCATGGTTTAGTAAAATTCATAAACCAATTTTTTTGATAAAACTATAGTGACCCATACTTTTCATATATAGATATTATATATTATTAGATGAATATTAATTACATAACATAATGAACTGTGCCATAATCATATAGGTCTAGTATCTTTGGAAACTTGGATACATAAAAAAATGGTTTATAAGTGAACTAAATCATCTTACACTAAGTTCTTCCTATCTAGAACCATTCTTAGATATATCATAATTAATACCTTTCTTCATAACCTGGGGAAGTAAAAATAAGAAAGGGTGAGATCAGATGCTCAGTAAGGGTAAAAAAGGGAGATATCATCCTAACATGAGCATAAGGTTATGAGAACATTAACATAAAATTTGAGAAAAAATAACATTTATATCATAGATCGTAATCTTTAATCATGGTATAATTATTGGCAGTTCATAAGACATGAAGGATAAAAGAACTAAATAACACTAGCCATGTGAGCATAACATTTTCATAAGATATAAGTTTTTGGAATACACATAAGAATGGAAAGTCATTTCCTTAGTAGTCAAGGTGCACTTTCAAGAATATTATAGTGTATTGGGTTCACACCCCAAAACATTTTAGTATTAAAGGATCACTACCAATACAATCATATAAGACACAGTCCCTTATTAAACTGGGTTCACACCCCATCTTATTCCTTTTTATCTTATGAGATATCCATATTTACATAATGCATTGGAGGGATATATAATTTTAGGACCACCCATCATATAATGAAAATCATATATACATATATAAAAATATCATAAAAAATTCATCATATAATAACCCATGAAATATAATGGGTTTCATAAACATTTAATCATAGCATAACATGTTAAAAAATTGATTTTATAAACATTTCATCAATTCTTCATAGAATAACCCATGAAAAAGGAACGAGTTTTATAAACATATTTTCATCATAATCATAAACCATATAAATAAATAATAAGGATGGTATCTTGGTATTATATCCCTATTTAATCATAAGTAACATCAAAGTATGTTGTCATAAATGAAAAAAACAAAAATATTAATTGGAACATTCATTTTGTAAAAGTTAAAAGAAAACATTCCTTAAACACTTTTTTAAAAAAAGTAAAAAAGTACCACATTTGGAAAATGAACATGAAGATTCATTGCACATAAGCCTTAGCCCAGTTGGCAAGGTCTCTGATGGTGCATCCAAGCGACCAGGGATCAAATCCAGGCAGAGGCAGAATTTCCGGGGTTACTGTAGCAGGTACGGTAGCAGTACTATAGCGGGCACTGTTTGGCACAGTAGCATCCAGAGATATGGCCCCTTTTGGGCCTTCGAGCCTCAGATTTGGTCCCCGAGTCCTTCATTGGCCTTCGGGCACCCAAGCCTTCGGGTCAGTTGGGCCTTCGGGCCACCTACAGATACAAACCAGACCAAACTACAAGGAACAAGCTCTACAAGGAGGATGAGAAAAGGAGCTTTCACCACAGAAAAAGCTACACGGATTTCAAGAATGAGAGGGTATGGCACCTACCATCGGGACAAGCCTGTGCATTCACGGGAATGCCTAGCCGAACAGCCATGCAGAGGTGAAGAGATGATTTCATGATGAAGATGCTGGGGAGGAGCAGTTCCAAGTTGTTAGTCTAGGTCGCATGTAATGTTTGTGCCTACGGGCAATGGTTCCTCTATGGCCTACGGGCATGTAATCTTTCACCAACGGGCATTGTAGGGTTCCACCTCATCCCTTGAAAGGTGGATTATCAAAATCAATAAAAAATGAAGGCCTTCGGGCCATTGGAGGAACATGAAGATTCATTTTAAACCATTTTAAAAAAATAAATCATGGGTAAATATGACTTTAAAAAATATTATGATAATATTTAAAATTTTCTCAAAAACATTTTTAGAAAACATGTTTATAGAAGAATTTTTTTTTTCGACTAAAGAAAGAAATAAAGTCAGTTTTCCTTAAAAATGTTATTTCAGTCTATTGAGTGATTAAAGTGAGGAAAAGGAAAGGAAAAAAATTTATTCTCAAAAAATAACTATATTAGAAGAAAATTCATGAGTTTATTTATAGTTATATCATAATATTTTATCATTATAAACTTGATCATAAATAATCCTGCTAAATAATGAGATTGTAACATAATACCCTTACCTCAAGTTCGACTTCCTTCATATGTTTTTGAAACTCCTTTATAAAATATATAGATTTAATATAAATATATTATAGAACTATAATAATATATATCATATCATTTACTATTTAATTATAACCTTTTATCACCTATTATTAACAATTATTTATTAAAATAATTATTTTGGGTGATAACTGCTTTATTTTTCATGCATGTTTTGGTTTAGTAGTTTTGGACCTTGTACTTTGATCATGGTTAAATAATATTTATAATTTTAGTAATGATATATATATATCATATATATTAATTATTTACATATTTATATTCATCCATAAAAGGTATATATTAAAAAATTAATCACACCATTCATGGAGACGATAGGTCGTACGTACCTATGAATGTTGTTTTCACTTTTCGATGGATAGAAAAAAAAGAAAAGTAAATAATAATTCACCTTTATATAAATATTATTATTATATAATATTTATCATATATATTCATTAAATCTATCCTTATTTCCATCAAAAAAAATGTAAATGAATAACAAATCACATCACTTCATAGAGGTGGTAGTCCACACGTACGCACGAACAACATTATCATTTTTCAACTGATTGGAAGGTAAGAAGGTAGACATGATATTATCATTATATAATAATAATAATTTCATAAATATCATATATAAATATTAAATCCATCAAAATACCCATCCATAAAATATGACGATAAAAGTTAATTGTATCGTTATGTGGAGACGGTAAGTTGTACGTATGGACGAGCGACAGTTTCATTTCCCAGTTGATGAGAAAGAGGGTGGATAATGGTGGTTTAATAATCATAATAAAATTTTATTATATTTAATATATTTTATTTATTATTTTATGATAAGTACCACATATTTATAAGAATTAAAAGAAGAAGTAAAAAGAGAGTGATCGGTTAAGGTAATTACCTCTTCTTTGAAAGAACTCCTTTGGATCTCCTCTTAAGGACCCTAGGGTTTGACTTTTTGGAAGAAAAAAACTTATATAATGTGTATAGAGAATTTTATAAGGTATTTTTGTAGTTTTTGGTCAATCAATAAGGCTGAATTCAGTGTAAATAAGAGAAAGAAGGGATGTCCTTTTATAAGGGAGTAAGAGGACACGATTGGAATTTTTTAAATGATTAAAATATAATAAAATAATTCTCAATAAAAATGATTCAAAATAAAAATGAATCAAAATAAAAATATTATAAGGTTGATTTAAAATTCTTTAATGAAATTTAGATTGGTTTTGGTGTCATTTTAAACCTTATCTTTTTTTAACCCCTTTGTTAACCATTTTTGACCTTAACCGTAGTAATAACTATTTCAATCCTAAAGGGTTAAGAATGTTACCATAAATAGAAAAATTGAATCATAAATGGTATATAGTTGATATTTTCAAACATATTCCATTAACTTGGATGAAAATAATATTTTTATGATTTTTAAATCATTTAATAAAATATTATTATTGTCAATTTTGGAACTATTTTATTAATTTGACCTTAAAGACACAAAAAAAAGATAAAATAAGAATATAATACTTTAACACAACAATACTTCGTTATTTTCATCTATAAAATTATTTAAACACTATAAATCACTCAAATTATATTGCATTTATTTTTTTAAATCATTTATTTTATTTTTTTATTAATTGAAGGAATATTGTGTCATCATTTCATAAGAATTTAAGGTACTTATGTAACACCCGAAGATTTAATAGTACGTTATTTCTTCAAAGTAATCCAATTACTTGCACTACACGCAACACCGAGTTCTAGCGCACCATGACTTACCAAACTAGCCGTTCAAAAGCGGTTATGAATAGTATTAACTGAATTTTGAACTTTATATAATCCTTATAATTTTAGAATCCATATTATGAGTTTCTTAGACTTAATGTAAGAACAAATTCATTTTTTTCAGATAAAAGAAGTATTTTCCAAAAAATGAAATTTTACAACCTTTTAATGGAGAACCCTTTTTAAATCCAATATTGGAAACTTTTATATATTCAATTTGACAAAATAAACTTCTTCTTTAGAATCGGGACATAAGAATTTAGTTTCAATAAATTTTTGGTGTTTTTCTGATAACTTTCATATTTGAGTGAATAATGAAAAATACTATATTTTAACTGAAAAAAACTTTTATTAATCAAAATAATTTGTAGTGTTAAATTATACATTTTAATGGTTTGGAAGTATAAATAGATTATATTTTTACCATTTAGTCCAATGTTATTCATTGGATATAATTTCACTTTGAAATTGAACATAAACAAGTATAAATCTTTTGTTAGTTATTATTTCTTAAAAACACGCTTTTTTGGTTTTGACAACAGGAATTAATTTTAAATTAATAAATGAAACTTCTATGTTTTGAATTTGGTAAAATAGACTTAATTTTTTAATTCAGAATATCAAAATTAGCTTAGGGTAAAATTTTGGTATTATTCTAAAAACTTTCAATTGTTGATGAATAATGAAAAACACTGAGTTATTGGTTAAAACCGATTTTTTATTTAAATAATTATTTATTTTATTTAAATTTATTTTAGGTAAAAATTGTCACGACCCGTCCTCAGGGCCCGTGCCGTGACTACCATAGGCCTGCCTTCCATAGGCCAGGGGCTGGCGACTTGCACCAAAGGCGTAAATCCCGATAAAAAGTGAAGGCATTGCCTTTATAAAGTAAAAAAACACCACAGAGCACGCAAGCTGAAGTAAACACTAAGTAAACTGAGTAAAAAAGTAAGTGCTGGAAAGTAAATGGGCCAGAATACAAACCCAACTGAAAGTAAAGTACAATTGAAAAGAAAGTACAACAGCAGAAAAGTAAAGCAGCAACTCCGAGCCATCCTCTGGAATTCCCACTTGAAGGGTGGGCACAGATAGTCTTCATAGCTCCTCGGCTCTAGCTGTCCACTCCGTGTACGTCCCATCCAGTGATCCACCACCAGGTACCGTCCAGCTTCACGAGCCTCCACCTGGATCAGCGCTGTCTGTCGTCTGCGTCCAACACAACGTAGTGTGATCATAGCCTGTGCAGGGGTGAGTATACGATACTCAGTAGGGATCCCGAGACCCCCGAAGGTCTCCCAGATTCCACAAAGGATAAACCAAAAACGAAAGATACAAACATTAAGTATCAACCAAATCTACTTAGGTATATGCTCATACATATACCTAAGTCATCAATTCCAGTTCTGCTCCAACTCACGATCCCAAGTTCAACCCATTCCACACAGGAAAGTACAACCCAATCCACATAGGAAAGCACAACCCAATCCACATATGATAGCAAGTCAATCATATCAAAGATAATGATTGGAAGTCAAGACTCAGCTCACACATGTATACTATTCATTAAGAGGGGTGGAGATGATTGATGTAGCCTCTGAATCATCTCCTCTGCCGAACCCACATAGGATCCAAGTACGGATATCATCGTTGCCGAACCCATGTAGGATCCAAATATAGTAACCATCACTGCCGAACCCACGTAGGATCCAAGTACAGTCTTCATTGCTTCCGAACCCACGGAGAATCCAAGTACAGTTGTCCTCGCTGCCGAACCCACGTAGGATCCAAGTACAGTCGTCATCGTCGTCGCAGTCGCAACTAGCTCTAGGGTTCCCGCACACAGCACGCTCGATTCCGGGAGGGTCCGCTACAAGAGCCAAGGGGTCGATACAACAACTGTCACAAAGTCCAGAGTTGATGTATCACAAAGTTTCGTCTCATCAAGAAGATCTCAACGCAATAGACGACAGGTCAATCAGACACTCGGTCTGAGAGATATTGGCTTTTTCGTCCCATGGGCCCGGTTGGTTTTTAAGCTAAAACCAACCCTACCATACTCCAACTACATCCAAACCTCGAGCGAAGTAATCAAAAAGAACTGTCTCAGTAAGAGGAATCCAATGAAGTCGACGACACGTCAATCGGACATGCGAAGCTCAAGTTATAAGCATTTTCGCTCCGAGGGCCCTGTTGGTTTCGTGTTCGAACCAACCCGGCCATACCCAAGTTTCTCCAAAACATTGAGTGTAATATAATGAAACGACCGTATTGATCCATGGATCCCAATGCAACTGATGGTGCGTCGATCGGAGGTCTGTATCCCTAGTTATGGGCGTTTAAACAGATCTGTCTGAAAATATGGGGTTTGGGCCCGGTCTGACCCGGCCCAATACCCCATGGGTCGGCCCGAATTGGGTCGACCCGACCCGGGTCCGGGTCCAGCCCATTTGGGCACGGCCTGGCCCGGTTGGCGCGGCCCGGCCCAGCTCTGGCGGCCCGGCCGGGCGCGGGCGGACCGGCCCGGCGCTGGCGGTCGGCCCGGCGGGGGCGGTCCGGCCCGGCGGGGGCAGCCCGACCTAGCGCGGCGACCCGGCTCAGAAGCCGGGCGCGGGGTGCGAAGGGGGGGGGGGTGCGACCCCCCTTTGTTTTGAAACGGTGGACCCCATCTGGTGGGGTCCGCCTTAGGCGGCTGGCCGGGGGTTTCAACCCCCCGGTATTTCCGGAAACGGCCGACCATAATGGCCGGCCGGAGTGGCTACTGCGGGACCCGCCGATCCCACCTTCTGGTGTGCCAGCAGCCAGCCGAGCCCGACCGCCTCCTTTGAAACCACCATGGCCTTAGGCCGCGGCCCGCTCCTGGCCGCGACCTCCTTCGGCCTCACCGGCGCGGCGCGATGCCGCCGCGCTGCACCGCCGTGGCCCGCTCCGGCCGCGGTCTTCATCGTTCCCGCGCGGTGCAACGACACCGCGCCATCTTCGCCTCAAACGCCATTGTTAATAAAAAAGATATGGGGAGGAGAATTGGACGTGTTTGTGCGGTCCGATTTCCTCCCGTTACGTTGGTAACAATTGGCAAAATTAAACGAGATACGTCAACGTTAAATCCAAGCCAATCTTAATTCACCAATAATGAATTTAACCCCTACCTCAACAACGATGACGAAAGTCGGCGTCACAGTTGATGGCGTCACGTGGTGAGGTTTCAATGACAGAGTAGGCATGGATATAAGGATGTAACAACATCACACAATAGCTGTGGAGAGATGAAGGAATGACACGTCTTCTCTCCTTGCGGTGACGGTGTTCTTCGTCGAAGGGTGGTGTTCTTTGCGGGAGGATGAAGCTCTTCAAAAAGAATAACTCAAGATCTCTCTCCCCTTTTCTTCGCACAACCAAAATCCAACCAAAATAAAATAAGGATTTGCCTTATTTTATTTACTCATGCCAACATTTCAAAACTTTAAAATTTCAAACACCTAATTCAATTAATTAAAGTGGTTCAATTTATTGAATAAAAGTGTGTTGGCACTCAATTAATGTGAGAAGAGGAGAAGTCAACTTTAAGAGGGGTTAGAGGAGTTAAAGGAATTTGAAGGGGTGGGGCACGTGTGGGCCCCAACTCACAAATATCCTAACAAGAGAAGTTAGGATCTAGTGGGTCCCACCCCAACTCCCATACTTAGGATAAAACCACTTAGAAAAGAGAAATAAAATTGTAACATAATTTTATTTCACTTTACACTTAATCCACTTTTTTTAACAACTCCTCCCGAGAAAACTCAACTCCATTAAAGGTCTTCTTAAGCAATTACCAGCGATATGGTTTCATTGGTGCCCTCAGATTTTGATTCCAAGCACCGGTTCAAAAGTTAGAAAAACCCGCTCGTTTATTCACTGAACGTACCCGAGCTAAACTTCGGAAATTGATTCCGGGCACACTGGGCCTCAGAATTAGGCACCGTTAGAAACTGCGTACTCGTAAAATCCCAAAGAATTTAATAAAAAAATTTCCTTGAAATTTACAGGTCTTTACATTACTCCCACATCAGAGATTTACGTCCCTGTAAAGATACATCACAAAACTAGGGCAACAAATGAGGGTACTGAGCACGCATCTGAGCCTCCCACTCCCATATTCTCTTCTGGAGGTTCCCGTGATGCCACCTGATGCGTACTATAGGAATCAACCATCCACGTAGGACCTGCTCCTGTCGATCCTCGATCTCCACTGGGACCTCCGCAAAAGTCACCCCATCATCGATGTCCAGCTCCCCATGATCAATGATATGCGTCGGGTCGTGCACGTATCTCCTCAGCTGAGATACGTGGAAGACGTCGTGCACCCGGTACAACTGAGGTGGAAGAGCCAGGCGATAAGCCACCTCTCCTATCCTGCTAAGAACCTGGAATGGTCCGATGAAGCGTGGAGATAACTTGCCACCCCGGCCAAATCTCCGTAATCCTCACCGAGGTGAGACCCGTAAGAAAACGTGGTCGCCATCCTCGAACTCTAGTGGTCTTTGCCTCCTATCATCATAGGAATTCTGTCAGATCTGAGCAGTCCTCATCCACTCCTGGATGATTTGTACCTTCTCCGTCGTGACCTAGACCATCTCTGGTCTGACAAGTGCTGACTCCCCAGGGTCTGTCCAGAACATAGGTGATATGGAAGGTCAGTCGTACAATGCCTCGTATGGTGCCATATCGATGGTGGAGTGGTAGCTATTGTTGTATGTAAACTCCACCAAGGGTAGGTGATCCTCCCAGCTATGACCAAAGTCGAGGACACATGCACGGAGCATGTCCTCGAGATTCTAAATGGTTCTCTCCGTCTTACCATCCGTCTGAGGGTGAAAGGCGGTGCTCAAGCATATCTACATCCCAAATGCCTCTTGCAACCCCTTCCAAAGCTGGAAAGTAAAGCAAGAATCTCGATCAGAGACGATAGATGATGGTAAACCATGAAGTCGTACAATCTTCTGAACGTAGAGGCGTCCCAAGCTCTCCAATGAGCCCTTCTCTCTGATAGGTAGAAAGTGGGCCGACTTGGTGAGTCGGTCTACAATCACTCAAATGGAGTCGTGTCCTCTGGAAGTACGTGGAAGCCCAGTCATGAAATCTATAGATATCTCGTCCCACTTCCACTCCAGGACCTCCAAGGGCTATACCAAGCCTGCTGGTACCTGGTTCTCCGCCTTCACCTGCTGACAGGTGAGGCATCGAGAAACGAACTCTGCCATAGCCTTCTTCATACCCAACCACCAGTGCTGTCTTCTGAGGTCCTGGTACATCTTCACCACTCCAGTATGTACCGCTAGAGGGGAAGTGTGAAACTCCCTCATCACCTCCTCCCGTAATGAAGTTGGTACCATGGTACGTCCCCTAAAACGGATAACGTGCTCTCCACCTATAGAAAATACATCAGGTGCCTATCCTGAGGATATCTGTGCACGTCGCGTCTCACAGTCAACCTCCCCATGCTGTGCCTCTCTGACCCGCTGAAGAAGTGGTGGAGTGACTGTGAGAGACTATAGAAAGGATGCCCCATCTCTATCCACGAAGGATATCTATAATGCGGATAACTGCTCTGTCGCCTCTCCAAGTAGCTGAATGCCCGTCCTCCTGCTAAGAGCATTGACTACTACATTCCCCTTCCCAGGATTATAGACTATCTCAAAGTCATAGTCGTAGAGGAACTCGAGCTATCACCGCTGTCTCATGTTCAGGTCCTTCTGCGAGAAGATGTACCTGAGACTCTGGTGGTCAGAGTAGACTGTAAAGTGCTCTCCCATCAGATAGTGCCGCCCCATATTTAAGGCGAAGACCACTGCTGCTAACTCCAGGTCATGGGTAGCATAGTTCTGCTCGTACTACCTCAACTGTCATGATACATAGGTGATCGTTTCCTGCTCTTGCATCAGGACACACCCGAGTCTGGTCCCTGATGCATCGCAGTAAACTACGTACCCTACGCCCTCCTCCGGTAGCCTCAAGATGGGTGCACTGGTCAATCTCTATCTCAGATCCTGGAAGCTCTACTGATATCTATCTGACCACACCAAGGGTTTCCCCTTCTTTGCCAAAGATGAAAGAGGTGATGCAACTCTGCAGAAGTCTGGCACAAATCTCCTATAGTACCCACCCAGACCTAGGAAACTCCGTACCTCTGTCACGCTCCTGGGTGGTTCCCAAGCTAGCAATGACTCTATCTTCGCAGGATCCACCACAAATCCCACCTTAGAGATGACGTGCCCCAAGAAGTAGACCTCACGTATCCAGAACCGACACTTCGAGAGATTACCATAAAGCTAGTGCTCTTGGAGTGTGTATAGTACAACCCACAAGTAGTAGGCGTGCTTCTCCTCAGTAGTCGAGTAAATCAATATGTCGTCGACGAAGACTATGAAAAATCGATCAAGGTAAGGATGGAAGATCCTGTTCATGAGACTCATGAACACTGCTGGAGTGTTAGTTATGCTGAAAGGCATAACCAAGAACTCATAGTGGCCATACCGACACCTGAAAGCCATCTTCTGCACATCCTCATCTCGAAATCTGAGGTGATGATAGCCTGACCTGAGGTCTATCTATGAGAACCACCGTGATCCCTTGAGCTGATCGAAGAGGTCTTCAATCCTCGGAAGTGGATACTTGTTCTTCACGGTCACCTAGTTCAGGCGACGGTAATCAACACACATTCTCAAGCTCCCGTCCGCCTTCTTGGCGAACAAAATCTGGAAAGTCCAGGGTGAAACACTGGGTCGAATGAATCCATTTCCCTGCAAGTCCTCCAGCTGTACCCGTGGCTCACGAAGCTCGGCGGGAGCCATACGATATTCTGGAGAAGATATCGGTGATGTCCCGGGGTATAGGTCTATGTAGAAGTCTACCTCTCTGCGAGGAGGTAGTCCTGGAACATCATTAGGAAAAACGTCCGTATACTGATCCACCACAACAGGAAAACTTGGACTCCGCACATCAACTGCTCCTAGGATGAGGCTAGCCAACTGATGAGTGATCAGCTATCCTCTCCTCTACGTGAGTCCATCCTGTGCTACAAAGGCTCCCTTCTCACCGGTGAAGGTGAACCTTCTCCCATCGGTGCTGACACACTGCACCTTGCGCCTAATACAGTCTATCTGAGCATGAACTGTAGATAACCAATCCATGCCCAAGATGACGTCGTAGGGCCTCGACGCTGCTACAAGAAGATCCCAGCTGAAGCTCTTGCCTCCTAGAGTAAGTTCACACTACCAACACCAGTGCGTAATCGTCGAGTCTTCTCCCGTAGGAGTCTCTAGCCGTAAGGATCGAGCCAATGGCTCCATCGGAATCTCTGAGATCCAAACAAGGACATTGACAAAAAAATAACGACTCACTCCTGTGTCTATAAGAACTGCAGTAAGGGTGGAGTAGACACAGATAATACCTCGAATAATCTCAGGTGCGCCATGGTCGTAGGCGTCCACTACCTGAAGCTGAGCCTGTCTCTGTCCGCCAGCTCCCTGTGGTCGGGGTGGACCTCTTGGTGGTGGTGGTGGTAGAGCCCCGAAGCAGCCTCCTCCACCTACTTCTCGGCCAGCTCCTCTACCTCGTCTGCCTTCTCCCTGTGGACCACCATGGTCGAACCTCTGCCTCTGCCTGGGTGGTCCCTCAACCATTTTCTGCTCCTCTGCATGACGGGTCGGGTAGTCACGAGCCATGTGGCCCTACCCGCTGCATGCATAACACTGTCTACCTCTCGTATGACTGGATCTGCTACGTGTGCCCCGTACCTCCAAGCCAGTATCCTAAGGTAGCCCACCAGATGGTCAGGTCTGCTTGGACCCCTGTGACATCCGTCGACTGCCAGCTGCAGAATACTCTGCTACGTGCCGCCCTGCGGTAGGTCTCGCTGCTGGTGTAGGCTCAGCAAGAAAGCTCTCTATAAGAAGGGCTCGCTCCAGTACTCCTACCTGTGTCGGAATAATGAGGGAGATCATAGAAGCCTTGATCTCATGCCTTAGTCCCTGCTCGAAGGTCTGGGCCTAGAATAATGGGTCCCGTACCATGTCTGTGGAGTAGCGCGAGATATCGGTAAACCTCACTGAGTACTGGGCTACAGTCATGCTGCCCTGCTGCAGCTGTAGAAACTCCTGAATGCGCACCGTATGGAGGGTGGCTAGAACAAACTCCGAGTGGAAGAGACTCTTGAAGTCTGTCCATAGAAGTGATGCCTCGTCATGCACCTGGAGCATCAGGCTCCACCATCTACCTGCTGCCGCATGCAGGAGACTCGTCGCAAGGATCACCATGAGGTTAGCTGGTGTACCTACTAATATGAAGACTCTAACAACAGCCTCCAGTCAATCCTCGGCTGCCTGAGGGTCCGTCTCCCCGCAGAACCTGGGCGGTCTTTGACGCTGAAACTCGTACAGTGCACTAAGGCGATGTGCACTCTCAGCTACTGGGGCTGGTGGAATCGGTGGCTCGATGGGTAGAGGTACCGCCGATGCCTCTGCTGTAATGGGGCCCTGCACCGAGGCCTCGTCGCTCGATGGGTTGCCATCTCGCACAAAGCTCAGAACCCTAGATGGCTGCCATCGTGGGGCCATCCTAAAAAGAAACAGGTGCTCCACGGTCAATACAATATACCTGGTGAGCTGACACAAGTAATCACAAAGAAAACTTTGAGACACACATGCAATCAATGTTTTCGTGCACTGAGTCGGAAATCAGTAGTCAGGGTCCTGGTGTATAGATACATCGACCGCCGCACCAACACTGGACTCCCTGGACTGATAACCACACTCAGTACTCTTAACACTATTTCTTCACATAGAAGAAAGATCAGAGTCTTGAGTTCTACGATAGAACCGAACTCCTCTGATACCAATTTGTCACGACCCGTCCTCGGGGCCTGTGCCGTGACTACCCCAAGCCCGCCTTCCATAGGAAAGGGACTGGAGACTAGCACCAAAGGCGTAAATCCTGATAAAAAGGGAAGGAATTGCCTTTATAAAGTAAACAAACACCACAGAGGATGCAAGTTGAAGTAACCACTATGTAAACTGAGTAAAAAAATTAAGTGCTGGAAAGTAAATGGGCAAGAATACAAACCCAATTGAAAGTAAAGTACAACTAAAAAGAAAGTACAACAACAAAAAAGTAAAGCAGCAACTCCAAGCCGTCCTCTGGAATTCCCACCTAAAGGGTGGGTACAGATAGTATCCACAACTCCTTGGTTCCAGCCGTCCGCTCCGTTTACGTCCTGTCCAATGATCCACCTCCAGGTACCGTCCAGCTCCATGAGCCTCCCCCTGGATCAGCGCTGTCCGTAGTCTATATCCAACACAACGTAGTGCGGGCATAGCCCATGCAGGGGTGAGTATACGATACTCAGTAGGGACCTCGTGACCCCCGAAGGTCTCCCAGATTCCACAAAGGATAAACCACAAAGGAAAGATACAAACACGAAGTATCAACCAACTCTACTTAGGTATATGTCCATACATATACCTAAGTCATCAATTCCAGTTCTTCTCCAACTCATGAGCCCAAGTTCAACCCAGTCCACAGAGGAAAGTACAACCCAATCCACACAGGAAAGCACAACCCAATCCAGACAGGATAGAAAGTCAATCATATCGAAGATAATGATTGGAAGTCATGACTCAGCTCACACAGGTATACTATTCAAGAAGAGGGGTGGAGATGATTGACATAGCCTCTGAATTATCTCCTCTGCCGAACCCACGCAGGATCCAAGTACAGATGTCGTCGCTGGCGAACCCACGTAGGATCCAAGTACAGTAACCATCCCTGAAAAATCCACATAGGATCCAACTACCGTCGTCATCGCTGCCAAACCCACGGAGGATTCAAGTACAGTCATCCTTGCTGCCGAACCCACATAGGATCCAAGTACAGTCATCATCGCCGTCGCAGTCACAGCCAGCTCTAGGGTTCCCGCACAGAACACGCTCTATTCTAGGAGGGTCCGCTCGCCGAGCCAAGGGGTCGATACATCAACTGTTACAAAGCCCAGAGTTGATGTATCACAATGTTCCGTCTCGTCAAGAAGAACTCAATGCAACAGATGGCACGTCAATCGGACGCCCGGTCTGAGAGATATTGGCTCTTCCATCCCAGGGGCCCGGTTGGTTTTTAAGCTAAAACCAACCCGACCGTACTCCAACTGCATCCAAACCTCGAGCGAAGTAATCCAAAAGAACCGTCTCACTAAGAGGAATCCAATGAAGTCGACGGTACGTCAATCGGACGTCCGAAGCTCAAGTTATAAGCGTTTCCACTCCGAGGGCCCGGTTGGTTTCGTGTTCGAACCAACCCGGCCCTACCCAAGGTTCTTCAAAACCTTGAGTTTAATATACCTAAATGACCATCTCGATCCAAGGATCCCAACGCAACTGACGGTGCATCGATCAGAGATCTATATCCCTAGTTATGGGCGTTTAAACTGATCTGTCTGAAAATAGGGGGTTTGGGCCCGGTCCGACCCGACCCAATACCGCCTGGGTTGGCCCGAACCGGGTCGAACAGACCCGGGTCTGGGTCCGGCTCGTTTGGGCACGGCCCGGCCCGGCGCGGGCAGCCCGACCCAGTGCGGTGGCCCGGCTCGGAAGCCGACCACGGGGTGTGAAGGGGTGGCACGACCCCCCTTTTTTTTGAAATAGCGGCCCCCATCTGGTGGGGTTCGCCCTAGGTGGATGGCCGGGGGTTTCAACCCCCCGGTATTTCCGGAAACGGCCAGACATAATGGCCGGCCGGTGTGGCTACCACGGGACCCACCGGTCCTGCCTCCTGGTGTGCAGACAGCCGGCTGAGCTCGACCGCCTATGAAACCGCCACAGCCTTAGGCCGCGGCCCCTGTCCGATCGGCGTGATGCAACGGCGCTGCGCCCCTCCGCCGCGGCCCGCCCCGGCTGCGGCCCCTTGGTGGTCCGGCACGGCATGATGACACCACACCCCTCCGCCGCGGCCTGCTCCTGGTCGCAGCCTCCTTCGGCCTCACTGGCTTGGCACGATGGCGTCACGTTGCACCGTCGCGGCCCGCTCTGGCCACGGTCTTAATCGTTCCCACGCGGTGCAACGACACCGCGCCGTCTTCACCTCAAACGCCATTGTTAATAAACAAGAGACGGGGAGGAGAATCAGCCGTGTTTGTGCGGTCCTATTTCCTCCCGTTACGGTGGTAAAAATTAGTAAAATTAAACGAGATACGTCAACGTTATATCCAAGCCAATCTTAATTCACCAATAATGAATTTAACCCCTACCTCAACAACGATAACGAAAGTCGGCGTTGCGGTTGACGACGTCACGTGGTGAGGTTTCGATGACGGCGTAGGCGTGCGTCCAAGGATGGAACGACGTCACACACTAGATACGGAGAGATGAAGTAATGACAGGTCGTCTCTCCTTGTGGTGACAACGTTCTTCGTCGAAGGGTGTTGTTCTTCACGGGAGGATGAAGCTCTTCAAAAAGAATAACTCAAGAGCTCTCTCCCCTTTTCTTCGCACAACCAAAAGCCAACCAAAATAAAATAAGGATTTTCCCTATTTTATTTACTCATGCCAACATTTCAAAACTTCAAAATTTCAAACACCTAATTCAATTAATTAAAGGATTTCAATTTATTGAATAAAAGTGTGTTGGCACTCAATTAATGTGAGAAGAGGAGAAGTCAACTTTAGGATGCGTTAGAGGAGTTAAAGGAATTTGAAGGGGTGGGGCTCATGTGGGCCCCACCTCACAAATATCCTAACAAGTGGAGTTAGGATCTATTGGGTCCCACCCCAACTCCCATACTTAGGATAAAACCACTTAGAAAAGAGAAATAAAATTTTAACATAATTTTATTTCACTTTACACTTAATCCACCTTTTTTTAACAACTCCTCCCGAGAAAACGAAACTTCAGTAAAGGTATTATTAAGCAATTACCGACGCTGCGGTTTCATCGGTGCCCTCAGATTTCGATTATGAGCACCGGTTCAATAGTTAGAAAAACCCGTTTTTTCATTCACTGAACGTACCCGAGCTAAACTTCAGAAATTGATTCTGGGCACACCGGGCTTCGGAATCAGGCGCCGTCAGAAATTGCGTACTCGTAAAATCCCAAAGAATTTAAGAAAAAAATTTCTTTGAAATTTACGGGTCTTTACAAAAATAAATACATAATACCTATATATGTTCATTGTAATCCATTGGAGTCATTTTTTAATAATATTAGATATTTAAAATTTTATTGAACTTTTAACCATCTTTTACCCACCTCCTAGGAGCATTTGAAAATTTACATAAAAGTTAATTTTACCACTTCTGTGAGTTGAATTTCAAAAATTTTAGAGACATGGTTGATATCAGTAAGTAAAATTTGGTTCAATGAGATGAAAATAATTTTGGGTGAATAGTAACTTTTGACTTTTATTTACCACAGTTAAAAGTAAATAGGGTAATTAAAGGTAAAAATGATATTATTATTACCCTAAGACATGTCCTAATTCTATTAGATAAGTGTAATTAGACCAAAAAAAACCTTATGAATAAAATATTATCCTTTAGGTTCACTTGGATTAGATTAGGACATTTATTATTATTTAATTCAAAGAAGAGTTAAAAGTGTTAAATTCAAAGTTTAATAACTAGAATTTTTTTAATATAGGGTTAAGCATAAGATAAATTCAACTATAAATAATAATTATAAATCTAAAAATACTTCCAACATAAGAGTTTTTTATTTATATTTTTTATACATTAAATAATTAAATTTATATATGACACAATGATGATGCAGTAATTACTGTATTAATGAAAGATTAAAATAATTGATATTATCAATATCCAAATAAATGTAATTTGAGACTTTTTATAAATTCCACTAATTCTATAGGTTAATATGACATATTAGGATTGGTTAGATGAATTTTTTTGAAGTAATAATGATGTTGTGAATTTAGCAAAAACAAAATACCAAATAATGTAAAAATTGACATAAAAGAGTTTTTAAAACAAATATTATATTATTAATTGGTATTCTATTTTTAAAAATCTAAGGTTCATCCAAAGGGATTAAATACTATTATATATTTAATTAATAAACCACTTGGGGTTCTCTTGGAAGTGTATAGTAAGTTAATTAACCATATAATATAAAAATACAAAGAGACATGGTAAATGTCAAACTATTTAACTAAGAGTTAAATCTAAAAGATAAGGTTAATATAGTGACCCAAACCTATCTAAAACCTATTGGTTGATTGTTTTTCAACCCATCCCAACCTTATACTTTAAATAATTTATTTTTGAGCCATTAGAAACTGAAAATGAATTTATTATAAAATAACATTTTAAGTTTTTCCTGAGGTGCCCCTCACCCCTCTTATAAAAGGGCACTTCCCTGTCTATCAAATTCACACCTCCAAATACATTTGGCTCGGCCAAACCCTGACCAAATATCCTACCAACTATCCTTAATTCATCCTAGATGCCTTCCTTTAGTCATAAATCCAACCTAAGGATCCCTTTTGATCAAATCAAAAGGAGGAACCCGAAGAAGAGGTAAATATTTCATCACCTCTTTCAAGTTCTTTTCTTCTTCCACTTCCTCTTTCTTTTTTGTTTCCATTATAAAATAATAAATCCAATATCTTCTATATAATGTGATGTTATTATAAATATGGAACAACCATATTCATTATTCTATCCATCATTTGAATGGCATGTCACCATACGTGCGTACGTACGACTTACCGTCTCCACGTCATGGTGTAATTGTTATTCAATACATTATTATTTGGATGGGTATAATAATGACGTGTAATTGATGTAAATAATAAATATAAAATGATAATGATTCTGTATATATGATATACCATCCAATTTAACACCTTTAAAAAAAATGATATTGTCGCTCGTGCGTACGTACGGATTACCGTCTCCACGACGCGATGAGATTCATTTCTAAGTTCACCATTCATTGACGATTATAAAAATATATATTAATAATAAATATGTAATATATGACATAATAATTCTACTGGATATATATATATATATATGTATTTATTTATTTATGTACTTACATATATCTTATTCACTTACTTCTATTCAATTAAATATGAAAACAGAAACAGCGTTTATGCGTACGTACGACCTACCGTCTCCATAAACGGTGTTTTACATTTCATATATCTATCTATTATAAATATTTATATTATAAATATGTATGAAATATAAATCAAGGTTCATATTCTGTAAGTATTTAAATCATGATCTAAATGATACGATCAAGAATAACAAGTTAAAATATGTACGATAAAGAAAGAGATTATTACCCGAAATGTTAATTTAACATGAAAATCATTATTAAATGGGTAGTATAAAGTGATAAATGAATCATGTATGATATAATAAATATGAATATTGTTATGGTATAATCTAATAACATACAATGATCATTTTATAGGAGGTTAAACGTACCCTCGACCAAAGGAAAGTGCAAGGTAATGGGTTTTCATCTCACTCCTTATTCCGGTGAGATTCATGCTATATTGCCACTATTAACTTTTGTGTGGTGTATGTACTGACCATAGTTGTATTATTTGTGTAATAAACTTCAAATTATGTGTATTTACATATTCATTTTATGATACTTCTTTCATGGGGTGTATGTTTCGTAAGTTACGAAATTGGCAAGGGTTAATTTCACAATCTCTTTATTATCTGAGGTTGTTTTTATGTAAGTATATACTAGGAAATATTTATTATCCATGTCCATGTTTCATAAAAGAGTTTTAAAAGGGATTATTTTTAAGGTATTTTTTTTACTAAAACAACATTTTAAATGTTTTAAATATTTATTCTTCTAAATCATTCTCATTAATGTCCATGTTTTCAAAATGGATTTTAAGGATTTATTTATATGGATGTGAATGTTTTTAAAATGTTAATTCCTTTCAAAAGTTTCAAAGTGGTATGGAACAATTTGATTCAAAAATTTCTTTAAATTTCTTCCTTTCTAAATTGTGTGAATTTTAAATTTTTTTATGAGAAAGGGATATTTCTCACAAAGAGTTTTACAAATCATTTTCATCTATATCAACATCCTTTGATGGATTTTAAACTTGTTTGAAGTTGATTTGTTATGATACAAATATTCCATATTATACTGAAGGTTTTGTGATATGTTTGACTGTGGATGTGTTATTTTTATACCATTCATGGTTTATGGATAAATTATTGACATTTCGTATGCTAGTTTTAATACGAATGCTTATTCTATGTTTAAAATTTTTCATATGAGGTATGCATTGGACTTAGTATGTGACAGGTGGAGCCCACTATAGCTCCTCGATGCATCGGTAGGTCTCATGAGACAAACTAGTGTCTTGGCACAAGGCCTTGAAAAAATCTTATTTGTAGTCTTGGCACAAGGCCTTGACTATGTGGTTATGAAAGTCCGACATTATGCATTCCATCATTATGAAAGTGTCTATTGATATTTCATGTGATTATTCGACTATTAGAATATCCATGTGAATAAGTAAATGGTATTATTTGATTTTTATCTTTTCCATATTATGATGAAGTTAAAATTTAAAAGGCTTTTGTTTTAGTCTTATATATTGCCTTAAATGTTTACGCTTATTTATGAAAGGTTCCTCTATATTTTTATCCTGACTGAGCAACTGAGCTCACCCCTTTCTATGGTTTGTTTTTCACAGGATTCGAAGAAGTATATTATGACTGACCTACATGGATATTTTATAGGATCTCAGTGCTGTCTATGGAAATAATGTTGTTGTTGTTTTTTATTTTATGATGTAATGTAAACCTTATGAATATATTTAGTATTTCCAAGGCTACTAAACTAATCGGTATTTCCAGATTTGATATTTTGTGATCATGACAATGATACTTAATAATGCACTTACTTTGAGCTTTTGGGGTCAGGGCGTTATAGTTGGTAATAGAGGAATTTTAGTAAAAAACTTGGAAACTAGATTTAGATAAACTCTAATTAGAGCACATAGCCCTAAGATAGACTTTGAGGATTAGTGTATAAGAACTTCCTAGAATTTTGGTATTGTAGATATTTTGTGAGTTTTCCAAGCAATACATCCCTATCTGGATATGAGCAGGTAGAGGCGGCTCTGGCACAGATGTACCTAGGGGTAAAACCCAAAAACACTGCTTTGAGCTAGACTCGAACGAGAACTGGTGCACGACAACGGGCCTTGCTGCACTCTTGGTTACGACACTCTCAGGGGAAATACTTAGGATAATTCTCATTTTCTTTACCAACCATTATAAAGGGTTTATGAGTATATACTTACTCAAGGAACTTTTTATTATTATTATGGATTATATCCATAATCTGTTCAATTTATGTTAGGTATTTTACAAGTTTGGAATTATTCATTGCAATTCATAAACTGACCTAGTGTATGGCATTGTATAGAAATGGCACTCAGTAGAAGGAATGTGAACTCCAGTAATATGTATGATCCAAAGAGTAAGAAGGATCATATATTTCACGGTATTAAGCCAAAATTTAGAAGGGAAATTGTCTCCCATGTATTCTCAACATATGAAGAAATAGTATCATGTGTTAATAAGATACGTAAAGAATTCTCCGAGTCCTATGGATTTGAAGGGAA
Organism: Viscum album; assembly: GCA_963277665.1. Classification (NCBI taxonomy): domain Eukaryota; kingdom Viridiplantae; phylum Streptophyta; class Magnoliopsida; order Santalales; family Viscaceae; genus Viscum; species Viscum album. The sequence goes on along the minus strand of OY728153.1, from coordinate 1,035,175,075 downwards.
GAAAGAGAAGAAAAGAGATAAAGATAGATAAAGGGAAGGGGGAAAAGAAGGATTTTTCCATATGTGATAACTATGGAAAGAATCACCTTGGTAAATTCTTGAAGGGAATGTGAGTTTGTTATAAGTGTAGAGAAAAAGGACACCAAGCATGTGATTGAAAGGGTAAGAAAAATGTTTCAAATGAAAAATGCTTCATCTGAAAGGAGTTGGGACACTACACGAATCAATGTACAAATCATTAGAGTATACCCAAAATTCTACTATTGGATAATAATAATGTTATGATACTACCAAAGATGAATAGGAATGATTAGATTCCTTACGTTGTAATTAAAGTATTGTGTCATTTGAGTATTGTATTAATGATGTAGATGTTATAATAATTATAGAGTATATAAGGATTGTACTGTAGTACTATTTCATTAAGGACTTGATATTGTGTGGAACCAAGAAAAGTGACTCAATAGCAGGTTATTTTTTTTGGAAAATACATGGTTGGAGGAAAGATAAACCTTAATATGGTCCTGATACCGAGGTAGTAATTTTGGAATAAGAGATGGCTGGTTTAGATAAATTATATTGGATATTCTTGACTATCTTGGAACTGATTAATGATTTTTATATTCCATCATTGTTGGAGTTTACAACATTTTTGGATAGAAGGAGTATATCCAGTATTCTATAAGGAATAAGGGAGCATGAATGTAATCAATAAGGTTTTATGGTAATTTAGGATGTTGCAGTGTTTTAAAAGAATACATGATGAAGATGTTCACATGTTATTACATGGAAAAAAGGATCTTCATTGTATTTATCTTATAAATTTTGTAATGTGAGTTTGGATATAAGTATTTTGGATAAGTTTAGTTTGAGATTATTTTTTGATTTCCATAAAAAGGACAACCTAGAGGTCAGGCGGAAACCCGTCGCGTCCGGCAAGGCCGCGAGACTTGAACCCACAACCGAAGGGCAACAAGGGTGTATCACCTACCACTAACCCACGTGATGTCCTAGATTGAATAATGTAGTTTTTTAAAGGTCTAGTAGATGATTTATAAATTCATTTTTTTGGAACCCTATATGAATAGGATAAATAGAATATTTTTTTAAATTATATTATCTTTTAGAGTGAAAGATGATTTTGTGGTAGAAATTAGTTAAAGGACGGAACACTACTTGTCAAGTATATTTTTTTCTTCTCTTATTATATGAAGAAATTAATTATTAAACTTTAGGTAAGGGATCTTAAAACTAAAAATGATTTATCCTAATACCTTATCTTTTTTTGAACCAATGATATTTTAAATCATTATTGATTGATGGATTTGAGGCCCTCAATTCTACAATTGTTTGTGACTGATGACCTCAATCACTCCCTATAAATATTTAAGTTTTTTCTATAATTATGTTTATATAATTTCCACCAATGTTATCCTAATCTAGATCATAATTTGGTTGTGACCCTTTCATTTCTCTTTTCCTCTTATTAAGACTAAAGTTTATTAACCCAATTTCCAATGTGGCTCTTCCCACAAAGGTATTTTCTATTTTCAACCTTTTATTTTCGAAAAACAATTTAAAATTGCGAGGATGAAATTTATTGAAGGAGGGAAGAATGTAACACCCCAAGATTTCATAGTATGCTATTTCTTCAAAGTAATCCAATAACTTGCACTACACGCAACACCGAGTTCTAGCGCACCATGACTTACCAAACTAGTTGCTCAAAAGCAGTTATGAATAGTATTAACTGAATTTTAAACTTTATATAATCCTTATAATTTTAGAATCCATATTATGTGTTTCTTAGACATAATTTAATAACAAATTCATTTTTTTCAGATAAAAGAAGTATTTTTCAAAAAATACAATTTTACCACCTTTTAATGGCGAACCGTTTTTAAATCCAATATTTGAAACTTTATATATTCAATTTGACAAAATAATCTTCTTCTTTAGAATTGGGATATAATAATTTAGTTTCAATAAAATTTTGGTGTTTTTTTAATAACTTTCATATTTTGGTGAATAGTGAAAATACTATATTTTAACTGAAAACAACTTTTTTTAATCAAAATAATTTGTAGTGTTAAATTATTCATTTTAATGGTTTGGAAGTATAAATAGATTATATTTTTACCATTTATTCTAATGTTATTCATTGGAAATAATTTCACTTTGAAATTGAACTTAAACAAGTATCAATCTTTTGTTAGTTATTATTTCTTAAAAACACGCTTTTTTGGTTTTGACAGTGGGAATTAATTTTAAATTAATAAATGAAACTTATATATTTTGAATTTTGTGAAATAGACTTAATTTTTGAATTCATAATATCAAAATTAGCTTAGGGTAAAATTTTGGTATTTTTCTGAAAACTTTCAATTGTTGATGAATAGTGAAAAACACTGAGTTATTGGTTAAAACAGACTTTTTATTTTAATAATTATTTATTTTATTTAAATTTATTTTAGGTAAAAATAGATACATAATACATATATATTTTCAATGTAATTAATTGGATTCATTTTGTAATAATATTAGATATTTAAAATTTTATTGAACTTTTCACCATCTTTTACCCAGCTCCTAAGAGAATTTGCAAATTTACATAAAACTTAATTTTACTGCTTTTGTGAGTTGAATTTCAAAAATCTAAGAGACACAGTTGATATTATTAAGTAAAATGTGGTTCAATGAGATGAAAATAATTTTTGGTGAATAGTAACTTTTGACTTTTATTTACCACACTTAAAAGTAAATAGGGTAATTTAAGGTAAAAATGATGTTATTATTACACTAACACATGTCCTAATTCTATTAGACTAGTGTAATTCGACAAAAAACAACCTTATGAATAAAATACGATCCTTTAGGTCCACTTGGATTAGATTAGGACATTTATTATTATTTAATTCAAAGAAGAGTTAAAAGTGTTAAATTAAAAGTTTAATAACTAAACAATTTTTAATATAGGGCTAAACATAAGATAAATTAGACTATAAATAATAATTAGAAATATAAAAATATTTCCTACATAATGGTATTTTATTTATATTTTTTAGACATTAAATATTTAAATTTATATATGACACAATGATGATGCAATAATTACCGTATTAATAAAAGATTAAAATAATTGATATTATAAATATCCAAATAAATGTAATTTGAGACTTTTTATGAATTAAAATAATTTTATAGGTTAATATGAAATATTAGGGTTGGTTAGATGATTTTTTTTTGAAGTAATAACGATGTTGTGAATTTAGAAAAAACAAAATACCAAATAGTGTCAAAATTGACATAAAAGAGTTTTTAAAACAAATATTATATTATTAATTGGTATTATATTCCTAAAAATATAAGGTTAGTCCAAAGGTCTTAAATACTATTATATATGTCATTAATGAACCACTTGTGGTTCTCTTGGAAGTTTATAGTAAGTTTATTAACCATATAATATAAAAATACAAAGAGACATGGTAAATGTCAAACTATTTAACTAAGAGTTAAATCTAAAAGATAAGGTTAATATAGTGACCCAAACCTGTCTAAAACCTATTGGTTGAGTGTTTTTAGACCCATAACCACCTTATCCATTAAATAATTCATTTTTATCCATTATAAACTGAAAATGAATTTATTATAAAATAATATTTTAAGTTTTTCCTAAGGTGCCCCTCACCCCTCTTATAAAAGGGCACTTCCCCTTATCTCAAATTCACACATCCAAAGCCATTTGTCTCAGCTAAACCTAGAAAACATATCCTCCCAACTATCCTACCTTCATCCTAGAGGCCTTAATTTAGTCATAAATCCAACCTAAGGATCCCTTTTGATCAAATCAAAAGGAAGAACCCGAAGAAGAGGTAAATATTTCATCACCACTTTCAAGTTCTTTTCTTCTTCCACTTCCTATTTCTTTGTTGTTTCCATTATAAAATAATAAATAAAGTATATTCTATATAATGTAATGTTATTATAAATATGGAACAGCCATATTCATTATTCTATCCATCCTTTTAATGACATGTCACCATACGTGCGTACGTACGACTTTCCGTCTCCACGTCATGGTGTAATTGTTATTCAATACATTATTATTTGGATGGGTATAATAATGATGTGTAATTGATTTAAATAATAAATATACCATGATAATGATTCTGTATATATGATATAAAATCCAATTTAACACCTTTAAGGAAATGATATTGTTGCTCGTGCGTACGTACGGATTGCCGTCTCCACGACGCGATGAGATTCATTTCCAAGTTCACCATTCATCGACGATTATAAAAGTATATATTACTAATATGTATGTAATATATGCCATAATAATGCTACAGGAGATATATATATATATGTATGTATGTATGTATGTATTTATGTAGATACATATATCTTATTCACTAACTTCCGTTCAATACGATATGAAAACAGAAACAACGTTTATGCGTACGTACGACCTACCATCTCCATAAATGGTGTTTTCTATTTCATATATCTATCTATTATAAATATTTATATTCTAAATATGTATGATTTATAAATCAAGTTTTATATTCTGTAAGTATTTAAATCGTGATCTAAATGATACGATCAAGAATAACAAGTTAAAATATGTACGATAAAGAAAGAGATTATTACCCGAAATGTTAATTTAACATGAAAATAATTATTAAATGGGTAGTATAAAGTCATAAATGAATCATGTATGATATAATAAATATTAATATGGTTATGGTATAATCAAATAACATACAATGGTCATTATACAGAAGGTTAAACATACCCTCGACCAAAGTAAAGTGCAAGGTAAGGGGTTTTCATCTCACTCCTTATTCCCGTGAGATTTATGCTATATTGCCACTATTAAATTTTGTGTGGTGTATGTACTGCCCATAATTGTATTCTTTGTGTAATACACTTCAACTTATGTGTATTTACATATTCATTGTATGATACTTCTTTCATGGGGTGTATGTTTCGTAATTTACCAAATTGGTAAGGGTTAATTTCACAATCTCTTTATTATCAGAGGTTGTTTTTATGTAAGTATCTACTAGGACATATTTATTATCAATGTCCATGTTTCAAAAAAGAGTTTTCAAAGGGATTATTTTTAAGGGAATTTTTTACTAAAACAAAATTTTAAATGTTTTAAATATTTATTCTTCTAAATCATTCTCATTAATGTCTATGTTTTCAAAATGGTTTTTAAGGATTTATTTATATGGACATAAATGTTTTTAAAATATTAATTCCTTTAAAAAGTTTCAAAGTGGTATGGGACACTTTGATTCAAAAATTTATTTACATTTCTTCCTTTCTAAATTGTGTGACTTTTAAATTTTTTATGAGAAAGGGATATTTCTCACGAAGAGTTTTACAAATCATTTTCATCTATATCAACATCCTTTGATGGATTTTAAACTTATTTGAAGTTGATTTATTATGAGAGAAATATTCCATATTGTATTGAAGGTTTTTTGATATGTTTGACTGTGGATGTGTTATTTTTATACCATTCATGGTTTATGGATAAATTATTGACATCTAGTATGCTAGTTTTAATACGAATGTTTATGTTATGTTTAAACCTTTTAATATGAGGAATGCATTGGACTTAGTACGTGATGGGTGGAGCTTGCTATAGCTCCTTGATGCATTGGTAGGTCTCATGAGACAAACTAGTGTCTTGGCACAAGGCCTTGACAAAATCTTATTTGTAGTCTTAGCACAAGGCCTTGACTATGTGGTTATGAAAGTCTGGCATTATGCATTCCATAATTATGAAAGTGGCTATTGATATTGCATGTGATTATTCGACTAGTAGATTATCCATGTGAATAAGTAAATAACATTATTTTATTCTTATCTTTGCCATATTATGATGAATTTCAAGTTTAAAAGGATTTTGTTTTAGGCTTATACATTTCCTTAAATGTTTATGCTTATTTATGAAAGTTTCTGCTGTATTGTTATCCTTACTGAGCATCTGATCTCACCCCTTTCTATGTTATATTTTTCCTAGGATGTGAAGAAGTATATTATGACTGACCTTTAGGGATAGTCTATAGGATCTTAGTGTTGTCTATGGAAACAATGTTGTTATATTTTTCCATTTTATGATGTAATGTAAACCTTATGAATGTATCTAGTATTTTCAAGGCTACTAAACTAATTGGTCTTTCAAGATTTGATATTTTGTGATCATGCCAATGATACTTAATAATGCAGCAAATCTGAGCTTCTGGGGTTGGGGCATTACAACTTATATAACTACTAGAAATTAGAAATAAATTTACATCATGAAAATAATTTAATAATTATAAAAATAATAATAAATATTCATTTAAAACTTTAATTTTTATCAATATGAACACATAATAGATGTTTAAAATTAAGAGAGTTACATTTTTTTATTTTTCTTTGTTTTAAATATTATATAGGTCATTTTTAAGGAAAAGTATCCCTTCAAAAATTTAATTTCGATTCTAAGGTGATATTTAATTAATTTACTTCATATAATAATAATTAATATGAAAAATGGCGACCTTAAAATTTAGTTTTAACCTAGGTTAGCCCGATTTATCCTTTATCGAGGTGATAAATTTTACCACGGTTATTATTAATAATGCCTAAAAATAAAAGGGACCTGTTTACCAAATTTGGAACTAATGGTTAAAAATATAGATTCTATTTTTTCAAAATTCAATTTATACAAGTGGAATAATTTAATTTTAAAACAATTTTTCAAAATGTGATGAAAACCATTTTTTAGGAAAATATATTTTTAAGCATAAAACCGTGTGTATTCATATCCCTAGCCTAAAAAAAATTCGATGAATGTTAAAAAAATTGATTGAATATAAAATATATATTTTATTAAAAAAATCATCAATAATGATTAATTTAATTTATTAAGATAAAAACACCCTACGCACATAAAAATAGTTTTTTCATAAAAACTTACCTTTATTTTCAAATGATTTTTATTTTCATTTATAATTATTTCATAACCAAAGAATTAATTTTGTACATATGTAAATAATAATTTCTTCATAATCTAGTTTGTAATATTCATATTCTCAAATCCAATGTCTAGGTGATAATAGTAACATTAAATAATAATATTTTAATAGTATATCCCAGTTCATTTAAACTTGGTGTTCCACATAACAAAGACTATCAAAGAAAAAAAGTTATAGAGAATTATATTATAAAATATTCAAGTATTTTATTCTATCCCCTTAAAACAAATTTATATCTTGAAATTATGTCACTTAAATACAAACAAATGAGGATATCTCTATTTCATTACATCCTCAGGTTCCCAAGCAGCTTCTTTGAATTTTTGATTCCTCCATAGAACTTTAACCAGACGTGTAGTCTTGTTTCATATAAATTTATATCTATAATAAAATATTTCTACTGATAGTTTTTCGAAGGAAAGATCATTATTTAGTTGTACAACCTTTGAGTTCAGTACATGTGAAGTATCAGGTGTGTACTTCCTCATGAGAGATACATGGAACACATCTAGAACTTGAGAGAGGTTCGGTGGAATTTACAAGAGATAAGCTATCATCCCTACTTGATCACGAATCTAAAATGGGCTAATATAACTAGGGATCATCTTTACTTTCTTTATGAAAATCATAACCTTCTTCCATGGATAAATTCATAGAAACAACTTATCGCCAACTTCAAACTCCAGATCTCACTAATGATTATCAACAAAACTTTTCTGTTCACTCTAAGATACCTTAATGTTCTATTGAATAGATCTGAACTTAAATACCATTTCTTTAGCTTACTCAGGTCCCAATATATTTATTTCCCCAACTTCATCCTAGAAAATTTGAGTTTTACACTTATTTACATAAAGGAGTTCATAATAATCCATCTGAATTATTGATTGAAATCTATTGTTGTAAGAAAAGTCAACTAGAGGAATGTGTTGATCCAAAATACCTTTAAAATCCATAAAAAAAATCTCAATATATTGTCTAGGGTTTTAAAGGTTCTACTAGATTGACCACCTGTCTAAGGATGATAAGTTGTATTGAAGCTCAACTCTATATCCAAAGCTTACGAAGTCTTTTCTATAACTTCAAGGTAAAACTCAAATTCTAATCAAATACAATAGAATATAAAACTCCATGAAACTTTACCACTTTTTTAATATATATTCTACTAAGTTGATCAAGATAAAACTCTTCTTTGATAGCAATAAAGTGTGATGAATTTGTATGGTAATTAGATACAACTCAAATAACATTATGACCTTTAGACATTTTGGGGAGTCTAAAGAAAAATTCCATGGTGATGTTTTCCCTTTTCCATTCTGGTGTGTATAATTGTTGTAACATCCCCTTAGACTTCTATCTCTTAGCCATAACTTGATGACATACCAAGCATAAAGACATATGCTCTAAAATATCTCTTTTCATGTCATCCCACCAGAATTACTCTTTCATATCTTTATACATCTTTGTACTTTCATTATGAATAGATAATGATTAACTATGAGCCTCATAAAATAGCTCCTTATTTAAATATGGTATGGAAGAAACACATACATGGTTCTTGGACTTTATCATTCCATCACAATCAAGGTTGAATTTAGGAACATTTATGACCTTATTCTATAATTCCATATCTTCTTTCTTCACCTATTTAATAATCACATGGATATATGGTTGAACATTTATTTGAGTAAGATAATATTTCTAAATTTCATTTAATATTTATATATCCATCCTTTAAAAATCCATAATTATTAGGTCTTTTATGATCCTCATCATATATAAGCTTACATAATCCTTTCAACTTAGAGTATCTTCTACCTTGTTCACTTTCCCAGGGTGGTAATGTATTGAGTAGTCAAAGTCTTTAATCAAATCCCACCATCTTATCTGATGTATATTTATCTCTTTTTGAGTTAATATACAATTTAAACTTTTATAATCAATATATATCACTTTTTTTCTCCATAAAGATAATGCCTCCATATATTTAATGCAAAAATTTCCACAACTAACTTCAAATCATGAGTTGGGTAATTTTTCTCATGAACTTTCAATTATTATGTTGCATAATATATAACCATATAATTCTTCATGAGAATTCATCCCAGTCCCTTCTTTGATACATCACTATAGATTTCAAACCATTCTACATTATAGGGTAATGTAAGAATAGGTGCTCTGACTAATCTTCTCTTCAGTTCCATAGAATTTTCCTCACATTCATATATCCAAATGAACTTGGATCCTTTATAAGTTAACTTTATATGTGGGTTATAGTGTCATGATAAATTCTCCACAAAGCATTGATAATAACCATCCAAACTAAGAAAACTATAGATCTCAGTCACAGTGGTTGGTTTGGCCCAATGTTCAATAACTTTGATCTTTGATAGATCCACACATATACTATCTCTTGAGTTTATATAACCCAAAAAGTGAAACTTTTTATATCCAAAGTTCAAAATTTATAAAATTTTCATACAATTTATCCTCCCTTAGGGTATTCAGTACAATCATCAAGTGATATTCATTCTATTACTTTCTATTTGAATATATAAAAATATATTCTATAAATACTTCCACAAACTGATCAAGGTAATATATAAAGTCTTTATTCATTAAATTTATGAAGATAGTGGTAGAATTAGTAATACCAAATGGAATACCTATATATTTATAGTGTTCATACCATGCATATAATATTTTCTTGGTTATATCCTCCTTGTTTTCTCTCAACTGATGATATCCAGAATGAAGGTCAATCTTGGAAAAGTATTGAGATCTACATTTTTGGTCAAACAATTCATCAATACAAGGTAGAAGAAACTTATTCTTGTTTTTGATCATATTAGGTTTCTGATAATCAATACAAAGCCACACAGATATATTTCTATTCTTAAAAAAAAGAACAAGTTCACCACAAGTTGGCACACTTGGATGAATAAATCCCTTATCAAGATTCTCTTGGAGTTTCTTTTTCAATTTCTATAACTCAATCAAGACTATTCTATATGGAGTTTTTAAAATAGGTGTAGAACTAGGTATGAGTTAAATTGAGAACTCAACTTCACGATTTGGTGGAACACTAGAAAAATCTTCCTAAAATATATCCATAAACTCCCATATAATAGGCATATCATTAATTTTGAGTTTCTCCCCAACCATTTGAGATAAACACCCCTTTTGAATAGAAATCATGACCCATATAATGGATTCAATTTCCATTGGAAGTTCATATTTATCGTCACACTGATAGATGATCATAGGTTGGTTTGAAATATAAAATGTGACTTCCCTTCATCAGTAAACTATTTGGGATTTATATAAGGAAAGCCAATCCATTCCCAAAATAAAATTGAATTCAACTACAGGTAGAATAATGATATTTGGAGAATATTCCCAAAAAAATCAATTGGATAATAGGCATAGACCTAATATGTGATCATCATACCATTAAAGGGTTTCAATACTAATTCAACATCTAATTGTTAAGGTGGTACTATGATAACCTTATCAAATTCATTAGATATAAAAGCGTGGATATATCCAGAATCAAATAATACATTAGCAATTTTATAGTGGATGGTAAGTGTACCTTTTACTACTTTGTTATCGTAATCCACATAAGCAATAGTGATTTTATGAGATTCCATTTGTCTTTAGGATTAAAAGGTTACTAATGTTGATAATTATCATTTAACTTCATGTTTGAGAACTAGTTATCATAATTACCATATTCCTTGCATTTGAAACACTAGTTTGCAGATGGTGCATTCTGTGTGGTTTTCCTCCATCGTTGGCTAACTTTTTCCAATCACTTGGGCATTCAATTTCCCAATGAACTTCATTTACACACTTAAAACATTTACCAGTCCCCTTAAGATAATTTCCTCTATGTTTCCTTCAACACTTAGAGCACAAAAGGAAAGTTCATATTATTCTCTCCATGGATTTTAGAATTTACTTTGAATTATATCTTTCATTTATTATTAAAAAAAGAGATGGATAAGTAACTCTAATATCTATTTTCACCTTGGTAATACATGGAAAAATTTCTTTATAGCTTCTAAAATCTCTTATGGCTAACTACCTTATGATACTTGGTTTTAAGATACTTAATAATTGATCAAACTTAATTTTAAGTTGGATGATAATACCAGAAGCATACCTCGAAAGTCTTGCGAAATTTTCCTAATATGTACTAACGGATTAATCATTCTTATGATTTAGATAAAGGAATTATGTCTCTATTTTCATACAAAGAATAAGAGGAAAATACTTACTGAAAAATAATCTCTTAAACTCATCCCAATCCAAGGAGTAAATTTCTTCCCATTACCTTGTGTTATAGATAAGACTCCACTATTGATCTGATTCTCGTTCCAAATTATAAATATCCAAATTAACATTTTCATATTCAAAAAACTAGAGAACATAAAACAAATTTTTAGTGTTACTGATCCTTTCTCATCAATTAGTGTATTACTCAACCCAATAAAAGAAGTCATATGTTTCCTTACGAAGGAATAAATAGAATGTTGTTCTCTACTTTTCTCATTTGGAAGTTCAACATGATTCATAGATTTAGAAAGTTTTATAATCATTTCAATGATATTTTTTATTCCAACTCCCATAACATTTGGTTTATTAGGAGTACACTCATTTTTTTCCTATCAGATTCAGTATTAACACGATTCCTTCTTTTATATCCTTTAAATAAAACCAAAAAACATGGTGTAAGCAATACTAATAATAGTGGGAAAGAAAATAATCATGAAAAATCATTTATTGGATGCTTAAATAACGACACATTTTTTCAATTTATGACACATTAGGTTTACCCTAGGTCATCAATGATCATTTCCAAAACCTTAGTATATTATCCTTTTCTTAGACTTATCCACAAGTTTCTTACTAAAATTTTCTAATCCTAGTTTTTAGTGGTAAATTAACTTTTCTCTAATAATAACTATAATGACCCATAATTTTCATTCATAGATATTACATCTTATTAGATGAATATTCACTTCATAACATAACAAACTATGCTATAATTTTATAGGTACAGTATCTTTGGAAATTTGGAAACATAAAAAACTTGTTCATAAGTGAACTAAATCATATTACACTAAGTTCTTAATAACTATCACCCTTCTTAGATATATCATACTTAATACCTTTCTTTATAACCTGGGAAAATGAAACATAAGAAAGGGTGAGCTCAGCGGCTTAGTGAGGCTAAAAAAGGAAGATATCAACATAATATGAGCATTAGGGTTTCTAAATGTGATCATATCATTTGAAAAACCATACCTTGTATATCATTGATCATAATATTGAATCATTTCCTAAAACTTGTTAGCTCATAAGACATGAATCGTAAAGGAATCAGAGAACATGATCCATGAGAGTATAACATTGGCATAAGACATAAGTTTGTGGCATACACACAAGCATAGAAATTAATTTCCTTATTGGTAAAGGATTAATGTCAATAATATCATAGTGAATTGGGTTCACTCCCCAAAACATCATAGTATTCAAGTTTAACTCCCAAGACTATCATAGAGGAAAGATTCCCTTACCGAACTGGGTTCACTCCCCATTCTAGTCCTGTTTATCTCATATGTGTTTCATAAGATCATTAAACTTTAATCATATCATAACCTATGAAAATGAATGGGTTTTATAAACATTTCATTATAGAATAACTTTCAGAAAAGAAATGAGTTTCATAAACATTTCATCAATTCATCATAACACAACCCATGGAAGAGGAATGAGTTTCATAAATACCTTTCCATCATAATCATAAACCATACAAAGAAAGAATAAGGATGGTACCCTTGTATAATATTCCAAATAAATCATAAGTAACATCAAATGATGTTATCATTAATGAAAAATTTATTTAAAATATTAATTGGAACATTTTTCAAAAAAAATACTGTTTTCTATTTGAAATCAATTATTTAAAATCTAAAAATTTCCCAAATATTACGGTAAAAATTTTCTTTGAAAATAAAATTGTATTTTTTTTAAAAAAACTTCAAATATTTTAGTGGTCATTATACAAGAAATTCTATTCATGCTACAAAAGTTAAAAGAAAACATTCCTTTCATATTTTTGTAAAAAAAGTCAATAAAACCTCATTTGGAAAATTAAATAAACATTACTTTTAAAATATATTATAAGAAATTCATTAATGGTTAAAAATTATTTTAAAAAATCATAGGATAATATCAAATATTTTATCAATAACATTTTTAGAAAACATGTATATGGAAGAAATTTTGTTTTTCAACTTAAGGAAAAAACAAAGTTAGTTTTATTTAAAAATGTTCTTTCAGATCTTGAGTACTTAAATTTAGTAAAGTGAAAGGAAAACATGTATTATAAAGAAATAAATATAGGATAATAAAATTCATGGGTTTATCATGAGTTAGATACTAATATTTCATCATTTGAAACTTGATCATAAACAATCCTGGTAAACAATGAGATTATAATATAAAACCATTACCTTAGGTCCAAATTCCTTCATACGTGTTTGAAAATCCTATATGATAAATATATATTTATTATAAATATATTATATAACCACACACACATATTTAATATCATATATTATTTACTTATAACCTTTTATCACCCATTTATTAACAATTCTTTATTAAAATCAATATTCTGGGTGATAACTGTTTCGTTTTTCATGCATTTTTTGGTTTAAAATTTTGGTCCTTGTAATTTGATCATGTTTAAATCATAGAAATAATTTTAATAATGATATAAATATCTCATATATTTATTATTTACATATTTATATTCATCCATAAAATTAAGATATATAAAAATGAATTACACCATTCATGGAGACGGTAGTCCGTATGTAAGCATGAACGTTGTTTTCACTTCTTGATGGATGGAATGAAATAAAGATAAATAATAATTAAACATTAAATAAAAAACATTATATAATATATATAATATATATTTATTAAATCTAATCTTATTACCATAAAAGTAAAATGGAAACAAAAAACAAAACATATCAATTTGTGGAGGTGGTAGTCCACACATACGAATGGGCAACATTGTCATTTTCCAATAGATTAGAAGGTAAGAAGGTTCATATGATATTATAATTATATAATAATACTTATTTAATAAATATAATATATAAAAATTAAACCCATCATAATACCCACCTATAAAATATGGCGATGAAAAATTAATTGTGTCATTATGTGGAGATGATAAGACACATGTACGCATAAACGATACTTTCGCTTACTATTTGATGGGAAAGAGGTTTGATAATGGTAGTTTAATAATCATAATAAAAATTTAATACATTTATGATACTTAATTTTATATTTTATGATAAATAACACAGATTTAGAGGAGTTAAAAGAATAAGTAAAAAAAGAAAGTGATCAGTTTTGGTGATTGCCTATTCTATGAAAGAACTCATTTGGGTCTCCTCTTAAGGACCCTAAGGTTAGTCTTTTGGGGAGAAAAAAACCTATATAAAATGGATAAGTAATTTTATAAGGGATTTTTTTAGGTTTTTATCTATCTACATGACTCAAAGTGGTGTAAAGAGAAAGGAGGGATCTCCTATTATAAGGGAGAGAGAATACACACTCAAAATTTCATAGAAGATTAAAATACAATAAAGTAATTCTCAAGAAAAATTCTTCCAAATGGAAATAAATTATAGTGAAAAGAGGATATCGTCTAAGTAAAATTATAAAATAAAATTTAGATTGGTTTTTGCATCACTTTAAACCTTATCATTTTTATTAACCCCTTCATTAAACATTTTTTAGCTTAACCATAATACAATTATTTCAATCTTAAAGGGTTAAAATTTTATCATAAATGGAAAAATGACTCATTAATGTATCATGGTTGATATTTTAAATCATATTCCATTCAATTGGTTGATGATAATATTTTTATGAATTTTAAATCATTTAATAAAATATTATTTATTATAAAATACTATTAATGTCAATTTTGGAACTATTCATTTAAGTTGTCTTTAAAGACACCAATAGTAATATGTAATTAGAATATAATTGTTTATGAAAGGAATAATATGTTATATTAATCTAAAAAATTCATATAAAACTATAAATCACTCAAATTATATTACTTTTAATATTTTAAAAATCATTTATTTTATTTTTATATTAATTGAAGAAATAATGTGTAAGCATTGCATAAGAATTTAAGGTAATTATATAAATACTAAAAATTAGAAATAAATTATCATCATAAAAATAATTTCATAATTCTAAAAATAACCATTAATATTCATTCACATCTTTCTTTTCTCCCTATGTGAACACATAATAGATAATTAAAAGTAAGATAATAACATTTCATATTTTTCTTTGCTTTAAAAATCATATAGGTTATTTTCATAAAAAATTTTCCCTAAAATAAATAAATTTAAATAATAAGGTGATAATTGTTTAATTTAATTCATCCAATAAGAATTAAGATGAAAAGTTTTGACCTTAACATTTAGTTTTAAAATATGTTAACTTGATTTTCCCTTTACCAAGGTGATAAATTTTACCATGGCTAATATTCACAATGCCTAAAAATACAAGGGACATATTTACCAAATATTGAAATCATGATTCCAAAATTAGAATATATTTTTTACAATTAAATTTTTATAAGGGATATAAATTAATTTTAAAATAAGTGTGAAAAATACGTTGAAAACCGTTTTTAGAAAAATACATGTTTACGCATAAAAATGGATTTATTCCTATCCCATGCATAAAATAAATTAGATGAATGTTAAGAAAAAATATTTATTATATAATATAAAATTTTTATTAAAATCATTCACCAGTAGTGATTAATTCAATTTATTAAGATAAAAACCCCATGCATGCATAAAAATGGGTTTTTTAGAAAAAAAAATTCTTCATTTTGAAATATTTTTTTAAATTATTTGATAACCAAATAATTAATTTTATACATATATAAACCATAAAATTTTCATAATTTAGTTATCCTTATTCATACCCACCAATATAATGTCTTGGTAATAATTTTTACATTAAATAATGATATTTTAATAGTATATCACAGTTCGTTTAAACTTGGTGTTGTGTGTAATGTAATATATCAAAGAAAAAATTATAGAAAAATATATTATAAAATATTGGTGTGTTACAAAAACATGTCATGGTTCTAGAAAAACCCAGTTTCTCCATCTATCAGAAACTTCAATCAAAATTATATAGAAGCCACACTAGTACCACTATTGGGTTTTTTAATGGACAATACTTATGAAAAGAAAATATAAACAATAAACTAATTTTTTTTACACCACATGATATATCCATTAATTTGTAATGATTTAAATAAATTAAGAATACATAAATTTTCTTTGATGATATTATATGTATAAGATTCTCTACATGATCTTAATTGGGACCACTAAAAAGAATCTGATGTTCTCCCTCCTCCTAAAGTATCCATGAGTTTTATGAATCCTCAAATGATTGGGAAGGATCACTTTCAAGCTGTATTTTTTATAGAACCCTATGTTAAAGGCTTGAATACAATTAGTGAGAGATCTTCCATTTTAGTAGTTTTAATGGAATTAATTTTATATTTTAATGCTACAATTTTAACATGGATTGAACCAGTTTGTATAGGCCTCCAAGGATATCAAACGTTCATCCTATTTATGAAATGTTTCATAAATGTTTCCAAATTTAAAACTCTTTTTAGAATCTAGTTGAATTCCTCTATAAATTGTTTAATATTAAAACAATTATTTTGGACATTCAAAATCCTATAATCATCATCACATGATAATCTAACTAAACATGATATCTTATAGTATGGGAAGGAATAAATTCACACATTATCACATAAAATGTACACTATAATGCATTAAAACACGGAATAGTGAACCTCAACACATCATGGTTTACACTAGCATAAACCAAGACATAGATTATACCATCACGTCATGGTTTTGAATTTATTTCACATTTATAATAGTTATAATTCCCATAAAGTCCACCATTTACTTTCTCACTCTCATAAACTCCCCTATTCAAATATCTAAAAAACACTATTAACTGGACATTCCATAAATTAATAAAATATAAAATTTATAATTCATCTAATATCTTAGGTCATCTCCACTACAACATATCGCACAATATCTACAGTATTTATTTTATTAATGAAATTCATTAAAAATAAATTACACAAATAATTAATTAATTAATTAAATTCCACCAACACCTCACATTTATAGAAAATTAAAAACACCTCAAAAAATTACCAAAATACAACCAATGAATATAAATCATATACCAAATCCAATGGTGTGCACAAAATTTTATTCTAAAACCAAAAATATTACTATTTTACCTTAGATATCCAAAAATTATCAAAAAATTTGAAACTCGCAAACTTTAAATTTTCATATTTCTATAATTTTATTGATGAAAAATGTTCTTCCCAACATAGAACTATAATATTTATCATAAATAACAATGTTTACCCTTTAGAAATTATAAATTCAATTTTAAGGGTTTATGAAAATTTTGGATTAATTAATCATTTGTTATTTAGAGGTATAATAGAAATTTTGGATTCGAGTTTCTCATTATTTTTAAGGAGTGAAATGAGGGTAGAAAAATAATATAATATTGAATTTTGAATTGTTAAATATTTATTATTTCATTTCAAAGGGTATTAATGGATGTAGTATTCCATGGAAAGAAAACTAGATGTTATATTCTATAAAATTGATTTTATATTTCATATTCCATAGCGTGATGATTAGATATATGTGAAGAGACCTTGATGATGATTTTGGGTGTTGATAAGTCTTAAAAATTAAATTGAACTCATAAAGTGGATTAATAAATGGAGATATGTGAGTTGATACTAGTTGATACATGACCAAAATAGCATTGAATTTACGCAAATAGTAGGAGTTATCTTATAAAAATCATTCTATATTATGGTGTGGTGTTTGGATTAACTTCACATTAGATGCATTTTATGACTTTTTTATTGAATAAATTCACTCATTATTATTATAAGTATTTAAATTTTTTATTTTTTTACAACATTATCATGGATGGGTTAGATTCTTATTGGAGTTGAGGTAAAATTTTAATGAATTTTTGTTGAGTTAATGCACATCGTAGTGTAAATAGGGATGTTTAGATGTAATGAGGATAATGTAGAAGAATATTTTTTATCTTATGTAAGATAATCACACTATAACACAAAATATTTCACCATTAATATGATCTTGAGGTGTTTTGAGTATAGGTATACACTGCAAATAGACCCAATAAAAGTTTGGTGCCACACTAGTTAAGGTGCTGAAAGAACCTTACACTACAAATATATTTTCCCTCCCATAATGTAGGAGTTAAAACCAAAGTTTCTTGGACCTAAAAACTTATTACTTCACTAGATTTATGGGAACAAGTTGATCATGATATAACTAGTGTGGTAACATGAAATAGGTGCATATATTTTGTGGGTCTCATCAAAGATTTGAAATAGATATTTTATATATCTTTCATATCTGACCACCACACCATAGACTAAGACATCATCCTGATATAATGAATGATATGTTTATAAATAAGTGGATATATACTTGTGATAATGTGTAATGAAAAGTAGATTAAGATCTGATATAAATGGCCACCTATTCTAGGGAGATTTTCACTAGGTATGAGGATAAGAAAAAGGGTGTGGACATAATCCAAATTCCAAAGGAACTTGGGTTAGGATATAAAGATTGATCAAATTATTGACAATTATCTTTAATTATTTTAATATTAATTCAAGACAATATTTATTTATTACTTTTTCTCGTTTATAGTAAAACAAGAACATGGGTACCAGGAACAAAATTTTTGTACACTAAGGATTAGTCACTCCATAACAAGATTGGGAGAACCTTCTAAAAACCCTTATGCAATATTTATTATTTCCCACTCTATATATTACTATAACATCATCGCAATCAAGATATAATTTAAAAAATTGGTGATGGTAAGAACATTTATCAAGATTTGGTGTTTCAATAACAATTTATCCACCCCCATCTTAGTGGTGGCGTACTCTCTCTTGGGCCTATCAGTTGGTATTAGAGTAGGTTGAAGTTCTAACATTTAATATCTAAGAAAATGTTCTTGTGTGTATTTATCATATTGTTTCTATGTTCTTTACCATAGATCTAAGTTTGTTCTAAATTATAAAATATTTTTATCAACGATATTTATGGATGATATGAATACCACAAACAAAAAAGAGTTATTATGTTTGGTGAAAATGGATTTTATCTATGGAAGGAGAGTATGATTCTATATATTCTATATATTGGATTAGATGTTCTTAAAATTATGTATAATGATTTAAATATTTCCAAAGTTGGTAAAACTATATTTTACTTGATAAAAATGATATTGAAGTCGATGGGAAAGCATGAAATATGTTACTTTTATCCCTCTTAGAGAAGGATTTGGCATGAGTTATGGGAACCAAAACATTGAATATAATATGGAATAAACTCAATGATATCTATGAGGTAGATAAAATGGTAAATTATTCACGAAAAAAATATTTTAGGATCAATTTGATAATATTTAAATCAGAGAATATGAAATATCAGATGAATTCTTCATTCAGTTGAACAAAGTTGTTATCTTGATTTGAAATTATGGTGAAATTCTTGAATATTCTACCATGATAAAGAAATTAACGAGAATCCTCCTAGATAAATTTAATATGAATATTTATTCTCTAAAGGATTAATATGTGGATAAATAATCTAAATAATTTCTTTATGTCCTATAAGATGAGGAGAGGTTCACCCTTAAGGAGAAAATCAAAATCTGAGAAGGAAACCATATTTGATGTTTTAACAGGTTCAAAATAGGTAAAATTAAATAAGTGTCATGTGGAAGAAACTGATGTAAAACATGCTTCCATGGATTTTAATGAATTTATATATTTATTTTCTAAAGGCATATACTGAGGAAAAGGTAAATGTATAGGTAAAAATTCATTTGAGTGTTTTAATTATGGTAATATTGGACACTTTTAAATTAATTTAACTAGGAAGTAAAAAAGAAGATATAATTAATTACCAATCTTATGGGTTATTAAGGAGAAATAAGGTGGTAGAAGGCAGCAACATAATAAAATTATCAAAAGGTAAAGAATAGGCCAAAACAATAAGGAAGAATAACTTTCTCTCAAAAAATGATTCTATGTATTAGGGTAAAGAAAGTGAAAAAGAGATAAATGATCATAGGATGGAAGGAAAATTAATTTCATAGATAAATAAAACCATCCCAAATATCCTTTAAGTGAAGATGAATAAGGTAGTATTTAATAAGAAATTAGTGATAAAGAAACACTAAAGGATTTTAAATTAATAATGGATCTCATAGTGTTCTTGAAAGAAAACAAGAAGAAGGAAAGTGAAAAAGGTACTGAAATCTAAGAACGAACCATTGTGGAAATATCTTAGTGAATAAAAATCCAAAGATAATGTTAAGATACAAGTATATTTCACACAAAATATAGGATGTCTTAATTAAATCCTTGAATACAAGGATAATATGCTTTATATTACCTTAGAAAATCTCATTTCCAAAAACAAGGAGGTAAAAGATCTTGAGATGAAGCTAGTTGTGGCTAAAAATTCTGAAAGAAATTTCCTTGTTATAGAGTTTAAAATTTTTGTGAAGGAAGTTGTTGGATAATCCAAAATAGAAGATTAAGTTTCTAATGATACAAAATAACTTGAATATTTCCCTATAGTTCCATGTACTATCATATTGGACACCCAATCATGAAACTCAAGTGATGTAAGCAATGATAAAAATGGGAAGAAGGTAAATAAATCACTTAAAAATTATAATACATCCATTAATACATCAAATATTTGTGATAAAAATTATAAGAGGAGTGGGGTGTGAAATAATAAGAATATTGAGGTTAAGAATAAGTAAAAATCCATGGTAAAGGAATATTAAACTAGTAAATAGAAGGATAATTATAAGGTGATGTTTTTAAATTAGAATTCTAATAAACAAGATTAATTTCAAGAATCAATTTATCACTTGGGGAAGTTTCACTCTAATGAAATATTATATTGTTTTAAAGTGTAAGGTTACAAATAATATGTGTTTTAGTAAAATTTATCACCTACCCAATAAAAAATAGGCCATGTATCAAGGTTTAGTCAAATTGAGGTTCCCAGAGTCCATCTGAGACAACATATAAAATAGAAGGTACAATTAAAAAATTGTTTTAATTCTATTCAGAAAACTTATTAAAGGTGTAATAAACCTAGACACACAACCAATAAGTATATCACAATAATATTTGAGAAGTTTATGTAAAGGTATAATTATAAATCTATCAAGAGGATGAACAATCTAGAGAAAGTAATAGTGGTTGAGGTCTATTATAAATATTAAAAATGAGAGAAGCCTTAGATACTAGATAGTGGATACTCATCATAAATGGTTTGGGATAAGAATCTCTTGCAAAATATCTCAATGTATTATGAAGGAGATGTTAGTTTCAACAATTATGGATCACTCAATATCAAAGTAGATAAAGAAACCAAAATTAATGAGGAGAAAGTTGAATCCAATAACATTTTATTTATTGATGGGATGAAGCATAATATTTTGATAGTTTTTAATATTTGTGATAATGGGAATGAGGTGATATTTTGAAATGATAGATTTTATACAAGAATGTAGAAGGATATAACAATCATCATCAAGGAACATAAAATAGGAGACAATCTATTTCATATTTCTAATGAATATAATAGTTGATGCATGATTCTAAAAGAGGAAAATCATATATGGAATAAGAGGATTTTTCACTTGGGATAAAAGAACATAGATAATATCATCAAGTATGTATCTTTAAGGGATCTATCAAAGATACATCATAAAATAATCATCAATTTTGATACATATCAAAAATGTAATATAGTGAACAAGAGTCACAAGGAATTGGAAATAAATTTGAAGAAAACTATTGATTTGATACACTTGGTTGTGTGTGGTCTGATGAGCTTAAAGTTAACCAATATAAATAATTACTTTAATACTATTGTTTATTATTTTACTTGAACAACTTATAAATATTATATTTCAAGTAAATCATAATCTTTTCAGAGATTCAAACACATTTGGTGGTGTGCTGAAATTAAAAGGTATATGTTATCAAAAGTTTTTTGTATTGAAAATGGATCTAAATAAAAGAATTAATACTTTTAAGAATATCTTGAGATTCACAGAATAGGGAAATAATATAGAACTCCATACACATCCCAACAAAATGAAGTAGCTAAGTATATGAGCTTTATTTTGGTGTATATGGAGAGATCCATGTTATCAAAGCATAGCACTTTGGAATTATTTTAGAGAAAATACATAATGTAAACTTTCTATATTCCTAATAAGTTACTACTTTTAATGTATTTGGTTAACATAACTTATGATATGTTATCTAGAAAGAATCTAAGCATAAAGATCCTAAAAATATTTTGTAACCGTTTTTACATCAAGATCAAAGTAAGACACTTTGAAAAGTTTGATGAGAGAGATAATAAAGGAATATTTATTATTTTTACTCTGGGTGGAAGGAGTTACCAGTGTTGAAATTATAATTCGAGAAATATTTTTGAGATAATTGATTTAATTGTTTGAGAAAAAAATTATTCACAAACATAATTTCTCTTTGATGATGAATTTATAGAATCATTTGGAGATGATGTTAGAATTCATGGGAGTTTTCTAGACACATAAGAAGATTTTAAAAAATCACATAATTATTTTTAAATATTAAATAACAAATAAATACCCAAGAATAAAAAAACTAAGTTCATGATTCTTAGGAATCATGTGTATATGGAGAAAATTCTTAGAGATAACAACAATGGAGTTCAAACCTAGAGTAGTTTTAGGAATTCCAATCACACCTGCTTACTTTCACAAGTTGAACTGAAAAGTTTTAAAGAGGATTTGTAAAATGAGGATTGGATTGAATTAATAGAATAAGAGCTAAATTAAGTTGTGAATAATAACACTTGGGAATCTGTGTCACATCCCAAAGGAAATATTTTGATAAGGGTGAAGTGGGTTTTTATAAATAAACTCAATGGGATAGGTAAAACAATATGGAACGAAATTCATCTTGATTTTAATGGATTCTATAAAATTAAGGGTGTCAATTTCAATGGTTTATTTTCTCTAATCACAAGTTCTAAAATGATTTAGTTTTTTTTATGATTTGTGATTGAATTAATTACAAAATTTTTAAAATTTATATAAAGTTAGTGTTTCTAAATGTTGAACTTGAGGAAGGGTTATACATTGAATAAATAGAAGGTTTTATACTTGATTGTGATAGTTATCGAGCATGAAATATGAAGAAGGATTTATATAGGATGAAAAAGTTACCCAATAATGGTATTTATAGTTAGATATTAGTTTAAGGAGAATGAAATTAAATAAAGGGAAAAATATATTTTAATATTTATGTCAATAGAGATGACACAAATTCACTCATTGTGATTATGTATGTCGATGAAATTATTTTTGGTTGTGAATAAGGAAGAATCTTGTGGGGAATTTTATACTAAAATGAAGATACACTTTAAGATATTTATTATTTTTAAGATGGTATTTTTTTTGGGTTTATAATTCAAAAATATAGAAGGTTCTATATTTCTATCAAAGGAAAACTATACTCATGAGTAGTTGAAGAAGTTTGGTATGGAAGAATCAAGAGACGTCTCTACCCCTATATCACTTGGGATTAAGTTGTCCATTTATGAATAAGGAATAAGTTTATATCAAAATGAATTCTAAAGTCTCATTGGAATTCTACTTTTATTGATAGTGTTTAGACCAGACATCTTGTTTTTTAACACTTTATTTTCATGATTTGAAATTAATCCTACGGAGTCATATCTTTTAGTGGTGAAATGAATCTTGGGATATATTAAAGGGAATATATATTTCAGTTTGATGTATGAAAAGACCATACAATTTCATACTTATGGTAATTTAAATGTAGATTGTAAGATCCTAGATTTCTCTATAAGGTATGTTTTACTTACATTTCAGTTTATGCCCTTTATTTTAGTTAATTAAGTGCTTTCCAAAGTCCTTAGGGGGATCAGGGGGTGTTATGGGGGATTCAGGATGTGAAAAAGGGGGAAAATGAGTTTTATGGGCTAGCCGCATGGTCTATGCATGTTTAGTGATAACCGTGCAGGCATCCTAGGTAAACCATGCTGGAGGTGGATTTTTGGACAGTGGCGTCCGAACGGTTTGCGCACGGTTTGAAAAATCGTGTAGGTAAACCATACGGCCCAAAAACCATTAAAATATTACAAAATCAACACTCTGGGATTTTATATCTCACTCAGGATTTTCCTCCTCCTCCACCTTTGCAACCCTAGGAACGAACAAAATGGACCAAGAGATCCCAAGGATTGATATCCTTCAATTCTTGACTATTTGGAGTGTCTATGGATGAGAATTGAAGATTTGGGTGAGTCTAATATTCTCCTCATCTCTCTTTTCTGGTTTAGGTCTTGTGTTTTGGGAAATTTCCATCCGAAGCTCTCAAATCTCTCTTTTTCGATGATATATAGGTTGAGGCTTCAAAGGGGTGTTGAATCAGGATCTAAGGCTTTAGTTGAGAGTGCATTCTCCAACGGATTCAAGGTAGGTGGTCTACAAGTTATATCCCTTGGGTTTTGAGTATATTTGTGCATATAGGGTTTTTATTCTTTCCCTATTTTGATGAGTTATTGATGCCTTAACATGATGTGTTATAATGTGTGTCTAAATGTTTAGTTGAACCCCTCTTGATCCCCTTGGGATGCAAGGTGGATGAATTGACCAAATTAGGGCCACCCATGGGGTGTGTTAATATTTGTTGGACCTAGAGTTTAGTTAAGTAAGTGTAAGTTCATTGTGAAAAAACATAGATACTATGATGAATTGTCAATATGCTTGAAGGATGTGTAATTGGTGTTCAGTAAAACACTTAGGTTGGGTAATTACCTAAGAGGTTGTTTGGTTAGAATGAGATAGGGTTAAAAGGATAAATGGAAAAATTCTTGGGATTGGCTTTATACTGGAATATGATTAGTGAGATAGGCATGGAAAATGGGAATGGGGCTAAAGGGGTTAAGTAATATGAATAATGAATGTGTTAATAGATTGAGGGAAAATGTTAATTTTCCATTTATTTAGGTTGTTATGACGTTTTAAATGATGTTGGATTTTTTGTTGTGATATGGTGATTTGTGGTGAATGATTAATAAGTATGTGCACATGGTAGGGTAGAGTGGGGTGTTGACATGAGGTTCTACGCCCATGGGTTGAGTTGGACCGAGGTTCTAGATCCTCCCCTAAATGAACTAGTTAGGAAAGGGGATGAAGTTCTATTCCTATAATGGTTGCATTCCACCTGGACTGAGGCTTTGAGGTGAGGATATTGGGAATTGTTGTGATATGATACCTAGTGAGATAGGACTTGTTTAATTCCCACATTTTAAAAACGTTGATCATGCCTAATCCATTGAACACATGAAAAAGGGTGAAATTATAAATGAGATTTCTTGGAAGTGAACATGGGTTATTTGATTGGTTAACTTAAAGGAACATAAATAAAGATAGTGTATTAAACTGTTTACCTTAAATTTCCTTTATTTAACATTTTTCATGAACTATCTACCTTGTTGGATATTTTGTAGACACTATTGGTGGTGGCCTACTGAGTTATACTCACACCCTGATCGGGCCACCATTGGGTACCTGAGCAGATTTCATGCTTGCAGGCTATGACAAGGGGAAGATCCCTATGCTAGGGAGTTTAGTTAGACATGATCATGTTGGGGTGAGGTTATATACTTAGATTCTGGACCATTTTGTGGATTCTATTGTTTTTCTTATTTTGGATTTTGTTCACTTGATACTATAGCACGACATGACATATTTATTGTTGTTTATGATTATACATAGTCTTGGGCTTGGTTATTTATTCATGTTATGGATTATTATATTTTGTTTCTGTTATTGCAATTATTATTAACTATAGATTACTATGGTCTTGAGGGTATAGTCTCCCCACGTGACCTATTGAACCCTCACTGCTAGTCGGAAACCTCTTGCGTTTGAGGAGGCACGCTTGAGGTCATGTAGCAACTTGGATTAGGGCACCATATTAGTGGCTCCTGGGTTGGGTACATTACAAAGTGGTATTAAAGGAGTTCATTTCTCTTTCTTACTATTTGGGGATGGTATAATGGAGGTTAAAAATGTGTCAGGCCTTGGTAATGATCTCATGCTTGGGAGTAGCTAACCCATGTACGGGGGAAAACCCAAGTCACTATGGGAGGTGATTATTGTTCTTATTGTGTGTTGTTACATTTGATGATATTTCACCATTAGGTGATGCACTTGTTTTGTGGTTTGATGGTTTTGTGATATTTCTCTCATGGCCAGAAAGGTACGAGTTTGTGCATTCATGCATCATTCTAGGCACCTATGTAGGAAAGCGACATGCATCATGATAGAAATACACACGGTATGGGTGTGCATGATATAAAGGTTAGTATGCATATGTTTTCTTAAAATGTAATGAATTGTGCCTAATGATATGGTATGAATGGGTAAAAAGGTAAGTGAGGATGTCAAGTAGTATTTTAAAAATGGTGTTCACTAAGGAAGTGGAATTGGGTTAACATGTTGTAAGTGTAAATTGGGATATGGAAATAGTTTTGGATGGGTGTAAAAGATAAGGATCGTAACCATGTGAATTAGGTACCCATGTTAGCCATGGCCTTATGAGAGTTGGCCAAAGGTAGTGATCCAATTGTGTGTGGCCTCATTTTGGTAGTGTCTATGAACTGGTTTGGTTATGACAAGTGATGGGTTTACTTATGTGTACTTTTTGCCTTTTGTAAAAGTGTTATATTTGCATTCTAAATCTCATGTTTGGAATTGTAGAGAAATTACACCTTGGAGACGTGCGCTAGTTGGGAGACATGAGGATGTTACTGAGAACACTCCTCCAATAGTGGATTAAGAGAACGTGGTGTTCCAAGGAGATAGGGAAGAGCAGTTCTGTGAAAACATTGATCTTTTTATGCAGATGATGGAGTGAGACCTAGGGAGGGTTGCGCCGAGTATGTTCGAGCTGACCAGAGAGTTTCAACTACAGCACCCTATGATATTTACTAGAGAAGGTGGTTCAAAAGTAGTATAGTTTTGGATAGAGTCCTTCCAAACTGTTCTCGAACATCTAGAGAATCCTCTCAAGAAGCAATTCAAGTTGGCTGCCTATATGCTGAGAGGTCAAGAAAAGCGTTGGTGGGACATTATGGTTTAGGCAGAGCAGACTGAAGGAATGATGTGGAAAGATTTTCAAGATAATTTTTTTGATCACTTCTATCCAAAAAACTTGAGGTAGGAGAAGGATAAATATTTTATGAGGTTGACTCAGGGGACAATGTCGGTGATAGACTATGCTAGTCATTTAACCTATTTGAGACGCTTCGTTCTGATGTTGATGGTAGATGAAGCAGCTGTGGTGAAACACTTCTAGGACAGGATGAGACATGATATAAGATATCAAGTGAATATATTTCATCTAAAATGGGTTTCTAAAGTGGTGGATCAAGCCCTTATCTCATAGGTGAACCTGAAGGGAGATTCAGGTAGTGGACTTGTGGTTCCAACTGGGTGATCAAGTGGTGCGTCTTTTGATATTATGAAGTGCCACTTTGGATCCTTTTAGCAAGGGGAAGCTCACATGGCAGTCAGAAGAGGGGGCCAACTTCTTAGGGTGGAAACCAGGTCTTATGCTATCACTACAGTAGGCTAGGGCACATGCGTGACTAGTGTCCCTACCCACCGGTCAAGTTCCAAGCATGCAGTAGGTTAGGCCAGGTGCAGTGGTTCTATAGGAGCCCACGATAGTCAGGGAATGATGGGGGTCATAGGTAGATGCTGAGTGTAGGAAGGGGGTTGGTTACCCCGTATCAGGTGGGTAGTTGGAGTTCCACAGGCTGTATTGGTAGGGGCCGTGGACATGGAACTCCAGGGCGAGAACACCCTTACCAACAGAGTAGTGCAGTGTAGGGTAATCAGGCTAGAGCCCAGGGTAAAGGGGAAGGTCATCTCCATGCATTTCAGGTTACACCTGAAGGTGGAGAGGCAAGACTGTCTACTATTCGAGGTACAGTTCTTATAACTTCCTCACTTTTTAGTGCTTTATTTGATACAGGTGCTATGCATTCCTTTATTTCTACATGGTTTTTAGTTGTGTTGGGATTAACCATAGAAACTGCATGTGGGGTAATGTCTCTTGATAATCTACTAAGGGTGTGAGTCGAGGACATCAGACAGTGTAAGGGTTGTGCTCTGGAGGTTGGTGGGTATCTTTTTCTATTGAATATTTTTGTCCTAGAGATTTCAAGTTTTGACCTGATCTAGGGAATGGATTGGTTGGTGTTATATCAAGCCCATATCAACTGTTATCGATGTCGAGTAACATTCACATATCTCAATGGGAGCACTTATGTCCTTCATGGTGAGTGGGATACTTGAGCGAGCCGCACAACGCCGCTACGCCAAAAGTTGGGAGAACTCATATCCCAGGTGGCATGAGTTATGTTAAATGATGGGACGAAGGGAAAAAAAGTATTCCATTTTATTTTGGACCAGTTTCAGGATGTGTTTCCTAAGGACTTATTGGGGTTACCACCTGAGAGAGATGTTGAGTTTACAATCAAATTGTTGCCAGGAGCGGAGCCAGTTTCTATTCCACCTTATCTAATGGCGCCAGTAGAGATCCAAGAATTGAAGTTTCAATTAGAGGATTTGGAGTGTAAGGGGTTTATATGTCATAGTACATCACCTTGGGGATATCTTGTGCTGTTTTCTAAGAAATTTGATGGATCACTGAGGCTATGTGTCAATTATAAGAAGCTGAACTAGATGATAGTTAAGAACCAATATCCTCTTACTAGAATAGATGACCTATTTGATCAGATCAGAGGTACTTCAGTGTTTTACAAGATCAACTTGAGATTTGTATACCATCATTTGAGGGTGATACCTTCTGACATACCCTAGATAGCTTTCTGAAGTAGGTATGAGTTGTATGAATTTATGGTTATGACATTTGGATTGACCAATGCACCAGTGGTGTTCATGGAATTGATGAAACAAATATTCTACCCGTATCAGGATCAATTTGTAGTTGTTTTCATTGATGAAATCTTGGTGCACTCTAGAACTCATGACGATCATGCCAAACATCTTGAAATCATCTTGAGTACATTAATAGAGCATAGACTTTACACCAAGCTATCAAAATGCCATTTTTAGATTGACATGGTGCACTTTTTGGGACATATCATAATTGATTCAGGAGTAGTAGTGGATCCAGAAAAGGTGAAAGATATGGTGTATTGGGAGCATCCCAAGAACGTCTTTGATATTTGAAGTTTTTTGGGTTTGGACGATTATTACCAAATGTTTATCAGATACTTATATCATTTGGAAATGCCGCTTAAAGGCCTAACCAAGAAGGGGGTTAAGTTTGATTGGTCAGAGGCTTGTGATAATGCTTTCCAGGAGCTGAAGAAGCGATTGACCACCACACTGATTTTGATCTTACTTAAACCAGGTAAGAAGAATACCTTGTTTTATGATGCGTATGGTGTTGGACTTGGGGCAGTGTTCATACAGGATAATCAGGTTGTAGCTTATGGGTCGAGGGAGTAGATGCCATATGAAAGAAATTATCATACTCATGACTTGGAGCTAGCAGCTGTGGTTCAAGCCTTAAAGTGTTGGAGGGATTATTGGAGCTAGCAGCTGTGGTTCATGCCTTAAAGTATTGGATGGATTATTTTTTGGGAGAACGGTTTACGGTGTTTACAAACCATAAAAGTCTTAAATACATCTTTTCTCAGTGGTATCTGAATCTTCGATAGGGACAGTGGGTTGAGTACCTGTCGTCTTTTGATTTTGAATTGGTGTACACACCGGGGAAAGGGAATAGTGTTTCTGATTCTCTGAGATGGAAGACTCAGAATCAGGTAGTTCAAGAATCCAGTTCAAAGTGGGTGATGGTGGCCTTTTTTACTAATATGCAGTTGGAGGTACAAGATGGGAACGAGCAGATGACCCTTTCATCCATAGCAGTTGAGTCCGCGCTTTTGATCCAAGTTAAATAGAGTTAGCTGGTACATCTGGAGTGTTTTTCTATGAAAGAAATTCTTAAATGTGGGGAGTCACCTTCTGGTTATAATTTCAGTTCCAATGGAGTTGCTTATGTTCATGGTCATGTTGTGGTGCCGACAGGTGTACAGGGAGAGTTGATGTGTGAGTTCCATACATCGAAGTGGGTAGTGCATCTGGGCTTTACTAAGATGTACTTCAATCTTCGTAGGCAGTTTTGGTGGTTGGGAATAAAGAAATAAGTTGCGAGTTTTGTGGTATTATGCCTCACCTATCAGCAGGTAAAGGCTAAACATCATCATCCAGGTGGGTTGTTGTAGTCATTGCATATTCTGAAGTGGAAGTGGAATGACGTCACGATGGACTTCGTAGTGGGTCTTCTGAGGACGCCTCAAAAGAATGATGCAATTTGGGTGGTGGTAGATCAGCTGACCAAAGTGGTCCATTTCTCACCAATACAGGAGACCTATATAGGTGACCCGTTGGGAGAATTATATGTTTGAGAAATAGTTCGGTTGCATGGTGTGACGAGAACCATAGTTTCAGATCATGATCCAAGTTTCACTTCATGATTCTAGAAGAGACTACAGAAGGCACTTGGTACCTAAGTGTTCTTGAGTAAGACTTATCACCCATAGACTGATGGGCAGTCAGAGTGTACAATTTAGGTATTAGAAGACGTGTTGAGAGCATGTGTTCTAGATTTCGGTGGTTTGTGGGAGAATCACTTGTCGATTATTGGGTTTTCTTACAAAAATAGTTTCTAAGATACAATTCAGATGGTACCTTTTGGGAAACTTTATGGGAGATCGTGTAGATCTCCATTGTGTTGGTTAGATGCCAAAGAATCTGAGCTATGTGGGTCAAGTCTTGTGCAGGAGAAATCAGAGAAGGACCTTTTGATTCGAAAGCGTATGGAAAAGGATTAGTGTCAGAATAATTCATATGAAGATCAGTATCATAGACCTCTTGAGTTCATGGTGGGTGATAGTGTGTTTATTTGGGTGTCACCAAGGTTGGTTCACTGTCGAATTTGGAAGCAGGGCAAGTTGGCACCTAGGTATGTGGGGCCATTTGAGATTGTGGAGAGGATCGGACCGGTGGCTTACCGATTGGCTCTTCTACATCGGTATAATGGAATGGATGATGTTTTCTATGTTTTACAACTCCAATAGTATCACCCAAATCCATATCATGTGATAAATTCAGAGGATGTCGAGATTAAGGCTGATGCGTCCTTTGAGGAGCACCTGGTTCATATTGTGGATCATTTTGAGAAATTTTGTGGGGAAAGTTTGTGCCCATGGTTCGTGTTCTATGGAAGCATGGAAGCATTCAGGAAGAATATTGGGAGTGAGAATCTAATATTTGGGTCTAGTGGTCCGATCTCTTTTCTTTGGAACTCAATGATGCTCAGGAAGAGTGGCTCGAGGACGAGCCGTTATAAGGTGGCGAGGTTGTAAGATCCCAGATTTATCCTTAAGGTATGTTTTACTTACATTTCAGTTTAAGCCCTTTATTTTAGTTAATTAAGTGCTTTCCAAAGTTCTTAGGGGGATCAGGGGTGTTCTAGTGGTTCAGGACACAAAAAAGAGGAAAAATGAGTTTTTAGGCTAGCTGGACGGTCTGTTCATGGTTAGTGCTAACAGTGCGGGCAGCCCAGGTAAACTGCGAATGAGGTGGATTTTTAGACAATGGCATCCACACAGTTTGTGCACGGTTTGGAAAACTGTTCAAGTAAACTGTGCAGCCCAAAAACCTTTAAAAATTTACAAAATTGCCACTCTAGGATTTTATATCTCACTCAAGATTTTCCTCTTCCACATCCCTTGAAACCCTAGGAACAAACCAAAGGGACCAAGATCTCCCAAGGATCAATATCCTTTGATTATTAATTGTTTGGAGTGTCGTTGGATGCTAATCGAATATCTAGGTGAGTCTAATCTCCTCCTCCTCTCTCTTTTCTGGTTTAGGTCTTGTATTTTGGGCGATTTCCATCCAAAGCTCTCAAACCTCTCTTTATCAGTGAGATATAGGTTGAGGCTTCACATGGGTGTTGAATCGGGATCTAAGTCTTTGGTTGAGAGTGCATTCAACAACAGATTCAAGGTAGGTGGTCTACAAGTTATATCCCTTGGTTTTTGAGTAGATTTGTGCATATAGGGTTTTTATTCTTGCCCTATTTTGATGAGTTCTTAATGCTTTAACATGATGTGTTGTAGTGGGTGTCTAAATGGTTAGTTTAACCCCTTTTGATCCCCTTGAGATATAAGTAGGATGACTTGACCAAATTAGGGCCACCCATGGGGTGTGCCGATATTTCCCAAACCTAGAGTTTAGCTAAGTAAGTATAAGGCCATTGTGCGATAACATAGAGCCTATGATGAATTGTCAATATGCTTGAAGGATGTGCAATTGGTGTTTAGTAAAAAACTTAGGGTAGGTAATTACCTAAGAGGTTGTTTGGTTGGCATGAGATAGGGTTAAAAGGATAAATGGGAAAATACTAGGGATTAGCTTTATACTGGAATATGGTTAGTGATATAGGCATGGAAAATGGGAATGGGGCTAAAGGGGTTAAGTAATATGAATAATGAATGTGTTAATTGATTGAGGAAAAATGTTAATTTCCCATTCATTGATGTTTTTATGATTTTTTTAAAAGGTGGTACCTTGGTCAAAGATCAAAGAACAAAATTTATTATTAAAATAAGGAATTACATGAGTCTAAAAGATGAGATTATTTTACAATCTCTATCATAAATGGGTAGTAATTCAACTGGAAGTTCATCCAACCATGTGGTGACATGGTTGACTCCCATGTTTGTAAGACCATCTTCCACCTTGTTCACTTCACGAAAGGCATGCATAATAATGTAGTTTAAGTGTAAACGCCCCGACCCCAGTTACCCAGAGTCGGTGCATTATTACATAACATTGGCATGATCATGAGAAAGATCAAATCTTGAAAGACCGATTGGTTTAGTAGCCTTGGAAACACTAGATATATTCATAAAGTTTTACATTACATCATAAAGTGAAAAACTATACAACAACATAGTCTCCATATTCCACACTCATATCCCCACATTCTATCCCTGCAGGTCATTCATAAATTACTTCTTCACATCCTAGGAAAAATAAAACATAGAAAATGGGTGAGCTCAAATGCCCAGTAAAGATAACAATATAGCGGGAACTTTCATAAATAAGAATAAACATTTAAGGCAATGTATAACTTAAAACAAAAGCCTTTTAAACTTGAACTTCAACATAGTATGGAAAAAATAAAATGAAATAATGCCATTTACTTATTCACATGGATATTCTACTAATCGAATGATCACATGCAATATCAATAACCACTTTCATAATGATGGAATGCATAATGCCAGACTATCATAACCACATATCCAAGGCCTCGTGCTAAGACTACAAATAAGATTTTTCCAAGGCCTTGTGCCAAGACACTAGTTTGTCTCATGAGACCTACCGATGCATCGAGGAGCTATAGCGGGCTCCACCCGTGTAGAGACCCGAAGCTTGACGTACATTGACATTACATTACGTTTGCGGAATACTTAGTACATAACAAAAACACACACACAAGGATCATAATAGTTTAGTGTCTTTGGAAACTCGGAACGAAATCTTCTAATCGTGGTGAAAGATCTTCAATATCTCCCATAAAGATCTTCCCTCTTTTTTTTTACCTAAAACCTTTCTTTATATCCTGAGGAAAATAAAACATAAAAGGGTGAGCTCAAATGCTCAGTAAGGGTAAACAAAAGAAAAATCAATCACATCATATTCATAAGAACATAACTTTTGGAAATATTAACCTGCAAAAGAGAGCATAATTTCATAACATGGGATAAATTATAGTAGTGAAATGAAATCCCAATAATCATAACTTAAAACATGAAACTTTGTGGCATACACACATAATCATAGAGAATCATTTCTTGTTAGTCAAGACTCATTGCCAAGACTATCTTAGTGGACAAAGTCCCTTTCTGAACCGAGTCACCCTCGTTCCAGTCCTGTTTCACTGAACCGGTATAACCTACCGTTCCAGCCATGTCTATCTCATGAGATATAAAATCTTTACCCAATGCATTGGAGGGAGATATAGGTCCCACCCATCTTATAATGAATCCTTTCTTATGTGTACCACATAATCATAAACCATACATCATAGCGTAACCCATGTAATAAAAATGGGATGACATCATAAAACAATTCATATAAGATAAAGGAATTCATAAAAATATTTCCATCACAACATAATAAAACCAATGTAATAATAGGGATAAAAACAGAACCCTTTTATTATCTTAGATGGAAAATAATTTTGATAAAATACTTGAACTCCATTCTTGAGGAAAATATCCTTTCTACTTCAAAAACATTTTTTCCTTTCATAACATGTCATACGACTTTAAAATAAAAGAATTTGATTAAAAATAAACTTGAAAACTTGTAAATGAAGTTTCTTAAAAATCCATTCATGCCGTATAAGTTAAAAAAAACATTCTTCGTACTTTTTTCGGAAAAGTCAAAAAGTACCTCGTACGAAAAACGACAAAAGATTCCTTTCATACATATTACTAAAAACTCACCGAAGGGTAAAAATGGATTTAAACAATTGTAGGTGGATGGAAATAATATTAAATATTGATAAAACATGGATGTGGATGATAAAATACACCCCAGTAAATACTTACGAATAAACAATCTCGGATAAAAATGAGATTGTGATATTTCCCTTACCTTAAGTCCGATTTGCTTCGTAAGTGTCCGAAACTCCTGTATAATGATTTAAATAATGTCATTGACTTATTACAGAATCATATTCATTGTTATTATATCATATATGGTTCACTTATGACTTTATATTACCCGTTCTTTTGTAAATTCCATGTTAAAGAAGCGTTTTGGGTAAAATCGTTTCATTTATCGTAGGTGTTTGGACTTGTTGTTCTTGACATTATTATTAATTATATCATGATTTACTTACTTCCAGAATATAAAACATGATTTATATATCATATATATTCAGTATATATATATATTTAATAAATATATAAATGAAATGAAACACACCGTTCATGGAGACGGTAGTCCGTACGTACGCATGAACGCTGTTTTCCTTTCCTCATTGTCTTGAATGGAAGTAAGTAGATGAAATACATATATAAATAAATCCAGTAGCCTTATAATGTAATATATTTCATTATTATTGTTTATATATACTTTATAATTATTCTTAAATGGTTAACATGGAGAATGAATCTCATCGCGTCGTGGAGACGGTAGTCCGTACGTACGCATGAGGGATGATATCATTCCCATGGTCGTGGAATTGTGTTGAAGTGTATGTATACTATTTCAGTGTCAATATAACTCTATAATAATCATATATAGTTACTCCTTACACCATTATACTCATCCAATTAAGGAGGTGGCGGAAAATAGATTACACCACGGCGTGGAGACGGTATTCCGTACGTACGCACGCGTGGTGATTTCCTTTTTCCGTAGGATGGATAGAAGGTTAATTAGAGTTATTTCATATTTATAATAACATATCAGTATATAATAAATACTGATGTTATTAATTTATCATGAAACAACTAAAGAAGAAGAAGTTGAAGAAGAAAGAAATTGAAAAAGATCGGTAATGAATATTACCTCTTTTTGACGCGCCTTTTCTTAACCTACACTTAAAGAACTAAGGATGGTCTTTGAAGAAGACCAGGACCTCTAGGATGATACTAGGGAGGTGGAGAAGAGATTTTGGCAGGGTTTGGCCGAGCTTGAATGCTCAAATTGGTGTGAGGAGGAGGGGGAGGAGGTGCCCTTTTATAAGGGAGGAGAGGGGCACCTTAGGAATATCTCAAAATATTATTTTATATTAAAGTAAAACTCTGTTTATAATGGTTCCAAAGGGTATTATTTAGAAGCTAAAGTGGGTATGGGTCGAAATCATCTCATACAATAGGATTTAGACAAGTTTAGGTTATTATTTTAACCTTATCAATTAGATTTAACTCTAAGTTAAATAATTTAACTTTTACCGTGTCTTTTTGTTTTCTTACACTATATGGTTAATAAACTTACCATAACAAGCCAAAATAACCCCAAGTTGTTTATTATTAATATATATATCCTTATCTAAGTCATTTGGATGAACCTTAGATTTTTAGGAATTAAATAACAATTGATAATATAATATTTGTTTTAAAAACTAATTTATGTCAATTTTGACACTATTTGGTACATGATTTTTATGAAATTCATAACAGAATGATAAGTTCGAAAAAAGTTACTTAAATCAACAATAACATGTCATATTAACCTAGAAAATTAGTTTAAGTAATAAAAAGTCTCAAATTACATTTATTTGGGCATTTATAACATCAATTATGTTAATTTTTCTTAAAAAGGTAATTACTGTATCATTGTTGTGTCATAAATAAATTAAATTATTTAAATTCTAAAAATTACAAATAAAATAAAATTATGTAGGAAATCTTTTTATCTTTCTAATGAATATTTATAGTCGAATTTATCTTATGTATAACCCCATATTAAAAATGTTTTATTAAATAAACTTTGATTTTAACTCTTTTAACTCTTCTTTGAATTAAATAATAATAAATGTCCTAATCTAATCCAAGTGGGCCTAAATGATAATATTTTACACTTAAGGTTGTTTTTGGTCGAGATACACTTGTCCAATAGGACTAGGACATGTGTTAGGGTAATATTAATATCATTTTTACCCTTAATTACCCTATTTACTTTTAACCGTGGTAAATAAAAGTAAAAAGTTACTATTCACCAAAAATTATTTTCATCTCATTGAACCACATTTTACTTACTGACATCAACCGTGTCTCTCGGATTTTTGAAATTCCATTCACAGAAGCGGTAAAATTACGATTTATGAAAAAATTAATTTTTTTTAACTACCACTTAGTAGTTTCACTATTCATCAAAAATTGATGTTTTTCAGAAAAATGCCAAAATTTCATCCTAAGCTATATTTCATATTCCGAATTCAAAAATGAAGTCTATTTTACCAAATTCATAACATAGAAGTTGCATTAATTAATTTTATAATTAAATCTCGCTGTTAAAACAAAAAGCGTGTTTTTAAGAAACAATATCTATCAAAAGATTGACACTTGTTTCTGTCTGGTGTAAATGTGAAATTAAATCCAATGACCAAAATTGTATTAAATTGTAAAAATATATTCTAAATATACTTTAAAACCACTCAAATTAATAATTTATCACTATTAATTATTTCGATTAAAAAAGTTGTTTTTAATTAAAATTTAGTAATTTTCACTATTCATCAGAATATGAAAGTTATCCGAAAAGTACCAAAATTTCACCTTAGGCTAAATTCGATACTCCGAATCCAAAAATGAAGTCCATTTTGAGAGCTAAAATTTCTAAAATTTTAAAAGGTGGTTATTACTATTCATAATGGCTAGTTTTAATAATATTTTAATAGCATATCGTTGTTTAGTGAAACTCGGTATTGCGTACTACACACGCTATCAAGGAAGGTCGCGATTGCGTGTAATGAAAGGAAAGTCAAGGATGCGTGTTGTGCAAGCTCCTTTTGGTGTAGCGTACAACACAAGACATTAATAAAATTAAAAATAATATTTTTCATAAAATATCGGGGTGTTACATTCTACCCCCCTTAAAATGAATTTCGCCCTCGAAATTCGTCGGGGTTATAAATGGTTTATTATTCCAAAGTTTCTTAAATAGAAACCCACATCGTAAAAAGGAATACCAAAACAAATCTTTAAAAACAAAAGTATGAAACGTAAAAGTTACCCAAATAAACTAATCACTGGGTTTCCACATAGGTGAAAATATGGATATGGAAGAGAAATATAACCATCATGTTCTGATGGAGAGTGGTAGAGAACATGGCTATGGAAAAGCTAGCAATCACAAAGCCATAAATTTGTGACGATCTAAGGTACCATCTGATTCATCAGATATAAGAGCACTAAGACAACATTTTTGGTTTTCAAGATCATTTCCCTAAAGTTGATGAAATTGGAATTAGAAGAAATACTTTCGTGATTTTGGTATAGTCTCACGGTTTTTCGTTCTTTGGACAATTTAAACTTCATCTCTTATAGAAATGAAGTTGAATTTATCATTCGTGATGTGTTATCAGATCATGTGATAGAATGATAGGTCATTCCATCTCTTTCAAATAAAAGGATAGAAAAAGTTATAAGTCCATCTTATGGTTAATCGTATATGTTTACAAAAATGAACTTATACTTCATATATCATACCGCTTAATAAAATAAAACTAGTTTCTACTAAACATGGACTTCCTGTAGGCCAGTAGTAGGCGATAAAGGCCAGTCGCACTTCGGTTGTGGGTTCGATTCCCACAGCCTTGTCCGAAGCGATGGGCTGTCGCCCGTCTTGCAGGTTGTCCTTTTTCTAAAACTACATTACTATAACATCCCATCAATAATATCGAAAAAAAACTTCTATCCTTAAACAATACTCACTTATGTCCAACATAATCCATTTCAATCTTTAGGCTTATCCATAATACTGCAGTCCACTCTCATAACATAGTGAAAACGATTACCAGAGATTTAATACCATCATTGATCCCCATATATCATAAGATATATCTTGTTAGTCAAATTCCAAACATTCAAAGGCCTTAATCTTGTACTCTCTTGAATACCCATTGAACCATAGTGAAAAATTGAATGCAGTTAAAAGTTAACACTTTCCATATACCAAAATCCTCAAAATTCTATATACTCAAACCATGATATCACTTAGTCCTTATATCAATCATGAGCTCATGAATAATGTCAAACATTTCATTTTCTCCTTATCCCTTCATTATGCGCATATCATCTACTTTCCAAAATATTTGAATAACTTTTCCTGGTTACCGGT
Organism: Viscum album; assembly: GCA_963277665.1. Classification (NCBI taxonomy): domain Eukaryota; kingdom Viridiplantae; phylum Streptophyta; class Magnoliopsida; order Santalales; family Viscaceae; genus Viscum; species Viscum album. The sequence continues at coordinate 1,035,135,740 of OY728153.1, read as the reverse complement.
ACCTTAAAATTACTAAAAACCACAATAGACCAATACATAAATATTTCAATACACCATAAAAGTACCTCAACAACATTATTCTTGAATACCAATACATAAAAACTTTAGTCCATCCACTTCAATGATTGTCCTGGAATAAGTCCTTCCTTGATTTAGAAGTAACTTTTTAGGTTATGGCATTGAGTTGGGTAATTCCCATGTTCTCCGCAAATAAGACATTGAACTCCATAACAGTCTGTCACTCTATGACCCTTTTCTCCACACAGATAACATCGGTCCCTCCATTTGAGGTATTCCCCAAGGTTCTTCTTCCCTTATTTAGAAATCTCAATCTTTCTTTCTTTATGCTCCTCAACATGAGAACATGAATAATAGTTTATCTTCCTCTTCTTTGATGAATTAGGCATACCACTAAATTTCACCTTGTTAATCATATATCGCGATGACTGATTCGGCATAATCGCAATATCTTTCTCTCTAGGAATTACACAATTTTGTTGCTCATAGTCACCAATTTGTCCATTGGATTCAATATTAACCGAATTCCTTCTGGTTCCCTCCATTAACTAAAACACAAAAGGAATCTTGTGAGAGGCAAAAATCATTCTAGAGAAAACAACATTATAAAGGGGGAGTATCCTCAATATCTAACTTCTTAGGTTAAATTATATGATCGTTACCGTAGTTCTAGGACTGTATCTTATACGTATACTTATCCTTAGGGACATCCCTAGACACACCTTAGAAATATTTCTAGGGATCTCACTAAAGTTCTCGCATCCTAGTTTCCAAAGGTTGACTAAACCTTTCCTCTGATACCAACTGTAGAGACCCGAAGCTTGACGTACATTGACATTACATTACGTTTGCAGAATACTTAGTACATAACAAAACACACACACAATGATTATAATAGTTTAGTGTCTTTGGAAACTCGGAACGTAATCTTCTAATCGTGGTGAAAGATCTTGAATATCTCCCATAAAGATCTTCCCTCTTTTTTTTTTACCTAAAACCTTTATTTATATCCTGAGGAAAAGAAAACATAAAAGGGTGAGCTCAAATGCTCAGTAAGGGTAAACAAAAGAAAAATCAATCACATCATATTCATAAGAACATAACTTTTGGAAATCTTAACCTGCAAAAGAGATCATAATTTCATAACATTGGATAAATTATAGTAGTGAAATGAAATCCCAATAATCATAACTTAAAACATGAAACTTTGTGGCATACACACATAATCATAGAGAATCATTTCTTGTTAGTCAAGACTCATTGCATTACGTTTAGTTTAGTGTAGAGACCCGAAGCTTGACGTACATTGACATTACATTACGTTTGCGGAATACTTAGTACATAACAAAAACACACACACAAGGATCGTAATAGTTTAGTGTCTTTGGAAACTCGGAACGTAATCTTCTAATCGTGGTGAAAGATCTTCAATATCTCCCATAAAGATCTTCCCTCTTTTTTTTACCTAAAACCTTTCTTTATATCCTGAGGAAAAGAAAACATAAAAGGGTGAGCTCAAATGCTCAGTAAGGGTAAACAAAAGAAAAATCAATCACATCATATTCATAAGAACATAACTTTTGGAAATCTTAACCTGCAAAAGAGAGCATAATTTAATAACATGGGATAAATTATAGTAGTGAAATGAAATCCCAATAATCATAACTTAAAACATGAAACTTTGTGGCATACACACATAATCATAGAGAATCATTTCTTGTTAGTCAAGACTCATTGCCAAGACTATCTTAGTGGACAAAGTCCCTTTCTGAACCGAGTCACCCTCGTTCCGGTCCTGTTTCACTGAACCGGTATAACCTACCGTTCCACCCATGTCTATCTCATGAGATATAAAATCTTTACCCAATGCATTGGAGGGAGATATAGGTCCCACCCATCTTATAATGAATCCTTTCTTATGTGTACCACATAATCATAAACCATACATCATAGCGTAACCCATGTAATAAAAATGGGATGACATCATAAAACAATTCATATAAGATAAAGGAATTCATAAAAATATTTCCATCACAACATAATAAAACCAATGTAATAATAGTGATAAAAACAGAACCCTTTTATTATCTTATATGGAAAATAATTTTGACAAAATACTTGAACTCCATTCTTGAGGAAAATATCCTTTCTACTTCAAAAACATTTTTTCCTTTCATAACATGTCATACGACTTTAAAATAAAAGAATTTGATTAAAAATAAACTTGAAAACTTGTAAAGGAAGTTTCTTAAAAATCCATTCATGCCGTATAAGTTAAAAAAAACATTCTTCGTACTTTTGTCGGAAAAGTCAAAAAGTACCTCGTACGAAAAACGACAAAAGATTCCTTTCATACATATTACTAAAAACTCACCGAAGGGTAAAAATGGATTTAAAAAATTGTAGGTGGATGGAAATAATATTACATATTGATGAAACATGGATGTGGATGATAAAATACACCCTAGTAAATACTTACGAATAAACAATCTCGGATAAAAATGAGATTGTGATATTTCCCTTACCTTAAGTCCGATTTGCTTCGTAACTGTCCGAACCTCCTGTATAATGATTTAAATAATGTCATTGACTTATTACAGAATCATATTCATTGTTATGATATCATATATGGTTCACTTATGACTTTATATTACCCGTTCTTTTGTAAATTCCATGTTAAAGAAGCGTTTTGGGTAAAATCGTTTCATTTATCGTAGGTGTTTGGACTTGTTGTTCTTGACATTATTATTAGTTATATCATGATTTACTTACTTACAGAATATAAAACATGATTTATATATCATATATATTCAGTATATATATATATTTAATAAATATATAAATGAAATGAAACACACCGTTCTTGGAGACGGTAGTCCATACGTACGCATGAACGCTGTTTTCCTTTCTTCATTGTCTTGAATGGAAGTAAGTAGATGACATACATATATACATAAATCCAGTAGCCTTATAATGTCATATATTTCATTATTATTGTTTATATATACTTTATAATTATTCTTAAATGGTTAACATGGAGAATGAATCTCATCGCGTCGTGGAGACGGTAGTCCGTACGTACGCACGAGCGATGATATCATTCCCATGGTCGTGGAATTGTGTTGAAGTGTATGTATACTATTTCAGTATCAATATAACTCTATAATAATCATATATAGTTACTCCTTACACCATTATACTCATCCAATTAAGGAGGTGGCGGAAAATAGATTACACCACGGCGTGGAGACGGTATTCCGTACGTACGCATGCGTGGTGATTTCCTTTTTCCATAGGATGGATAGAAGGTTAATTAGAGTTATTTCATATTTATAATAACATATCAGTATATAAGAAATACTGATGTTATTAATTTATCATGAAACAACTAAAGAATAAGAAGTTGAAGAAGAAAGAAATTGAAAAAGATCGGTAATGGATATTACCTCTTTTTGACGCGCCTTTTCTTAACCTCCACTTAAAGAACTAAGGATGGTCTTTGAAGAAGACCAGGACCTCTAGGATGATACTAGGGAAGTGGAGAAGATATTTTGGCAGGGTTTGGCTGAGCTTGAATGCTCAAATTGGTGTGAGGAGGAGGGGGAGGAGGTGCCCTTTTATAAGGGAGGAGAGGGGAACCTTAGGAATATCTCAAAATATTATTTTATATTAAAGTCAAAATCGGTTTATAATGGTTCCAAAGGGTCTTATTTCGAAGCTAAAGTGGGGATGGGTCGAAATCCTCTCATCCAATAGGATTTAGACAAGTTTAGGTTATTATTTTAACCTTATCAATTAGATTTAACTCTAAGTTAAATAATTTAACTTTTACCGTGTCTTTTTGTTTTCTTACACTATATGGTTAATAAACTTACCATAACAAGCCAAACGAACCCCAAGTTGTTTATTATTAATATATATATCCTTATCTAAGTCATTTGGCCGAACCTTAGATTTTTAGGAATTAAATAACAATTGATAATATAATATTTGTTTTAAAAACTAATTTATGTCAATTTTGACACTATTTGGTACATGATTTTTATGAAATTCATAACAGAATGATAAGTTCGAACCAAGTTACTTAAATCAACAATAACATGTCATATTAACCTATAAAATTAGTTTAAGTCATAAAAAGTCTCAAATTACATTTATTTGGGCATTTATAACATCAATTATGTTAATGTTTCTTAAAAAGGTAATTACTGTATCATTGTTGTGTCATAAATAAATTAAATTATTTAAAGTCTAAAAATTACAAATAAAATAAAATTATGTAGGAAATCTTTTTATCTTTATAATGAATATTTATAGTCGAATTTATCTTATGTATAACACCATATTAAAAATGTTTTAGTAAATAAACTTTGATTTTAACTCTTTTAACTCTTCTTTGAATTAAATAACAATAAATGTCCTAATCTAATCCAAGTGGGCCTAAATGATAATATTTTACACTTAAGTTTGTTTTTGGTCGAGATACACTTGTACAATAGGATTAGGACATGTGTTAGGGTAATATTAATATCATTTTTACCCTTAATTACCCTATTTACTTTTAACCGTGGTAAATAAAAGTAAAAAGTTACTATTCACCAAAAATTATTTTCATCTCATTGAACCACATTTTACTTACTGACATCAACCGTGTCTCTCAGATTTTTGAAATTCCATTCACAGAAGCGGTAAAATTAATATTTATGAAAAAATTAATTTTTTTTAACTACCACTTAGTAGTTTCACTATTCATCAAAAATTGAAGTTTTTCAGAAAAATGCCAAAATTTCATCCTAAGCTATATTTCATATTCCGAATTCAAAAATGAAGTCTATTTTACCAAATTCATAACATAGAAGTTGCATTAATTAATTTTATAATTAAATCCCGCTGTTAAAACAAATAGCGTGTTTTTAAGAAACAATATCTATCAAAAGATTGACACTTGTTTCTGTCTGGTGTAAATGTGAAATTACATCCAATGACCAACATTGTATTGAATTGTAAAAATATATTCTAAATATACTTTAAAACCACTCAAATTAATAATTTATCACTATTAATTATTTCGATTAAAAAAGTTGTTTTTAATTAAAATTTAGTAATTTTCACTATTCATCAGAATATGAAAGTTATCCGAAAAGTACCAAAATTTCACCTTAGGCTAAATTCGATACTCCGAATCCAAAAATGAAGTCCATTTTGAGAGCTAAAATTTCTAAAATTTTAAAAGGTGGTTATTACTATTCATAATGGCTAGTTTTAATAATATTTTAATAGCATATCGTTGTTTAGTGAAACTCGGTATTGCGTACTACACACGCTATCGAGGAAGGTCGCGATTGCGTGTAATGAAAGGCAAGTCAAGGATGCGTGTTGTGCAAGCTCCTTTTGGTGTAGCGTACAATACAAGACATTAATAAAATTAAAAAGAATATTTTTCATAAAATCTCGGGGTGTTACATTCTACCCCCCTTAAAATGAATTTCTCCATCGAAATTCGTCGGGGTTATAAATGGTTTATTATTCCAAAGTTTCTTAAATAGAAACCCACATCGTAAAAAGGAATACCAAAACCAATCTTTAAAAACAAAAGTATGAAATATAAAAGTTACCCAAATAAACTAATCACTGGGTTTCCACATAGGTGAAAATATGGATATGGAAGAGAAATCTAACCATCATGTTCTGATGGAGAGTGGTAGAGAACATGGCTATGGAAAAGATAGAAATCACAAAGCCATAAATTTGTGACGATATAAGGTACCATCTGATTCATCAGATATAAGAGAACTAAGACAACATTTTTGGTTTTCAAGATCATTTCCCTAAAGTTGATGAAATTGGAATTAGAAGAAATACTTTCATGATTTTGGTATAGTCTCACCGTTTGTCGTTCTTTGGACAATTTCCACTTCATCTCTTAAAGAAATGAAGTTGAATTTATCATTCGTGATGTGTTATCAGATCATGTGATAGAATGATAGGTCATTCCATCTCTTTCAAATAAAAGGATAGAAAAAGTTATAAGTCCATCTTATGGTTAATCATATATGTTTACAAAAATGAACTTATACTTCATATATCATACCTCTTAATAAAATAAAACTAGTTTCTACTAAACATGGACTTCCTGTAGGCCAGTAGTAGGCGATAAAGGCCAGTCGCACTTCGGTTGTGGGTTCGATTCCCACAGCCTTGTCCGAAGCGATGGGCTGTCGCCCGTCCTGCAGGTTGTCCTTTTTCTAAAACTACATTACTATAACATCCCATCAATAATATCGAAAAAAACTTCTATCCTTAAACAATACTCACTTATGTCCAACATAATCCATTTCAATCTTTAGGCTTATCCATAATACTGCAGTCCACTCTCATAACATAGTGAAAACGATTACCAGAGATTTAATACCATCGTTGATCCCCATATATCATAAGATATATCTTGTTAGTCAAATTCCAAACATTCAAAGCCCTTAATCTTGTACTCTCTTGAATACCCATTGAACCATAGTGAAAACTTGAATGCAGTTAAAAGTTAACACTTTCCATATACCAAAATCCTTAAAATTCTATATACTCAAACCATTATATCACTTAGTCCTTATATCAATCATGAGCTCATGAATAATGTCAAACATTTCATTTTCTCCTTATCCCTTCATTATGCGCATATCATCTACTTTCCAAAATATTTGAATAACTTTTCCTGGTTACCGGTACCTTAAAATTACTAAAAACCACAATAGACCAATACATAAATATTTCAATACACCATAAAAGTACCTCAACAACATTATTCTTGAATACCAATACATAAACACTTTAGTCCATACACTTTAATGATTGTCCTGGAATAAGTCCTTCCTTGATTTAGAAGTAACTTTTTAGGTTAGGGCATTGAGTTGGGTAATGCCCATGTTCTCCGCAAATAAGACATTGAACTCCATAATAGTCTGTCACTCTATGGCCCTTTTCTCCACACAGATAACATCGGTCCCTCCATTTGAGGTATTCCTCAAGGTACTTCTTCCCTTCTTTAGAAATCTCAATCTTTCTTTCTTTATGCTCCTCAACATGCGAACATGAATAATAGTTTATCTTCCTCTTCTTTGATGAATTAGGCATACCACTAAATTTCACCTTGTTAATCATATATCGCGATGATTGATTCGGCATAATCGCAATATCTTTCTCTCTAGTAATTACACAATTTTGTTGCTCATAGTCACCAATTTGTCCATTGGATTCAATGTTAACCGAATTCCTTCTGGTTCCCTCCATTAACTAAAACACAAAAGGAATCTTGTGAGAGGCAAAAATCATTATAGAGAAAACAACATTATAAAGGGGGAGTATCCTCAATATCTAACTTCTTAGGTTAAATTATATGATCGTTACCGTAGTTCTAGGACTGTATCTTATACGTATACTTATCCTTAGGGACATCCCTAGACATACCTTAGAAATATTTCTAGGGATCTCACTAAAGTTCTCGCATCCTAGTTTCCAAAGGTTGAGTAAACCTTTCCTCTGATACCAACTGTAGAGACCCGAAGATTGACGTACATTGACATTACATTACGTTTGCGGAATACTTAGTACATAACAAAAACACACACACAAGGATCGTAATAGTTTAGTGTCTTTGGAAACTCGGAACGTAATCTTCTAATCGTGGTGAAAGATCTTCAATATCTCCCATAAAGATCTTCCCTCTTTTTTTTTTACCTAAAACATTTCTTTATATCTTGAGGAAAAGAAAACATAAAAGGGTGAGCTCAAATGCTCAGTAAGGGTAAACAAAAGAAAAATCAATCACATCATATTCATAAGAACATAACTTTTGGAAATCTTAACCTGCAAAAGAGAGCATAATTTCATAACATGAGATAAATTATAGTAGTGAAATGAAATCCCAATAATCATTACTTAAAACATGAAACTTTGTGGCATACACACATAATCATAGTGAATCATTTCTTGTTAGTCAAGACTCATTGCATTACGTTTAGTTTAGTGTAGAGACCCGAAGCTTGACGTACATTGACATTACATTACGTTTGCGGAATACTTAGTACATAACAAAAACACACACATAAGGATCGTAATAGTTTAGTGTCTTTGGAAACTCGGAACGTAATCTTCTAATCGTGGTGAAAGATCTTCAATATCTCCCATAAAGATCTTCCCTCTTTTTTTTTACCTAAAACCTTTCTTTATATCCTGAGGAAAAGAAAACATAAAAGGGTGAGCTCAAATGCTCAGTAAGGGTAAACAAAAGAAAAATCAATCACATCATATTCAGAAGAACATAACTTTTGGAAATCTTAACCTGCAAAAGAGAGCATAATTTCATAACATGAGATAAATTATAGTAGTGAAATGAAATCCCAATAATCATAACTTAAAACATGAAACTTTGTGGCATACACACATAATCATAGAGAATCATTTCTTGTTAGTCAAGACTCATTGCCAAGACTATCTTAGTGGACAAAGTCCATTTCTGAACCGAGTCACCCTCGTTCCAGTCCTGTTTCACTGAACCGGTATAACCTACCGTTCCAGCCATGTCTATCTCATGAGATATAAAATCTTTACCCAATGCATTGGCGGGAGATATAGGTCCCACCCATCTTATAATGAATCCTTTCTTATGTGTACCACATAATCATAAACCATACATCATAGCATAACCCATGTAATAAAAATGGGATGAAATCATAAAACAATTCATATAAGATAAAGGAATTCATAAAAATATTTCCATCACAACATAATAAAACCAATGTAATAATAGGGATAAAAATAGAACCCTTTTATTATCTTAGATGGAAAATAATTTTGATAAAATACTTGAACTCCATTCTTGAGGAAAATATCATTTCTACTTCAAAAACATTTTTTCCTTTCATAACATGTCATACGACTTTAAAATAAAAGAAGTTGATTAAAAATAAACTTGAAAACTTGTAAAGTAAGTTTCTTAAAAATCCATTCATGCCGTATAAGTTAAAAAAACATTCTTCGTACTTTTGTCGGAAAAGTTAAAAAGTACCTCGTACGAAAAACGAAAAAAGATTCCTTTCATACATATTACTAAAAACTCACCGAAGGGTAAAAATGGATTTAAACAATTGTAGGTGGATGGAAATAATATTACATATTGATGAAACATGTATGTGGATGATAAAATACACCCCAGTAAATACTTACGAATAAACAATCTCGGATAAAAATGAGATTGTGATATTTCCCTTACCTTAAGTCCAATTTGCTTCGTAAGTGTCCGAAACTCCTGTATAATGATTTAAATAATGCCATTGACTTACTAAAGAATCATATTAATTGTTATGATATCATATATGGTTCACTTATGACTTTATATTACCCGTTCTTTTGTAAATTCCATGTTAAAGAAGCGTTTTGGGTAAAATCGTTTCATTTATCGTAGGTGATTGGACTTGTTGTTCTTGACATTATTATTACTTATATCATGATTTAATTACTTCCAGAATATAAAACATGATTTATATATCATATATATTCAGTATATATATATATTTAATAAATATATAAATGAAATGAAACACACCGTTCATGGAGACGGTAGTCCGTACGTACGCATGAACGCTGTTTTCCTTTCCTCATTGTCTTGAATGGAAGTAAGTAGATGACATACATATATACATAAATCCAGTAGCCTTATAATGTCATATATTTCATTATTATTGTTTATATATACTTTATAATTATTCTTAAATGGTTAACATGGAGAGTGAATCTCATCGCGTCGTGGAGACGGTAGTCCGTACGTACGCACGAGCGATGATATCATTCCCATGGTCGTGGAATTGTGTTGAAGTGTATGTATACTATTTCAGTATCAATATAACTCTATAATAATCATATATAGTTACTCCTTACACCATTATACTCATCCAATTAAGGAGGTGGCGGAAAATAGATTACACCACGGCGTGGAGACGGTATTCCGTACGTACGCACGCGTGGTGATTTCCTTTTTCCGTAGGATGGATAGAAGGTTAATTAGAGTTATTTCATATTTATAATAACATATAAGTATATAAGAAATACTGATGTTATTAATTTATCATGAAACAACTAAAGAAGAAGAAGTTGAAGAAGAAAGAAATTGAAAAAGATCGGTAATGGATATTACCTCTTTTTGACACGCCTTTTCTTAACCTCCACTTAAAGAACTAAGGATGGTCTTTGAAGAAGACCAGGACCTCTAGGATGATACTAGGGAAGTGGAGAAGAGATTTTGGTAGGGTTTGGCCGAGCTTGAATGCTCAAATTGGTGTGAGGAGGAGGGGGAGGAGGTGCCCTTTTATAAGGGAGGAGAGGGGCACCTTAGGAATATCTCAAAATATTATTTTATATTAAAGTCAAAATCGGTTTATAATGGTTCCAAAGGGTCTTATTTCGAAGCTAAAGTGGGGATGGGTCGAAATCCTCTCATCCAATAGGATTTAGACAAGTTTAGGTAATTATTGTAACCTTATCAATTAGATTTAACTCTAAGTTAAATAATTTATCTTTTACCGTGTCTTTTTGTTTTCTTACACTATATGGTTAGTAAACTTACCATAACAAGCCAAACGAACCCCAAGTTGTTTATTATTAATATATATATCATTATCTAAGTCATTTGGCCGAACCTTAGATTTTTAGGAATTAAATAACAATTTATAATATAATATTTGTTTTAAAAACTAATTTATGTCAATTTTGACACTATTTGGTACATGATTTTTATGAAATTCATAACAGAATGATAAGTTAGAACCAAGTTACTTAAATCAACAATAACATGTCATATTAACCTATAAAATTAATTTAAGTCATAAAAAGTCTCAAATAACATTTATTTGGTCATTTATAACATCAATTATGTTAATTTTTCTTAAAAAGGTAATTACTGTATCATTGTTGTGTCATAAATAAATTACATTATTTAAAGTCTAAAAATTACAAATAAAATACCATTATGTAGGAAATCTTTTTAGCTTTCTAATGAATATTTATAGTCGAATTTAGCTTATGTATAACCCCATATTAAAAATGTTTTAGTAAATAAACTTTGATTTTAACTCTTTTAACTCTTCTTTGAATTAAATAATAATAAATGTCCTAATCTAATCCAAGTGGGCCTAAATGATAATATTTTACACTTAAGGTTGTTTTTGGTCGAGATACACTTGTCCAATAGGATTAGGACATGTGTTAGGGTAATATTAATATCATTTTTACCCTTAATTACCCTATTTACTTTTAACCATGGTAAATAAAAGTAAAAAGTTACTATTCACCAAAAATTATTTTCATCTCATTGAACCACATTTTACTTACTGACATCAACCGTGTCTCTCGGATTTTTTAAATTCCATTCACAGAAGCGGTAAAATTAAGATTTATGAAAAAATTAATTTTTTTTAACTACCACTTAGTAGTTTCACTATTCATCAAAAATTGATGTTTTTCAGAAAAATGCCAAAATTTCATCCTAAGCTATATTTCATATTCCGAATTCAAAAATGAAGTCTATTTTACCAAATTCATAACATAGAAGTTTCATTAATTAATTTTATAATTAAATCCCACTGTTAAAACAAATAGCGTGTTTTTAAGAAACAATATCTATCAAAAGATTGACACTTGTTTCTGTCTGGTGTAAATGTGAAATTACATCCAATGACCAACATTGTATTGAATTGTGAAAATATATTCTAAATATACTTTAAAACCACTCAAATTAATAATTTATCACTATTAATTATTTCTATTAAAAAAGTTGTTTTTAATTAAAATTTAGTAATTTTCACTATTCATCAGAATATTAAAGTTATCCGAAAAGTACCAAAATTTCACCTTAGGCTAAATTCGATACTCCGAATCCAAAAATGAAGTCCATTTTGAGAGCTAAAATTTCTAAAATTTTAAAAGGTGGTTATTACTATTCATAATTGCTAGTTTTAATAATATTTTAATAACATATCGTTGTTTAGTGAAACTCGGTATTGCGTACTGCACACGCTATCGAGGAAGGTCGCGATTGCGTGTAATGCAAGGCAAGTCAAGGATGCGTGTTGTGCAAGCTCCTTTTGGTGTAGCGTACAACACAAGACATTAATAAAACTAAAAATAATATTTTTCATAAAATCTCGGGGTGTTACAACCCGTCACATATTAAGTCCAATGCATTCCCATATGAAAAGGTTTAAACATAACATAAAAATTCGTATTAAAACTAGCATACACAATGTCAATACTTTTACCATAAACTATGAATGGTATAAAAATAGCACATCCACAGTCAAACACATCACAAAACCTTCAATACAATATAGAATTTTGGTATCATAATAAATCAAATTCAAATAAGCGTAAAATCCATCAAAGGATGTTGACATAGATGAAATCAAAACTCTTTTTAGAGAAATATCTCTTTCTATTTTGAAATCATTTAAGAGTATTATATTTATGAAATAAAACATTTTCTTTGAAAATATTCTTAGAATCTTTTAAGGGAAGATTCAAAAGTTTTATAACGGCGGAAAATAGCCGCACCCGCCGTATAAGTTAAAAAAAACATTCTTACCTTAATTTTGTCGAAAAGGTTAAAAAGCACCTTGTTTGGAAAAAGACGAAAAGATTCCTTTATAAACCTCTTATAAAAAGTCAAAAAAGGGTATAAATGACTTTAACCCATATTATAGTAAATAGGAAAAATGTTTTGAAATTTATTTTTAAAAAACATGGATGTGGATGATAAAGAGATCCCAGTAGATTATTACGTATAAACAACCTCGGATAATGAAGAGATTGTGAAATAACCCTTACCTTGTGATTTTCCTTGGTTGGGGTAGGTTAACCTCCTGTATAATGGTGAAATAATTGTTATTAAATTATACAAGAATCATATACATTCATATGATATCATATATGATCTTTTAACATTGCTTTGTTAATAATATCTTAGTATTATCGTCGTTTCGGGTGTTAACTTACTCATTTTATTTTATATGTTTTGTTAAATAAGCCATGTTTGTCATGGGTAGGTTGTATATTATTCATATACAGAATGATATCAAGTCCTTAAACATTATTTTTAAATCATCAAATGATAATTATACTTGAATGGATACGATGGAGAATGAATCTCATCGCGTTCGTGGAGACGGTAGTCCGTACGTACGCACGAGCGACAATATCATTCTTTTGATATTAAAATAATATATAAATGGATGGTATATCATATATACAGAATCATTAACATGTTATATTTATTATTTACATGAGTTACACATCATTATTATACCCATCCAAATAATAATATATTGAATAACAATTACACCACGACGTGGAGACGGTAAGCCGTACGTACGCACGTATGGTGACATGTTATTCAAAGGGTGGATAGAATACTGAATATGGTTGTACCATATTTATAATAACATCAAAGTATATATATTATACTGGAGTTATTATTTTAGAATGGTAATAACAAAGGAAGAAGAAGTGGAAGAAGAAAGGAACTTGGAAAAGGGCGGTGAAATCATTACCTCTTCTTCGGGTTCTTCCTTTTGATTTGATCAAAAGGGCTCCTTAGGTTGGCTTTCTGATCAAAATAAGGGCTCTAGGTTGTAGTGAGGGAAGTTGGGAGAGTATTTGGGAAGAGTTTGGCCGAACCAAAAGGCTTTGAAGGTGTGAAGAAATGAGGAGGAGTTCCCTTTTATAAGAGGGGTGAGAGGCACCTTTGGAAAAGCTAGAAATATTAATTTATGATAAATTCATATTCGGTTTATAATGGCTCCAAAGTTGATTATTTAAATTTTAAGGTGGGTATAGGTCGAAAACCATTAAACCAATATAATTTAGACAGGTTTGGGTTACTATATTAACCTTATCTTTAAGTATTAACTCTTAGTTAATTAGTTTCACTTTTACAATGTCTCTTTGTATTTTAATATTATATGGTTAACAAAATTACTATATACATCCAAGAGACCCCCAAGTGGTCCATTAATGATATAAATATCATGATATAAGTCTCTTGGCCGAATATTAGATTTTTAGGAATTTAATATCAATTAATAATATAAATTTTTTTTAAAAACCCTTTTATGTCAATTTTGACACTATTCAATAGTTGATTTTTTTGAAACTCATAACAGAATTATTACTTAAAACAAAGTTAATTAAATCAATCCTAATATTTAATATTATCCTATAAAATTATTTTAATTCATTAAAAGTCTCAAATTATATTTATTTGGGTATTTATAATATCAATTATTTTAATTTGTCACTATTATGGTAATTACTGTAGCATAATTGTGTCATAAATAAATTAAATTATTTAAAGTATAAAAATTATAAATAAAATATAATCATGTAGTAAATCTTTTTATCTTTGTAATTAATATTTATAGTCTAAAATCCAACATATATAACCCTATGTAAAAATTGTTTTTCTAAAAGATATATGCTTATATCATTTTTGTACTTATTTTAACTTAATTAAAATTAAGTGTCCCTATCACCTACAAGTGGCTCCATGGGGTCCCAAAATCGACCCAAAGATGACTATGGTCGAACATGTATCAACCAATAAGTCTAGGACACGTTTTAGGGTAATTTAGTATTATTATAATATTATTGTTTAACCCTTATTTACCGGATTTACCCTTAACCATGATAAATAAAATATTTAACGAAGTAATTATTCAAAATGTATAAAAATAAAAGTTACCTATTTACACAATTTGAACATCCTGATTCCAAATATGGAATCCATTTTTCCAAGTTCAAAACACATAAGTGGCAGAAATTAATTTAAAATTAATTCCCATTGTTAAAACAAAAAGCGTGTTTTTAAGAGATAATAACTATCAAAAGATTGACACTTGTTTATGTCCGGTTTAATTGTAAAATTATGTCCAATGACCAAAATTGTATTAAATGGTAAAAATATATTCTAAATATACTTTAAAACCACTCAAATTCATAATTTATCACTATTAATTATTTTGATTAAAAAAGTTGTTTTTAATTAAAATTTAGTAATTTTCACTATTCATCAAAATATTAAAGTTATCCGAAAAGTACCAAAATTTCACCTTAGGCTAAATTCGATATTCCAAATCCAAAAATGAAGTCCATTTTGAAATATAAAATATATATAATTTCAAAAAGTAGGTATTACTATTCATAACGGCTAGTTTGATTAGTTATGGTGTGTTAGAACTCGGTGTTGCATACAACACACGCTATCACATTATTCAAAGAGAAGCGTACCGGAGAAGATTGGGGTGTTACATTAAGTCAATGAGTGAATGAAGATAGTCTATCCAGCATGTTGTAAGAGGCCACACGAGGTGTATCACACCATTCCATATAGCCTGGATGATAGTAATTGAGTCACTTTTAATCCAGATGTTCTTCCAACCATGTTTCTTGGCAAAAGAGATAGCATAGATCACACTCATCATTTCGGCCTCCAAAGCTGAGGAGATGCCACAAGTTCTATAAAAGCATCCAATAATCTACCTAGAGTGATTTCTAAAAATGGCGCCGCAACTCGAAGGGCCTGATTTGACTTTAGAAGCACTTTCAATATTAACTTTGATCCATCCTAGGAGTGGAGCTTTCCAGAACACTTCAAAAGTGCATCTAGGTTGAGGATAAATACCATTAACCCCAAGACGACGCAGAATATTAAAGTCCTTCACTATGTTGTTGAAAAATCTTTTTTGTTCCAAAGTAGCTTCCTGAATATCAATGAGGATCTACATCCAACCTGCATGTGAGCTAAGTGAGTAGTTGTTATGAATAATAGCATTCCTGTCATACCAGAGTACTTGAAGGATTTCAGCAATAACAGTTAAAAAAGGCTCTTGATTTGATGAGAGGCTTCAAGATCCACACAACTTTGTAACTAAGAGTTGATTGAATCATTAAGTAACCATCTGCACTCAAAAATATCAAGCACATAATTCCACAAAGCAGCAGAAGTAACAAAAGAGATAAAAATATGGTTAATGTCTTCATGATGCTGGTTATAAAGACAACATTTAGAGAAAATATGGATCCCAAAATACTGAAGGAAAGTGTCAGTGGGAATCCTATTGTGAGAAATATGCTAAATCAGAGTGAGTCTCAAAGGCTTTAACCATAATTTATCAAATTTTTTAATCTAGTTAAGAGTGTCTTCAGGATTAATAAGACTATGATTGTAAAAAGTTTTTGAGTTGAGAATGCCATTATGAGAAGGTTCCCATATTAAAAAAATCATCAGTATTGGCAAAAGGGTAGTTGTCAATGACATGATGGAAGCTGTCAGGAAAATTAAGGCTTTGAGAGCTAATGACCTCCTTGATAGTATGGTTAGTGCGATAAGGATTTTGGTTAGGGGGAATCATAGAAATTAGAGGAGCACCGACACATTTGTCAAGCCAGAAATTCATGGAAGAGTCTATGCTCACAATCCACCTAGAGTTAATGGAAGTCCAAATGGAAGAGCTAATGTAATTAAAATTCTCATTCTTCAGTTTTTTAAGAAATCTATTTTTAAGGAAGTCAATGGAGTCAAAGTTGTTATGAAAAAGATTCCAGGTGAGTTTGGCTTGTAAGGAATCATTAAAGAGTTTGATAT
Source organism: Viscum album (assembly GCA_963277665.1). Taxonomy (NCBI): domain Eukaryota; kingdom Viridiplantae; phylum Streptophyta; class Magnoliopsida; order Santalales; family Viscaceae; genus Viscum; species Viscum album. The sequence continues at coordinate 1,035,119,038 of OY728153.1, read as the reverse complement.
TTTTTATACTAAGGCCACCCTTTTCCAAAGGTTTGCAACAAGTAGACCTAAGAATAGTCACCACTTTCCTTTCAAGCGTTCTTCCACTCCAAACAAAGTTTTTTATGAAAACATTAATTTTTTTAAGAAGACTAGAAGGCCATTTATAAAATCATCAAAGAGTATACCATTTTAGAAAAAATTGTGGATTTTACAAGACAAATCCTACCATCCATAGAGAGGGATTTGCCTTTCCAATATGACAGTTGATGAAGGATTTGGTCAACATTAGTAGAAAAGTAACAAGATTTTGGTCTTACCCAGAATATGGGAACACCAAGATAGGTGAAGGGAAGGGATACTTCTTTAATACCTAAATCCGCAATAATATTGTATTTTCTATTAGCAAGAAACCTTTTTCCAAAAAATGTAAAGGATTTGTTCCAATTAATTATTTGACCGTAAATCTCTTCATAGTGTGAGAGGGTACATTTGAGATTTTGTATATTCCGTTTATACCTTTGTAAAAAAAGAATAATATCATCTGTATATAAAAGGTGTGTGGGAACATTCAAATTCCTAGAAGCATTAATCAGATTAATCTTGTTTTGTTCGACAAGGTGAGTGATCAATCTGCTTAGGTAATCTTCCACAATTGAAAAAAGAATGGAAGAGAGATAGTCACATTGTCTGAAACCTTTGGTGAATTTAAAATAACCCTTAGGAGATCCATTAACAATAATGGATATGTCGGCTGAGTTGAAAAGAGTTTTAATTTTGCTGATCAATGAATCATTAAACCCAAAGTTCCAAAGAACCTTTAAAATAAAACTCCAATCCATGGTATCAAAGGCCTTCTGGATATAAATCTTAATGGAAATATTTCCTCCCATATTGGTTCTATTTAAAAGGTTAGTGCATTTAGAGGAAAGAAAAATAAAATATCGAATGTACCTACCCTTAACAAATCCAAATTTATTTCATGAAACAATTTTATTAATAATAGAAGAAAGTCTATTGGCAATAAGTTTGGTGATAATTTTATAAGGGGTATTGATTAAAGAAATGGGTTTGAATTGGTATATTTATACGGAATTATCTACCTTGTGAATCAAGGAGAGAAACTGGGCATTAAACCCATGAGGGAGAAGACCATTAGAAAAGAAATTCCTAACAATCCTACAAACTTCTGTTTGAACGACATCTGAAAATTGCTGATAAAAACCATTATTAAAACCACCAGGGCCCGAGGCACTATCAAAATTTAAGCTAAATATAGTGTCTCCAATCTCATGATCAAGAGAGATGCTAGTAAGAAAAGAGTTATCCATATCATTGACCCCAACTGGGATGACATAAGGAAGAAGGTCCTTGACAGAGGCAGGACCATTGAAGATATTTTCAAAATAAGAGACTACATGATTGGCATGTTGTTATGATGTGTTAAATGATGTTGTATTTGTTGTTGTGATATGGTGATTTGTGGTGAATGATAAATAATCATGTGCACATGGATTGGTAGAGTGGGGTATTTACTATAGGTTCTATGCCCACAGGTTGAGTTGGAACAAGGCTCTAACTCCTCCCCTAAATACATGGGTTAGGGAAGGGGACAAAGTTCTATTCCCTTAACGATTGAATTCCACCTGAACTAAGTCTTCAAGGTGAGGATATTGGGAATTGTTATGATATGATTCCTAGTGAGATAGGACTTGTTTAATTCCCACATGTTGAAAACGTTGATCAGTCCTAATCCATTGAACACATGAAAAAGGGTGAAATGATAAATGAAATGTCTTGGTAGTAAACATGGGTTATTTGGTAGGTTAACTTAAAGGAACATAAATAAAGATAGTATATCGAACTGTTTATGTTAACTTTCCTTTATTTAACATTTTCATGCACTATATGACTTATTGGGTATTTTGCAGACACCATTGGTGGTGGTCTACTGAGTTATACTCACACCCTACTTGGGTCGCCATTGGGTACCCAAGAAAATTTCATGCTTGCAGGCCAGGATAAGGGAAAGGGCCCTATGATAGTGTAACGACCCGAAATTTTGAATAAATCTTGTTTCCTAATTTTATGTGTTATTTTATTTTATTTTTATACTCAATAAAAATGTTTCATTTGATTACATGAGTATAATTAAAATGAGACCATTGGGTTTTGACTGTTATATGACCATTGGTCAATATGACCGCTGGAAACTAAACATTTTGATTATTGTCTCTAAATACAAGTAATCTTGGTTAATTAATATAGAAAGAAGATTCGATGGCCTCACCCAGTAGTCTTGGACCGATCGAAGCCCATCTAACAAAACTTGGGAAGGAGGTAGCACCACTGGGATTTGCTCTGGACCAAACCCAAGATGAACTTAATCGTGTGAAGCTAGAACGGGATCGCCTTCGCGAGAAGTTCAAACTGATAGAAATTACTACTCGTGCGATGTTGGCCGAGCCTCCCTTGGATTCTCTCACCTTAGCACACCTTACACTTAGGTCCTATGCTGGTGTGATAAAGGGATATGTAAGGAGACCGTAACTGCCTTGTGTAATCCTTTGTTTTAAATAAAAATTGGGATTTCTTCTTATGATGAAGTTTATGAATTTTCAAATGACCGGATAAACATAGTATGCATATTTTTGATGAATTTTAGAAAAATTATATTTTAAAAATGTTTTTGTAAACCTTAAATAATTAAAAATGTGTAATGATTTTCAAAAAATGGTCTTCTACAATTATGTTCAGTACGAAATTTAGAGTCTAATAAGATCAACTTAATTTTTGATGAATAGTAAATTATGAATAGTGATTTTATGATTAGGATTAGTAATGTGTCCAAATGGATTAGTAATCCCACTTAAAGAAAGTATTAATATAATCTAGGCACCTTGATTAAGTAATGTGATTCAATAAAATGGTTAAATAACGGTTTCATAAATTATTATTCAAGTATTAGTTTTTTCGAGTGAATAGTGTTTTTTAATTAAAAATTAAATTAAAAATATTTAAAAAATTATTTTTATAAAATTGATTTCATTTTTGAACTCAGAGCACCGATATTATGTTATGGTAATTTTTGGGGTTTTTTCTGAAAAAATGAATTTTCGGTGAATAGTGTATTTATTTAAAAAATAAATTAAAAATATTTAGAAAATTATTTTTATAAAATGGAGTTCATTTTTGAAATCAGAGCATTGATATTTGGTTAAGGTAAAATTTTGGGATCTTTCTGAGAAAGTTGAATTTTCAGTGAATAGTAAAAATACAGTTTTAGGGTTTCGGTATGTTTAATGACATCATAACTGTGTCATGATGATATCATGAGATATTTTAAGGGATGGTCGACCAAAGGTGATGAATTATTGTATGTGGGGCCCATGTGGCCTAACTTCATGGGAAATATCTTGGGAGAGCACATGGTTTTGAGAAAACCACTTTTGAGGTGTCCCTTGGCCATTAATGCCTTGTCCCCTCACTTTTCCTATAAATACCAAGCCATCCTCTCATCCATTTCGACTCCCCACCCTCCCCCAACGAAGTTATGGTCTCATTAGGCTGTCGAAATTTTTGTAACGGATTCTTTCTCCCTTCTCATTTTTCAAGATCTATTTTCATGTAAATTATTTCAAGTTCCTTTTTATTATGTTGGGGTATGATCTCTAAATTTATCATACTGATCTTTTATGATCATATGATTAGAGACCCCATTTGATCTCTTCAATTCAGTATTTTGAAGTTTTAAGTGGCGCCGTTAGGCTGCCGAATTTTTAAGTGGTTCTTCACCCTTCTCGTTTTGAAGTTCTACTTTCATGTCAATTCTTTCAAGTTCCTTTTTTTTATGTTGGGGTATGATCTCTATATCTATCATACTGATCTTTTATGACCATATGATGAGAGAACCCATTTTATCTCTTCAATTCAGTATTTTGAAGTTTTAAGTGGCGCCGTTAGGCTGCCGAATTTTTAAGTGGTTCTTCACCCTTCTCGTTTTGAAGTTCTACTTTCATGTCAATTCTTTCAAGTTCCTTTTTGTTATGTTGGGGTATGATATCTATATCTATCATACTGATCTTTTATGACCATATTATGAGATACCCCATTTGATCTCTTCAATTCAGTATTTTGAAGTTTTAAGTGGTGCCGTTAGGCTGCCGAATTTTTAAGTGGTTCTTCACCCTTCTCGTTTTGAAGTTCTACTTTCATGTCAATTCTTTCAAGTTCCTTTTTGTTATGTTGGGGTATGATCTCTATATCTACCATACTGATCTTTTATGACCATATGATGAGAGACCCCATTTTATCTCTTCAATTCAGTATTTTGAAGTTTTAAGTGGTGCCATTAGGCTGCCGAATTTTTAAGGGATTCGTTCACCCTTCTCTTTTTCAAGTTATATTTTCTAGTCAAGTATTTCAAGTTCCTTTTAATTATGTTTGGGTATGATATCTATATCTATCATACTGATAATTTATGTTCATATGATGAGAGACCCTATTTTATCTCGTCAATTCATTTTTATGAAGTTTAAGTGGCGTCGTTAGGCTGCCGAATTTTTTAAGGGATTCGTTCACCCTTCTCTTTTTCAAGTTATATTTTCTGGTCAAGTGTTTCAAGTTCCATTTCATTATGTTGGGGTATGATATCTATATATATCATACTGATAATTTATGTTCATATGATGAGATACCCTATTTGATCTCTTCAATCCATTTTTGGAAGTTTTAAGTGACGCCGTTAGGCTGCTGAATTCTCATAAGAGAAATCTTATTTTTTTGTTTTCCTTCCATGTTTTTCATTTCAAATGGTATGTCCTTCAAATTTAATTACCATGTTTATATATCCTTCTTATTCTATCCCTCTACTGTTTTATGGGTCATTTATGAATGTTTGACCCATGTCCCCTCTATTTTCAATGTTTTCTAAAACCATGTATCATAGTCGTTATGCTGCATAATATTCGTCTCAAAATGCCTCCCTATTTATCTCAAAATTATTTTATGTTATTAAGTGAATACTAAAAGATTTTATTTCTATAGGGGTATTCACATATATATCAAAATGTTCTATTTTAAATTCTGGGATTTACATACATGAAACCCGCTTTCCCTTTTCGTGGGTTTAAAGTGACATAAAGATCATGTCTTTAAAGAAGTTTTTAAAACGTTATGATTATGAAATGAAACCCATTTCTTTTATGCCATATGGGTTATTTATGAAATGATTGATGATGATATATGTGGCTCACATGATAATAAAGACATGTCAAGGGTGCGCCCAGATAGCACTCCAATGCATTGGGTAAAGACTTAATCTCTATAGATGACTTTTTAGACTGATACCTTGGTGAATAACCTCGATAATTTTTAATGAAACCTTGGGGATGGACCTTGGTGAAACGAAATGATTGTAAATATTAAATGTTGCAGCCACATCTTCAAGTTATGAAAAATGTTATTTTTATTATGATATATCTCATGATTTCTTTCTCATGCCTTAAAGTTCTTCTCATGACCTTATTGAAGTATCTCAAGTTCACATGTAAAATGTTTCTCTTGTTTCCCTTACTGGGCCTTCTGCTCACCCTTTCTTTTGATGTATGTCCCCAGGTTATGAGATGTAGTAATGAACCTAGGGTGAACATGAGGAGAATCCTCTCAAGTGATTAAGAATAATGTTTTATGTTTTCATGTTTTAAGTTCCTGGTTTCCAAGACACTAAACCTTAAAGATCCTCAGTTTTGTAAAATGTAATGAAAGTTTATGTGTTAAAAAGGCGGGATGCTATAGTTGGTATCAAATGATGGTTTAGTTATTTGTGGAAATTAGGATATAAAAACTTTAGGAAGAAACTTATAGAAAAGTTTAAATATATGAAATCTTCCTGGTATTTTGGTGAATATTGAGTAAGGGGTTGCCAAGAAAATACAACCCTGTCTGGATACGAGCAGGTAGAGGTGGCTCTGGCACAGATGTACATAGGGGTAAAACCCGAAAACACCGCTTTGAGCTAGACTCGAATAGGAACTGGTACACGACAATGGGCCTTGCTGCACTCTTGGTTACAACACTCCCGGGGGATATGCTTTGGTAAATTCATAAGCTTAGTATGAACCATTGTTAAAGGAACAAAGATAAAATAAAATAAAGATTCACATAAGAATATATGATCATGGATAACCTAGATGGGAACCTAGGGGATCACAAGTTAGGGTATACTTTTCTTCTACAAGTTATCCTTATATGCTTTAAGTTTCTTTTCATGATTATTGGCTAAGTATTTAAGCCCCTAATTATAGTTTATTTTCTTAGTTAATGGCGGGAAATGGAAGAACATGTCCCAAAAACCAATGTGATAGGAAATTCTACGATTGACGTATTAATATGACAAAGATGATTAGGGGATTAAAAGATGATTATTATTTTGGAAGACGTTCACTATTTTGGGGACCCTATATGCTCGAGGTAAATAGATTACTACGGTATTTTCATTGAGGAGTAAGGTTGACTTATATTTTGAAGAATTGATGAATTTAAGGTGAACTTATGGTAATATAGGTTACTTATGGAAATGATTAACCTATCTTGGGGAAAATTTGTTTAGGTTAGCTACTTTTGTTTTAAGATGTTAGGTTTGGTTGATGTTGTTCAGAGATGAACAATGAAGTTTATTTTGGAAGACTATGTTATCAAATCATTCTTGTATTTGGGTTTCAATCTTAGTTGGGTTTATTTTGAGGAATTTTAATTACCGTTATTTATGGAATGGTCTATGATGAACTTTGGGTAGTACCATAGAACTTTGAAGATTTAAAAGTAGTTTACTTTCCTATGGGATTATTTCTTTTTGAAGGGTTGTTTTACCTTACCCTTTCTGTTTTTTGGGATAATGTTTAAAGATAGAAGAAATAGATAGTTAATATTTTGTGGATTATGTTATTCTCTAGAAGATGATTCTTTTGTTTTGATGAGACCAAGTGTTTTTGAATGCTCATCATTTGGAGAAAAGATTAGCTTTGGGTAGAAACTTATTAAAGGATGAAACTCTAAATGAAGATAGGTATATTTTCTTATGTTTTTGTTTTATGTTGTAAATGAATTCCTCAAAATTATGAAAAGGAACTTAAAACAAAAACGTTGTTGGTTTACGTTTCCTACTGGGTAATCAAAGACCATTTACACACATCATAAGTTTGGGATTTTCTTATGGTTAACTTTCTCTTAATCATGTTTTCTATCACTCTCCCTCAGAACTTGACCCTTTGTTTTTCTTCCATGTCCATGTTTTCCTACATGGAATCCTAGTGTGGGTTAACTCGGGTGACCTTTTTACTTCCGTTTCTTTCTTTTAAAGTAATAGTTTTACTGACTGCTTTTCCGATGTGGTACTTTAAATGAAATTTCAAAACCCAATTTTAAAAATTGCGAGGACGCAATTTCTTAAGGGGGGAAGATTATAACGACCCGAAATTTTGAATAAATCTTGTTTCGTAATTTTATGTGTTATTTTATTTTATTTTTATACTCAACAAAAATGTTTCATTTGATTACATGAGTATAATTAAAATGAGACCATTGGGTTTTGACTGTTATATGACCATTGGTCAATATAACCGCTAGAAACTAAACATTTTGATTATTGTCTCTAAATACAAGTAATCTTGGTTAATTAATATAGAAAGAAGATTTGATGGCCTCACCCAGTAGTCTTGGACCGATCGAAGCCCATCTAACAGAACTTGGGAAGGAGGTAGCACCACTGGGCTTTTCTCTGGACCAAACCCAATCTGAACTTAATCGTGTGAATCTAGAATGAGATCGCCTTCGCGAGAAGTTCAAACTGATAGAAATTACTACTCGTGCGATGTTGGCTGAGCCTCCCTCGGATTCTCTCACCTTAGCACACCTTACACTTAGGTCCTATGATGGTGTGATAAGGGGATATGTACGGAGACTATAACTGCCTTGTGTAATCCTTTGTTTTAAATAAAAATTGGGATTTATTCTTATGATGAAGTTTATGAATTTTCAAATGACCATATAAAAATAGTATGCATATTTTTGATGAATTTTAGAAAAAGTATATTTTAAAAATGTTTTTGTAAACCTTAAATAATTAAAAATGTGTAATGATTTTCTAAAAATGGTCTTCTACAATTATGTTCAGTACAAAATTTAGAGTCTAATAAGATCAACATAATTTTTGATGAATAGTAAATTATGAATAGTGATTTTATGATTAGGATTAGTAATGTGTCCAAATGGATTAATAATCTCACTTAAAGAAAGTATTAATATAATCTAGGCACCTTGATTAAGTAATGTGATTCAATAAAATGGTTAAATAACGGTTTCATAAATTATTATTCAAGTATTAGTTTTTTCGGATGAATAGTGTTTTTTAATTAAAAATTAAATTAAAAATATTTAAAAAATTATTTTTATAAAATGGATTCCATTTTTGAACTCAGAGCACCGATATTATGTTATGGTAATTTTTGGGGTTTTTTCTGAAAAAATGAATTTTCGGTGAATAGTGTATTTATTTAAAAAATAAATTAAAAATATTTAGAAAATTATTTTTATAAAATGGAGTTCATTTTTGAAATCAGAGCATTGATATTTGGTTAAGGTGAAATTTTGGGATCTTTCTGAGAAAGTTGAATCTTCAGTGAATAGTAAAAATACAGTTTTAGGGTTTCGGTATGTTTAATGACATCATAACTGTGTCATGATGATATCATGAGATATTTTAAGGGATGGTCGACCAGAGGTGATGAATTATTGTATGTGGGGCCCATGTGACCTAACTTCATGAGAAATATCTTGGGAGAGCACATGGTTTTGAGAAAACCACTTTTGAGGTGTCCCTTGGCCATTAATGTCTTGTCCCCTCACTTTCCCTATAAATACCAAGCCATACTCTCATCCATTTCGACTCCCCACCCTCCCCCAACGAAGTTCTGGTCTCATTAACTCCCAAGGAGTCCTCCCAAGGTGCCCCCAAGCCCTCAAGGTCCCAACCTTTGAGTTTTAAGAGTTATGTTTTAAGGTAAGGGATCCGATCTCTCTCTTTCTTTTCAAGAAATCTCTTTTATGTCATTCCTTTTATGCTCCATGTTCTTATGTGGGAGGATGTTCTTTTATATTCCTCTTACTTCTCTTTTCATGTTCACATAATGAGAGATCCCCTCTTACTCTCATTATTTCGTTTTATGATGTTTTAAGTGGCGTCGTTAGGCTGCCGAAATTTTTGTAACAGATTCTTTCTCCCTTCTCATTTTTCAAGATCTATTTTCATTTAAAGTATTTCAAGTTCCTTTTTATTATGTTGGGGTATGATCTCAAAATTTATCATACTGATCTTTTATGATCATATTATGAGAGACCTTATTTGATCTCTTCAATTCAGTATTTTGATGTTTTAAGTGGCGCCGTTAGGCTGCTGAATTTTTAAGTGGTTCTTCACCCTTCTCGTTTTGAAGTTCTACTTTCATGTCAATTCTTTCAAGTTTCTTTTTTTTATGTTGGGGTATGATCTCTATATCTATCATACTGATCTTTTATGACCATATTATGAGAGACCCTATTTTATCTCTTCAATTCAGTATTTTGAAGTTTTAAGTGGCGCCGTTAGGCTGCCGAATTTTTAAGTGGTTCTTCACCCTTCTCGTTTTGAAGTTCTACTTTCATGTCAATTATTTCAAGTTCCTTTTTGTTATGTTGGGGTATGATCTCTATATCTATCATACTGATATTTTATGACCATATGATGAGAGAACCCATTTGATCTCTTTAATTCAGTATTTTGATGTTTTAAGTGGTGCCGTTAGGCTGCCAAATTTTTAAGTGGTTCTTCACCCTTCTCGTTTTGAAGTTCTACTTTCATGTCAATTCTTTCAAGTTCCTTTTTGTTATGTTGGGGTATGATATCTATATCTATCATACTAATCTTTTATGACCATATGACTAGAGACCCCATTTGATCTCTTCAATTCAGTATTTTGAAGTTTTAAGTGGCGTCGTTAGGCTGCCAAATTTTTAAGGGATTCGTTCACCCTTCTCTTTTTCAAGTTATATTTTCTGGTCAAGTCTTTAAAGTTCCTTTTCATTATGTTGGGGTATGATATCTATATCTATCATACTTATAATTTATGTTCATATTATGAGAGACCCTATTTTATCTCATCAATTCATTTTTTTAATGTTTAAGTGGCGTCGTTAGGGTGCCGAATTTTTTAAGGGATTCGTTCACCCTTCTCTTTTTCAAGTTATATTTTCTGGTCAAGTCTTTCAAGTTCCATTTCATTATGTTGGGGTATGATATCTATATCTATCATACTGATAATTTATGTTCATATTATGAGATACCCTATTTGATCTCGGCAATCCATTTTTGGAAGTTTTATGAGACGCCGTTAGGCTGCTGAATTCTCATAAGAGAAATCTTATTTTTTTGTCTTCCTTCCATGTTTTTCATTTCAAATGGTATGTCCTTCAAATTTCATTACAATGTTTATATATCCTTCTTATTATGTCCCTATACTGTTTTATGGGTCATTTATGAATGTTTTACCCATGTCCCCTCTCTTTTCAATGTTTTCTAAAACCATGTATCATAGTCGTTATGCTGCATAATATTCGTCTCAAAATGCCTCCCTCTTTATCTCAAAATTATTTTATGTTATTAAGTGAATACTCAAAGCTCTTATTTCTATAGGGGTATTCACATATATATTAAAATGTTCTATTTTAAATTCTGGGATTTACATACATGAAACCCGCTTTCCCTTTCCGTGGGTTTAAAGTGACATAAAGATCATGTCTTTAAAGCAGTTTTTAAAAAGTTATGATTATGAAATGAAACCCATTTATTTTATGCCATATGGGTTGTTTATGAAATTATTGATGATGATATATGTGGATCACATGATAATAAAGACATGTCAAGGGTGCACCCAGATAGCGCTCCAATGCATTGGGTAAAGACTTAATCTCTAGAGATGACTTTTTAGACTGATACCTTGGTGAATAACCTCAGTAATTTTTAATGACACCTTGGGGATGGACCTTGGTGAAATGAAATGATTGTCAATATTAAATGTTTCAGACACATCTTCAAGTTATGAAAAATGTTATTTTTATTATGATATATCTCATGATTTCTTTCTCATGCCTTAAAGTTCTTCTCATGACCTTATTGAAGTATCTCAAGTTCACATGTAAAATGTTTCTCTTGTTTCCCTTACTAGGCCTTCTGCTCACCCTTTCTTTTGATGTATGCCCCCAGGTTATGAGATGCAGTAATGAACCTAGGGTGAACATGAGGAGAATCCTTTCAAGTGTTTGAGAAGAATGTTTTATGTTTTCATGTTTTAAGTTCCTGGTTTCCAAGACACTAAACCTTAAAGATCCCCGGTTTTGTAAAATGTAATGAAAGTTTATGTGTTAAAAAGGCGGGATGCTATAGATAGGGAGTTGAGTTGGAAATGGATCGTGTCGGGGTGAGGTTACAGACATGAAGTTTAGAACATTTTGGGGATTCTACTACTTTTCTTCTTTTTGATTTTGTTCACCTGACACTGTAGCATGTCATTGCATATTTATTGTTATTTATGATTGTACCTAGTCTTGGGATTTGGTTATTTACGCATGTTATGGATTATTCTCTTTTGTTTATGTTATTTGAATTATTATCTACTGTGTCTTATTTTAGTATTGAGGTTATAGTCTCCCCATGTGACCTATTGGACCCTTGTTGCTAGTCAGTAACCTCTTGCGTATGGGGAGGCACGCTTGAGGTCATGTAGCAACCCGGATTGGGGTAGCAGATTAGTGGATCCCGATTTGGGGACGTTACATAGATTTCCTAGGAGATATTGGAGGTGAAAAATTTACTTCTTAAGGTTCATTCTTTCTTAGAGAGAGATGCATTTCTTAGAACTCCAAGAAGAAAGATTATGTAATAATGAGTACAATAGAATTTGGATATATTGAGTCATATCAATCCATGGAACAAATGATATGAATGATTTGACAAATTTAAGGAATGATAATGGATTTATCATAATCATTAGTAATTAGGTTTGATAACCAAATTCCAATAAACTATTCTAAGAATCTGGAAAAACATTCAAGGTCAAAGAAAATTGATATAAAATACCACTTCATCAAGGAGAAGGCAGAACATAGATATATTTCAATGGAATACAATTAAACGAAGGAAAAAGTGGTAGTTATCTTTATAAATAACCAAATGAAGGATTTATTCTATAATTTGAGAGTGTTTTTGGTAGTTCATTATATCCCAAAATCCATGTAAGTTTTTTGCCTTATTATTTAGCTTTTATTCCTTAAAATTTATTAGAAAAGGGAGATAATACAAGGGAGAACTTATTACAAATGTGTATAAATGCTATTTATTTTTTTCATGTGATTAATAAGGGATAATAGAATATAAGTTTCCCATATATGGGAAGACTTGAAGATTTGGTAGTTAAAGTTTGGAAAAGAGATCATGTGTTGATTCAGATGGTGAAAATAATTAAAAACATGAAGATCAAAGATCCCTTGATGATGATTGTGGCTATTGATGAGTCTTGGAAATTGAAGATACATTATAAAGATGATTTAAAAATTAGGTATATGAATTGATCTCAATTTGGATATAGTTAGTGTGAAATTTATCTTGCATAAGATTTGGGGTACTCTCATAAACACCATTCTATCCTATAGTGTAGTTTTTGAATTACCTTTACATTGGAAGCATTTAATGAGTTATTTATTAAGAGAATTAATTCATTAGTATTAAATGTAATTTTGTGTTTTATTTGTTGATAAAATTATCATGGATGGGTTGGAATTATATTGGTGCTAAAATGTAATGTGAAGGAATGAAATTCTACTGAGTTAAATAACATCATGATGTAAAGAGGGATATTGGATCATAATGAGGATGATCTAAAAGAATATTTTTACTCTTACATAGAATATTCATTTCATATCATAAAATTTTATAACATATAAGTGCTCCTAAGGTGTTGTTGGGATGGGACTACACTAAGATGAGTCCATATTAAATTTTGGTTCCACATTGATTAAGGTTTAATAAAATCATCATGTCACAAATTTTTTTCTGTACTATAATTGATCATTTCATATCATAGCTGCGTGGCCATAAAAATTTTATTTTTCACTAGATTTGATGGAATATTTTGATAATTACATAAACTGTTTTGTAATTCCATAATAGTTATATGGATTTTCTGGATCTTATCAAATATTTGGAAAGATATATTTTTTATTTATTGTAGATATGACAACCATGTTGTTTCCTAGTAAGTCACACTATAATGTATCAGAAGTATATAAATAAAAGAAGGTATACATGGAATAATGTATGGTGAAAATGTGAAAAAACTATAAGATAACCTATCAACCATTCTAGGGAAAGTTTGGAAGGGATTGAGGAGAATAACAAAGGTGCACACATGATCCAAATTTCAGAGGCACTGAGGACAACAAGTAAAGATTGATCAACTTGTCGATGATTTTATTATTTATTTCTTGTAGTTATAGTTCATGAATATATTCATATTATTTACATTTTTATTTTTGATATAAAAATAAAAATGTTGGTAGTGGGATCACAACCACAACACATAAAGGATTGGCCACTCGATAAAAAGGGTGAGTGAACCCTGTAAAACCCTTATGTTTTGTATGTTCTTTCTTTCTCTATATCTCATCATTATATCACAACATTTTTGGTCTAATTACACAAAATGGTGATAGTGAAAATAATAATTTAGAGTTAGTGTTTTTATAACCATTGATCCCCCTTCTTAGTGGTGGAATACTCTCTCCTGGCCCTATCAATATGTGATATGATGGATTAAAGATCATATAGAGGATTAAGGCCAAGCATTGTATTCTATGATATTGAATAAAAAATGTTGTATTCCAAATAGTTTCTTAGTTTTTATAATATATTGAGGATAAAAATATATGATGTTATAATCCATGGAAGGTGAGGACTGAATGTAAAATTCCAAAGGGTATGAGAAGGGGTATAGGGTAATATTTGGGTGGGGAATTTGAAAGGGTTTCAAGGATCATATTTGGATGATAGAAATGTTAAAGATGGAAAATGAAAGATGAAAAATTAAAGTTCTGATAGAATATTATTATTTTGATGGTAAACCTTACAACATGTAGAATTAGTTATAATATTCAATCCTTAAGATGTTTATGTGATATTATAGTCTATGTAGAGGGTATAATGATTTCTTATATGGGTTTAATTTTGATTATATGGATGATGGTATGAGATTAACTTGGTATAAGGGAATGTTTGGTTATTATATTATTATTTTTTATTTGAGTGATGGATATATTGTACTGTATAAATATCTAAGAAACTATCAATTATGTTTGGCATCAGGTGTAACCCAACATTCATGTTATATTAGATGAATGATCATTTATATTATCTTGATATATCTTGAGGGATGTTCTATAATAATGATGTGGTATTTAAGGTAAGTTATATTATTTGATGGAGATATGTTGTGGATGTTCTTTGAGGATTGAAAATAAGGTGGTAAAGGGATGTTAGTATTAATAAAGTATCCATTGGGATATGCGTTGATGAAGTTAGTCAGAATTAGTTTGTGGAACTAATATAGATTTTCTAAAAATGAGTGTTTTCCTTTATGAGAACTTTTAAAAATCACTCATAAAAGTAACCCTTTATCATCACATATTTTAGTAATTATATATATATATATATATAATATCTAGAACCATGAGTTTGTTGAACCAAACCCAAGGTTCCTTTATTAAATGAAAATAAAAGTCATTATAGAGTAAGATGGAATGTGAAAAGAAATGATATACACACTCCCATCAAAAAATAACATTTAACAAACAAAAGTAGGAAATTACTTTCAAAAAAATAATCATTCCAAGACTCCTCCTCAAGTTTCTCCCATAAAAACCAGTATAAGAAGATGATCCCTATTAAAAAATCATCAATATAGTCAAATAGGACCTCTAGAATTATCTACATCTTGAAGTAATAATTTCACCACTAACTTCCATCAACCTAGAAATGAAAGACAATAAAAATAGTTCATAGGTCCAAGAAATCTTTAACACAAAGACCCAATATTCAGTACATCTTTGCATCCTAGTAGAATATCCCTTATAAGTCTTTAGTTATCAATTTATTCCCCTATACAACAAGGTACAGAGAAATAAAAGTAAAAATATTATTATTGGTTATTGGTTTGAGATCTAATACCCTTATTGTGGGGAGTTCCCTGACTATATGAATATCTACCACTCTACCAAGATTTAGCAATTTACCATGAGTTCCCTTGAACCACACTAGACAGCTCGGTAGCATCATCAAGTTTCTTCCTTATGCTATGAGTAAAATAATATTTAACCTTTTCTTAAAAATAATAAGCTCCCATATCCTCCATAAGTGGATTATTAATTTTTAAAGACATTTTAAGATTTTTCCTAAATTTATCTTGATCCTTCTTCGGTTTATCCATGTAAGTTTATTATTGGTCAGAGGAACTATGCAAGTCAATCATGGAAAAAAAGTTAAAATAAGAGTTTCCGTCCATTTTACCTAATTTATAATTAGTCTATAATATTTATAATTGAAGAAAATAATCTTTTAAATAAGTCTCATTATTGGAATGATTAATCAAAAAATCATCCTTATCTACTTTTGTATCACTATTAAGAGTCACAACCCTCTGAACATATGGAATCTCTATCTATTTATCCACATTGTGTGGTTTATTTTCTCCATTATCAAAGAGAGGCTAACTATATTATGTCTCCTAAAAATATTATTCTTGGTGAACTTATGATCAAAAGCATATACTTCTTTCTTATCATCCACTTGTGTATCCACCTAATTATTTTATACTTTAACATGTCCACAAACCATATTTTTATTGAAAATTAATTTATTTTGTGAATTATATTTATTATTAGAATAATCCACTAACCTCTAATGTGCCTCTAGAGTTCTAAAAATATGTGGTAAAACTAAAGAAAATTTATTATTTCCACTGATTGAAAAATATATTTAGATTTCAGTGGACTCTATTTAGACTTCAAATGAAAGAGTGAGTATGCACCCATAAGATCAAGAGAACTTTTCACCTTTCAAGAACCTAAATTCATGAATAACTCCTCTTATAAATCTATAGGTTCCACCCCTAAATAACTTTTTAATTAGAATTATTCATCATTATATTGTAGATAAAAAGCAACATGGGGGTCAAACTACTTTTAGTATCACTTATTCATCTTCCTCGGGTCAGATTGAGCCTTAGGAGAATCCATAAGTTGAATATTCTATTTAGATACATGAAATAATTGTCTCTAAACCTATTAAGTAGATATAGATACCAAAACAATGAATGTATATCTCTTGTATTTACTATTAATAGTACTTCCATCAATAATATCCTTAGATGTCCCATAATCAGCTCCTCTCACTAACTCAATTATTTAATTTCTCAACCATTTATTTTAAAAAATTTAGGTATAAATCAAGTAAACTGAACTTTCTTTTGAATGAAAATTATATTATCCTATGAAATGTATCCAAATAATGTCCAATACATTCATATTTCTTATAGAAAACAATATTTTTTCAAACTCAATAGAAATTTAATACAATTGTCCCCATTAATAGGGACAATTGTTTCAATTAAAGGGGAACCAAAGTCAATTTCAACTAGAATATAAGAAAAATGTATATACATAGCTCTCTCTTTTTAACAGTACTATTTAATTGGAACTCCAAATTATAACACATCATTACATAAGATCTTATAATAACATAATAATCAATTCAAACCAAGAATATATAACCAAATTTATATAATGAATTTTTTGGCAAACTATGGATTGAATAATGGATCCCATTTCTAAACTCTCACAATAACCAATTTAATAAAGAAACAACTGAAGAACCAAGACTTAAAATTAAGTTCTTAAAAGGAGAAAACAAAATAAGATAAAACCTTAATAACTGATGAGAGGCACAAGTTATCAAATCCCTAAATTTTAAATAAATTAATCCTGACATCATCAAATCTCCATGGTTTCTTCTTCATTGAGTAAGTCACATGAAGAATTACTTAATACTTACAAGAATTTATACACTCCTTCAGAAAAAATTTATTTTATTAAATAATGGAAAATAATCCATTCTTCATGATACACCTGGAATAATTTGAACAACCATGCCAACAATCTATGAAAGATCTATAAGTTGGATCATTTTTCTGATCAAAAGGCCAATTAAGCAATAAATAAATTTTACTATGTATTTAAATGAATATGAAATATATATATATATATACATATATATGAATATTATAAATGTATTTAAATATATTATATATATAATATAAATACATTATAAAAATTTATATAATTATATATATATATATATTAAATATATATATATATTAAATATATATATATATATATATATGATTATATAATAATTAAAATTACTCAAGAAAGTGGTAATGATACTTATCCAAAAATTATAGGATTGGGGTTTGGATCCTACCACCCTTAAGTTAATTTGGAATTAAAGTTCATGGTGTTGTGGTTACTATAGTTTGGGTGAGGTTTAGTCTTATGGTGGCCCTAGACTAGCATTTAGTGGAATTTTCTCACCCCTATCCCCCACTATCCAAATATTTAAAAAAAATTGAACCTATATTAGTGAAATAAATTATTTATAATAGTTAACATTAACTTATCATTGATAAAGGTTAGAAATATAGTAGTATAGGGTCTATTTTTATGTATTTTGATGGTGTGGTTAAAACTATATATATATATAATGTGATTATGGGGTTATATATGTAAAGTGAGTTATGTATAGATGTAAACTTACCCTTAGTACATGTTGGATTATATTGGTTTGATTTTTTTATTAAAAAATTAATTAGAATACTCAATTCACATTGAAACATGATAGTTATAGGAAAGAAACTTGTTGAGTGTATTTATATGTTCACCCTTACATCATATGTTGTAATTCATGTTTTTAGGATAGAGTTGGAGGTGGTTCCAGATAGCCTTAGCTTTTAAAAAATGAGTTTTGTGATGTTGAAGTTGTAAATTTTATATTATTTATCTATTAAAGAGTAAAATGGTTGTTTTTTTTCTTCAACCTTTGACTTTGGGTTATAATATTATATGAAATGACATGCATTTATTATATATCAAATTTATATTTTTGTATCTTTTTTGAGGTTGTGTATTAATTTTTTGAAATAAACTAAATATTGAATGAGAACTGAATATCCATGAGTAAAAATATCCAAACTGACAGTAGTACAGATTAAAACTAGACAACCTCACCAGAGATGACCTGATTCTTAGTTATGTGATGTGTGACCATATTACCTAATCATCCAACAAAATAAAACATGTACTCATCAAATACATTAATAAATGAAGAAAATTACTTCAAAAAGATATTGATAAAATTTAAAACCGAATCCTTAAAATTTATCATTGTAATAAGAGACATACAATAAAACTCAAAAATAATATTTCTCTAACTCTAATCCCTATAAAACTTCAAAGATAAAAAAATAGCAGCTAATTCCACTACCAAAGGACTCTAAGCCACCATAATTGAGTAATACATGGATGCAATCACATGTCATGTTGAATCATGATATATAAGACAAAAAAATATAATTATAATTAGGATAATCACATCATCATTAAGTTTCAAAGCCTCATGAGTTGTAAGAATCCAATGATGCAAGACCCAACCCTAACACAGTGGTTAACTTTGATCTACCAAACTTTCTCCCTTTGGTCCCTTTTATGCCTAATAAAATGACTTACACTTTGAACCTATATTTTTCTAGAAAATTATTTTAACCAAAACAAAACCCATTTAACTTTATCTAAATGAAATAATATGGCATGCATTCCTCACATACAATAAAAAAATCCTCAGTCTCGCACCATGCAACAAACACCTATTCAATATCACTAACATGATTCAAAAGTGGAATCAACTATTTACCTGAACCAATCTATATGGATTGATACATGTAGTACTCAAATAAAAAATTAAACTCATTTATGGGTGATTTCCACAACACAATCATGTATTCTTACAATTATCAGGGCTTTTATGAAGTAAGTCCATGCTAATTAGGATATTCAAACATAATATCCACCAAAAATTCCAAAACATAGGTGGTAAATACATTATCCAATGATAAATTCCAAACATGATTAAAATCAATTAAACTTATATTTATTGCTAACTATTAACCTAATTTATATTAATAATTAATATAATTTGTATGATATCAAAATAGTCAATCACTAGTAGATCTATAGTAGACATGGCTACCTAGAGTAAGCTTCTTAACTCTATCATTAAAAATAAAAAAAATTATATATACACCAACCATTATGATAATTTTTAAAAATATCCCACACTATAGTATTGATCATCCCTAAAGGTATAAGAGAATAATCCTACTTAACCACATTATCCCATAACCAAGGATATTTCCATATCATCACATTTTACTAATCTAAAGTCCTCCAATAAAGGATTTCTAAAATAAGAGATTTAAAAATCCAAATATAATGAAAAGGATAAATTGGATTAAAACCTAGGTCGTTTTAATAAAATAAAAATGAGGGAAATATTTTTCTTTCAATACCTGATCATAAATCGATTAAGATACCACAATTAATCTCAAAAACTGCATTTCAAGGAGTGTTATATAGAATTTTTTCATGTGCATGGAGTCTAGACAACCACCTTATTTTGAAATATACAGATATTCTTATGCAGAATAATTTTTTTATTCTTACCCTATGATTTACTCAAAAAATATTTGGGAACAAATCATAATTTTTATCAATAACATCATCTAGAAATTTTAATAATGACATAACATACATGAGAATATATTGTGAAACTAGTTTCAAGAGTGTCTTTTTTCATTCCTTAAAAAAATATTTTTTTCTAACCACCTATGAATCCTTTTTCATATCATTGTAGTAAGAAAGTTAAAAAATTATCATTTTAATATTCTAATAACCATATAAATACCTAAATATTTATTATTTTTTCACCTATTTGAAACTAATAAGTAATCAAAGACCACTTCTAATTTAAGCTACATCAATCTTCTGAGTTTCTCAAGTAAAAAACATATTATCATTATCAAAAAAAGATATGAGTTATTTCAAGGCCACTCCTACTAAATTTTACACCATTAATATTCCCTTGAACAGTTGTATTTGAAATAATCCTTGAGAACATATTAGAAAAAAGAATGAATAAATAATGAGAAATAGTGTCGCCCTGGTGAAAACCTCTCAATGTAAAATTATTCTTGAATGTATATTATTAACACAAATATTATATGGAACTAAGGATATAAATACCATAATAATATTATTCCAAATTTCATAAAATCCAAATTTTATAAAATCCAAATTTCTTAATAGTGATGGATATGAAATTTCATTTAACGCTATCATAGGCTTTTATTATATATAATTTAAGGGGTATACTTCCTCACCTTTCCATATATCTTATTTTCATTGAATGAAAAATTTAATAAGAAATAATAGTGTTTTCTGTAATAAAAATTTGAGTCCCAAAATAACTTTATAATTCAAAATATTATAAGGAAATATTTACCAAATATTATTAGCTAAAACCTTTGAAAACAATTATAAATAACATCACAAAGACTAATAGACCTAAAATATACTACTAATGTGAGGTTTTATATATTTGTAATTAAATATATAATAGTCTCATTAAATGGATTGAGTAAAACCATACCTCTCTAGAAGTAATTTATGAGTTTAAACACATCTTGACCCACTAAATGCCAAAATATCTTATAAAAATAGCATGAATACCATCCGAACTAGGAACATTTTTAGGTCATATATAATATATAGTTTCTACCACTTAATTTGACTTAATATAAAAAATCATCATTGTATTCATCTTATAAGTAAATAAAATATTAATATAGATCTCTATTACCTCTAAAATAGGACCACACTCAGATTGAAATAAGAAATCATAGAATGCGAATACAATACTCTTAATATGCTCAGTATCATTCACCCAGGATCCATATTAACCCTGGAGTATGGAACTAAAATTTTTACAACTTATTTTCATGTATTTATAATATAATAGGATAGTGTTATGTTACCCTTCTTAAATATCTTACAGTCTCATAATCAAATTCTAGAACTAATCTTTAAAATGTAACACATTTTCAATCCTTGCTTCAAGAAAGTGAATCTAATCAATAGTATAATCCTTAAACCTAACTTATAAAAAACTTTATGATTATTTTTGGTCTCTTAATTTTTTTTATCAAATTCCATATATTTTCTACTACCCCATGGTAAAGTAAATAGATGCCACTCTCTAGTTTCTCATTCATATTATGCCAACTTTGATCCCGAATAGATTTAATAATGTTCTCATGGTCCCAGTCCTTCAACCATATTATTTATAATTTAACTCATTTCATATTTAATTATGTTCTCATAATCTCTTTATATCCATATTCTATTGGATTTAAGATTTTTATTTCCCTATAAAAATTCATGATTTCTTCAAGTGCTACCAATCTCATATCTTCATCCTTTTCTTCCCACTATCTCTCTTCTCCTTCTCCCCTATGGCCATGTTATCATAGGTTTATGGATTCCATGATATTTAAGGGGTATTTTCTATGTTAGGGTTCCATTTTTTGATCTAAGGATTCCTCATATTATATTTTTGTGGGAAAAAATTCTTAGAAGTGGAATTGAGGCTTTGCTGGTAGGTGACCATACATTAATCCCTTTACTTTATAAACCATGAATGTTTGGTTTATTTAAATAGTTGTTTGAGTAATAATGTACCTATAGTGATAAATATTGATGATTTTTATCAATTATAGTATTTTTTTTCTTTATTGGTTTCAAATGATATGGAATGAATCTTGTTCAAATGTTAAAGAATAGATTTGTTTATTTTTATTATCACAAAGAACTTGTTGAAATTACTATCCCAGTTTTTCATGTAATTAAATAGAATTGGTTTCAGGAACTTTTATATATGGATTTAAAGGGTTTATAAAGGTGTTTAATTTAAATATTTTCATGTTTTAAGGGATGTTTGGACTCTTAAAATGGATGTTTCATAAATTACCACTTCCCTCAAGTTATTCTCTTTTAAATATGGAATTGATCTACATTGTATTTCTTCCAAATAAAATTGTGAATATTTATTGAAGGGGTGAATTAATGTATTAAATTTGGTTATCCTAGAACCTTTAATTAATAAATATTCATAGGGAAATAGATTTCATACTAGGAGAGTTCCTAGGAAAAGTGATAACCTAGGTTTTGAGTAAACTCTCCATGTCTTATTCCCTCATAGTCATGATGAGACTCTAACTAGGGTGTATAGTCATGATGTGACTCTAAATATTCTATCATAGGCTTACCAATATTTTAAAATAATTCTATTCCCATAATCCTTTGTATAGTTGGATATGGATTGGTATGTGATTGTGGATGTTGGCTATGAACTTTTTTAGCACAAGGATCTTAGGTTTCATTTCCTTTTCCATTTATTATCTATTTATGAAACTAATTTTTACTAAAAATATTTCTCTTTAATTCATTGTTTCTTTTAAAAGAATTTTAATTTTCATACTTAATTATTCATTTCAAACTTTTTATATAAAAATCTCCATTATTTGTTTTTCTTAAATGATAAAAGTATTATTTTCATTTATGTAGTTCAAACTAGCATGGATTGGCTTATTTTATAAAGTTTTTAAATAGGGTATGTGGTGAAATCATACCATAATCATTGCTCACACCCTTCAAGTGTATGTTGACCTTATTTTGTATAACATGGGTAAAGGTAAATATTTTTTATTAGGTACTATATTCTTGAAATTTTTTTTCAAGATTTGAAGGCGGTGATAGGCGGAGAAAGCTCACTTTTCATATAGATATGTGTAGAATCTATCCTTATTCTTTATTATTTTTTGTCACATATTTTGGATGACTCTTATATACTCAACCATATTGACTTCTCTTCCCATCATACCTATATTTTGGTCATAGGTTGATTTTTTATGGATAAATTGTATATTGAATTTATCTATAGTTTGTGGTTTGTGTTTATTTTTACATTATTTTGTATTCCATGCTTTATTTGTTATGCCCTTTTTGTTTTTTATTATATTTAAATACTTCTTATTTTGAATGTGTTTCCCACCAATACATTGGAAGGTCATGAATGGTTTAACGTTGGATGAATTATACTTTTATTTTATTCTTTATCAAAAAAAACTATTCCTAATTGATTATATTTTATTCTTAGGCACTAGTTCTCATCCATTAGTTATTGGGAACACACTTTGGACCTTGTGATAAGCTAGATTGAGTACTATGAAAGGGTATCTAGAGTCGTTTTTTTATAAAAAGGTATTAGATACTGATTTTTATTTTAGGATATTTGGAAAAGTAAAGGTATATATGATAACAATATAGTTGTTTTTGTCATTAAGATATGTTTGGATTTCTCTGACACTTTGTAAATGCCCTAGGTGGTAATGGTTTCCTCCCTAGTCCCTCTAAAATCTGGGGGGGGGGTTCTGCCTTTATCATCTTCTAGAGCTAGAATTCTTTCCTTCGTCCCATTCTCAAATCCCTATTTCCTCCCTCCATTACATACAATCGATCTATTCCCTAAATTACTCGATTTGTTTGATGGATTTCCTCATCTTGCACTATCGACCTCGGAGTTCATGAAAAATTCTTCTCTCCTGAACCTAACCTTGGTGTCTCACTTCATCTCTCACCATCTATCGGTTGATTCCTTTGATCGACTTGTGTTTGGTTCTTGGAGATTATAGGAGCGAGTGACTATTAGTCTTCTTGAAAAACAACATATTATGGTCTAGTTTTCATCGATGGAGGATCTGATCACGACTTAGTCCAAAGCACCTCATAATTGTAATGGGTCTTGTTTCTACCTCCTTTCATGGTCCTATGATTTTTATATGAAGAGAGACTCTCTGAAAATGGTGTTCTGGGTTAGCTTCCCTAAAATCCCTCTCATGTTTCAAAACTCTTCGATTATCTGAATGCTAGGTAATTTGGTTGGGAGGTTTTTATGCTTAGATAATATTTTTTTTTTATCTACCACCCTTTTTATCCTCATATCTATGTTGAGGTGGATGTTTCAAAACCTCCATTGAAGTGGTTATGGATCCCAATTGGGGAATATTTATGCTATAAACATGTAGTGATCTTTGAGTCGTGGATGGGATTTTGTTCTTCTTGAAATCTTTTTAGGTCATACATTCTCTTCATGTCAACATGGTCATAGGGAGCTTCATGATGGGGGGGGGGGGGGTGTCATCCATGACCATAATTTGAATGGGGATAGATCTCTCATAGCCCCCACTTGATCTTTTAAAATTTATAGAAGCACCCAATGTTGATTCTCTTATAAAAGATTTGGGTCCTGTTCATCCCTATCCAAAGGTTATAGAAATATTTTCAAAAATGAGACATGATTTGGGGGATCATAAGCCACCTATACGGGACTCAGGGGTTCTTGGTCCACCCCCTCTGATGGTCTTTCCATCATTTTTTGAAGCTATTAAGGCTGGAAGTAAGGAAAATGGGTATGAGGAGCCCAGTAAACCAAATGATATCAAGCCTGTTTGCAGTAAATCTCCTAATGATTCAATCCTTCTCTCTCCAATTCAGGATTTTATAGGGAATAATGGCACAAATTCTATATGGTGGAGATCTTATGGACAATGTGTTTCTACCAGCTCAATAAATCTCTAGAATAGCTTCTCACTATTTAATGGAAATGAAAAGAAAAATGTTGACCCTAAAGGCTGGAATTCATACATTCCAAGATAGAAAAAGAATCAAGTTGGTTCAAGTTAAATTGAGGATCTCAAACCAAGTTACATGGAAACCGAATCCTAATCTATGATGGATTATGAGTAGGATATACACACAAATAGGAGTGTCAGGTCTAGTTTGAGAAATGGTAAGCAAGGAAACCTCATTTATAGAAACTTCCTGATAAATAAGGGGAATAAAACAAGGCTATTAAAGGACTAATACATCTTATATAAAACCATGGTTACCATATCCTTTGGTAAAGAAAATAAATCTAGAGAAGATCCTTGGCCGAGTGAATCAACACTAGAAGAAGATGGTAATTATAAATGTGGTATGTATGGAAAGAAAGTTTCCAATTTCACTGATAAGGCTAAATAAGAATAAAGTGGTAGGATTATGGATATATAACTTTTTTTGGAATCTCTACCTAATAGTGATTTTCCATCAGAACCCAAGATGGACTCAAAAGGTAGAGTTCTAAAGGGTTGAAATAAGGTAGAAGCTAAAAGTCCAATAGTTCAGGAGCTTATTCTCCATTATAAATAAGAGATAATGTAGAATTACTTCTTGATAAATATCTCAAAGGAGTATGGAAATATAATTTTTGAAGGACTATTTCAAGTCGATCTTACAAAATAATAATCTTATTGGATTGATAAATAGAATCATATTTTGATACGTGGCTTCAACGAGGAGAAAATGAACTTGGAGGAACATGTGAAAACCTAGGCCAAGGTGGCCTCCCATTTTGAGGATCGAATTAAAGATAATCTGGACTTTGAGGAAATATTCATTGAATGAAATCTTTATCAAGTAAACCATTCTAATTATCTTAATTTTTTTTGGAATGACTTGGCTATATTGATTGAGGTTTGATGCGTTGTATCTATGACCTTTTTGGTTTCCCACTTTCCCTTGAAAGTGATTTTTAAAATAAAAATATTTATTAGTATTCAAAATATATATGAGATAGGATCATTAAAACATGAGTGGTACATTTTGAGTAAGTTTTTTTCATGCCCTTATCAAAACAAGTCTTGGGTTTCTAAGGGATTTTAGTAAAGAGTAATTATGGTTTTAGGTATGTATTATTAATTATTTTTTAGAAATTACACCTTGTGAAATGGAAATTTGGAAGGCATTCAATGAATCATTTTTATGAAACAGGGGATACAGACCACGTGGCTCAGTTTTGATTCCAAAAGCAAAGAAAAGTTATACACATAGTTTTTATAACCATGTGATTTAACATTACATAGTGAGAAGTGAGTTTTTTTGGGTAATTTTCTTTCTATGTGGTTCCTTATGATATTATACATTGATTATGAATAATTTTTTTTATTTGAATTGAGTTTTTTTAATATAATTATGATTTTAATTTGATGTGTTTGATGATATTTCTTTTCTTTTGAATTTTTTTTATAGTATCATACCTCCTAGAAGATTCCCTATGAACCCCCAGATGGAGTTGCATATAATTTTCTATAATTTAATCCTTTAGTTTATTAGAATATAATTGAGATGGTTCTATGTACCATATGAGTGATAGAATAGGGAATTTATCCTAGTAAAACCCAAGATAGGGATCAGTCTCAAGAGTTACTTCATTATAATCCTCTTTATTTTCAAGGAAGTAATGATATGTAGGAAACTAAGGATTAGTTTGAGAATATTGATAGAAATTTTGAATTCCTTTAAATTCCCAAAACTTTTAAGGTGATTTATTCCACAATTACTATTTAAATTAATAGCTAAAAGTAGAGGGGGTCTATTGTATAGGTGAAGTTGTATGATAACTTAGCATGGAAAGATTTTAAATTCATTTTTTACTTAGTATTTTTATCTTTATACAATGGAATTAGAAAAGAAAGGGTGTTTGTTTACCTATAATAAGGAAAATAAATTGTAATGGTGTGTGTGGCCTAATTTATAGAGCTCATTAGTTTTGGGATAGAGATGGTCTCTAATGATACATTGAAGGCTCAATGTTTTGAAATGGGTCTCTTCTTGGACATCCAATCTAAGGCCTTTTTTTTAAAATACTAACCTTTTATGAGGTGGTTAATAATGTATTAATAGTTGATAATTATCAAGAAGGATTTTATGGAATGGGTGGAGAATCTTCTTATATTACAATTTAGAGTGAAGGGAGTGTACTTGAGAAGAAAATGAAATAGATTGATTTTATATGAGGAGAGGGAGGTAGCTCAAATATTTCATCTTAATTAGATTTATATGCACCAATGGGAGTTTGGTCACATATATACCACTAGTGTTACTATTCAAGGAATATTAAACCCTTATGTCAAGAGGCTTCTAAGTTTTTCATGAATGATACTGAATAGTTCATCTTTAGAGATTTATTAGGGTAAATCTTCTTCAAATAAGTGGTGTAGGTTCTTTTCTTCCTAAGGAATATCAAGTTCAATATGATGCTTCTAAATTTGTTACGTCTCATACTTAGGAATGTAAAGGCAGAGGCAGTTCTTCATATGGATCAATCCAATTGAGAATCAAGTGTCAATCTGGTAGGCTGACTTAGACTTATCATAAATCTAGAAAAATATGCGTTATGGAACAAGTACCTAAGGAATATGAATCAATTAATAAAAAAATATGAGATGGTGTACTTATTACATCATATATAGTTATTTTTATATTTGATATAGGTTCCTCACACTCTTTATATTTTCTTGTATAGTGAAATTATTAAATCTCTTATCTAGGATTATTTTGTTTATATTGGATATGTGAACTCCTATTAGAAAGAAGAAATAGAATGGTTTTTATTGTTATCCATGACTTGTCTCTATATCTAAATTATATTTTTCATGGGACTATCTCATTCTAGAAATGAACATCTTTTACATCATTCTTAGAATGGATAGGAATATCAAATTTAAAGATCACACTAATTTTTACCTATAGAGGGTAGTTTTTACCTCATATATTTGGAATCCTTATGTATTAAAAGGTGAATGAGACCCAATATTAGATCAAACTAGTCCTCCACTCCATGAATATGAATATTTTTCCTACTAAATATATTCTATTTTATTGGAAGCTTGTGAAGATGATTTTGGGAATGAGTATTCTCCCATGATGAGGGGCTTCCCAAAAGCATTAAAAAATGATTTCTCTAGGCTTCCCCCAAAACATTAAGTTAAATTATCTATTAATTTAGTCCATATAAATCAACATAGATCTTTGTATTTGTATTGAATAGATCTAGCTAAGCTAAAGGAGGTGAAGGACCAACTCTATGTTCTTGAAACTAAAGGGTTTATCATTCCATTTTTTCTATATGGGCTTCTCCTATTCTCTTTACAAAGAAGAATGATGGGAGTTTACATATATGCATTGATTATGGTTTTCTAAATCAAGTTAATTTCAATAATAAATATCCTTTACCAAAAATCAATGATATCTTTAACCAATTAAAATGGGTAAAGTAATTTTACTAAATTGGTCTCTAGTTAAGGTATCACCACCTTCAAGTCACAGAACCTAATATACCTAAAATTTATTTTAGAAGCATGTATGATAATTTTGAATGAAATATTCTATTTATACCTTTAAAATTGGTTTTCCTAAATTGGTTTTCCAAAATTGGTTTTACTAAATTGGCCTCATGATGTCATTTGGTATAATGAATACTCCTACAATTTTTATAGATCTTATAAATAAAATCATCTATTGATACCTTGAATAATTTATCATGGTTTTTATGGATGATATCTAGGTCTATTTGGGATTCAAATAGTTTCATTATAATCACTGAAGGATTATTTTGGGAATCCTACAAGACTACCACCTTTATGAAAAATTATAAAAGTATCACTTTTGGATTCAAGAATTGATGTTCTCAGGAAACATGGTGTCTGAGAAAGAAATTTTAGTTGATCATAATAAGTAAAAGCTATCATGTCCTAGGTAGTTCTTAAGAACATGTTTGAGACATATAACTTATTAGGTCATGCAAAGAGACCGTGTGGTAGCATATTGGTCTCATAAACTATGGCCACATGTAAAAAACTATCTAGCCCATGATCTTAAGCTAGTGATGGTAATTCATGATATAAAGTAACATAAAAAACTATCTTTTTTGTGAGAAGTTAATGGTTTAAATCAATAAAAAAAATTCTATGTTACATTTTCTAAAAAAATATCATAATCTCACATAGATAATATAAGTGGAATACCAACAAAAATTTTATTTTGACCCCACCTATACATCTAGAAAGGGGAATGTGGTCATTAGTGGGATCAATAGGAATTTTCAATCTTAGTTATTAAAGGAATTTGGTAGTGAATGAAATTTGATGAACCTATTTGTTGAAATTTACATAGAGATAAAAAAGAGAGATATGTGATTTTTTAACAAATATTCAAATTGCATCTTCCCACCTTGAGCTTATTCATAGAGGAAAAGTAATAGATGATGAATGTCATCATATAAAAAGAGTTATATGTGGTGGGGAGACTACCTATGAATGGTCTCTAACCCATTATGGTATCATCTACTTCAGGAATTGTTACCTTTTTCCCTCTTTCTATGAGAAAGATGGTGATGAAGTATTACCATCCCTAATAATGAGAAATTCATTCATACACCACCAAAATGTATTATGATATGAAATTTTAGCATTGGTGGCTTAGTAAGATGATATATATTGTAGATTATGGGTCTTGGTGCTTCAATACCCAACTAGTGAAAGTAGAGAATCATAAGTCCTATGACATTCTTCAACACTTAATTTTTCCTATATAAAAATGGGATAAATTATCCATGGATTTCATAACCTGATTACCTCATACGTCTCACAATAATAATAATATTTGGGTAATTATTGATTGGATGAATAGGTTTGACCATTTTATACTTATCAAAGATATCACAAAGGTTTAAGGCCTTAGGAAAATGTATGTGCAGGGGATATTGAAATTTCAGAGTGTGAATTTATTGATTTTTTGATAAATATCTTCAATTAATCTTTAGATTTTCGAAATTACTTAAAGAGGATCTGATGTCATAGGTAAATCTCAACATGGAATAAAATTATTAAATGGATGGGAAAATAAAAAGGGGTATATAACTCAAATAAGATATTCTCTAAGATTTTGTATAGATTTTGGGGGATCTTTGGATGATCATTCATCATTGGTTGAGTTTTTATTATATTAATATCTACCAAAAAATCAATAAAAATTGATCTCTTTAAATCCTTGTGTAGTCAAACTTATCGGTCTCCACTTTGTTAGGTTGAGTTTGGTGAGACTTCTTTAGTGGGACTGAGCATAGTGAAAGAGATGATGGAGAAGATTCAAGTAACTTAAAAGCATCTGATGATTGCTCAAAATCACCAAAAATTATATATTGATTATCATTGAAGGACATTATAATTTTTATTCAGTGATATGGTATTATTAAAAGCATCTATTCGATTAGGTCACTGGAAACTAGGAAGATGTGAGAAGTTGATATCGAGGTATATAGAACCTTTTGAGATTATTGAATGAATCCAGAAGTCTTCATACAAGTGGGAATTACCTCCTCAATTAACATTGATCCATAAAGAATTCTATGTATTCTAGTTGATTAAGTATTATCCATATCATTTCATATCATGAATTGGTAATAATTAAAGATTGATCTTGACTTCTCGATAGTTATGCAACCTTTTATGATAAGGTGATTGAAGTAAAATATATTCCTTTATTTAATATATTTTTGAAACATAATAGTGATTCCAATGAGATGTGGGAATGGGAGTCTCAAATGAGAGAGTAATGGGATCCACCTCTTTTCTGATCAATTATATTTAGATGGCCATTATATGAGAATAAAGTGATATAGCTGTGAGAATTTTAACACCCGTGATGTTATTTTAAAGTATTTATTTTGTAACTTCTTTTAATTTTCAGTTAATTTAAAGTAAGGAGGTGGTTTCTAAATTTTTTTGAATAAATTACAAGTCACATGATTAGGGTTCACTGTTACCCTAACCATGAAACTAAAATGTAAACCAAATTCTCTAAGAAATAAGTGTGCATGTTTAGGATAACCGTGTCACCTAACCGTGATTCCTCTTAAAATTTTTATTATTTTATTTAAAATCTATATTTTAATTGAGGGGACCTAATTTTCTCCCCTATTCTTTTATGAATCTTCTATTTGATGCCCCCTTTGTCTCCCTCTTCTCTTGGATTCAAGATTTTAATTTTACCATCAAAATTAAATATTTCATCAAGTTATACC
Organism: Viscum album; assembly: GCA_963277665.1. Lineage (NCBI taxonomy): Eukaryota > Viridiplantae > Streptophyta > Magnoliopsida > Santalales > Viscaceae > Viscum > Viscum album. Next base: position 1,035,087,789 of record OY728153.1, on the reverse strand, counting down.
AATATCTTATATTCAAATTGTAATTCTATATTTATATCTTCTTCTTATCCCCTATAACCATGGTATCCCGAGTTTCTAGATTCTATGAGATTCAAGTGTGTATTTTTTTATTAGAGTTATATCTTTACTTAAAAGGATTCATCCTCCTATATTTTGGTGGAAAAACACTCATGGAAAGTGAAATTAAGACTTTAACATTATGTGACCCTATATAAATCCCTAAACTCTATAGACCATATATTATTGATAGATTTTGTTTTAAGTAATAATCAGTGTTATCCTAGTCAATTTGATTTCCCAAGACCCATGATAAAAATGTTTCCCTTTTATCCTATTAAAAATATCTATTAAAACTTCAATGATATGAAAAAATGATATATTATAAGAATAAGTAGTAGATAAATTATAAGAACACACAACATGAGAGGGTGGGACCTAATGAGATTACCTTGATCATATAAAAAATGATTTAGTTAAAATCAGTAAAACATATCATAATCATAGATCAAAAACAAAAAATGATATGCAACCAAAAAAACTAGAGGGATTCATAGGTTAACTTTATAATTAGATTTATAACATATCTTGATGAGTGTAAAGCTAGTAAGTGGAAATAAATTTATCCTTAGACTTTGTAATTCCCCATGATTCCTAATTACAACAATGGTGAATATAGGGAGGTGGAAGTGAGGTGGAAGCCTTCAAAATAGATTTAAGAAGTCGCAGTGAAGGAGGAATTCATAGAGTGCTTGTAGTAGGTAGTTCTTCTGGATATGAATCTTGCATGGTTGGAGTTTTCATGTGCAAAGCTGGTGTCAAAGAAGGAACTGGTTAAGTTAGATTATGTGGAAGAGATATAGAAGTGGGAAACCTATCCCTGAGTAAGAAAGTGAGATGGGAAGGAAGGAGACATGGGTTAGGGAGGTAGTGAGGCACAATGAGAGGAGGCATCACAGAGAGACATGGTAAGAGGATGTTCCATAAGGAGGCATCCTTGTGTGTGGGTTTCTAATAGATAAGAGGTGTGTCCCAGTACCCCCTCCCCATCGGTTTCCCTAGGCCATGAATGTTTTGGGATTCCACTATATCTAGTCCTGGTAATAATAAACCTATAGTGACAACTATTAACAATTTTCTTTAATCAAAACCGTGTCTCTTTGTAGTTTTAAAATTATATTCAAGGATAATTTTTAGATAATAATTAATTGCTTTGTTTATTTTTATGCTCACAAAGAGTTTTTTGAAATGAAAAGACTAGTTTTTCTTGTAACTAAAAGGAATTGTTTTTAAGAAGTGTTAGATATGGATTTCAAAGATATATCAAAGTGTTTTCTTTAAATAATTATTTTTTAAGAGATCTTTAGACTCTTAAAATGTTTGATTCATGAATTACCCCTTTCCTCTAGTTATTATCATTTAAATATACAATTTATCTACACAGTATTCCTTCCTTGTGAAATTTTGAATATTGATTGAAGGGGTCAATTCATGACTATAAAAACTAATACATTTTTTTATTAGTATGTTTCCTAGGAAAAATTATAGGCTATATTAAGAGAAAAATCTCATTAATTTGTGCCCCTAGTCATGACGAGACTCTAACTAGGTTGGATAGTCATGATGTGACTCTTACTATTACATCATGGGATTCCCTCTTGTTTAGGATGATGCTCTAGATATTGGTATATAAATAGTTGTATATGGATTGGCATGTGATTATGGATATTTGTTATGTACATGTTTAATATAAGGGTTTTAGGTTTCCTTACCTTTTCTATTTTGTATCTACCCATAATGTTATGTTTCACTAAAACTATTTGTATTTAATGTATTTATTATTTTAAAATAATTTCAACTTGAATACTTATTTATTTCTTTCAAAATTGATATGTATAAACATCTATAATTTTTTATTAAATAATATAAGTAGTAATTTCATATATATAGTTCTAACTAGAATGAATTGGCTTGTTTTGTAAAGGCTTTATATAGGGAATGTGGTGGAATCTGACTAAGTTGGTTGGTTAAACCCTACATGCACTCTTCAGGTGCATAAAGACATTTTTTTATATGAAATAGGTAAAATAAAAGTTCCACTATAAGGTAGAATATTCCTAATTTTTTTAGGATTTCTAGGTGGTGACAAGTTGAGTGGGATCACTTGTCACATAGAGATGGGTAGTGGTTATTCTTTTTTTATTATTTATAGTCATGTATTTTGGATGTATCCTTTGTACTCAACCATATCGGTTTCCTCTCCCATAATTTCACACCCACATGTCACCATTATAATTAGTTTAATTTAAATTTTTTCTATTTTTGAATAATTTCCATGTCGTTAGGCCCTTTATAAATTTATGGGAAATATTTTTAGAGTTTTTGAGGTATGGGTGACCTCACCATACCATGGTCAAGGATGAACCAAAACATTATGATGGCATGGGTTATGATATGGGGAGAGATCCACTTCAAACACTTGGTTTCGCGGGGGGTTTTTGAGGTTTTTCTATGAGAAACACTGAGGGGGACCACACATTAGTGGAGCAATGGTGCCTTTTTTGAGGGACCACCACGAGGACCACACTATAGTGAATGAAATGGTGCAATAGGGGTCCCTATCTGAAATGGTGAGAGGTAGGAGGCCCTAATCATGGGTATGGGATTTTATAGGCCTCTAGGATTCCTAGAGGTGGTGCACTATGGTGTAGTGCATGGGGATCACATCGTGGTGGGTGTCTGTCTAGTTTTCTAAAGGTGAAATTTCTATTCTACTCCCACTTAATTTAAGATGTTTTTCCCATCTTACTCACATTTTACATAGCTGAAATCCATATATCCCTAAGGATATCTTCTCTTTGATTCCCCTTTGATTTTGGTTTTTTACTTATATTTCAAGAAATTTTCAAGGTATTTGTTCCTTTTTTATCTTATCCTCATTATCCTCTTTCCCCTTCCTTTTTCATAGGTTTATCCTTACTCTAAGAACCATAATTCTCAATGAAATTTGAACCCCCAATGAGTATTCAAGTGATTCCGGGGGTTCTCTTGAGTTTTGGGGTGAAATTGGAAGAAGAACTAGCATTGCATGGCTAACTTACATGGTCTGGTAAACTGTGCAGATCTCGTTATGATGGTTCTAAGGACTTCACAAATTATATTACATGATTGGTTCATATTACACCAAAATATTCAGCCAAACCATGAAAATATCTTCATCCATCTCATTTTTTCGATTTCTGCCTCTTGGGGTCTTGGATTATTCCTAAAGTGGTTTCCACTTATTAGCGATGGAATAAGGATGGTTTTTATTGTGTTTTATGATATTTAAATTTTGTTTTTCTTGATGTGTGATGTTGTATTTTATTATGATTTATGTTTTAAAATTTTTATTTGGGTGAAAAGGGGGAATTTTATAAAAATTTTGATTTCCAAAACAAGTTTTATCAAGTAATTTGAAAAATAATTCTTTTATTTCTCAAAAATTATTTGATATTGTGGTTGATTCCATTATAGAATTTGAAAAATGTTTTAAAACCAAATTATTTTTAGGTAAATTATTTAAAAGGGGATCCCATTGATTTTAAGAATGATTTTAGATTATAATAATGTTTTCAAATTATTTCATTAGATTTTAAATGAAATGTGGAATTTTACCAAGTTTGAATTTTTTTAAAGGAAAAAGGTTCTTTTTTAGAGTGAGTGACTTAGTGAAAGGAGATTTAAAAATTTTATCTTATATGTGAGGTTTCAAAGGAAAATAGGTTTTGTGATGTGTTTTATTTTGTTGATATTTTTTTTGGATTTTTACATTTTTTATTGGAATTTTTTTTAAATATTGAGGAATGAATTGATTATGTCCATGTTTGTATTATTTAGAAAATTCCTCTGAGAATGATCATGAAATTAAGTATAAGGTTATTTTTTAAGGATGATTCTCTCTGTAAATCCTCCATTTTTTAGAAACGTTTTCTTTAGTCATGGAATCTACATAGACTCTGAATAGATTAGTGAGCTAGGAATTATCTTTGATCATGGACCCTGACTCAAATTTATTAAATCAGAATTATCCCTATTTGAATAAGATCTTGGTTTATCTAAATTAGTGAAATGTATAGAGAGTATTGGAGGAATCATCAACTCTCTCGAGACTACTGAGTATTCTAGTGTGAGCTATTTTTGGTTTTCTTGTTGGACTGAGTTGAGTGTGGTGGGAGTTTATAGTCCCTTATTAATTGGGTGGAAATAGGTATTGTGAATTTTTCAAGGTAATTTTAGTTTAGGGGTTATTTCTCTAGAGTATGAAGGTAGAGAAATATATTGAGTTCATGAGCCTTCACCAAGGTGAGCATCTAGTGAAGGAGTATATTGGTCGTTATGTGGGGTTGGTGATCTTCTCTCCTAAGATGGTTGTTAATGACTCAAATAAAGTTTGTTTCTTTGGTGGAGGTCTTTCTAGGACATTAGGTTAGTTGTGATTGGGTCGATCATATCATACATAAAAGGGTTGGTTGAAAGGCCCATGCAAGAAGATGTTGGCCATTATAAGAATACTATGATGGGTGAAACATTAGTTCTACGTTGTGTAATTGAAGAAAACCCATTATGTGTTGAGTGGAAGTTGGATGAGACCAAATTAAAGGTGCATGTAGGAGAGGGTTAGTATTATCTAGGCCTTTTTATCACTCATGAGAAGAATATACCTCTCATGTGCTTTCATTCCAGGGCTCCAAAACACTCTATTCCCTCTTTTCGGAAATCTATAAGGACTTATCTATATTATGGTTGTTTAGGGTTCCTTCAAAGGTTTTGTAAGTTATATTTTTTGAATAATTCTCGAGTGTATTTTTTATTAGTGTTCCTTTTCATTCTGTGATTTTCTTTCACGGAGTTTGGTTTGGTTATAGTTTTGAGATAGTTCTTATTGGATGTTTCCTTTGTGTATCTATTGATCATTTTATGGGATGTTAGCTATTTTTATGGTTTTACTTGTTTATAGTTGATGAAATCTTATTTATCAAGGTTTTTAAATGTGTTCTTGGTTTTGATGAGGATTTTTGCTAATAGGATGGCATGGGGAACCCTTGGATATGTGCTTAGGTAACTAGGATGTATGGAAAACCGGTTCAGATTATGAATTGGCTAGTGTTTAGCTGGTTCAGTTGGTTTTTTATGAGATTATTTTTTGTGGTTAAGGTCCTTATTTACCCATGTGGAGAATCATGAACTAGAGTGGAAATCCATTTTTTTTCTCTATGTGAATGATTGTGTTTTTTTCTTTGTCTATTTTTTTCTAGTAATGTTGTGGTTGATGGACTTCTTGATGGTTTTTGTGGGATCGTTTTATGGATGTTTGGTTATTATTATGAGTTATTTTTCTATTTTATTTTGATTGGTTTCTTTTTGTATGGTCTTTTGAGGATAATGGGTGTTCGATAGAGGAGTTTTTTATTATGTTATTTGTCTTCTTATAGAAGTGTTATCATCTTTGGTAGACCAATTTAGATGAATTATAAATAGTGGGGAGACCTATGGTAGGCATCCTTTTTCTTAGGGATATTCGTTCATTATTTGTGGTTTAATTTATACTTGAAGGTTTTTGAGGTTTTAGATTCCATTTTTGAGGTTGGTTTGGGATTTATGGTGCTCCTTTTTCTACTGGACCCTTTCTAGTATTTCTTGACCCACCCAACTCAAGATTTAAAGTGTGAAAGTTCTTTTTTTTATTGAATTATACTTTTATTGAATAATTTTTAGGGGAATAAAGTGTCATAGTGTGGATAATTTTCACACCCAAATGTCATCATTATATTTAATTTAATATAAATTTATGCTATTTTTGAAGAATTTACATGTTTTTTGGACACCTTTTGAATTTATGGGAAATATCTTTAGAATTTTTGAGGTATGGGTGACCTCACCACACTGTGGTAAAGGATGCACCACAATATGGTGATGGTTTGGGTTGTGATATTGGGAGATAAATCCTTGAAATTTCTGGGTCTATGGGTGTTTTGTATTAGGGGTTTCCCTTTGGAAAACTCTAAGGGGGACCGCATCATGGTGCTTGTTTTAGGGGACCGTGGTGAGCACCACATCGTGGGGCATGGCATAGTGAAATTAGGGGGAGTCCCTATCAAAAGAAGTGAGAGGGAGGAATCCCTCACCATGAGTATGGGTGTGTCAATTCCTCCAATCCACCTGGAGGTTGTGCACCATAGTGTGGTGCATGGGGACCACGTCATGGTGGGTGCTTTTTAAGGTTTTTTGAAAGGTGAAATTCCTATTCTACCCCTACTGAATTTAATCTAATTCCCCCCTCATTACCATCCTATTTATCACATTCAACATCTATAGATCCCAAGGTAGAGCCCCTCCTTTCTTATCCTTTGATTTTAGCTTTGGTTCTTTGGATTTAAATTGATTTTGAAGGTATTTATTTCTCTTTATCCTTCTCTTAAACCTCAATTACTCTTTTTTCCAATTCCCTTTTTCTGTATTTATCCTTCCTATAAGAAACCTAATTCCCCATGAATGTTGGGATTAGGGGTTGGGTTGGTTTTAACCTTGGGTTTTGGACATTTAGGGATTGTACATGGAGACTCCTTTCTCGTATTAGCCTTCACTATCGAAGGAGATTGCTTTCCACTCAATTTGAGGTAGTTATTTTTATGTAATAAATTTATTTTTAAATTAATTATGTGATTTAGTTTTAAATATTTCTTTTTAGTTAAAGTATCATGATATATGATATCCATAGAATATGTATAAAGTTTTTCCATGAATTTTCAGCATAGAATAAAAGGTTTTCCTTATCAAATTCAATTATTTCTTTGAAATTAAATGTTTTCCCATGAAAAGTATTCATAGAAATTTTTGTGAGGAAATTTCAAATGGTTTGAACTATTTTTTATTTTAAAGAAAAGAAATAATATTTTGAAGGAATTTTTTAGGTAAATGGGTGTTTTTATTTTCAAAGTGGTTTCAAAATAATGCTTCAAAGAGGAGATTTTAAAAGTGTGAAATTAATTTTAATTCTGATTCAGATTGATTTAAAATGAATATTTAGAAATTGCTAAAACTAATGGATTGATACCCATGAGACCATCATTATTTCTCCTTATGTTATGCCTTATATTAGATTTTCCCTTATGATATGTTTACTTGATGATTTTGTGATGTGAATAGGGTTATTTCATGTGAGGGTGTTGGAGGAGAGGTAAAATTTACTACTTATTATTATGATGCATTTTTTAATCATTTTTTGATTATTTTATCACAAACAATTTAGAATAGTCATGGGGACCTGAGTAACTGTGTGAGAGACCTTGGTTCATGCTACACTAATTTAAATCACACATGGGTTAATGTGCCTTTAGTTATGTTCTGTACTAGGTCTAGAGGGGGGTTCCTCTTATGAGGCTAGTGTTGGATATTTTGGTGTCTTATGTACGTTTTTATGATGCTTTGTAGGCCAAAAATCAGTCTAGTGTTATATTATCATTATAATCATCTCAAGTTAGGACCTAGAGAGTTTCTCATGACACTTGTTCATTGATTGTTGGTTTATGTAGAGGTTTCCCTCTTCATCTGTATCTCTTTGAGATTGTTTTATTATGGTACTATATGCATTGTTTCATTTTATAGTACTCATTTGATAAATTGGTGGGTATTTTTGTTATTATTTATTCATTTATGGTTGGGTTGGTTTCCTAAATGGTTTTGAAAAGTGATTTTGGAAAGGAGTTTTTTAATAAAATATAAATTTTTGGATTTGCATTTGGGATTTTTATGAAAGGTTTGAAATAGTGGGGAATGGTTTCATTTTTTTTGTTTATTTTTTTGAATCAAAGGACCTTATTTTTGGTTTCTAAAGTGTTTTACTACTAAGTGTATATTCTAATTGTTTTTTGTTTAAAAAGTAAAGTTACATTCTTTAGAATGAGAGTATATGGTTTGATTTCGTTGTTTCCTTATTAAAATGAAAACCTTATTTTCTATTGTATTTCAAACATGAAATTATGAATTATTTCATGTAAGAAATGTCATAGACTCATTGGTGAGATCTTACTGTTCTTATTAGATCACACTCTATATACACACTCATGTTCATGTTTTCAACTATTATGTTTTATATAGGTTCCAATTTCTTTCTTAGTTTGGATATCACTTTCATGGGTTGATGCATGAGTAGGTATGTAGAGAGTGACTATGGGTTACATGTTTTTGTTCAAGTGGTCAGGTCTAGGTGTTGTGTTTATTTTGGGATATTGATGTATCATCCAAAAAGGCCTCTCCTTTACCTACATTTAGTTTTTTATTGTTATTCCATGTTGTGTGTTAATTTTTTTGATGTTGTTGTATACTAATATGAATGATTTGAACCATGGTTGTTTGTTATTACTTTTTTATCTCTTTTATTGTTTGCCTCAGATTATCTCTCTTCTCATGGATGTCTATTGAATGGACACTCCCTGTCCAATTTTTAGTAAAAATATCCACTATAATTTACTATAATTTGATGGTGAAATAACTCCCAAGGTGTTTTACTTAATTCCTAGGCACTAGTTGTCAGCTAGTGTTGATCAGAAATGTACATTAAGACTAGATGAAAACTAGGTCAGGTGACGTGATAGGTCATATCAAGCCGGTTTGCTACACATCATGGTGTTATTTTGTTTATATCTTGATTTTTTATGGATATAGTTTTTGGTAACTTATCTATGGATTATAGTTTGTGTTTATTTTGAAATAATGTTATATTTTTAACTTAAGTTGTTATCCCATGTCTGGTTTTGTATTATATTTCAAAACTACTTATTTTGAATGTGTGACCCACCAACATATGGGAAGGTATATTTGAGTTTTGAGTAGGAACCCTTCTGCTTTTGTTTAATAATTTATTAGTGTAAATCTTTCCTAGTAAATATATTTGATGCTCGAGCACTTGAAACCAAACTCTATGATTGAGAACATAATTTTAGCCTTATGATGAGCCTACATGGGTAACATGAAGGGGTATCTCAGTTTGGTTAGTTACAAAAATAAAATTTCATTCACAATGAAATGGAAGCAGCTTCCACTCTGTTTACCCCAAGAACCTATAAAGTCTCTCTTGAATTATAGTGCTTGAATTCCTTCCCCTAAATCACATGAATGGGATCCCTTCAAAACCCAGATCAGAAATAATCATATCATAAATGGCTATTTGAAAATCCCTCAGACATCTAGTATCTTGGGTTGAACCACCTCTCTTCTCATGAGTAAGATTATTTTCATTAAAATCACCTTTGAAAATCACTAACCCATTAAATTTTCAGTACAGATATCAGCAATAATATGATTTTAAGAGTATTTATTAATGTTATACATGATACCCTCCTTCCATAAAAAGTCAAAGGAACCCTACATTCCCCCCTTTATCTGTATAAAAATCATTCATGAAACCCACATTATTTTTTAATATTTATTGACTATTAGGAAAGGTCTTAGACACAAATACCATATGATGATAAAGCCTGAAGCTCCAGTGGAGGATCATGCAGACTGTCCTAGGGTTGAATAATCCCTAGAAGTACAAATATAAAATTTACATCGTATCAATTTTATAAAAAAATAATACCAATTCCCTTATGGTTCCAATGACCTTAAAACAAAAATACCATATCCACTATTATAGAACCCATGATAATTAACACTACCCTTTATTAGTGAAAGGTAAAAGCACTGGAAAAGGTTTACCCTTATTAGTTATAAAAATGCATTAATAAAGGTAGCATTTATGATCACTAAAAAACACTAATAAAGGAACCACCTTAATCAGTGTTTTTTACACTAATAAAAGGGAACCTTTGTTAGTACTTCTTTTAGCGTTGAAAAAGGTCACCTTCTATTAGCGATAAAAACCAATTAAAAAATTTATATTGCATAAATAAATATATCATTAAAAATCATATATTAATATATTTATTTTGATATAAATATAATATATTTTATTAGATATGATATATATATGACTAAATATACATTTAAACTTGATATATAAGATATTTACTGAAAATGGTGTATAAAAATATTAATTTTTTTATATTATTAAAAATAATTTTTGAAATATAAATATATTTATATTGATATATATATATATATATAATTTGATTAAATATGATTTATAGAGTGCTAAATATGTATTTAAAATTAATATGTTATATAAGTAGTGAAAAATGGTTTATAAGTTAATTAAAAATTAATATTGGAAAGGTATTGACTATGAAGCCGAGCTATGAGCTATTATCTATATTGTCAAACATGCTCCCTATCATAATTGGATAGTTTTTTGGATTGAATCTGACTCTGAGATTGCTGTTAATGCCCTCAAGTTGAGATATAGGGATGTACCATAAAGGATTCTACCTCACTAGATTAGTTGTCTCAACCAGGTGAGTCAACTCGATCTTATTGTTACACATGTGTATAGGGAGGCCAATAAAGTTACTGATGCTTTGTCAAAGAGAGAAATTATTGATATGAGCACTATATAGTCCTTTAGGACACTTGATCATTGTGTGTAGTTGGTGGATGATGAAATGAGGGAAGTGGTGCACTCATGAATTTGTAAAAACTCCTTGTAATTCCTTCTTTGTACTCATACTTTTATTGATTTTTATAGGGCTAGCATGTATGGACCCTGGATTATCTAGGTAAAAATTAATATTTATTATAAATATTGATTAATTGATAGTAATAGACGTTTAATAACCTTTTTATACCAATTTCATTTGTTTTTTCAATTTGACATATATATCAACTAAAAAATATTTAATTATTAATTAAAAATATAGAATAAATATGTATTTACACTTGATATGTCATACAATGATTTAACCATATATATATGAAATTAATTCAATTTCATAGGGGAAAACATACATTAATAATAAATTTTTAATATTATCATTTTAGATTTTTTATTAAAAGATATTTAATAAATAATATATTATGTTTTTAATTATTAAATTTTATTAATTTTTTGTATTTTTTTTAAAATATATATACTATTTATTGAATTTTAATATATATATATATATATAAATTAATTTATTATTTATTATTATTTATTTCATTAATATTTTATTAATATTTTTGTAATTTATTCATTTTTAATTTTTATTTGTTTAATATTTTTGTAATTTTATTCATTTTTATTATTTCTTTATAAAAATTTATTTATTAACATTTAATGATTTTAATATAGTTTTAATTTTCATAATTAATATATTTATATTAATTTTTATTTTAAGTATTCATTTTTATTTTTTTAAAATTTATATAATTAATAACTCTTACTCATTCTTTTTTGATCTGTTCATTTTTATTTAAATTTCACTGATTTTTAGCATTCATTTATTAAAAATTATTTATTTATTAATAATTTTAAGTGTTTTTTGATTTTTTTATAATTTATTCATTTTTAATATTTTTATAATTTATTCATTTTTTATATTTTTTATACAAAATTATTCGTCAATATATTTAATATTTTTAATATAGAAATATATTCATATTGATATATATATATATAGTTATATAATTTTTCCTTAAATATGACTTATATAAAAAAATATGTATTTACCTTTAATAAGTCATATATCTAGTGAAAAATGATTTATGATTTAAAACTAATACTAATTAAAATTATTGACTAGTTATTATCATGTATTAGACATTACCTATTATATAATGTCATTTTTTTCAATTTAACATATATCAAAATTATCTTATATATATACATTAATTTCACACACTCACATTTGTAATTAATATAATTTTATATAGAAACACACACACACAAAGAAAATATTTTTGTAATTTATTCAATTTTTAATATTAATTTTATAATTTTACTAGCTAACATGATATATTTAATATATTAATTTTTTAATCGATAAATTTTATTCATTTTTTATATTTCTATTTAATATAAACTATTCATTAATTTTTAATTTTTTTCCTAAATTATTCATTTTTAATATTATTTATTTATCAATAATATTAATTATTTTTTAATATTGTTGTAATCTATTAATTTTTAATTTTTATACGTTTAATATATTTTTAAATTTTGTCTATATTTAATATTTATTTACACATTTTTATTCATTACCATTTAATGTTTTTAATATAGTATATGGAATTTAAATAATTAATATGTGTTCATTTTCATTTTAACATATATTAATTTTTTTTTATTTTTTTAATAATCTATATGATTAATAACACTTATTCATTTTTTAATATTTTTTTATCTATTGATTTTTTAATTATTAAAAATCTCCATTTTTTAACATTCATTCATTTAATATTATTTATTCACTTATAGTGTTAATTATTTTTTACATTTTTATAATTTATTCATTTTTAGTATTCATTCACTTAATATTTTTGTAATTTATTTGTTTTTTATATTTTTTAGACATATTTATTCATTAACATCTAATGTTTTTAATATGGTTGTAATGTACATATTTAATATTTATTCATCTTAATTTTAATATATATTTATTTTTAATTTTTTTAATAATAAATATAATTAATAAAACTTATCAAGTTTTTAATATTTTTGAAGTGTATTCATTTTTAATTATTCAATTTCACTCATTTTTAATATTTAAGCATTTAATATTATTTATTCATTAATAATGTTAATTATCTTTTACATTTTTATATATTTTTCTAATATAAATTCATTTAATATTTTTCTATTTTATTTTAAATGGTTTTTACCAGCGCTAAAAAAGTCACGATAAAACTCATTTTTATTAGCACTTTTTAGAAAGAGTTAATAAAACCTTTCCTGATTTTTTAAATTCAACCCTAACATAACCTCACTCCTTCTCACCATTCAAGCTCTTACGGAACTCGACCCCTACCGTCACTCCCCCTAGAACCTCTCGGATGAATCATCCTTCTTAAAACCTAAGGTGTGTGATTTTTTATTCTCCTCTTTAGTCGATATTGCATTATTTCTTCATTTTTAGTTCTTCTTTACATGTTTACCATACCACCCTCATTCCCCTACCATAGTGGCTTGACCTAGCCTAAGTAATCGAGACTATGAGGTTTTCAATTACTCAGGTTTGATGCAACTAATTCTTTCATGGTTCTCTATCTGTCCATGATTTCTAAAGGGTTTGGATACTCAAGTTTGGGCATTTTTATTTGTTTAACTATCCATCCAATGGCCCGAAGGCCTTCATTTTTTATTGATTTTTGATAATACACCTTTCAAGGGGTGAGGTGGAACCCTCAGAAGGCCCTTAGGCGTACGTATTACATAGCTCGTAGGCCTTAGAGGAATTCATTGCTCGTAGGCTTCAAACATTACATACAACCCAGACTAACTACTTGGAATTGCTCCTCCCCAGCATCTTCATCGTGAAAATTGATGTATTTGTTTTTTCCTTAAAAATTTCTACTTTAAGGGTCTATTTGGAAGGAGTGATTTAATAGGAAAATAAATTATATTTAGGTAGTTAATTTATTTATCCAATCATGTTTATAGAGATATAGAAAATAAAAATAAAGAATTAATAATTCTTCCCCAAGTTATTAATGCCCCACCACTCTCTTTTTTTATCCTCCTCTATGTTTTAGCTTCACCAGTAACATTCGAGTCTAGTATTTTTTTAATAAATAAATTAAATTCATTATTCATTTTATCGTAATATTACATGTGTTATCTACCTCCATGATATTATTAATGACATATAAAAATATTCTATTGTTTTTTAATCCATCCATGTGAATTATTACATTATAATTTCATACAATGAAGAGGGTTACATACACTGGCCATAATATTCTTGATGTTGGTACAATAGTTATTGGCAAAAACATCCTAAAAACTGTTTTGGGATCATGTTATTTTCTAATTGAATTTTTTTATAAAAGGGATTCATTTTAATAACATGATCATAATATATGTAAGTATACTACACAAATAAATTTTCTTATTGGATAACCATTATTCTTTTCATTCTTTAAATTGGTGTATATTATTTTTTTGTCTAACAAAAATTAAATGACTGCTTCTTGTTTCTTAGAGTCTTCCAATAATAAAAACAATCCATCAATAACTTATTCAATTTTAATCAATCTAAATAATTTACACTTTCCTAAATTGCTTATAATGCAATGAACATTTTAAAAATGATGATTTTCTCTACCAATGTTGAAATCAATATGTGTAAATTTTTAATGTATAATGCATCTCAAAAAAAGTATATGAAATTTTCTTAGATCCAACAAGTGATTCATAGTTGACTAAGATGAAATCATGTAGTGTGTACTGGAAATTTTAATTCATTGTACCCATCAAAAATTGATTTTTATGGTTATAGTCATCAATACTCGATTATCTAGAAATAAAATAAAATTTTAACACATATAAATTTTTATGTTTTCTCAACACAAAATTTGATATTCCTTCAAATTTAATAGTCAAATATGATCATTATTATTCAATTATGATTAAAATATACTAAAGGGGAAAAATCATGGTGGCTATCATCCCATATAGGATCCACTTATTGGAATTTTGCTTTATCCTTGATCTCTCTACTTCAAATATTTCATCCATCATCAATTACCTAATTTAATTCTACCACCCACCATCCTACATTATTTTAGACACTCAAAGTTCTTTTTATATGAGGAGGTTTTCAATGTTACATATTATCATAATAAAGAGTCTAATATTCCAATTTCAATAACTTATATCCTTTTTTTCATTAAAGTTTTTGTTTTTATTGCTTCTTTGAGTGTCCAAAGTGATCATGAATTTTTTCTTATGAAAATAATAAAATTTCTTAGAATTATCTATAACATTATCTTTTGACTATTAATACCTTTCATGTATTTATTTATTTTAATAAAATGAATATTTTTGAACCTAATAGTATGGATATGAATTGAAAATGAATGGATATTAATCATATAAAAAATATTATGAGGATGGAGTAAAATAGTTTATAAAGCTTGTAATAGAGCATGCATATGACCATTATCAAGTCCTTTATCTATGTTTACATTGTTGTTATTCAAGAAGAATTCATCTAGAAGAGTTAGAAGTACATTTTATTTTTTATAGAATATATTTAAGCTATAAATATTGGACTAAATGCAAGGAAAAATTGAATGTACATACTGACTGGGATGATACCATGATTTATGGATTATTTGATATGAATACTAGTGTAAATTATTATGGAGATCGTATGGAAGAAATGAAAATGAAAATTAAATATGACCTTCATGATTGTAAAAAGTTATTTTAGAAGTAAAATAGGTGTGTAATGAGACCATTATATACTAGTTTTACTAAATATACAACATTGTTAGCTGTATTAAAGTTATATAATTTGAAAGCTGGCAGCAGATAGAGTGAAAACAACTTTATAGAACTACTTAGTTTCCTAAATGATATTATACAAGAATAAAATATGTTTCCTTGTTGATCATATAAAGCTAAGTGAATTATATGTTCAATGGGTATGATCACAAAAAATATATATGTTTGTATAAATGATTGTATATTTCATAAGGACCCTGAATCACTCAGAAAATTCACTAAGTGTGGTTTGAATTGATGCAAGAAAGATGAATCAAGTCCCTAAAAAGGTGTATTATAATTTCTTATCATTACAAGTTTTAGATGGCTATATGGATCTCAGAAAACTGCTAGACAATTGACTTGGAATACTGATACAATAATTGAAGACATGGAACTATGTCACCCAATAGAATCTTATAAGTAGAATAAAATTAATTAGGAGTATCCTAGATTTGGAAATGATCCAATTAACTCTTATATTATGTTATCTATAGATATAATAAATCCTTTTCACGTAAAAATTAGTACTCATGGTTCATGTCTAGTTATGTTGGTAAATTATAACCTACCACTGTGGTTATGTAAGAAGTGAAAATATGTTATGTTGTATGTGTTGATATCTAGACCAAAACAACCTAGTAATGATATTAATGTCTATTTGGATCCATTGATCAATATTTGAAATTTATGTGGGATACTGGTGTAACATTTTCTGATGATAATAGAATTGAAAATTCTACATTGAGATTCATGTTGTATGAGATGATAAATTACTTTCCTACTTATGGAAATTTTACAGGCTGTAGCATTAAAGTAATTTTGGGGTGTCCCGTTTGTGAAGAAGATACACACACATTTAGGTTGAAACATTCCTTGAATACTTTCTTTAGGACATCACAAATAATTTAACCCAGTGACATAAATACCGATCCTGGATAACATTATTCTATGGAAATATAGAACAAGTTACAACATTACCTCCACTAACTGGTGAACAACTATTTTATAAAGTAAAAGATATTCACATTGATTTTGGTAAACCTTTTTCAAAAAACCTTACAAATTTTTCTTGGAAAAGGAAATCAGTTTTTTTTTGAATTGTCGTAATGGATTTGTTTTTACGTCAGAAAATTTCTTAATTTCATACACATAGAAAAAATTTATGTGATATTATTATTGAAACATTACTAAATGTACCTGACAAAACAAAATATGGAATTAAGGCTTAGATGTACATGATTGACATGGTGATAAGGGAAGAGTTGGCACCAGTAAAGGGTGAAAGATGATTTTTTTCATCTAACAACATACACTCTATCCAAACAAGAAAATTTTCAATTTCACAAATTCCTTAATGGTGTAAAAGTTCTATATGTATATTTATAAAATATCAATAATTTTATTTCAATGACTAATTTGAAGTTATAGGGTCTAAAATCACGCGACTATCATGTTTTGATGAAATATTTAATGTCTGTAGATTTAAATTGCATTCTAATTGAAAATGTATGACATACATTAACCAAACTTTGTTTTTTTTCAATTCCATATGTAGCAAAGTTATAAAACTGGTGAAGTTTCCAATCATGAATAAGGAAATTACAATCATATTATATGAATTTGAGATGTTCTTCCCACCACAATTCTTTGATATAATGTTCCACCTGATGGTTCACTTGGTTTGAGAGATTAAACTATATAGTCCTATCAATTATAGATATATATACACCATTAAATGGTATATGAATATTTTTAAAGGGTACATTAAGAATTGAAGTTAGATAAAAGGTTTTATTATAGATAAATATATTATGGAAGAAAAATCCTATTAGATGTTGATAACATTGGTCTCCCAAAATCTCATCACAAAATATTCCATATGGGTGAATGGATTTCTAAATGATTTATTTTTATAATTACCATTATAGAGATAGAGAAGGATAACCTTTACATTTTACATAATAGTGTAGAGTTTTCTCCATATGTTTCATTTGAATCCATCAAGGGATGAAAGATGGATATCAAATACACATAATCAATAGTTTATAGGATAGTTCCGAGATCATATTTATAATTATTTGACTATAAATTTGAATTCAATTGTTGAAAAACGTTTATGGATAGATAGAGAATCAAATTTAAATGTTATCTCATACAATGGTTTTATAATTAATAGTAATAAATTATATAAAAATGAATAAGTTGAATGAATTTGATTCAAAAAAGTGGAGTCATTATTATGGGGGAAGCGATACATGTATTCGGTTCCAAGGATAGAAATCTAATTTATGTGAATATGTCATACTTCTACATCATCGAACAAATATATGAGTTAGAATATAAAACATTTTAATTGATGATTTCCCATTGAAAATGAGTTAATAATATAAGTGTTGTTAAAGTTGATGATTTGGGCTTTGTGAAAGTGAATTTCAATTTAGAAGGGTATAAATATGAACCATTCATAATGAAATTATAAGCAGTGCAAGTATTTTATGTCTTAATAAAACAAATAGGAATTGGTCAATTGTTTTGTTGGTGAATAAAACAACTATAGGTTCTAATGAAAATTCAATTGGGGATGACCCTTTCTTTGGGAGATCAAAATCATTTCATAGTAGTCCCAATTTAGATAGTGTATTGTATGTTAAATGATACCATAAGGAGGGGATTTGGATTCTCAATAGAGGATCCAAATCCATTTAAACTTTAAAGAAAAAAAATAGAGTTCAATGAATAAGTTAAAGTATTTTTTAATATACTATATTTTCCTCATAATATTAGGTGTTTTCTACTAAATTTATATAATCTAAATTAAATGTTTAAATACTCATACAAATAATGAATTCTATATATGATAATGTTACCAATATTAAGAAAAAACACATGATCGATGATAAAACTGCAGAATTATTTGGGGATAAAAAACATGTGGATGAAAAAAAAAGAGTAGTATAGAATCACCGTGTTAACTAAAGTTATCAAGGCAAGCATCGAAGGTATAAAATTTTATGTTATATGGAATCTACACAACTAACCTGTTGACCCGAAAAATTCAATGTTCATTAGTTACATTAGGTCCACAATGAGAATTCATGTGCAAATTGATATAGATATATGGAACAATGTCATTAATGCATTGAGTACAACCCTGTAGGAAGATATTAGGATAATTTTATGATATATTTTCTCTATTTTACCAATAAATTTTATAATAAAATGCTGATTTGTGTTTTCTTATCCCTTTTAGAGTTCAATCATTTTAGATGTTTTCTTTAATAAAATTGTTTTAATGGTCACTGGAAAATCTCACATACCCTTATAGACACTTCTAACAAAGAATCATCTCAAGGATGCTAAGGGTAAAGTAAACCCCCACCCACTAGCTATGTATGCACAGATTATAAACAAGGAAACATGAAAATCTTCCATTAGTCACTATGATAATGAATCATTTCTTATGCATTATAATTGATAATATTTTATTTGAAAGTATGTATTTTATCTACTTTGATTCAAAATTATTAATTTATGAAACAATAAAGGAGTGATAAAGATAAGTAGTATGCATCAAAACCAATGTACACCTACCATAAAGCAAGGATGGGGTATGGTTCACTTGAATAGAAAATGGTCTGTGTCACGAACCAACCTAGGTACCCTGGTAACCCGATAACCAAGCCAGTTATAACATAACCCAAAGGGTGTTTACAATCCCCATGGGTTGGGGACTAGAACCTAGCATCATAAAACATGCAAGTAGGAACGAATTTTCCACAAAATATAGAGAAAGCAATACAAGAAAGACAAGAAAGACAGTATGCATACAAAATAAACTCTAGTGGGAGTAATGTACTAGAAGTAAACAAGGTATTAAATCCCACAATACTACAACCCAAGTACCAAAATAGGGAAACACTACCCAAGTACCTAAGGATACAACTCACCAAGTCCAAGGTTTAACAACTAGATCCACCTCCAAGAGATCCTTTCCCCTTGCTCGAACTTGGAAGGAGATAATATATAAACACCTGAAGGAACAAGTAGGATGTAATCCAAATCCCAGTAGGATTTCACTAAAGATTTCATAATAAGATTCTAATATTAAAATAACCAGTAATGTTCTTTCAATTTTAAAATAAATAGGTTTTTCATTTACAAAATCATATTTAAACAAATCATTCTTTACAATTTAAAACATAGAAATACATTTAGCAATTAATGCTTCACATTTCAATGGATGGAAATACCTTTCAAAAGATTAAATTTATCTTAAATAAAGATGTTACTTTACACAAATGGAACTTTTCCCAAAAATGGATTAAATAAACACATTTATATAAAACAGTTTATATAAATTCATAAGGTATGTAAAATAGTTTATTACAATGGCATATAAATACATTCCAAATACAAACAAGCAGGAAATATGGTCATGTTCCATGTAGGTACGATAGTTCTAGGCTATAGGGACCCAACACTATGAATACGACAAAGTATGTATATACGCCCCCAGAACCAAGGCCAAGATAATTCATCACCATCAGCTATGAGATGTGATGTGATGATATGATGTTTTTGAACATTTTAAGTATTGAAGTGTTGTCCAATATAACAAACTAACTCCAAAATATTTCATGTTCTCTAGTACAAAAAAACTATGGGAAATTTATTTTAAGACTGCTTGAAATACAATTAAATCCCATACTCTATTTCAATATTCCAATTTTCCCTTTAAAAACCATAATGGGTTTTTAATAAAAAACACGCCTTTTCAAAAAGATGAAACCACTGGGTTTCCATCAAATCCATTTTAATCCATTTTTTCATAAAAAAGGATTTGAAAACAATTCATGAAATTTCACAATCCATTACACAATTAAATTCAAAAAATTTAATTTTCAAACAATTCCATTAATTTTATCAAAAACTCCCAATTCACTAGAATTGGGGTTTTTCATAAAATTTTCCAACAAAGCATTTTATTCAATTAAATTCCAAAATTCAATGGATTAAATTTCCATACAAACAAGAATTTAAATATAACAATTTAAATTTCCACAATCTCTATAACCACACCCCATTTCAATGTAATTGGGAGTTTTCCTATTTCAATAAAAAAAACCCATTATTCTTAAAAAACCCCAATTCACCAAAATTGGGTATTTTAAATAAGACAATTGAAAGCCTCATAATTAAAACCAATAAATTTTATTTAATTTAAAACATTTGAGATTAAATAAAGTAATTTAGGTTTAATAAAATTTGGGCATCGTAACGAAACTACCTACCTTGGGATCAACGGATCTCGGATCACCAAACCCTAGCGAGGATTCATCAAAGAAGGACAAAAACAATGGGATCCAGAAGATACAAGTTTCAAACCTAGGTTTAGATCCATAAAAGTGGTTATTAGATCCTTAAAAACATATAAAAATCTATAAAACCCTAGGGATAAATAGAGAGATTGTGGTAGATCAAGAATGAGAGGAGGGAACTATCCAAAGAAGGATCGACCGATGTTTACCTAGATTAAAATCACATCGAGTAGGGTTATGAGGGACCCAAAATCCTTATTGGGAGCTCCAAGGTTGATAGAAAACAGTTTTGGTTGAAAGAGGTCTATCTGGGACCTTAACAAGGGTTTGAAAAATTTTAACAAAAAATTGGATTAATTAAAATCTCATCCACATGGTTTCCTGGGAAACAACGCATGGTTTGAAAAAACCATGTGCAGGCCATGCACCGGTTATAAATGGGTCACACAATTTTTCCTAATGGGATGCACTACTTGACTAACCTTGAACAAGGCATTCGAATCTCTCTATCTAAAACTTTCCATTTTCCTGTAGTAAGGTGCACGATTTCGCAATCCATGCACAGGCCATGTGCCTACTGTGAACCAGCCCACAATTCTAAAAACTCATAAATTTTCAACCTAAAACAACCCCATATGAAAACCAACCAAATATCAATTAAAAGGAGGGTTTATTAATACCTAAATATAGTAACATGATGTTACAACCTCCCCACCATAGAAACTTTTTTCCACCAGAAAGCCTATGACAAAGCTTCCATATAAAAAAGATGATGCCACTACTCTCTCATTAGTGCTTATCTCTCCCACGTCTCATGAGAATCAGAACCATGCTACCATAGAAAACAAACCAAAGTTATTGTACTCCCATGAAGTAACTTGGTTTTAGAATCAACTATCTAGACTAGTCATTCAGTCACAGATAAATCAGGCTCAACCTCAAGATCACTCTAGCTCAGAACATGAGATGGATCAAATAGATACTTCCTCAGTTGTGATACATGAAACATGTTATGTACCAACGTCAGCTATAGTGGTAGTTCCAAATGGTAAGAAATTTTCCCCACCTTTTCAATAACCTCAAAAGGTGCAAAAAATTGAGGAGAAGTCTTCCCTTACACCCAAGCCACCAATGACCTAAACAAGGTGAAAATATCAAGAACACCTGGTCACCAATTGAAGAATACAAAGGTCTATAGAAACGATCAACATAAGATTTATATAAAATCAATTCCGTCAACATCCTATAAAGAATCAACTGAATCTTTGATGTTGTATCTTGGACCAAGACCATTCCAACCAAGAAACGTTCACCAATCTCTGACCAACACAACATATATTTATAAGGTCAACCATACAAGGCCTCAAAAGAAGACATTCTAATTTCATACTGGTAACTATTTTTATAAGAAAACTCAACCAGAAAAAAGTAATCATACCATGCCCCCACCAAAGTTGAGAACACAAACATGAAGAATATCCTCAAGAATCTGTATAGCTCTTTCTGTATATCCATCCGACTATAGATGGTATGCCATACTCAAATGGATGTGAGATCCCAGTGACTCCTAAAGGCCTCAATAAAAACAATAAGTGAACTGAGGATCCCTATCAGAGACTATAACAGATGGAACTCCATGAAAATGAACAATCTCTTTCACATAGAGATTTCCCAACTCCTTAAATTTAGTTTTATCATGAATGGGTATAAAGTGAGCCAACTTGATCATCCTATCAATCACAACTCATATTGTATTATTCTTTCTCTAGGTATGAGGCAACCCAACTAAAAATTCCATAGAGATCTCATCCCACTTCCAAATAGGAACTGGAAGTGTTTGAAGCAATACTGAATGATTCAGATGCTCGACCTTAACCTGTTGGCATGTATAACAATGAGAAACAAACTCATTAATTCCCCATATCATACCCGGCCACCAAAATTGCCACTACATGTCATAGAACATCTTTATGGTTCATGGGTGCACTGCCCATTTGGAACTATGGAAATCCCCAATCATAGTTTTCCTTACTGAATATAGTACCAAAAAATGGTTCTAAAATCATAGAATGTCCTCCTTAGAGAACAAATAATCAAGTAAGGTATCCCCACCATAAAGAGAGTCTCTAATGCTACATAACTCATCATCAATATGATTCTCCCAAAGAATTAACTTGATAATAGTGGATTTCAACTGAACACTAGCCAAGAAAACCTCAGCCCTTGATTCCTAGACTCCGATGTAAAATAGTGAAAAAAGATCCATCAAGTTACACTCTTCTGATGATTCCTTCACTGCTTGGGTTGGAAATTTCTTGCTAAAAGCATCAACAAATGCATTCTATTTCTCTAGGGTATAGGCGATGTAAAAATCAAAATACTATAAATATTATACCCAATGCCTCTTGCGAAGATTCAAATATTTTTGAGAGAATATATAACTCAAGATATTGTGGTATGAATACATGGTAAACTTTTCTCTATAAAGGTAATGCACCAAATCTTCAATGTGTACATAAAAACTGCAAGTTCAAGGTTGTGGGTCAGATAATTATTCTCGCGTGGACTAAGATGACGTGAACCATAAGTAAAAACATAATAATCTTACATTAGAATGCAGCCCAAACCTGAAATTGATGCATCACATAAGACTACATAGCCCTGCCTAACCTCTGAAAGAGTCCAAACTGACATCATAGTCAAAAGACATTTCATATAAACAAAATAACTCTTACATTTTTCATCCCACACAAAATTTACCCCCTTTCGAGTTAGTGCAGTCATCAGATAAGAAAACTTAGAGAAGTCCTTAAAAAATTGATAATAATACCCAGCTAAGCCCAATAAGCTATGAATATTGAAGACATTTCATGGTTGTTCCCATGTAAAAAACCTTCACCTTATCAGGATCAACTGATATTCCATGTTATGACACCATGTTCCCTAAAAACTTAAATTCTTGTATCCAAAGTCACATTTTGATAGTTTGAAATAAAGTTTGTGATTTCTTAGCAAACTCAGAACTGATCTCAGATGATGCAAATGATCCTCCTCAGACTTAGAGTAAACAAGGGTGTCATCCACAAAGACTACCATAAAAGTTTCAAGATAATTTTAGAAAATACCATTCATTAAATCCCTAAAAAATGTTGGAGCATTGGTTATGCCAAAGGTATAGCTCCCAGATCCGGATGCCACTCAAAGGTGCCCTGTACCCAG
This sequence comes from Viscum album, assembly GCA_963277665.1. Lineage (NCBI taxonomy): Eukaryota > Viridiplantae > Streptophyta > Magnoliopsida > Santalales > Viscaceae > Viscum > Viscum album. The sequence goes on along the minus strand of OY728153.1, from coordinate 1,035,063,867 downwards.
TTGAAAACATGACCTCAAGTAAATTTACCCAAATGTCAGAGGCTGCCGACTAGTAGTGATGTCCTAGGTGCGATAGTGGGGAAATTATGCCCTCATTAGAAGATTATAACACATTGGAATACAATAACAAAACAAATAGCAGAAGTAGTAATACTATGAAATAGAAGTAAATAGTGGAAGACTTGAAATATAATAACCAGATGTCATAGAATACAAAGGATGATGCTGCATGTCACATACTCTATGAAAATAGCTAAACATGTTAGACTGCAGTTATACATAATAAAAGTACCAAAAGAAAAAACAGACAAAAGAAATTTAGAAGCATCACAAGCCTTGGCTTGGTCCCATGCTCTCATGCTCCTAAGAAGAAAATCAAGTACTCGAAGAAGGGAACTTCACCTTATCGACACATGAAACAATATAATATTTTTAGGCCCAAAATCATGACCCAAACATGGTTTGAGAGTAAATCCTAGTAGGCAACCACCCAAGGTCTATTGTAATCTATCAGTGAATATATAGAACAGGCAGTGTACCATAATGAAATTAGTAATCTAGGAATTACTCAAATGTAAACAGTCCTACACGCACTGGTTTCCATTTAAAATTATTTCATATTCTTTAATAGTTTATTTACATTGAATTATATAAGTTTCAGGATCTATAAAAATCTTGACAACCCCCATGTAAAATTAATCACAACAGATGTCTCAGAAGACCATCTAAACAAGTATAAATGAAGACCGAATCCAAGATTGTAATTTGGCTTGATAGATGCATCATAAGGAATTCCATTTAATTATTAAAGTCAAAACTAAGTCTTTCCTTGACATTCCTAAGTTGGAATCCAAGTATCACTTCTGGTGTAAAACTACATACATCTTACGAGCTCGTTCGTACAATCCTCTTAGGAACTCAGTCTCACCCTAGGTGTGGTGAGAGTATATTTCAACTGGCCCATCCTTGGATTCTATAAATAAGACCCAAGTATCTCCCAAGACATATAAACATTTACAATAATACCCACACATATTATCCCTCATTCTATGACTACTTCTGCCTTTAAACATAGTCTCCATGATCCCGACCACTACATCTGTGGCTCGCTCAAAACCTAAAATAATAACCCCCTTTGAGTCTGTCTATGGTATCCCTCAGGATCCATGAGTCACTTGAGGTACATGGTACAATAGTCACATAAATCCATCCATGGAATTCTAATCTAAATCCATGGTTCACCCATATTTATTTACCCTTTAATCATAATAAGTTAAATTAAACATTTCATTAGGCATGAAAAGGTCAAAAACTAAAGCATCCAATATAATCTCAAGAAAGGAACAACCTCATAAGTCCCAAAATTTCAATTACTCACATGGGAACAATTCTCATAACAAGAATCACAAGTAAATTAAACTATTACATGGATTTATCATTTATAAACTCATGTGGGAACTTATCATATATCAAGAAACACATGTAAATTAAACTATTACATGGTTCAACATTAAACAAATCATGTGGACACAAATCATATAACAAGACTATTATGTAATTTAAAATATCAAAAGGATTAACCATTAATAATATCACATGGTAAAATCATTCATTTAACCAATTTCATTTTAAACAACCCAATAAGGGTAACAAAGGCATGTATTATAGGCATCCTAGTCTAAATGACTATAAATTATCATCCAAGGGAAATGCACCCATGGGGTGGCCCTTAATCTAGGTAAAAAACCCTAAACATGCTTTCAAAAAAATAATAAATTTCCTAAACAACAATAGGAAATGAAAATAGGAAAAATTCATTCAAGGAGACACCCCAAAAATGGGCATGCAACACTCTAGCACATATAATCAACTTGACAATCAGCAAAAGGGATAAGACCACCTACCTCGTACTCGTACGACTCTCTTTGTCCATCGTTGACCTCTTATTTTTCCTAGAATGGAGTATATATAAAAAATAAACATAAATTATCAATCCTTGATAAATATTTAGAGAGAATAAATCATGAATAACTGCTCAATAGGAACCGAGAACTCACCGAGGGGATTCCAACTCATCTGACAGTGTTTGAATTAGAGTTTTAACAGACAATCGGGAACCAAAACTTCATTCGGCACTGCAGGTTCATGATACCCTAGAGAGATTCTATCCAAAAATGAAAAAACAAGGCTACTACCCATTTTAACAAAAAAACTCAAAATACACGGTGTGTACTTGAATATACACACCGTGTATATGCTGTTTTTTTTTCATTTTTATGAAAAGCCTCGCACGTCATTATAGGGTCCTTCCGACATCCATACATGGCGTGTACTTGGATTACACAGAGTGTAACCCAAATTCATGTTGTATAACACCTTCATACCTAGAAATTGGCTTGTTTTCCTCATTTTTCATAAGTATAAACCAAAAAGAAAAGATTCATACCTCAAAAGAAGAACCTGGTTCTTACAAACTTCACCCCTTAAATAAATTCGTCCCCAAATTTCCCTTTCAAGGGTGATGAATAAATATATGATAAAAAATCTATCCACTGGGATCATACATTAGTCTCCCTCTCCCAGGTCTCGCCCTACACTCAGTCTTACTAACATAGCACCTTTACTAAAGGAACAGAACAATCACAAAGAACATTCGTGCTATGATCCAAAAATTATATAGGATGCTCCTCAAAGGACGCATCTTCCTGTAACTAAACTTACTTGGTCTAAAAAACACGAGACAAGTCTAAAATGTAACATCTCAACCAATAAATGTGGATGATATTGCGCATAGATCGATATCTTTGAGGTAATTTCAACCGATAGACAACTGACCCGAATCTCTCTACAATCTCGAACGACCCGATGTATCTAGGAGAAAGCTTACCCTATATCCTGATCCTATTGTGTACCAACCTTGGTGAAACATGTAATAAAACTAGATCCCCAACCTTGAACTCTAGAGGTCATCTGTGGCGATCGATGTATGATTTCTGACAAGACTGCACAGTAGCCATCCACTTCCGAATCAACTGCACATGCTCTTTGGTCTCATGGACTAGATGACATCCCAACATAGCTACCTCTTTTTCATCCAGAAAACATAGGAGTGATAAACATGGTCTACCCTAAAAAGCCTCATATAGAACCATCTGAATGGTATCCTGAAATATATTGTTATAGGAAAACTCAATAAGGGGTATGTGTCTCTCCCAAGAACCCCTGAAATACAGGATGCATGCCTGAAGCATGTCCTCCAGCACCTGTATCGTTCACTCTGACTGGTCATCTGTCTGAGGGTAGTAATCTACGCTCAGAAGCACCTATATACCTAGTTCCCTCTATATCCCTTTATAGGAATGAGAATTAAACATGGTGTCCTTATCTGAAATGATAGAATATGGAACCCCATGCATTCATACAACCTCATGTATGTAAAACCTCCCAAGCTCATCAACACAGAAGGTTTACTTGATCAGTAGAAAATGTGAAACCTTTGTGAGCCTATCAATAACAACCCATATGGAATCATTACCTTGAGGATACCTCAGTAACCCTATCATAAAATCCATCATGAATTCATTCCATTTCCACTCAGGAATGGGTAGCTACTGTAGAAATTCGGGTGGTCGCTGGTGTTCTTCCTTCACATGCTCATTGGTGGAGCACCTCATGAAGAAACTAGCTACATCTCTTTTCATACTTGGGCCAATGATACTAATGATGTAAGTCTCGATGCATCTTGGTGATACCAGGATGCACTACCCATATAGAGGCATGAAAAACCTGCATCATCTCTTCACGCATGTCTAATGAAACCCATACATGACCATGTAAATAAAGAAACTCATCCTTGGACATGGTCCAACTAGGAGGAGAGTCCCCACCTACCACACTCTCCCATAGAACTAGGCCTTCAGAATCCAATAGCTACCTCATCCTCACTTTTTTCTGTAGGGTGTAGGTAACAACTAATGAAGAAAGAAACATCTATCCCTGACTATCCTGCACTTCCAAATGCATCTTAGAAATAGAATACACATGCTACCACTTGCTGTAGGCCTACTAAACTTCCGGTATCTGAGTCCTCTTGATAAGTACATTGGTCACTACATTTCCTTTACCAGGTTTTTAGGCAATCTCAAAGTAAAAAGACTGAAGGTATTCCACCCACATTCATCGCCTTAGATTCAAATCACACTAAGTAATATTGTACATGAGGATTTTGTGGTTTTTTACACCAAAAAATTCTCTCCCATTAAGTAATGTATCCAATATCATAAAGTGTGAACAACCACAACAAACTCGAGATCATGTGTCGGGTAATTCCTCTCATGTGGCCTCAACTCCTAATACTCGTACATAATGAATCGGTCCCCTTGCATAAGAAATGCACCCAACCTGATACCTGATGCGTCGTAGTACATAGTGCAACTCCTTCCCAGATCTAGAAAAATTAATATCAGTGCTGAAGTCAATCTCTCTTTCAGCTCCTGAAAGGCTGTCTTACAGGAATCTATCCACACATACTTCACACCCTTTTTAGTTAGGCCTATCAATGATGATGCTAAACGTGAGAAGACCTGTATGAAATGCCTATAGTAACCAGCCAACCTTAGAAAACTCTGCACCACAATTATGTTCTTGGGATGCACCCAGGAAACTACTACTCTCACCTTCTTTGGGCCCACTGATACTCCTGTCTCCGAGATGATGTGACCCAGGAAGTGAATCTAATCCATCCAGAAGTGACACCTTGTTAGATTATCATATAACTAATGCTCTCTTAGTGTACTCAAAAAGATATTACGATGTGTGGCATGGTCATATTGATTCTGATAACACACCAAGATATCATCCACAAAAACCACAATGAACGAGTGAAGATAAGGATGAAACACTCGATTCATGAGTTCCATAAAGACTGTAGGCATGTTTGTGATATTGAATGACATGAAAAAATACTCATAAAGACCATAAATACTACAAAAGGTTGTGTAAGGTATGTCTAATGATCTAACAAACACCTGATGATAACCAGATCTCAAATAAATCTTTGAAAAAACCTGATATCCTTAGAGATGATCAAAGAGATCATTAATCCTTGGTAGAGGATACCAGTTCTTAACTGTCAAATGGTTCAAATTTCAATAATCCACACATATCCTAAGGGTTTTTTCCACCTTTTTTGAAAAAAAATACCGATGAACCCCATGGAGAAGTATTAGGTCAAATGAAACCCTTTGCCTCTAAATCCTCTAGCTGTCCCTTGAGCTCTTGTAACTCTGTCGTTGCTATCCTGTAAGGAGGAATGAATACCGGTGAAACTCCTAGAAATAGATCGATAGAGAAATATACCTCTATCACCATAGGTAAACCTAAAAATTCATCCGAAAATATGTCCCTAAAAAGATCAACTACTGGATGGAAATTCATCTGACATGTTCCCTGGTCATCTAGATATAAACTTTCAATCTAGGTTATCATCCCAACCAAACCACGATGCTCGGGTCCATCTTGGCCTGCCTGGACATTCCATTCACCTTTTTATACAAATGATCTGCCCTATGGTGATGTAAAACTCACCCTATGGTGATAAAAATCAATAAAGGATTTAAAGAAGACCAACCAGTCCATTCCAAGGATGACATCAAATCTTATCATCTGTAAGAAATAGAGGTCCCATATGAAGTGACACCCACAAACCTCAAGGGGGCACTCCTTGGACTGAAGCACACCTACCGTTCTAATCCCCAACTGAGTTTATAGCATCATAACATAATCAGAATTAAAAACACCGAGCCCAAGGATATCTAAATCATGAAAAAATAAAAAACTATGTGAAGCCCCTATATCAAAAGGTGAAGAAGCTAAAACAGAGGTGACTGGAATAGTACCTATGATAGTAGAGGGTTTTAGATCCTACTCATACTGGGTCTATTCAAATGTATAATTCTAGCCTTTACCACGACCCTGTGACACTACCTGGCTACCCTGAGCTGATCCACCCTAGTGTCTCTGCGATCCTAGGGTTTGGATACCATGACCATGACCACCACCTTAGCCTGCATAGCTTGTTGCATTCTAGTTCCCTGACTGGTGAAGAACTGCTAACCCTGATCCTGAATGTGGAGTCGGTGCAAACCCTCTCTCACTAGCCCCTGGTGGAAACGTCCTGCAGAAGTGCTGAAGGTGACCCATCTTTCCACAATATCAACACCCGATTGGGTCCTGCAGACACTACAACCTCATATTCCCCGACCTACCACACTGGTAGCACCTCACTTGGCTACCTAAAGATACTTTCTGACTGCTACTATCACTGTGATAAATCTTTATAGGATGCTTCTTACTATCAATTGAGATAGTACCGAGTCTCTATGCCAAACCGCCCTAACTCTCACCTCTATATTCCCTTAGGTTACTCTTGGTAATCAGTGTCTTATTCACTATATATATAAATATATTTTTTAGAGTGGACTGGGATGTGAAAGAAAAGCATCCACTACCAGTCTATGAGCTAATAATCTTTACTCACAGGGCAGTAAGCCCGACATCTCATTATAAAAAAGCGTTGAGTTTCCATGCTCATCAGACCTCCCTTACCATCATTTTCAACATCTATGTAAATGAGCATTGAGTCTCCATGCTCATTGGACCTCCCTTACCATCATTTTATGCACTAATGTAAAGGATCATAGAGTATCCATGCTCTTCGGACCTCCCTTACCATCATTTTCATCATTAATGTAAAGGTGTGTAGAGTCTCCATGCCCATCGGACCTCCCTTACCATCATTCTCATCCTCTACAAAGTCATATGATATGTATAACTGGCATGGGGAATTACTTCCTATCCATAATCATTTATATAGTCTATTTACATTTTATAATCATTGTTCAATTTTATTGAAACCATTACATTTCAAAGAAAAGCATTCTATTTGGTATAATCTATCCTACTCAAGGTCATCTTAATAAATTTTACTAAACATGAAAAATTGATTTAAGGTACAAGTTCCAAAGGAAAGGATCATGTTCATTACTATTAAAGGATGTTACCATCTTGGATAAACCATTATAACTATTCCATTTACCTTAACCAAATAATTATATCAATCATAACATCACAACACCACACACAAAGCCCAAGGGTTATGTTCAAGGAAAGGGTAATGGTAACAATTTAATTACCCACTTGGGTAATTCCAAGTGTAAGTGGACCAAAAACCCATGGGGTGTCTTGGGATCATTGAAACAAACATGAAACAAGGGCCACTAAATTTAAAATACAATCCAAGCTATGCTCTTATAAATTACATTGGTTACATGAACATTTATAATGGAAAAAAGATAAAACTCATTCCATAACTTCAACAAGGGACATGTCTCATTATACTATATACCAAAAATAAAATCAAGGTATAAATTATTAACCAAGGAAATAAATTAGGCAAGAAAAAAATTATACTCCCTACTTTTTATCTTGAAGACAACACATCTCTGTTGGAGAGGTTTTATTATAAAATAATGATATTTCTTATCAAACAAATCAATTATCACATTTAATAATTTCATTAACTTTATCAATGGAATATTTTAACCTGGAAACCATACAATATTAATTAAAAATTAATATTGATGTGATAAGTAATTAATTAATGCATTACTAAAATTAAAGGGAAAAGGAATGGGACCCTACCTCAGGAAGTAGACTTAACCAAGACAAACATTTGACACTTTGACAATTTAACTCGAAGTTACTCCACACTTTCATGAAAATACATTCAAATAATATATATATATATATATACACACAACTATGTATATGAGTACAAGTCTTCAAAGACAACTAAACTCACTAAAAACAAAAAAAACCTCAAAACCACCCAAAGAACCTAACTAAATTGAGAGGAACGAAGAAGTGGAAATAAAAATTACCCAAAATTGGTGGTAGCGAGACAAAACAATATGAACCACTTTGTCTTCGGTGGTGGTTGTTGGAATCTACATGAATCGTTCCCAGAGGCCCTTCACAGAACCTAAAATCAAAGGAAATTTTAAATCACCAGGTTAGCCCAAACCCTAGGTTCAGATGCACCTCATCAGGTGATGGGGGGACTGAAAATCATCAGTAGAAGGAGAGGAGAAGGTAGGATGAGATTGACCTTGAAGGATCATGCAAATAACTTGAAGAAATATGGTTGAATTTTGATGAAGGAGAGGGGCACCATAGAGGAGAGTCATGAACCATGGAGAGGGGGCTGGGGTGCATCATGCTTAGCTAAGGAGGGGGGGGTGAGAATAGATTAAGTTTTAAGATTTCATGTTAATTTTAATATTAAAATAATTCAAATTTTTAAAAATAGGGAAACGATGCACAGTTTGGGCCCCATGGTTTATCAAACCATAAACTATCTGTGCGCCCTTTACTGGGCACCTGAGACACCCTGCATGGGATGGATGTATAGTTTGGAAACTGTGTAGTAAAAAATGTTGAGATACTTCCCATAACACTAACTATGTAGGCTAGAAGAATGGTTTGGTAATCTGTGCCCAGCCTGTGCGACAACCACTATCCACCTGCATAAGGCCGCATGATTTCCAACTGTGGGACGCATGGTTTCAGATAAATTGTGTGCCCTCTGTAGGTCCTTCAAAAGTTAATTTTTCTAAGTCCGATGCTCCAAAAAATACTCTAGATACCCAAGAAACTTGTCGGTCCTTCATCCAAGGCCAAAAACATTACTTTTAAGTGATCCAACTTGCGGAATTGGGTTTTGAATCTTGGTTTTAAAATTCGGTCCACCCATTAAATGAAAATGTTAAAGAACCTTTGATTTTTCATCCAGTTCAAAACACGGATCTTTATAGGAGAGGAGAAGGAAAGGAAGGAAAATGGGATTGATAGAGGAGTTTGATATAGAGGCAGAGCCAGATCCAAGATTGGAGAAGGTAAATAAATAGGAAGATGCAGGTATCGAGAGAGGCAGAGCCAAAACCGGTATCAGGGAGAAGGGGAATAGGTATTGGGATAGTAATAACAGAGATAGGGGAATGTAGCCCAAATTGATGTGAATATGAAACATGGAATCATGTGGCATAACCTATAGTACATATAGTAGATTTTCTAATATTTTAAGACAAATATCAAGTAAAACCATTCCTAAAAATTAAAACAAAATCCTTTAAATTAGTAAAATTTATACATGATAAATGTAAGTACATGAGTATATATATGTGACTTTATATTCTTAAAATGAATCATTGATGTTTTATAATTAAAAGGAAATTAGTTACAAAAACTATTTCATGAAAGGGAGCTTGTTTTTCATGTTGAAGGAAGCTATAACTACAAATTTGATCTTGTATATAATGTAATATAATAACAAATTCAAATAATATATAAAATAAAATCTAAATATTTAGGATAGAAATAGATAAAATGCTTCCAAAAAAAACTTTATAAAAATTCATGGATATATAAAGTGTTTGCTAATAGAAATAAAAATTTCATTGGAAAATGATTACCTAGAACCTCAAGAGCACATGTAAGTTTATTCTAATAAGATTCAATGGTTGGATGAAAACATTATATAGAAATGGAAATAAAAAAGGTTTTTATAAAGTTGATATAATAGATTGAAAATTTACATGGATAGATTTTTTAAAATAGTGTCTAAAAAAAATAAAAAAAATCCATTAAACTTTTGGAGTAGAAGGATTGTTTTTAGAATTATCGAGAAATTAATCATAGCCATTCTTGAAAGCCAGAAAATTATTAGATACAAAAATAGAGGAAAAAATGAATCAATTAAATAAAGGCATCCATAAATGGTCCAAATTTTTTCCCTTTCTCAAGAAAATGCATAAGGGAGGATAAAAGTAATTTTATAAAGGCATATAACACTGGAAAAACATTATAGCAACTAAAAGTAAACAAATATTATAAAATATTCCAAGAATATCATAAAATATAAACCATTTAATACTAAATAACATACTTCATAGAAGGTTGGTCAGTTATTTAACAACCAAACATTCATCATTTAAGAATAAGGATATCTTGGAATCCAAATATAAAATTATTTGTTGTCAAGATTTATAGGAAATTACAATCTAATGAGGAATACACTTAAAAAATATGGAATACATAGTAGTGTAAATAATGAAATAAAAAAACCAGATTTACATCAATGAAATATATCATTAATATGATGTAATATAGGTATTGTTTTGAATCCAAGGTGATGGTGTGAGTGTGTCAATGTTTGTATATATATAAAATGAAAAAATAAGTACCAATCCAAATTAGAGAAAAAATGTGGAGGTAGAGAACTGATAAAGAGGTGGATAACCTAAAATCATGATGAAAACACTAGAATATATAAACTGATTTTGAAATTTGTCACATAAATTATCACACTTGCATAAATACCTTGTTTTCGAGTGAAAATACAAGTCATTCATCTGTATAAAATAGGAAAAGAACAATGTCAGGAATGCATCATTTGAAACCAAGAAACATACTTCATAGATGGTTTCTTAGTTATTTAACAACCGAACATACTTCATTTGAGAAGAGTAAAGCTTTGTGAGTTTCTATAATTTGACCTTTAACCCATGAATTTTTTTTGAAATCTTACAAAACTAGAAATCTTTAAAAATAGGGAATATTACAAATATCTTCCATCTCATCTTGTGTGAAAACAATTTCACTATAAATCTTACTTTTGGTTGTGGATTCTCATACAAATCTAGTTCATAGATGCATCTATGAACATCCTCTTAGGTGAAACTTGTGATATATGGTAGGAGGAATCCATGTAGAGGATGAATGATAAGAAGATGGGGAAATTAATGGTTAAATGATGAGAGGAAAAAGTATTAATAGGCGAGATGAGGAATATTTTTCAAACACGATGATCGAGGCAATGAGAACGGGGAAATGAAGATGAAGTGGAGGGTGGATGTGGAGACGTGGAGTCAAGGAGTCAAGGATAGGGAGATATGGATTAAAGATATTGAGGGTAAGCATCAGAGATAGAGATGGAGGTGGAGGTTAAGGTGGGAACCTAAATGAGATAAATCAGGAGTTGATGAAAAAGTTATATTCTAAAAGAAGATTGATGCAAGTTGAGGACACCTCTGAAATATGTATGATGAGGATGACCCAGTTCATCGATGGATCAAAAGGAATGTTTCTATGGTGGAAATAGATTAAATGATATGAGATTGGAACATAAACGAGATAAAATATGGAACTGCTAAATATGGGTTTATAAGGAAGATGTGCTATAGAGAGAGTGATTGAGGATATGGATTTTAATGATAAGGTCTTGGAGGTAGCGGAGGTAGAGTAGGAGGTGTTGGTGGAGGTAGATACAGAGACCAATTCATAGTCAGTGGAGGAGTCAGAGATCGATGCAGAGGAAATGATGGAGGTGGAGATCGATGTAGAGGTAGTAGAGGTGGAGGTAGACATGTTGGAGAAGGTGGACGAAGAGCTGATGTCAATGAAAAATGAATAGTCAGAGGGAGTGATCAATGTAGAGGTGGAGGAGGAGGTGAATATTGATGCAGAGGTGGTGGAGGAGAAAACTTTTGGGGAGAATGGAAAAGATCTGGGGATGAGATGAGGAATTGAGGAAGTGAGGGAGTTAGAGTCGAAGATGAAGGTGGAGATGGAGGTGGGATGTAGGATGGGATAGGAGGAAGGAGGTTATAGGGATGAAGGGATGGAAACCTCAAGGAGGGTATGAAGAGATAAGTTTTGGGGAAGAGAGTTGGGGATGTGGGGGAGGAAGTCAGTAGGGAATACGTGGAGGGTGAGCAGAATTGAAGGAGAGGGATACATGTATGGGAGAAACACTATAGAGACAACATGTGGAATAAATTGGCACAAACTATACTATATATAATAGATAATAGATATATATATGTATGTATGTAGTATATATGTATATATTTTTTTATTCATTTATAAAGAAACACACACAGAAAAATATTTTATAAAAAATATTTAAAAATAATCACGTAAATATATATTAATATACAAACAAATATATAGATAAAAATATAACTAAATATATATATATAAATAAATAAATATACATATATATATATATATATATATATCATAAAATGGAGAACAAAGAAACATGTAGGAGTGGTAAAGGTGGAGGCACACAAGTGCAATTTAAAAATAATTTTTTTAAAAAATAATTTTTTTGACTTTAATCATCACTCGAACTCCACTATTATCGATGCTCTACGCCCACCCCCTCTTTTATCAGTGCTCTTATAGCCCTATTTCAGCTCTTTATCAGTGCTATATCTTCTCATAAAGGGAAGAAATAGGGTCAAACTAGCTTTGATAAAAGAGGGGGTGGGCATCAAGCATTGATAATAGTGGGGTTAGAGCATTGATAAAAAATATTTTTTTAATATTTTTTTGACTTTTATTAGTGCTCAAACCCACTATTTTTAGTGCTCAACTTTGAGAATTTTTTTAAAAATAAATTCCTTTTAAAAATTTATTTTTTGGACTTTTATTAGTGCTTGAACCCCACTATTTTCAATGCTTGATGCCCACCCCCTCTTTTATGAGTAATAATATGACCCTATTTCATCCCCTTATCAGTGCTAGAGTTGCTCATAAAATGGGTCTTTTATTAGTGTTTTTAGTACTTATAAAAGGGTCCTTAATCAGACGAGCACTGATAAAATAGAGGGGTGGTCGTTGAGTGTTGATAATAGTGGGGTTAAAGCACTGATAAAAAATAAATTCTTTTTAAAAAATTATTATTTTGACTTTTTATCAGTTCTCAAACCCCAGTATTATCAGTACTAGAAAATAATTGATAAAAATGATTTTCTAGTGTTAATTAAAGGGGTATTTGTGGTTTTTGAGAGAGTTAGATGAATTATAGAGGATAAAGAATGTGTTTTTTTCTTCTTGAATGTCAAAATAGGCATGGTGGATATCTCATATGTTGTGGGGAGTCTTGAGGTTGGTCGTAGTCTTTTTTTGGGCATGGTAGGTTATTTATTTTAGTGTATTTGGAAGGATCGAGTGGGTTGCAACCATTTTGGAGAAGTCAATGTTGTGGTAGTTGGTTATTTCATAGAGGTGACTATTTTGATAAGCATGGTCCTTGGTGAAATCCTTATAAAATTCATGAGGAAGGCTGAAATGTGTGTTTCAGGTGTTGTGTGCATTATGGCGTGTTCATGAGATTTGTATGTCATGGAAGTCTCACATGAATAAAATGGAAACCAAGATTTCAAAAGGATAATGTTATGGTGGTCTGTGTAGTTTGAGTCAGGATGAGAGATAAACAATCATTTCCAAAACCACTATATTGTCACTTCTATAGTTTTGGGTTTATTCAGTGCTACCAAAAAACACTAAAAAATGTTGTCTCTATTAATACTAAAAACACTGATAAAGGGTACCTTTTATCAGTGCTAAAAAAAGAGATGATAAAATCACACATTTATCAGTGTTTTTTTAAGCAGTGATAAAGTGTAACCTTTATCAGCATTAGTTAAAGCGCTGATAAAACTAGCACGCGAGTCCTACATCGAAAATTGTGGTTGGTCGACAGCTTGTTTTTATATCGTTCTATGGAATCATGACCTCATATGCCTATGGTGATGATGGGATCCAACATACACTCTCCACACACACCTATATGGGATCATACCTACATGCACATGCCCATGTGAGCCTTGGCCCACCCTATGCCCACCGTGACCTTTGGCCCACTCTCTGCTCAGTAGGCCTTCTTTGGTGGTCAATCTAAAGGGGTAGCCCTTCCAGTTGAGGGCCAACCGACTTAATAATTTTTTTATAATTACATTATTATTTCATAAATAAAAATATATTTTAATATATATGAATATATTTAATATTAATATATATATATTTTCTTTTTATAATTTTTATTTTCTTAATACTTTTTAAAATTTATTCATTCTTAATATTTTTTTATATCTATTCGTTTTTTATAATTAAATTCTAATTTCTTATATAAAAATATATATTGATATATATAAAAATATATATTGATATATATATATACAAATATAATGATATATATTAAATATTAATATATATTAATATATATTGACATATATTAATAAATAATATATTAATTATTTAGCTATATATATATGTAATTTATTAAATTTAATATATATATATAGTAATAAATAGTATATTAATTATTTAATTAAAAATTAATAAATTACAAAAAATATTATATATATATATATATAATTAAAAAAGCAATACACTATTTATTATTAATAAAAATGAATAAATTTATTAAATACTTAATATGTTAATTAAATGACAAATATACTATTTATTACCGTATATATATAGAGAGAGTGATGAAACTGAAGAAGCTGTAGCATTATTCCTAGGCGAACACAGAATCTCAAATCATAAATCAAATAAGAAGAAATAGAAGAGAAGATGTACGAAAACCCAATGGATGCAGCAACTGGGTGGAGTTATTTGAGTCTTGTGTTATGTGTGTGGGTATTGAGAGATGGAGAATAGGAATGAGTTTGCGCTGAATATTAAGCTATTTATTTACTCTCTCCCTACCCATCGGTTTCCATTCCCCAGTCCTAACACCCCAAAATTAAAATCCCCACTGATTTTCCCCTTTCTTTTAAAATTATAAGTATAAATAAAAATTAGTAAATAAAAAAAATCTGGTTCTAAATTAAGGAATAAAATAAAACCTATCTGGGGTTTTAAATGGACAATGATGATCTGTATTGAGCCTCACCCTCATAATTAAGGATGGATGGATATTGATATTCAAATAAATAGTTAGAGTTTATCATTATAATATGTTAAAGAATTATCAGTGCTTTAAACATGGGATTTTCTCTCCAAATAACTCGATTCTTATAATTTTTAAAATTAACTAATCCAATATATATGTGGTAAAAAGATTCCAATTCATTATTATGATATTATTTAATTTCATAGTTTTAGTTTTGATTTTGTAAAGAAATTTAAAAAATAAAAGAAAGTATCATTAATACCCACACAAATGAAATGAAATAACTAATTTATGTTCACTTCAAAATATCTTTGATCATCTTATTTCATTGGCAGTGAATTTATAATTTTAAAGGGTAACATTTCTCTCTATATTTTTAAAATTCAAACAATATATTAAAAATTGAAATCATTAAATTCAAATTACATAATAAATAAAGGTTAAACAACCAAACCTAACAACCATCTCTAAATTTGGTAACATGATGAGATATCGTATTACCACCCCGCTTAACAAAAAAAGGAACATGAATCAAAAAAAGATACAAGAGACCAAATCTCATTGAACAAGTGGACCAATAAATTGTAACAACTAAACCTTGAGATAACTGAAAAAACCAATGAAATCCAATCAGTTTCGATAATAATAGTTTTCTAGTCTTGATCCTTCACAAAAACTAATCATTCTTCTATGAAAACTGCTTTAGTAATATGAGGATTTCATCAAGAAATAGATTACTTATGAAAAGAATCAATCAAATTTTGCAAATAAATCCACTCGAAAACACCAACTACAATCCAATAATCATAAAAAATAACAACATCAACATTCAATTTAATAATACCATCAACAAGTATAGTCCATATATTCACAACACCATCAATACCTCTTCTAACCCCAACCTATATTCTAACAATACCTACTTCAAATGACCCTATAATACCTACACCAAATCTTCCCATACCCCCAACTTCATGCATCCAACCGACACCCACACCACCACCACCACCATTACCCACACTGTATTACCTACAAGAAACATTTAGTCCATCGAAAATGACCCAACATGAGAAACACCAACATTTTAAAGGCACAAATTTTCGTTTTTCCCTCCACATTGTGTTTTTGATGTCATAAAGGTTTTGAGAGAGAGCTAGAGGAAGTTTGATAGATAAATAATGAGATTTGGATTCTTGAAGGTCAAAATAGGAATGGTGGATATCACATATGCTATGGTGAGTCTTGAGGTTGGTCGTAATCTTGTTGTGGCTGTGGTAGGTTAGCCATTTTTTCAGGGTTTGAAAGGCTCAAGTGGTTTGAAACCATTTTGGAGAAGTCTATATTGAGGTGGTCAGTTTTTTCATAGACGTGACTATTTTGGTAAGCATGGTCCTTAGTTAAATCCCTATATAAGCCAAGAGGAAGGATGAAACATGTGTTTCGGGTGTTGTGTGAATTATGGTATTTTCATGAGATTTATATGTCATGGAAGTATCATGGGGATCATATGGAAATAACGATTCCAAAAGGAACATGTCATGGTGGTCTCTGTAGTTTGAGTCAGGATGAGGGATAAACCATCATTGCCAAAGACACTATGTTAAAATTACTATAGTTTTGGGTTCATTTAAAACTATATTTTATTAGTGCTAGAGAAAAGAACTAATAAGTTTTTTCTTTATTAATGCTAAAAAATAATTGATAAAGGGTACTTTTTTTCAATGCTAAAAAAAGAGATAATAAAATAACACCTTTATCAGTGATTTTTTTGAAGTGCCAATAAAGTTTACCCTTTATTGGTGGTAGTTAAAGGGATGATAAAACTAACGTATGAGTCCCACATCAAAAATGTTGTTGGCCGACTGCTTGTTTTTATATCATTCAATGGAATCAGGATATCAGAACCCTACTGTGGGGATGTGCACTCACATACACTCTCCACACACACCTATATGAGACCATGCCTACATGCACATTCCTGCACAAGCCATGTCCCATCCTATACTCATCGTAGGATTTGGATCACCCATTACTTAATAGTACTTCTTGATTGGGCTATCTAAATAGATGTCCCTTTAGGTTAAGGGTTAGGTGAATTAATAAAATTTTTATACTTAACTTCTTATTTCATATATAAATATATATATTGATATATATGTAGTTGGAGTGATGCCTGAGTGGTAAGCCTCATAATACTGTATCCAAAAGAACAAGGTTTGAATCCCAACAGTCCCCTAGGGGGGATTTATGACGTAGGTAGTGATGCAGACATGACACAGACAAATGGTGACTCAAGTGATGATGCAGGCATGACATTGCACTGGGCCTTCGGGCCACTTGGCCTTGAGCCTACGAGCTATGTAATGGGTCTCCCTCTACCCAGATAGAAAGAGGTATTTTATTTAATAATACAATTTATTTAATATATATGAATATATTAAATATTAATTTAGATATATATATTAAATTAGTTTTTTGAAAATTTTATTTATTTAACATTTTTTTAAATTTATCCATTTTTAATATTTATTTATATTTATTAATTTTTTACTATTAAGTTATTATTTTTCATATAAAAATATATATTGATATATATTAAATATTTATATATATTAGTATATATTTTCATATATTAATAAATAATAAATTAATTATTTAATTATATATATATATATATAATTTATTAAATTTAATATATATATATAATTTATTAAATTTAATATATATATATATATATACAATAATAAATAGTATATTAATTATTTAATTAAAAATTAATAAATTAAAAAAAATATTAAATATATAATTATATAACTAATACACTTTTTATTATTAATAAAAATGAATAAACTTATTAAATACTTAATTTACTAATTAAATATCTAATATACTATTTGTTACCCTCTCTATATATATAGTGTTGAAAATAAATAATTGGTTGCATGACTCTTGTGAGAACATGAAATCTTAAATCATAAATCGAAGGAGAAGAAAAAGAAGTGAAGATGTAAGAAACCCAGTGGATGTAATAACTAGGTGGCGCTTTTTGGGTCTTGTGTTATGTGTGCAAGTAGTGAGGGATGGGGAGTAAGAATGGGTTTGTGCCGAATATTAAACTATTTATTTATTATCTCCCCACCAATCTATTTCCATTCCCCAATCATAACACCCTAATATTAAAATCCCCAACGATTTTCCCCTTTCTTTTAAATTGTAAGTACAAATAAAAATAAAACATGGTTCTAAATTAAGGGATAAAATAAATCCTATCTAGGGTTTTAAATGGATAATTATGATTTTTATTGAGTCTTACACTCATAATTAAGGATGGATGGATATTGATATTTAAATAAATCATTATATTTGTTCCTTGTGATATGTTAAAAAATTACCAGTGCTTCAAACATAGAAGTTTTACTCCCAATAATTCAATTCCAGTAATTTTTAAAATAAACTAATTGAATATATATGAGGTAAATTTTTTCCAATTCATTATTGTGATATTATTTAATTTCATAGTTTTTATTTTTAATTTTTTAATAAATAAATGAAATGATGTTATAATTAAAACCTGCACAAATGAGATGAAATAACTAATTTATGTTTATTCAATTTCACTTTAAAATATATTTGATATCTTTATTTCAAGGGCAATGAATTTATAATTTTGAAGGGTAACATTTCTATCTCTCCTTTTTTTAAAGTCAAACAATATATTAAAAATCCAAATCATTGAATTCAAAATACATAATAGATAATAGTTGAAAACCAAACCAAAACTAAACCTAAGACACATCTCTAAATTTGGTAACATGATGAGCTACCATATTATCACCCCTCTTAACAAAAAAAGGAACACCAATAAAAAAAAGATACAAGGGAACAAATATCATCAAACAAGTGAAAAAATGAGTTGTAACAAGAAGACATTGAGATAAGTAGAAAAACCAATGAAATACAACTAGTTTTGATAATAATATTTTTCTAGCCTTGATCCTTCACAAAACCAATCCTTCTTCCATGACAACCACTTTAATAATATGATAATTTTAGCAAGCAACAAATTACTAATGAAAATAAGCCATCAAATTTCCCAAATAATTCCACCTGAAAACACTAATAGTAATACAATAATCATAAAAAATAGTAGTGCCAACATTAAATTTAATAACACTCGCAACAAGTAGTGTCGATATATTCACAACACTATCAATACCTCTTCCAACCCCAAATATTCATCTACCAATACCTGTATCAAATGAACCTCTAACACATGCATCAAATCTTCCCATACCCACAGTTTCATACATCCAATCGACACCCACACCATCACCACCCCTATCACCCACATCACATTCTCTATAAGTAGCATGCAATCCACCGATAATGCCCAAAACACAAGTAACACCAACATTTTAAAGGATCAAATTTTCTTTGTTCCTCTAATTTATTTTTTTGAGGTGATAAAGGTTTCAAGAGAGATTTTTAAGAATTTTGGTGGATAAAGAATGAGTTTTGGACTCCTTAAGGTAAAAATAGGCATAATGGATATCTCATATGATATGGGGAGTCTTATGGTTGGTCAGATTCTTCTTGTGGGCATGGTGGGTTAGCTATTTTGATGGGTTTGAAAGGCTCAAGTGGTTTTCAACCATTTTGGAGAATTCTATGTTGTGGTGGTTTGTTATATCATAGAGGTGACTATTTTGGTAAGCGTGGTCCTTGGTGAAATCCCTATATTAGCCATAAGAAATGCTGAAACATGTGTTTCATTTTTCATGTGCATTATGGTGTGTTGATGAGATTTCAATATCATGGAAGTCTCATGTAGATAGGATGGAAGCAATGATGTCAAAAGGAACATATCATGGCGGTCTATGTAGTTTTCCTCCGGATGAGGGATAAACCATCATTGCCAAAGCCACTATATTATCACCACTATAGTTTTGTGTTTCTTCAGAGCTAGATTTTATCAAATTGAATGAAAATCCCTGGTAAAGGTTACCTTTATTAATGAAAAAAAAGAACTAATAAAGTGTACCTTTTATCACTGCTAGAAAAAAGTGTTGATAAAATAATAGTTTTATCAACACTAGTTAAAGCGATGATAAAACTAACGCGTGAATCCCACATAGAAAATGCAGTCAGTTAGTCACTTGTTTTTATATCATTTTGTGACATCACAACATTAGAAACCTACTGCAGGGATGAGATCTCGTATACAATCTCCACACACACCTAAATGGGCCCATGCCAACACGCATGGGCCCATACAGGCCTTGACCCTCCCTATGCTCACCATGGGCTTTGGCCTACCCTTTCCTTAGTAGGCCTTCCCTCTAGGGCCGCCTAAATGGATCACCTTTTCGGTTGATGGCCAGCTAACTTAATAAACTTTTTATAATTAAATTCTTATGTCATATATAAAAATATATATTAATATATAGGAATATATGAATATATTAAATTTTAATATATATATATATATATATATTAAATTTTGTTTTTTTAATTTTTTATTGGTTTATTAAATTTTGAAATTTATTCGTTCTTAATATTTATTTATATTTATTCATTTTTTTATAATTAAATTCTTATTCCAATATATAAAAATATATATTGATATATATAAAAATATATTGATATATATTATATATATATATATATATTAATATATATTGACATATATTAATTAATAATATATTAATTAATTATATATATATATATATAATTTATTAAATTTAATATATATATATATAGTAATAAATAGTATATTAATTATTGAATTAAAAATTAATAAATTAAAAAAAATTATATATATAATAAAATAAATAATACACTATTTATGATTGATATAAATTAATAAATTTATAAAATACTTAATATACTAATTAAATAACTAATATACTATTTATTACTGTATATATATATACACATATATGTATAGAGCACTGAAACTAAAGAATATTTTGCATGATTCTTTGGGAACAATGTATCTTAAATCATAAATCAAAGAAGAAGAAAAAGAAGAGAAGATGGAAGAAAACCATGTGGTTGCAACAACTGGGTGGAGTTGTTTGGGTCTTGTTTTAGGTGTGTGAGTAGCGAGAGATGGGGAATAGGAATGGGTTTGTGCAAAATATTAATAGATTTCTTAACTCTCTCCCTACCCATTAGTTTCCATTCCCTAATCCTAAGGCCCCAAAATTAAAATCCCATTTGATTTTCTCCTTTCTTTTAAAATGGTAAGTATAAATAAAAATTAGTAAAAAAAATAAAAAAATCTGTTTCTAAATTATTGAATAAAATAAAACCTCTCTAGGGTTTTAAAGGGACAATGATGATCCACATAAAGTCTCACACTCATAATTAAGGATGGATGGATATTTATATTCAAATAGATGGTTAGATTTGTTCCTTATAACATGTTAAAAAATTATCAGTTCTTCAAATTTGGATGTTTTGATCCAAATATGTCCATACCTGTCATTTTTTAAATTAACTAATCCAATATATATGAGGTAAAAATATTCAATTTCATTATTATTATATTATTTAATTCCATTGTTTTTTTATGAAATAAAAAAATGAAGTAAAATTATCACTAATACTCACACAGATGAAATGAAATAACTTATTTATATTCAATCAATTTAAGTTCAAAATATATTTGACCACTTTATTTCAAGGGAAATGAATTTATAATTTTTAAGGGGAACATTTCTATCTTTTTTTTAAATTCAAACAATATATTAAAAATCCAAATCCATGAATTCAAAATACATAATAAATAAAGGTTGAAAACCAAACCAAAACTGAACCTAAGAAACATATCCAAATTTGGTAACATAATTAGCTACCATATTACCAACCCTCTTAATAAAAAACGGAACACCAATAAAAAAATATGTGAGACTAAATATCATCAAACAAGTGGCACAATGAATTGTGATAAGAAGACCTTGAGATAATTTCCAAAAATCCAATCAATTTCGATAATAATATTTTCCCAGCCTTGATCCTTCACAAAAACTAATCCTTATACCATGAAAAATGATTTAGTAATATGAGGATTTCAGCAATAAACATATTTCTTATGCAAAGAATCCATCACATTTCTCAATGAAATTTACCTAACAACATTGACTGCAATAAAATAATCATAATAATTTATCGAACATTCACTTTAATAATACCAGCAGCAGGTAGAATCCATCTATTCACAACACCATCAATACCTCTTCCAATCCCAACCTCTTGTCTACCAATACTTTCATAAAATGAACCACTAACACCCGTATCAAATATTCCTCTACCTATTCTGCCATGAATCTAATCGACACCCAAAACACCACCACCACAATTACCCACACTGTATTCCCTATAAGAAACATGAAAACCATTTAAAATGACCATAACACAAGAAGAACTAACATTTTAGAGGCTCAATTTTTATTTTTTCCTCTACTTTGAGTTTTTTAGATGATAAAGGTTTTGAGAAAGAGTTGTAGGAATTTTGGAGGAGAAAAAATGAATTTTGTCTTCTTGAAGGTAAAAATAGGGATGTTGGATATCTCATATTCTACGGTGAGTCTTGAGGTTGGTCACATTCTTGTTGTGGGAATGGTAGGTTATCCATTTTTCTAGGTTTGAAAGCCTCAAGTGGTTTGAAACCATTTTGGAGAATTCAATGTTGTGGTGGTTGGTTATGTCATATAAGTGACTATTTTGGTAAGCATGGACCTTGGTGAAATCCCAATATAATATCCATGAGGAAGGCTAAAATGGGTGTTTTAGGTGTTGTGTGCATTATGGTGTGTTCATGTGATTTCTATGTCATGGAATTATCATGAGGATAAGATGCAAACAATGATTCCAAAAGGACATGTCTTGGTGGTCTATGTAGTTTGATTCGGGATAATGGATAAACCATCATTGGTAAGGCCACTATATTTTCACTATTATAGTTTTGGGTTTACTCAGAACTAGATTTTATTAGTTCTAGTGAAAATAACTGATAAAGGTTTCCTTTATTAACACTAAAAAAGTGCTTATAAAGGGAACCTTTTATCAATTCAAAAAAATCATTGATAAAATTACACTTTTATTAGTCTTTTTTTGAAGCACTAATTAAGTTTACTATTTATTAGTTCTAGTTAAATCTTTGATAAAACTAATGCATGATTCCCACATTGAAAATATAGTAGTTCAAACGCTTGTTTTTATATCATTTCATGACATCACGACACCAGAATCCTACTTCTAGGATGTGCTCCCACATACACTCTCTACACAAAACTATATGGGCCCATGCCTACACACACAAGCCCACACAGGCCTTGAACCACCATATGCTTACCGCAGGCTTTGGCCCACCCTCTTCTCACTAGGCCTTCCCTGTTGGGCTGCCTAAATGGATAGCCCTTTAGGTTGAGGGTCAGTTGAATTAATAAATTTTTTATATGTAAATTCTTATTTCATATATATAAATAAAGATTGATATATATGAATATATTTAATATTAATATATATATATATATATATAATTTTTGATTTATATTTTATAAAATTTATTCATTTTAAATATTTATTTACATTTATTCATTTTTTATAATTAAATTCATATTTCGTATTTAAAAATATATATTGATATATATATAAATATATTGATATATAATAAATATATATATATTAATATATATATATACAGACATATATTAATATATATATATATTGACATATATTAATAAATAGTATATTAAATACTTAATTATATATATATAAATAATTAATTAAATTTAATATATATTGTAATAAATAGTATATTAATTATTTAACTAAAAATAATAAATTAAAAAAATATTATATGTATAATTAAATAACTAATACACTATTTATAATTAATTAAAATGAATAAATTTATTAAATACGTAATATACTAATTAAATAATTAATATACTATTTATTAATGTATATATATATTTATATATTTAGAAAGTGTGGAAACTAAAGAAGTTTTTTCGTGATTGTTGGTTTAACACAGAATTATAAATCATAAATCGAAGAAGGAGAAAAAGAAGAGAAGATGGAAGAAAACCTAGTGGATGTCGCAGTTGGGAGGAGCTGTTTGGGTCTTATGTTATGTGTGAGAGTAGTGAGAGATGGTGAATATGAATGGGTTTGTGGAAAATATTAATCTATTTCTTAACTCTCTCCCTAGACATCGTTTTCTATTCCCCAATCCTAATGCCCCAAAATTAAAATCTCCCCTGATTTCCCCTTTTATTTAATATCCTAAGTAAAAATAAAAATTAGTAAATATTTTTTTTTAAAATGTCTAGTTCTAAATTAAGGAATAAAATAAAACCACTTTGGGATTTTAAATAGAACATGATGATCCGCATCAAGTCTCACACTCATAATTAAAGATTGCTGGATATTTATATTCAAATAAATGGTTATATTTGTTCCTTATAATATGTTAAAAAATTATCAGTGCTTCAAAAATGAAAGTTTTTCTCCAAATAACTCGATTACTGTAATTTTTAAAATTAAATAATAAATATATTTGAGGTATAAAGATTCAATTGAATTATTATTATATTATTTAATTTTATAGTTTTTGTTTTTATTTTTTATGAAATTTAAAAGAAGGAAATGAAGTTATCATTAATACCAACAAAAATAAAATGAAATAACTAATTTAGGTCCATTCAATTTCACTTAAAAATATATTTGACCACTTTATTTCAAGGGAAATTAATTTATAATTTTTAAGATAAACATTTCTCTCTATTTTTTTAAGTCAAACAATGTATTAAAAATCAAAATCCCTAAATTCAAAATACATAATAGATAAAGGATGACAACCAAACCAAAAATGAACCTAAGACGCATCTCAAAATTTGGTAACATGATGATATATCATATTACCATCCCTCTTAAAAAAAGAGCACAAATAAAAAAAAGATATAAGACACCAAATCTCATAGAAGAAGAAGAACAATGAATTGTAACAAGCATACCATAGGATAACTGAAAAAAATCAATGAGAGTCAATCAGTTTGGATAATAATATTTTCTCAAACTTGATCCTTCACAAAAACTCTTCCTTCTACCATGAAAACTGCTTTAGGAATATGAGTATTTTAGCAAGAAATAAATTACTTATGCAAATAAGCCATCACATTTACCAAATAACTCCACTTGACAATAATGACTGTAATATGATAATAATAAAAAAATAGTTCCAGAATTCACTTTAATAATACCAGTAGCAGGTAGAGTCCATCTATTCACCACACCACCAATACCTCTTCCAACCCCAACCTCTCATCTTCTAATGCCTGGATTAAATTACCCTATAACACCTGTATCCAATCTCCCCTACCCACAACATCATTCATCCAATCAAAACTCACAACACCACCACCACCATTAATCACACCATATTCCCTACAATCAACATGCAATCCACCGACAATGCCCAAAACATAAGAAACACCAATAGTTTAAGGGATCAAATTTTATTTGTTCCTTTAATTTGTATTTTTGAGGTGATAATGGTTTTGAGAGAGTTCTAGATGAAGTTTGGAGGATAAATAATTAGTTTTAGATTATTTAAGGTTAAAATAGGCATGGTGGATATCTCATTGCTGTGGTGAGTCTTGAGGTTGGTCGTAATATGTTGTAGGTCATGGAAGGTAAGCTATTTTGTTGTGTTTTAAAGGAACAAGTGGTTGGAAAATATTTTGGAGAAGTTTATGTTGCGGTGGTTGGTTATGTCATATAGGTGACTATTCTAGAAAGCATGGTCCTTGGTGAAGTCCCAATATAATATAGAGGAAGGATGAAATAGATGTGTTAAGTGTCGTATGGATTATGGCATTTTCATGAGATTTATATGGCATGGAATTATCATTAGTATAGGATGGAAACAATGATGCCAAAAAGAAAATGTCATGGTGGTCTATGAAGTTTGATTAGGGATGAGAGATAAAACATCATATCCAAATCCACTATATTTTCACTACTATAGTTTTGGGTTTATTCAGTGCTAGCTTTTATTTGTGCTAATGAAAATTTCTGATAAAGGTTTCATTTATGATTGCTAAAAAATGATAATAAAAGGTATCATTTATCAATGCTAAAAAGGAGATGATAAAATGACACCTTTATCAGTGCTTTTTTTATGCATTGATAAAGTATACCCTTATCATCACTAGTTAAAGTGATGATAAAACTAACACATGTGACTCACATAAAAAATGTGATCAGTCGACCACTTGTTTTTATTTCATTATGTGATATCACGACATCAAAAGCCTGCTACTAGGATGGGCACCTGCATACACTCTCCACACTCATCTATATGGTTCCATGCCAACATGTACAACCCTGCACGAGCCATGGTGCACCCTATGCTCGCTAGGGAATTTGGACCACCCTCTACTTAGTAGGCTTTCCATGTTGGGATGCCTAAATATCTGGCCCTTCAGGTTGAGAGCTACCTGACTTAATAAATTTTTTATAAATAAATTATTATTTCATATATATAAATTTATATTTATATATATGAATATATTAAATATATATATATGTAAATGAAATTTGTTTTTTTAATTTTTATTTGTTTAATTTTTTTAAAATTTATTCATTTTTAAAATTTATTTATATTTATTAATTTTTTATAATTAATTTCTTATTTCACATATAAAAATATATATTGATATATATAAAAATATATTGATATATATTAATATATATTTTCATATAATATTAAATAGTCTATCAATTATTTAATTATATATATATATATATAATTTATTAAATTTAATATATATAGTAATAAATAGTATATTAATTATTTTAATTAAAAATTAATAAATTAAAAAAATATTATATATATATAACTAAATAAGTAATACACTATTTATAATTAATAAAAATGATTTTTTTTATTAAATAATTAATATACTAATTAAAAAATTAATATATCACTTATTAATATATATATATATATATATGGAGTGCTAAAACTGAAGAAGTTGTTCCATAATTCTTTGGAAAATATAGAATCATAAATAATAAATCGAAGAAGAAGAAAAAGAAGACAAGATGGAAGAAAACCCTATGGATAAAAGAACTAGGTGGAGCTGTTTGGGTGTTGTGTTATGTATTCCAGTAGTGAGATATGGGGAAGAAGAATGGGTTTATTCCAAATATTACGCTATGATTCATGCTCAAATTTACCCAAAATAAGAAGGTAGGACGGTCCTTGTAGTCTAGCTTGGGTTGTCGAATCCTCAGAGACCTAAGAAGTACCTACAGACACGTAAATTCTATGGATTGTTTTTGGCTATGAAGTGGACAAATTGGGATGATTTAAGATGGTTTTAAAGGATCACTAACAGATTTAAGTTAATTCAAATTAAGGTAATGAGTTGATCCTAGGTTATCGCTCAGGGTGGATTGGATGAATTCCTTTTTTAATTATTTCAATTTCATATATTTGAGATGGGTTCATTTAAGAAGATCAAACAAAATCATCACTTACTGTTTTAATACCTACACACCCTAATACTAATAACCTATACACTTTAAGGATCAAAGTTTTGAGCACTCCAAGGTAAAGGTTCTTATTAGCACTTGAAATGTGTGACCTTAAATTCAACAAAGGATGAAGAGTTTTTAAAATCATCAAATAAAAATCTCATTTAAAATAATTGATTAGCCATTAATGGAGTGAAAAATAACATCAAATCCAGACCCTTTTTACTCCCTTGGATCAACCCATAAAAGAGTTATCCCTCCATTGATGACATGTCTTCAACGGAAGGGAGAAGTAGACTTACGAGGGTGGAATTGAAGAAGTAAAAACAATAACAAAAATCGATCACTCCACCGTTGTGTGATAAATATCATAAATTATGGTGTGGATAAATTCACAACTTGAACCAATAGTATCAACATGATATGTAGAAGAATATAATAAGAGTAAATCAATAACTTTTATTAAGAAACTAAGTTTAATTAAACAACTTACATGAGAAAGAAATGCGATTACAAACACAAAGTGGCACCATAACACTACAATGAAACCAAACACCAAAGATGAAAAACACCACCACCACCACTTACTTAAATAGGAATTTTGGGTGCCTTGGGTTGAGCCTCCAATAGTACAAAATACCCCACTTGATTATGGTAGGCCTAGGGTGGTGGAAAGCTTGTGGAACTTGGACTTTTCCGCTCTTGTCTTGAGGTGGCGGCCAGCTTGCAACCACCGAACAGATGTGCTTTTACGACCTTCTAGATTGTCTAATTAGAGTGGTACATTGAAGAAGAAAATGCATCCCCGGATGTATAATAACTGCCTATAAAATTTGGGTCCATTTGGAGTTGTGGATTCCGAGATATTATTAGATTAGTAGGATGTTATCTGGGCCACATAATCTGACCCAGAATTTTATCTCCAAATTGGGACACCTTAATAACCAAAATTAAGGATGAATTAGCACTAGTTCCTGACGAAGGATTTGTTCCTCTACATGCCTTCTATCATCCCACGAAATTTGGACTTCATTGGGACTGTATGTTGGGCCCCACATTCTCATCAGTGGGCAGGTGTCCAATCTGACTTATCCAGAATTGTTTGCACAAAATCCCATTTTGGTGGTCTTTCAATGTGGATCTTCTAACACTCCAAAAATATGAATTGTTCCCAATATAATTATAAACCTGAAAATTAAATATGGAAATAAAATCAAGATCATTGGTCACTTTAAATGATATTAAAAAATGTACCACATAATAGTGCATTTTAAGAAGGAATTATAATCATAATGTGAAATGATGTTCAAAGTGTAAAATGCACTAAAATGGTGTTCATTAATAATAAAGGACATGAATATTATATATATTAACAATGAATATTATCCTCATTTAGTGGCTAATCACACCCCAACTTGAGTTTTTCTAGTCCCGAGCAAAATATATCTCAACAATGTGAAATTCAAATTCCCTTTTCCAAAAACATTTTAATACACAGTGATCACCAAAAACCTTTATACCAAACAATCATGAGACCCATAAAAATATTTTAATACATGATATTTTCATAAGCATATCCAAATCCCAAGCCCATTCCTTTGTTCAAATTAATCACCATATTTCATCCAATATCAATTAAGAGTGATGATGTGTTGAGCATCGCATTAGACATGGGGGTTCAGCTTTATTCAAGAGGAAAATTATGGAAGCACTAGGTGGAATCACATTTCAATATTAATATGAGTATTCAATTATTTTTATTATTGTATTTTTTTTTTCAATTTTTCCATGGTAATTGAAATTGCACTCAAAAGAGTCAACCCTTGTAGTGAGACTTTGCTGATGACTCCCAGGTTCAAAGACCTTAGGGAAACAAGTGAATCCCACATACTAGGGCATCATATCAAGTTAACTCACTCAAAAAAAATTCAAATTACCAAAAAATAGAGATATAATTACTAACTCTGGGCCAGACAACTATGGAGTCGCGATCCTCAAGTGCTGAAAGCCACGCATTAGGTCATTTCATTGCTCTACGCACAAATTTATTTTTTTTAATTTTTTTATTGAATACTCATATTAAAACTGAAATGATCACCAAACCTATGCTATTTATTTTGGGGACCCCATGAACTCAAACTAATAACCCACTATCCAAAGGACGTGCATTGTGATCTTTTTTTTATTTGGATGAAAATATAAACAATGAAATATCACATTGGACAACCACACTTTCAAAATCTATGCTCATTAAATTATAAAAGGATTAAAATCAGAATCAGGGCATGCTAAATTATTTGATATTCAGTTTCAAAGTGTTCAATGTGTATTACCATGTTCAAGGTTAAACAAATTTTTCCTTCCATTAAGGCACACTTTTTTTTTCAAATTATTCATTTTTTTGACACTAAAGAATTTTTTATTTTATCTCCCCCCAAACTTAAAATAACACTGTCCCCAGTGTTTAGAGAAAATAAAATTTAGAATGCTGAATAGGTAGAGAATGATATTTCAAAAAGGAAATTTAAAATAAGGATCATGGAATGAAGTCACCTGGTGGTTGAAGTTGAAATTCTTACTGCTCCCTTTTAATTCATTGATCTCGATGTCACTCTGAGAATGACCTAGTGGAGAAAAAAAAGAAAAAAAGAAACACAAATAAACAAAACAAAAAAACTATATATATATTTATATAATAAATAAAGTAAAATATAAGTATATGTAATAAAATTGAAGAATAAGGAAGCACAAAAAGTCGTAGGTCAGTGGTAAGTGCATGCCCCTGTCTCCCTTCGGTCCTGAGTTTGAGTCCCCGTGGCTTCGCCGGTTGTGACGGGGTTTTCCCCATGACCTACGATGTGGACTTTTATTATTATTATATATATATATATTTTGTATTTTTATTTAACCTAAAAACACATAAAAATAAAATAAAATAAACTGATGATACGTTGTCTTCATTTTAAATTTTTGGGTAAGGTATTACTCAAGGATCACACCATGTAAAACAGATGAATATGGAACTCCCCTTTCTGACCCATTCATACTCATAATAGAAGAACATGTCAAATTATTCATTAATACTATTTGAAATATAAATTTGATTAAAACAACAAAATTATTGGAAACTTGAAAACCATGAGTTGCCTCCCATGCAACGCTTTGTTTAACATCAGTAGTTCGACTTGGACCCCTAATGGATTAATTATTTTCATCATCTAAGGTAGGTTCACACAATTCTTCATCAAATTCATGTTTTTGGAATGGTTCTATAAATGTTTTGACTCTATGACCATTAAATTTAAAGGCTTGACCATTGGTGGGATCTTAAATTTCTACATCCCCATCAGGGTACACCTTATGCACTATGTATGGACCTAACCATCTAGACCACAACTTTCCCGGGTGTAAATGAAGTTTAGAACTATACAAAAGAATAGGTTTACCCTATACAATGTGTTTGGTTTTATGATTTCAATATTGGTAGGATTTTACTTTAGCTTTATTGATCCTTGAATTTTCATAATCCTCCATCCTAAGTTCCTCAAGTTCATTGAGATCTAATTTCCTTTTTTGTTTCAGCCAATGAGAGGTCATAATTCATTTTATTAATTACAGAAAAGGCCTTATGTTCAATATCCACTAGAAAATGGCATGCTTTACCATAAAACAACCTATATGGGGACCTTCCTAAAATGGTTTTATATGTGGTTCGATTGGCCCAAAGAGCATCCAAGAGTTTCTCGGAACAATCTTTCCTAGAAGGGTTGAAAACTTCTCCAAGAATATTCTTAATCTCCCTATTTTCTAACTTAGATTGACCATTGGTTTGAGGATGGTATGCAGTGGAAACTTTATGAGAAATCCCATACTTAAAATTGAGTAAAGAGAATGGACGGTTGTAGAAACGGGTTCCTCGATTACTGATTATAGCCCTATGAATTCCAAATCGAAAAAATGTGTGCTCTTTCAGAAATCAGATCCCAACATTATGGTCATTAGACTTGGTGGGGATGGCTTCAACCCATTTTGAGACATAATCAATAGCTAAGAGGATGTACAGGTATCCCCGAGAGTTTGGGAAGGGACCCATGAAATCGATTCCCCAGTAGTCAAACATTTCAATCACTAAGATTAGAGTGAGTGGAATTTAATTCCTTTCTATGATTGACCCTACTTGTTGACACTTAGGACAACCTTGAAAAAATGTGTAGGAGTCCCTTGAGAGGGTGGGCCAAAAGAGACCACACTGAAGAATATTAAAAGTTGTTTTCTTAGAGGAAAAGTGACCTCTACATGCCTCACTATGACAGAATTTAAGGATGGACACTTGTTCAGATTCGGGGACAAACCTCCTAATGACTTGGTCAGGGCAGAACTTATAGAGGTATGGATAATCAAACACATAGTGTCTAACATCAAAAAGGATTTTCCTTCGAGCTTGAGTCCCTAATAATTTTTGAATGACTCCTGTAACTAAGAAATTGGCTATATCGGCATACCAAGGGAAGCCACTCACAGAGTATAGTTATTCATCAGGAAATGAATCAGACACAAAAAGGTGATTTTAGCTGTCTTTTAATTCCATCCTAGAGAGGTGATATTCTACACCATTTTTAACACCCTTTTTATCCTTGATTGTGAGATCAAATTCTTGTAAGAGAAGGACCCACCTAATCAGTCTAGCCTTAGCATCTTGTTTTTGAAAGATATATTTAAGTGAAGAACTGTTAGTGAACACAGTGATGGGGGATCCTAAGAGGTAGGACCTAAACTTCTCTAAGGAAAACACAATAGCAAGTAACTCTTTCTTAGAAGTGGTGTAGTTTATTTCAGCATCATTTAAGGATTTTCTTGCATAAGCAACGATATAAGGAGTTTTATCACAACATTGTCCTAACATAGCTCTTACAACAAAGTCACTGAAATCACACATAAGTTTGAAATAAAGTTTCCAATTTGAAGATTTCATAATGGGAGGAGAGGTGAGAGAGGATTTGAGAGTTGAGAAGGAACCCTCACAACTTTTTTTCCAAAAAAATGGAGCATCCTTTACTAGGAGAGAAAAAAGGGGACGAGAGATTGAACTAAATTCCTTGATGAATATTCTATAGAAATCATCGTTTCCTAAGAAAGACCTCACTTCCTAGAATGTTTTGGGTGATGGAAGGTGACGAATGATGTAAACCTTGTCTTTATCAACTTCAGTCCCCCTACCTGAGACCAGTTAGCCTAGAACTAGTCCCTCTTTAACCATGAAATGACATTTTCCCAGTTTAGGACCAGATTATTTTCTTCACATCTTGAAAAGACTCTCTCCACATTCCTCAGACATACCTCAAATGTATCCCCAAACATAGAGAAGTCATCCATGAAGACCTCAAGAAAATCCCCTACCATGTCTTAGAATATTCCCATCATGCACCGCTGGAAGGTTCCAGGGGCATTGCATAACCTGAAGGGCATGCGTTTCAAAGAAAAGGTGCTGAATGGACATGTAAATGTAGTCTTCCCTTGATCCTCTAGGGAGACCTCAATTTGATTATACCCCCGAGTACCCATCTAAGAAACAGTAGAAGGCATGACCTGCCACTCTCTCAAGGACTTGGTTAATGAATGGTAAGGGGAAATGGTCCTTCTTAGTGAATGAGTTTATCTTCCTATAGTCAATTCAGACCCTCCATCCACTAATCATCCTGGTTGGAAGAATCTCTCCATCCATATTGGTTATCATTGTGATTCCTTCCTTCTTGGGAACCTCTTGGACTGGGCTGACCCACTCACTCTCATCTATGGTATATATTGTAACATCTTTTAACAATTTCAGAAGTTCTTTTCTCACTACTTCCATGATATTAGGATTGAGTCTCCATTGAGGTTGACGACATGGCTTTGAATCATATTCCAGAACAATCCTATGAGTCCTGATAAGTGGGCTAATCCTAGGAATATCATACAGGGTCCAACCAATGGATTTCTTAAGTTTCCTAAGGACATATATAAGCATCCTCTCATGATTGGCTTCAATATAATAATAAATGACAATAGGATGTGTTTTATTGTCCCCTAGGAAGGCATACTTGAGTGTAGTGGGAAGTTAATTCAATTCAATATCAGGTTGGTTAAAAATTTTAGGAGAAGATTGGGACATTGGATCAAGATAAATTTTGTTTCCTAGAGTTTTAGATAGGATTGATTCCTCACATTTAGAAGGTTAAACTACTAGATTAGATTGATTAAATTTAGGGAAGGAATTTGGAGTGGTCTCCATGAAAGTGGTTTCCTGAAAGGTTTCACTGATTGTTGGAGCTAAGACTTCATCATAAGAGAAATTTGAAAATGATTCAATCCAAGAAGATAAACTTCCTTCATGTGAATAAAGGAATTCAATCTCATCCTAACTTAAATATCCATCAAATATTCCTTGAAGTTCTATGGATTCATTATCAATGATTCCTATCATGTTTACTTCATGAATGTCCTCGTCATACCAAATTTGTGATCTTGCATTATAGATGTTCAAGTCTAGATTCATGTTTCCAAAGGTGATGGTCATGTTCCCATTTTGGACTTGGATAATAGAGTTGATTGTTGTAAGGAAGGGACCACCAAGGATAATTTGGGTTTGTTCCTTATTTCATAAGTTTGGATGGTTATCAAGGACAATGAATTAAATAGGGTAGATGAAGTTTTAAACCTTTACCAGAACATCCTTTAAAATCCCCTTTGGAACCCTAATGCTACGATCAGCAAGTTGAAGTGTGACAGATGTGGTTTGTAGCTATTTTAGGCTTAACTAGAAGTACACAACATATGGGATGAGATTGACACTAGCACCTAGGTCACACTAGTCCTTGAAAACTTTTCTCTCTTCTAGTTTAACACTGATGTAAGGGCAACCATGATCTTTCCACTTAGGAGGAATGGTCCCTTGAATGGTGGTACTCACATTAGCATCCAAACAGACTTAGTTTTTATATGAATATTTTCTTTTAAAAGTGCACAAGTCCTTAAGGTACTTTGAGTAGGAAGGTATGGTTTGTATTGCATATATAAGGGGAATGTTCAACTTGACTTGTGATAACATTTCCCTCAATGTTTTATTCAATTCAGGCTTGGTTTTCCCCCTCATGCGTTGAGGAAATGGTGAAAGTTATGTGGTTGTTTATTGAAGAGTTGTTTCTTTCACATTGTTATTATATTCCTCAGTTTGATCTTGTGGTTCGTTTGAATTTTCATCCAAGTTTGAATCTTCATATGGCTTCTGAATTAGTTGTTTAGGTTTATCAATTGATTTTCTACTTCTTAAAACAGTCACAACATTTAGTTGTTCATGAGTTGTTTGAGTACAACTTGACTCTCCCCTTGAAGTTGAGGATGGTACCGCCTGAGTAGGCATGGATTCTTTTCTAGTTTTGATGGTTTGAAGTTCTTGTTTTAGAGAAGAGACTTTTGAGTTCATCCTTTCAATTTTTTTCACATTTTTTCTAGTAAGCTTTGTGGAATAGTTTGGGTTGGTGCTTGAGAAGATTGGTTTATCCCAGGGGGATATTTTGTAGGTGGTATGGTTTGTTGAAAATGGATTGGTGTCTATTGGTATTGGATAGGTTGGGTTTGGAACTGGTTATGGGTTTGGTAGTTCTGATGGGGGTTAAGGATTTTGTCCCTCTGGTTGGCTAGGTTGCTGGTTATCTTTCCAGCAGAAGCCTGGGTGGTCATTATACCATGGGTTGAATGTGTTTTGATATTGAGGTTTCTAAAAGTTCAAAGAATTTACTTCTACTGGGGGTCCTCCTAAAATAACATACTTTATGGATGGAATGGTTGGGAATTTTTCTTTGTTATGGTCATGTTTGTCACAAATTGTGCAAACAGGGTATCTAGTTTGGATTTGATGGACTTTCCTAAGGTCTATCTATTCAACCTTCCTAGAGAGTGCTGCGAGTTTATCCCTAAGACTTTCCTCTTCTATAAGTGTATGAATTATAGTAGTTCTTTATGGATTTTCAAAATAAGGTGAAGTTCCCCATGTTTGGTTTTGTTCATAAAGGCTTTCCAGATACTCATAAGCATCATTTGGGGCTTTGTTTTTAAAGGTTCCATTACACATCATGTCAATCAATTGTTTGTTCCCCATACCCAACCCTTCATAGAAAATTTTCACTTGTTCAGGAATAGAAAAACCATGGTGTGGAACCATATTTAGGGTGTGTTGGACACTCCCCCATGTTTCATAGAATGACTCTCCCTCTTTTTCAAAAAAGTATTGGATTCTCTTTTTAAGTGCAATTGTTTTGTGGTGGGGAAAGTATTTTTTGTAGAATTCTATTTGCAGTTGGTCCCAAGAGTTGATAGATGATGGTCTCAAATTGTTTAGACAAATTTTATATCGACCCTTTAAAGAAAAACGAAATATACTCATATTAGATAATTCTAGTTGATGTGGGGGACACATGGTTTCTACAATGTCATTGAATTCTTTAATGTGAAGGTAGGGAATCTTGGACTCCATTCCATGGAATATGGGAAGGTGCTTTAGGACATAGGGTTTAAAGATGTAGTTGGGATCTCCTATGGAATGTTTTCTAATGAATGAGGGGGGCATTGGTCCAGGAAGGTGTGAGGTAGTCTTTCATGGTTTGATCAAATTCATTCCCCAAGTTTGGGGCTACCTCATTTGGGTTTCCATTTTGGTTCCCACCTGGGTTTATGAGTTGGTTTCTTTGAAGACATTCCATTGAAATAGGCTCAATTTTTGACTCTGGAGTATTAGAAAGATTAGGATCTAATGGAAAGAGTTCCCTGGGTGTACTTGACTCCCCAACCCCAGGACTATCCACCCTAACTAGACCGTTTGATTGATCACGGGTGTAGGTGGACATGCGCCAAAAGAAAAAAACAACGAGAAAAAGACAAGATAAGAGAATTTGGATTAGAAAAGAATAAATGGGAGAGAATTTAATGGGTGTTTATAAGAATTACTTGGTTCCCCGTAAATGGCACCAAAATTTTATTCACACTCAAATTTACCCAAAAGTAGAAGGTAGGACGGTCCTTGTAGTCTAGCTTGGGTTGTCGAATCCTTAGAGACCTAAGAAGTACCTACAAACACGTAAATTATATAGATTTTTTTTGGCTATGAAGTGGAAAACATGGGTTGATTTAAGATGGTTTTAAAGGATCACTAACATATTTTAGTTAATTCAAATTAAGGTAATGAGTTGATCCTAGGTTATCGCTCAGGGTGGATTGGATGAATTCCTTTTTTAATGATTTTAATTTCTTATATTTGAGATGGTTTCATTTAAGAAGATAAAAAAAATCATCACTTATTGGTTTAATTCCTACAAACCCTAATAATAATCACCTATACACTTGAAGGATCAAAGTTTTGAGCACTCCAAGGTAAAGGTTCATATTAGTACTTGAAATGTGTGACCTTAAATTCAATAAGGATGGAGAGGTTTTAAAATCATCAAATAAAAATCTAATTTAAAAGAATTGATTATCCATTAATGGAGTGAGAAATAAAATCCAATCCATCCCCTTTATAATCCCTTGGATCAACCCATAAAATAGTTATCCCTCCATTGATGACATGTCTTCAATTGAAGTGGGAAGTAGGCTTACAAGGGTGGAATTGAGAAGTAAAAACAACAACAAAAATCGATCACTCCACTGTTGTGTGATAAATATCACAAAGTATGGTGTGAATAAATTCAAACCTTGAACCAAAGGTATCAATATGATATGTATAATAACAAAATAAGAGTAAAGTGAGAACTTTTATTAAGAAACTAAGTTTAATTTAACAACTTACATGAGAAAGAAATGCGATTACAAACACAAATTGGCACCATAAAACTACAATGAAACCAAGCACCAAAGTTGAAAAAATCCTCCATAAACAATTCATTAAATATGCATTTTGGGAGCCTTGGTTTGAGCCTCCAATAGCAAAAAACATCCCACTTGATTATGGTATTCCTAGGGTGGTGGAAAGCTTGTGGAACTTGGACTTTTCCACTCTTGACCCGAGGTGGCAGCCAGCTTGCAACCACTGAAAAGATGCGCTTTGAAGACCTTATAGATTGTCTAATTAGAGTGGGAAATAGAAGATGAAAGTGTATCCACGGATGTGTACTAACCTCCTATAAACTTTGGGACCATTTGGAGTTGTGTATTCAGAGATATTATTATATTTTTAGGATGTTTTCTGGATGGAAGAATCTCGATCATAATTTTATCTCCAAATTGGGACACCTTAATAACCACCATGAAGGACAAATTAGCACTGGTTCCTGAATAATTATTTGTTCCTATACATGTATTCTAAAATCCCACTAAATTTGGACTTTATTCAGCCTGTATGTCGGGCCCCACATTCTAATCAGTGGGATTGTTTCCAATCTGACTTCTCTAGAATTGTTTGCATGAAATCCCATTTTGGTGGTCTTCCAATGTGGATCTTCCAACACTCCACAAATATGAATTGTTCCCAATATAATTCAAAACCTGAAAATAAAATATGAAAATAAAATCAATATCATTGGTTACTTTAAATGATGTTAAAAAATGTACCACATAATAGTGTATTTTAAGAAGGAATTACAATCATAATGTGAAATGATGTTCAAAGTGTAAAATGCACTAAAATAGTGTTTTTGAATAATAAATCACATGAATATTTTATATATTAACAATGAATATAATCCTCATTTTGTGGCTAATCACACCCCCAACTTGAGTTTTTCTAGTCCTGAGCAAAATATATCTCAACAATATGAAATTCAAATTCCCTTTTCCAAAAACATTTTAATACACAATGATTACCAAAAACCCTTATACCAAAAAATCATGATACCCATAAAAATATTTTAATACATGATATTTTCATAAGCATATCCCAATCCCAAGACCATTCCTTTGTTCAAATTCATCGCTATATTTCATCCAATATCAATTAAGAGTGATGATGTGTTGTGCATCGCATTAGACACGGGGGTTCATCTTTATTCAAAAGGGAAATGATGGAAGTGCTAGGTGGAATCACATTTCAATATTAAGATGAGTATTCAATTTTTTTATTGTATTTTTTTAGTTTCTTTTTTGTTTTTGCAATTTTTCCATGGTAATTGAAATTGCACTCAAAAGAGTCAACCCCTATCACGAGACTTTGACGATGACTCCTAGGCTCAAAGACCTTAGGGAACCAAGTGAAGCCCACATACTTGGGAATCATCTCGAGTTAACTCAGTAAAAAAATTCAAATTACCAAAAATAGAGATAAAATTACTAACTCTGTGCCAGACAACTATGAAGTCACAATCCCCAAGTGCCGAAAGTCACGCATTAGGTCATTTCATTGCTCCACGCGCAAATTTATTGTTTTTTTAATTTTTTTATTGAATACTCATATTAAAAATAAAATGATCACCAAACCTATGCTATTTATTTTGGTGACCCCATGAACTCAAACTAATACCCCACTATCCAAAGGACGTGCATTGTGATCTTTTTTTATTTGGATGAAAATATAAATGATGAAATATCACATTGGACAACCACACTTTCCAAAATCTATGCTCATGAAATTATACAAGGATTAAAATAAAAATCAGAGCATGCTAAATTATTTAATATCCAGTTTCAAAGTGTGTAATGTGTATTACCATGTTCATGGTTAAAGAAATTTTTCCTTCTATTAAGGCACATTTTTTTTTTCAAATCATTCATTTTTTTTGACACTAAAGCATTTTTTATTTTATGTACCCCCAACTTAAAATAACACTGTCTGCAGTGTTTAAAGAAAATAAAATTTAGAAGGGGTTATAGGTAGAGAATGAGAGTTCAAAAAGGGAATTGAAAATGAGGATCATGGAATGAAGTCACATGGTGGTTGAAGTTGAAATTCTTACTACTCCCTTTTAATCCCTTGATCTTTATGTCACTCTGAGAATGCCCTAGTGGAGAAAAAAAATAAAAAAAACAAACAAAAAAACTATATATATATATATAATAAAGAAACTAAAATATGAGTATAAATAAAAAAAATTTAGAATAAGGAAGAACAAAAAAGCCGTAGGTCAGGGGTAAGCGTGCGCCCCTATCTCCCTTCAGTCCCGGGTTCGAGTCCCCGTGGATTCACCAGTTGTGATGGGGTTTTCCCCACGACCTATGATGTGGACTTTTTATTATTATTAAATTTTTATTTATTTTTATTTATTTTGATTTTAACCTATAAACACATAAAAATAAAATAAAATAAACTGATGATACATTGTCTTATTTTTAAATTTTGGGGTAAGGTATTACTCAAGGATCACACCACGTGACACAGATGAATATGGAACTCCCCTTTCTTACCCATCCATACTCATAACAGAATAACAGGTCAACAATATATTTTTTACATTTTTAAATATCAAAATTATTCATTAATACTATTTAAAATATAAAGTTGATTAAAACAGAAAAATGACTGTAAACTTGAAAACCATGGGTTGCCTCCCATGCAACACTTTGTTTAATGTCATTAGATCAACTTGGAAACCTAATTGATTAATTATTTTCGTCATCTAAGGTAGGATCACAGAATTCTTCATCAACTTCATATTTTTGGAATGGTTCTATGAATGGTTTGACTCTATGACCATTAACTTTAAAGGTTTGACCATTGTTGGGATCTTGAATTTATATATCCCCATGGGGGTACACCTTATGCTCTATGTATGGACCTGGCCATCTAGACCTAAACATTCCCAAGTGTAAATGAAGTTTAGAACTATAAAAAAGAATAGGTTTACCTGGTACAATGTGTTTGGTTTTATGATTTCAAGATTGGTAGGCTTGTACTTTAGCTTTATTGATCCTTGAATTTTTATAAGCCTCCATCCTAAGTTCCTCAAGTTCATTGAGATCTAATTTCCTTTTTCTTTTCAGCCAATGAGATGTCATAATTCTTTTTCTTAATTTCCCAAAAGGCCTTATGTTCAATTTGAACTAAAAATTGGAATTCTTTAACATAAACCAACCTATGTGGGTACATTCCTAAAATGGTTTTATATGCGGTTCAATAGGCCCAAAGAGCATCCAAGAGTTTCTCAGACCAATCTTTCCTAGAAGGATTGGCAGTTTTTTCAAGAATATTCTTAATCCACCTATTATTTAACTCATCTTGACCATTGTTTTGAGGATGGTATGCAGTTGAAACTTTATGAGAAATCCCATACTTAGAAATGAGTGAATAGAATGGACGGTTATAGAAATGTATTCCTTGATCACTGATTATAGCCCTAGGAATTCTAAATCGATAAAATATGTTCTCTTTCAGAAATTGGATCACAACATGATGGTCAATAGACTTGGTGGGGATGCATTCAACCCATTTTAAGGCATAATCAATATATAAGAGGATGTATAGGTTTCCCCTAGAGTTTGGGAAGGGACCCATGAAATTGATTCCCCAGAAATCAAAGATTTCAATCACTAAGATGAGAGTGAGTGGAATTTGATTCCTTTTTGTGATTGACCCGACTTGTTGACACTTAGGACAAACTTGAAAAAATGTGTAGGAGTCCCTTGAGAGGGTGGTCCAGAAGAGACCACACCAAAGAATCTTAGAAGTTGTTTTCTTAGAGGAAAAGTGACCTCCACATGCCTCACTATGACAGAATTCAAGGATGGACTCTTGTTCAGATTCTGGGACACACCTCCTAATGACTTGGTCAGGGAAGAACTTATAGAGGTATGGATCATCAAACACATAGTGTCTAATTTCAAAAAGGAATTTCCTTCGATCTTGAGTCCCTAAGAATTTTGGAATGACTCCTGTAACTAAGAAATTGGCTATGTCGGAATACCCAGGGCAGTCACTCATAGATTATAAGTATTCATCAGGAAATGAATCAGACATAGAAAGGTAATTTGAGTTGTCTTTGAATTCCATCCTATAGAGGTGATCAACTACAACATTTTCAACACCCTTTTTATCCTTGATTGTGAGTTCAAATTCTTGTAAGAGAAGGACCCACCTAATTAGTCTATCCTTAGCATCTTGTTTTTGAAAAAGGTATTTTTGTGCAGAATGGTCAGTGAACATATTGATGGGGGATCCTAAGAGGTAGTATCTAAAATTCTCTAAGGAAAACACAATAGAAAGTAACTCCTTTTCAGTAGTGGTGTAGTTGATTTGAGCATCATTTAAGGATTTTATTTCATAATCAATGACATAAGGAGTTTTATCACAACGTTGTACTAACACAAATCCCACAACAAAGTCACTGGAATCACACATAAGTTCGAAAGGAAGGATCCAATTTGGAGATTTCATAATGGGAGGAGAGGTGAGAGAGGATTTGAGGGTTGAGAATGAACCCTCACAACTTTTGGTCCAAACAAATGGAGCATCCTTTACTAGGAGAGCACAAAGGGGACTGAAGATTAAACTAAAGTCCTTGATGAATCTTCTATAGAAACCAGCATGTACTAAGAAAGATCTCACTTCCTTAATAGTTTTGGGTGATGGAAGGTGATGAATGATGTCAACCATGGATTTATCAACTTCAATACCCCTACATGAGACAAGATGTCCTAGAACTAGTCCCTCTTTAACTATGAAATGTCATTTTTCCTAGTTTAGGACCAGATTCTTTTCTTCACATCTTGAAAAGACTCTCTCCACATTCCTCAGACATCCCTCAAATGTATCCCCAAACAAAGAGAAGTCATCCATTAAAACCTCAAGAAAATTCCCTACCATGTCTAATAATATTCCCATCATACACCGTTGGAAGTTTCCAGGGGAATTGCATAACCTGAAGGGCATGAATTTAAAAGAAAAGTTTCCAAATGGACATGTAAATGTAGTCTTCCCTTGATCATCTAGGGATACCTCAATTTGATTATACCCTGAGTACCCCTCTAAGAAACAGTAGAAGGAATGACCTGCCATTATCTCAAAGACTTGTTCAATGAATGGTAAGGGGAAATGGTCCTTCTTGGTTAATGAGTTTAGTTTCCTATAGTCAATGCAGACCCTCCATCCAATACTCACCCTGGTTGGAAGAATCTCTCCATCCTTATTGGTTATCACTGTGATTCCTACCTTCTTGGGAACCACTTGGATTGGGTGGACCCACTCACTCTTAGCTATGGTATATACGATACTAGCTTTTCACAATTTCAGAATTTCTTTTCTCACTACTTCCATGAGATTAGGATTTATTCGCCGTTGAGGTTGACGACATGGATTTGAATCAGATTCTTGAACAATCCTATGAGTCCCGTTAAGTGGGATAATCCCAAGAATATCAGACAGGGTCCAACCAATGGATTTCTTATGTTTAGTAAGGACATCTAGAAGCATCCTCTCATGATTGGCTTAAAGAGAATAAGAAATGACAATAGGATGTGTTTGATTGTCCCCTAAGAAGGAATACTTGAGTGTAGTATGACGTTCATTCAATTAAATATCAGGTTGGTTTAAAATTTTAGCAGAATATTGGGACATTGGATCAAGATCAATTTTGTTTCCTAGAGTTTTAGATAGGATTGATTCCTCACATGTAGAAGGTTCAGCTACTAGATTGGATTGATTAAATTTAGGGAAGGAAGTTGGAGTGGTCTTAATGAAAGTGGTTTCCTGAAAGGTTTCACTGATTTTTGGACCTCAGACTTCATCATAAGAGCAATTTGAAAATGATTCAAGACAAGGAGATAAACTTCCTTCATGTGAACAAAGGAAGTAAATCTCATCATAACTTAAATATCCATCAAATATTCCTTTATGTTCTATAGATTCATTATCAATGCTTCCTATCATGTTTACCTCATGAATGTCCTCATCATCCCCTATTTGTGAGCTTGCATTATAGATATTCAAGTCTAGACACATGTTTCCAAAGGTGATGGTCATGTTCTCATTTCGGACTCGGATAACAAAGTTGATTTTTGCAAGGAAGGTATGACCAAGGATAATTGGGTTTTATTCCTTATTTACTATGTTTTTATGGTTATCAAGGACAATGAAGTCAACATGGTAGATAAATTTTTCAACCTTTACCAGAATATCCTTTAAAATCCCCTTTCGAACCCTAATGCTACGATCAGCAAGTTGAAGTGTGACAGATGTGGGTTGGAGCTCTTCTAGGCCTAACTAGAAGTACACAACATAGGGGATGAGATTGAAACTAGCACCTAGGTCACACAAGGCCTTGAAAATTTTTCCCTCTCCTAG
This sequence comes from Viscum album, assembly GCA_963277665.1. Classification (NCBI taxonomy): domain Eukaryota; kingdom Viridiplantae; phylum Streptophyta; class Magnoliopsida; order Santalales; family Viscaceae; genus Viscum; species Viscum album. The sequence continues at coordinate 1,035,020,272 of OY728153.1, read as the reverse complement.
TTCAACATTGATGTAAGGGAAACCCGAGTCTTTAAAATTAGGAGGAATGATCCCTTGAATGGTGGTACTCACATTAGCAGCCAAAAGGACTTGGTTTTTATGTGAAAATTTTCTTTTAAAAGTGCATAAGTCCTTAAGGTACTTTTAGTAGGAAGGTATGGTTTGGATTTCATTGAGAAGGGGAATATTCAACTTGACTTGTGAGAATATTTTCCTCAATGTTTCACTCAATTCAGGCTTGGTTTTCCCCCTCACGCGTTGAGGAAATGGTGCAGGTTGTGGGGTTATTTTTTGAAGAGATGTTTATTTCACATTGTTATTTGTTTCCTCAGTTTGATTTTGTGGTTCATTTTAATTTTCATCCAAGTTTTAATATTTGGATGGGTTCTGAATTAGTTGTTCAGGTTTCTCAATTTATTTCCCACTTCTTAAAACAGTCACAACCTTTAGTTGTTCACGAGTTGTTTGAGTACAAATTGACTCTCCCCTTGAAGTTGAGGATGGTACTGCCTAAGTAGGAATGAGTGCCTTTCTAGTTTTAATGGTTTGATGTTCTTGTTTTAGGTAAGAGGCTTTCGAGTTCATCATTTCCATTTGTTTGCATAGTTGTTCTAGTAGGCTTTGTGAAACAGTTTGGGTTGGTGCTTGAGAAGATTGATTTATACCAGGGGATATTTTGTAGGTGGGATGGTTTTTTGAAAATGGATTGGTGGATATTGGTATTGGATAGGTTGGATTTTTAATTAGTTATGGGGTTGGTAGTTCTGATGGGGGTACGGATTTTGTCCCTGTGGTTGGCTAGGTTGCTGGTTATCTTTCCAGTGGAAGCCTGGGTGGTCATTATAACTTGGTTTGAAGGTGTTTTGATATCAAGGATTTTGAAAGTTCAAAGCATTTACTTCCACTGGGGGTCCTCCTAAATGAACATACATGATGGATTTAATGGTAGGGAAGTTGTTTGTCTTATGGTCATGTTTGTCACAAATTGTGAAAACAGGGTCTGCAGTTTGGATTTCATGGACTTTCCTAAGGTCTATCTCTTCAACCTTCCTAGAGAGTGCTGCGAGTTTAGCCCTAAGGATTTCCTATTCTCTAAGTGTATAAATTCCAGTAGTTCTTTGTGGATTTTCAGAATAAGGTGAAGTTACCCATGTTTTGTTTTGTTCAGAAAGGCTTTCCAGATACCCGTAAGAATCATTTGGGGCTTTGTTTTTAAATGTTCCATTACACATCATGTCAATGAATTATTTGTTCCATGGACCCAATACTTCATAGAAAATTCTCACTTGTTCAGGAATAGAAAAACCAGGGCATGGAACCATGTTTAGGGTGTCTTTGAACCTCCCACATGTTTCATAGAATGACTCTCCCTCTTTTTCAAAAAAGTATTGGATGATCTTTTTAAGTGCAATTGTTTTGTGGTGGGGAAAGTTTTTTTTATAGAATTATCTTTGTAGTTGGTCCCAAGAGTTGATAGATGATGGTCTCAAATTTTTTATACAATTTTTCGCTCGATCATTTAAATAAAATGTAAATAGCATCATCTAATCTGATTCTATTTGATGTGGGGGACACATGGTTTCTACAATGTCATCGAATTCCTTAATGTGAAGGTAGGGAATCTCGGACTCCATTCCATGGAATGTGGGAAGGTGGTTTAGGACATGGGGTTTAAATATGTAGTTAGAATCTCCTTGGAAATTGTGTCTAATTCATGAGGGGGCATTGGTCTAGGAATGTGTGAGGTAGTCATTCAAGGTTTGATCAACTGCATTCCCCAAGTTTGGGGCTGCCTCATTTGGGTTTCCATTTTGGTTCCCACCCGGGTTTATGAGTTGGTTTCTTTGAAGACATTCCATTGAAATAGGCTCAATTTTTGAATCTGGAGTATTAGGAAGATTAGGATCTAATGGAAATAGTTCCCTGGGTGTACTTGACTCCCCAACCCCAGGACTATCCACCCTAACTAGACGGTTTGATTGATCGCGGGTGTAGGCGGACATGCACCAAAAGATAAGAGAATTCGGATGAGAAAAGAATTAATGGGGGAGAATAGAATGGGTTTTTATATGAATTAATTGGGTCCCTGTAAATGGTGCCAAAATTTGATTCACGCTCAAATTTACCCAAAATAAGAAGGTAGGATGGTCGTTGTAGTCTATCTTGGGTTGTCGAATCCTTAGAGACCTAAGAAGTACCTACAGACACGTACATTATATGGATTATTTTTGGATATGAAGTGGACAACTTGGGTTTATTTAAGATGGTTTTAAATTATCACTAACATATTTAAGTTAATTCAAATTAAGGTAATGAGTTGATCCTAGGTTATCGCTCGGGGTGGATTGGATGAATTCCTTTTTTAATTATTTCAATTTCTTATATTTGAGATGGTTTCATTTAAGAAGATCAAACAAAATAATCAATTACTAGTTCAATTCCTACACACCCTAATACTAATCACCTATACACTTGAAGGATCAAAGTTTTGAGCACTCCAAGGTAAAGGTTTGTATTATAACTTGAAACGTGAGACCTTAAATTCAATAAGGATGAAGAGGTTTTAAAATCATCAAATAAAAATCTCATTTAAAAGAAGTGATTAGCCATTAATGGAGTGATAAATAACATACAATCAATCCCCTTGATACTACCTTGGATCAACCCATAAAATATTTATCCCTCCATTGATGACATGTCTTCAACGAAAGCGGGAAGTAGACTTACGAGGGTGGAATTGAAAAAGTAAAAACAACAAAAAAAATCGATCACTCCACCGTTGTGTGATAGATATCACAAAGTATGGTATGAATAAATTCACATCTTGAACCAATGGTATCAACATGATATTTATAAGAATATAATAAGATTAAAGGAAGAACTTTTATTTAGAAACTAAGGTGAATTAAACTACATACATGAGAAAGAAATGCGATTACAAACACAAAGCGGCAGCACAACACTATAATGAAACCAAGCACCAAAGATGAAAAACTACTCCATCAACACTGCCTTAAATAGGGATTTTGGGAGCCTTGGGTTGAGCCTCAAACAGTACAAAGTATCCCACTTGATTATGGTATGCCTAGGGTGGTGGAAAGCTTGTGAAACTTGGACTTTTCCACTCTTGACCCGAGGTGGTAGCTAGCTTGAGACCACCGAATAGACGTGCTTATAAGTCCTTCTATATGGCATAATTAGAGTGGAAAATAGGAGAAGTAAATGGAACCCAGGATGTCTCCTAAACTCCTGTAAAAGCTGGGCCCATTAGGAGTTGTGGATTCCAAGATATGATTATATTGGTAGGATGTTTTCTGGGCCGCAGAATCTGGCACATAATTTTATCTCTAAATTGGGCGGCCTTAATAACCACCATGGTGGCCGAATTAGAACAGGATCCTGAAGAATTATTTGTTCCTATACATTCCTTCCAGCATAAAAGAAAATTTGGGCTTAATTGGGCCTGTATTTGGGTCCCCACATTCTCATCAGTGAGCTGGTGTCCAATCTGACTTCTCCAGAATTGTTTGCATAAAATCCCATTTTAGTGGTCTTCCAATGTGGATCTTCCAACACTCCACAAATATGAATTGTTCCCAATATAATTATAAACATGAAAATTAAATAGTAAAATAAAATCAAGATCATTGGGTACTTTAAATGATGTTAAAAAATGTACCAAATAATAGTGAATTTTAAGAAGGAATTACAATCATAATGTGAAATGATGTTCAAAGTGTAAAATGAACTAAAATGGTGTTGATAAATAATAAAGAACATGAATATTATATATATTAACAATGAATATTATCCTCATTTAGTGGCTAATAAATCTATCTCTTAACTCTCTCCCAACCCATCAGTTTCCTTTACCAATCCTAATACCCCAAAATTAAAATCCCCACTGATTTCCCCCTTTCTTTTAAAATTGTAAGAACAAATGAAATTAGTAAAAAAAAATTGTTTCTCAATTAAGTAATAAAATTAAAACCACTCTAGGGTTTTAAATCGACAATTATGATCCATATAGAGTCTCACACTCATAATTAAGGATGGATGGGCATTGATATTCAAAATAAATGGTAAGATTTGTTCCTTATAATATGTTAAAAAACTATCAGTGTTTCAAACATGGAAATTTTTCTCCAAATAATTAGATTCCTTTATTTTTTTTTAAAATTAACTAATCCAATATATATGATGTAAAATGATTCAATTGAATAATTATTATATTATTTAATTTCATTATTTTTATTTTGGTTTTTTAAGAAATTAAAAAAATTGAAATGAAATTATCATTAATACCAACATAATGAAAATGAAATAAATAATTTATGTCCATTCAATTTCAATTAAAAATATGTTTGACCTATTTATTTCAAGGTCAATGAATTTATAATTTTTAAGGGTAACGTTACTCATTTTTTAAAGTGGTATAATATATTAAAAATCCAAACCCTCTAATTTAAAATATATAATAGATAAAGGTTGAAACCAAGCCAAAATTGAACCCAAGACACATCTCAAAATTTGGTAACATGATAAGCTACCATATTACCACCCCTCTTAAGAAAAAAAGAACATCAATAAAAATATATATATGTGACCAAATATCATTGAACAAGAGGCACAATACATTGTAACAAGCATACCTTAAGATAACTAGAAAATCTAATGAAAGGAAATCAATTTGGATAATAAAATTTTCCCAGCCTTGGTCCTTCACATAAACTAATCATTCTTCCAGGTAAACTACTTTATTAATATGAGTATTTCAACAAGAAACAAATTAGTTATGAAAATAATCCGTTACATTTCCCAAATAACTCCACCTAAAAACACCGACTCTAATATGATTATCATAAAAAATAATAGCACCAACATTCTCTTTAATAATACTTGTAGTGGATAGATGATGCACTGTTGTGCATAGGGAATTTACACTTATTCAAGTATCTTGAATTTTTTTTGTGGGGATGTATTTTCATTATTTTCATAATTTAATTATGTCTTGATAAGTATTTTTGTCACCAATGAAAGAAAATTGAAGACATTGCATTTATGGGTTATTCAAATGCAAATCAGAGCCATTTGGACCCTTTTTCAATGGTGTTTGCTACTGCTATGTCACCCATGCTGAGCACCCCAACCCTAAGGCCAAGTAGATCGTTATTTTTCAAGGCATAGGCACCCCTCACAGTTTGAAAAAACCATACAGATTCTCCAAGAAACCATGCAGGGTCTGTATTCATGAGACATAGACCCTCCACACGGGATGCACACGTTTCGTCAAACTGTGAAAACCAGCCCAGTTACTCGTACAATCTTCTTATGGTGGATAAGACCGTACACATAGTTGGCACACAGTTTATCTAACCTTGTGATTGTCAACATCCCCCAACTAATCCTATCAGCCCCTTCTACCCAACCTCTGACCCAGTATTTGGACCCCTAACCACTCTAGGATAAGGGGGGATAATCAATTAAGGGGGGGAAACCAATTAAGGGGGGGATTTCACTTTTGAAAAAGGGGAGATCATCTAGAGGGAACATATTGTTGGACGAATATATTGGAACTGATTCTAGGAAAATTTTATAGTTTTTCTCTTGTAATAATCGGTTATCACTTTTACATTCATTGTAATGAACACTTTAGGTATTATAAGTTTGTTTTTAATTATTTAATCCATGTGTAGATAAATTCCCCATGTGTTGGGGTTGTGAAAAAATGTGGGTTCTCTAATCAATCAATTTTATATTGTTCATGTTGTTCATTTTTTTCTCATAATTCCCTCGTTACCTCTTGTTTAATCTCACTAGAAACCCCATACTTATGTTATACTAGTATCAAGAATGGGAAATTAAATTTGGGTTGACAAAATAAACCCTTCACCTCAGAAAACACTAAATTATGGCACCATTTATTAGGATGTTTTTAATAGTGTTTTATTAAATTGAGTAGAATTAATTGAGTGAAAACAAAACTAAAAAATTCTGGAAATTCTGTTCTTGACCTCATTTTTATTTTTAATTATTTTTAGTTTTTCCCTTTTATGTGTGATGTGTTTTTGGGTGTTGTGTAGGACCATAGGTATATGAGTGGCTGGGTCACACATTCCAAGAGTTCCAAGTCATTAAAAATACTTCATCTTGATCCAAAAATTGAAAGAATGTTATCTCAGCGACATCAATCACTTATGGGAGAGCACAACCAAAACACCCCCATGGAGAATTTGAAAGAAGAAGAACCAGATGCCATCCAAAGAGTTGGCAAGAAGTTTTTACTTTAAGGAAACCAAAAATTGGATACTAAGGATGGGAAAAACTATAATCAACCAGATAATTTTATGGAGTACGTGTTGTGGAACAAGCAACGACCACCGGTTCCGCATAGTTGGTGCATGGTTTGTCAAACCATGCGATCTAACCATGCGCCTTGAAGAGACCATTCCAGTGGAGTTTCACATAGTTCTCGCTTGTTTTTCCAACCATCTGGTCATATTTGGGAATCCATATGAGCCAACCCCTCTCTTACAATATCCTCCCACACGATTGGTGCACAGTTTTGAAAACCGTGCGCTGAAACCTTGTGGCCAATTAAAAAACTGATTCTTTTTTTAAACCCCCAAATTTCTTCCCCCATTTTCTTCTAACCCGAATCCTGTGATTCCTTATCCCTCACTATACACCATGACTAGATTTTCTCCCCCTTTCCCTTCAATCATTCTTTCTTTCTTCCACCGGATCTTCACCAAGGTATGTTCTCTCCCTCTCTCCCTCTCCTTTTCTCTTCTTCTGCTTCTTCTTATTCTTCTCTATTTTCTCCCTAGGGTTTTTCTAGACCATTCATTTCCCCCCATTTTATTTTAATTTATTTTAGTCTCCATTTGGTTTTAATTTATTATCTCTTCCACTTCATTTTTCACTGATTTATTTTCAGACACTTGCGCAAAAAATATTTTTTTCCAAAAAATCCCGAATTTCAGAATTTCATTTTCCAAATTTGTTATTTTCCATATGTTATTTAGGTTTTGAATAATATTTATTCAATTTTCTATATATTATTATTATAAATTGTTCAATTTTATTGTGTACACTTCACTACCTGTAGGTTCTACAACCCAAACCCATAATGTCCTCCTCAAAGAGAGCTTGTGCTTCCAGTTCTACCTCCACCCATGGTCCCCACTTGAAATTTATTAAAAAGGAAGAAAAATTGAGATATAATATGTTGGTAAATAGGGATTTAAATACCCCTCACTACATTTCATTGGAATACCCTGCAGGTTTGGGAATTTCAGAGGAACTAAAATAGCTTATAGCCCATGGACACCTTACCCGAGCACTTGTTGTTCATAACCCCACATTCAAGTAGATGGTTTTAGAGTTCTCCACCAATTTAAAATGACATGATCAGTACACCAAAGATGAGTGATTTCATATTTCTCTTCATGAAAAAATGATTCAGTTTTCCCCTTAGTGAGTTCGTCACTTTCATCGGAATTTATGATCACAAGCAAGTGGAAATTGTAGCTTATGCTAAGGCACACATTGAATGAGACCCCACAACTACCTGATCCTTCTAGTATAAAATTTACCAACATGATGATTCATATGTTCCCCAAACTACCAAGGAATCTTGACTACTTAATCCCATTCATCAGATTTTGTATTGGATTTTTACCACATGCTTCACTACTCAGTCAGATAGTGAGGGAAATTTTAGTAATCAGGATTTGTTCCTCCTACACTCCATGGTCACCAGAGCCAAGTTTAACCTTGCATATCTTTTCCCACAATACCTCAAGACAATGTTCTCCATGATAAAGGGGACATTTTTTCTAGCCCCTACATCACTATCTTGATGGACAGATTAGAAATTGAATATGATGAGACATAATTCATTGATCTACCACTGACCCCTCCCTTTAACATAACCCTTGTCCGTCATATAAAGATGCTCAAGTATGATGGATCTATGTACTATTTTAGAGGCCAAATCGTGGAAGAACTGCTAAAACCCAACATGTGGCAGTCGAGGAAGAGGCACCTCCCATTGCCCCTACTGCCTCCCACCACTCCTCTCCCCATGCTAACAAATATCATCCCACCACCTCTCCCACTTATATGAGAACACCCCATTTCCCACCCTCTCCCTCATACCTCAACCTGCAAGGAAACTCATATACTGACTCAAACCTCTTTTGGAAGTGATAGTAGGACTAATATCAGATGTTCCATTGGCATTCAGAAAAGTATCTAATAGAGGTGGAAGGCCTCAACCTGGCCAATCTTCAAGCACCTGATCTCTACGAGGCAATTCCTGGCCACCCCCACTATTACATGTATATAGATGCACCTTTCCAGCCTAATCATGCTTAGGGCTCCTCATCTGTGGGAATTCACTCCACCACCTATTCTGCCACCGATGGGATAGCCACCACTCCACCTACTGCAGACCCCACCTGGGATAAATCTGCCCGTGCTCAATTTTTTGATCCCTCTGATCCCTCTATGGGATGTAACTAATCATGTTTTGTTACTATTATTTATATTTAATTGTCTTGTGTGGCTTTTTTTATCAACTCTTTTACACTATTGTGTTTTATGAGTATGGTGTGATTGTGTGATTCCTTTTGGTTCTCCTTGCCACTACTTTGGTTTTCTTACTCCACTTTTTATAGTTTTCTTGTTTAGTCTGTAGGTGACTCACTCTCTCCATCTTGAAGCCCCTTTCCCACTTGGTGGGATCTTACACACCTATTGATTCCATCTCATTACCATCTTTCTAGGGAAATTTTTCAGTTCTTAATATTTTCTTTCATTTTTTTCCTCCATCCCCTTTCCTGACTTCCTTGACCAACCTTCTCCACCTTACTACCTTCTTGGGGTACCGTGAATGGTTTTAAGTGTGGGGGAGGTCACCCACATATGGGACCCCATTTGTTTTATTGTTTGAACATTTACTAGGATAAAATGTTTTCTTAGGATTTTCCTAAAGGTCTATTATAGGTGCCACATACTTATATCAATTTTATAAAAATGGGTTTTGGGTAATTATTTATAAACATTGCTCATATGTCTGGATTGACAAACCTTGTTTGTAATATGAATGAACACTGTAAAACTTGAGAAGAAAAATTTAGTCATTCATTCAGAAAACATTTTTTTTAAAAATGACTTTTGTGATGGAGTAATTTAAATTAAGGAACCCTTTAACATGGAAATCAATTTGAGTACATAGAGAGGTGAGGTATGCGAATTGTTGTTTTCGCACTAGTGGTTATCACGTGGTCTTAATTTCATAAACTCTGGACTTGCTCAAAATATTCATCATGTGTTAACATGAAAAATTGGGCACAATTAAATTCTAGTATCTCATACCAATGAAAATAATCAGAGATATACAAAGGCGTGACCAATATTTTTGATTAACTTTCATCATGTTCCAAAAGACGCAAGTTTCTCATGAGCCTCAACCCGGTTGGTGAGGACTCGGCAAGTGCATCAAAGAGACCCGAGGTCAAATCTGGGTGGAGATATATTGCCGGGTTACTATAGTAGTACTGTAGTAGGTACTGTTTGGTACTGTAGTAGCCATAACTAATCATTCATCTGGGCCTCTTGGCTACTGGTTTGGTCCTCAGGTCCTACAAGGATTTTGGGGCACCCAAGGCCTTTGGGCCAGTTGTCTCTCAAGGCCTTTGGGACACCTTAAGGCCTTACGGCCCCCTCAAAGGCCTTTTATTCACATTATTATGTAGATATACTAGTCAGACTATAAGGGACAAGGCTTTAGAAGAGGATTTGGGGAAAGAGCATTCACTAGAGAAGAACTAACCAGAATTGGAATAATGAGAGGGTATTTCATTACCATCGGTACCAGGACTTTATTGCTTTGCATAGGACATCTGGACGACCGGCCTTGCGATGGTGGAGTGCTGATATCATGACATATACTGGGGAGGATCATTTCCATGTTGTCTTGTCTCGGTGATTCCCTCTAAAACCGATGAGTAATGTAATTGTCTCTAAAGCCTTTGGGCATTGTAAGGGTTCCATGTCACCCCTTGAAAGGTGGATTTTCAAAATAACAAAAAATGAAGGCCTTTGGGCCATTCTGACTGACAAAAATATGCAAGTCAATGAGGGTGTGTGACCTATAAAAGTTGTAGCTTGCCAATTGGAGATGGTGAAACCTGTGCTTCACCAATATAAGTGTATGATGAGATGAAAATAGAGGTTGGAACTTTCTTTGATTGAATAAGGAAAAATTTAGTTTTAAACAATAATGATTTCTGGATGAATGGGTGGAGGTTTGGGATCAGGCTTACCTTGTTATCCAATTTCACAAATTTGGGTAGTTATGAAGTATGAATGTATTAATTATTAAAGAAAATTCATTCAAAAACCACATTCATTCAATTGCTATAATCTATGAAATTTCAACCTGTTTCTTTGGTAATTCCCCTGAAATAATTATCTAGGCATTTTTTTGAGGACAAACAATCAATTGAGTGTGGGGGAGTTTTGATGCACTATTGTGTATATGGAATTTCCACTTATTTCAGTATATTTAATATGGTTGTGGGAATGGATTTTGATGACTTTAACAATTTAATAATTTTTTGATAGGTATTTTAGTCACCAATGAAAAAATTGAAGACATTGTATTTTTGGGTGATTTGGATGGAAATCAAAGGCATTTGGAGATTTATTTCCATGGTTTCTATAAAGGAACTGAGCATGAAATAGAAGCCCCAAACAAGTGGGATTTTAAAAAATTTCACCGATGTTCAACATGAACTTGTCGACATCGGTGAATATTATCCCAGTTTAAGATGAGGATCACACATGAATAGTTTTAAGTACAAATATAAAACCATAAAATACCTGGTTTAGATTTGAAGTCATGCACGACATTTGCTCATCGTTGGAAAACACTACTCGAAGAATCCAAATCCTAATTCCTCTAGATCATACACACGTGCTTCAAGAAATCTGTGGGAGCACCGATCGTCGAATTTTGGGTGCTAGCGCGGAGATCCTACGATGCCTTAGACGCTCTGACAATCACCACATTGGTTCACTTGCGATACCTAAGAGAGAGCTCAATTCAATATCCTTGGATCTAGAGATTCTCTATCTAGATCATGGGAGAGAGAAAATGAGAGATAAATCCAATGAATATTCTTTGGGGAGTGCCCCTCCTCTATTTATAGCGTGTAATTAAAATACTCGGTATTTCCTATCCAACCCCCAAATACTTAACACACTATTAACGACATATTATGACTACTAATCTAAGTCATAAATATTATTATCACTCTCTTGTAATATATTAAATATTACATTAAAATAAATGAGCCCATACATTGACTCATCATCTTCCTTTTGATGCGCCCGTAAGGGGATCTACGACGATTAGGTTTCCCATCTATCGCCGCCTTCCTTCTCTACTGGCAGATCTTTCCTTGGATCTCATCTTGGTGTGCTCACGGTGTGGCTTCTCTTAGCTCACGTGGACTCATCATCATCCTTGGCTATTCGCATCATTGCTCGACCGCTTCCAGCTTTTGGAGGTGTGATGATGCCCCAGGGTGTGAGATCTGTGCTGATTTATGGAGTTTTCATCATGTTCTGTCTCGGGTGTTTGTGCTTTGGGTAGATCTGGCCATAGGGTGGATTTATGAAGGCGATGACGAGTTTTGCTTCAACAATTTTTTGCCTTGTGCTGGCTTTGGTGTTGATTCCGTTTAGGTGGTGATGGGGCATGCTTGGCTCCTGAAGTTTTTGTTCTCTGAGAAGGTGATTTATTTCAGGTATGAGGTTCTATTTTGGTGTTTCTTGTCGCGTCAGCATGTCTGGAGACGGACTGGGTTTTCTTCAGGTGAATTCATTTCTCCCTAATGATTTGTGGTTTTTTTTATTTTACTGTGAGGTGGTGATGATGATTTGTTGTGGTTTTGGAACTGCGGTGATAGTTCTATTTTCATTCATTGTTCTGGTGATGTCACTTCTCTAATGGTGTTTGAGCTTGCTAAGGTGAGGTTAGTGGTTCGTTCTCACCGGCGCTGTTGGGTTTGTGGCGGTGTTAATGAATGGTGGTGTTCTGCGGAGGAGGTTCCAGCGACGACACTTATGATGGTCTCGCCGGAGACCGACAGTGATGGATGTGCGTGATGCGATGCAGTGATGGTGTTCAACTTGCAGTGATGGAAATGCAGTGAAGGCGACATGTGATGATGGGTACAAGATTCGAGGTGTGGCACATGGCGTTTGATGGATGTGTTTTGGTTTGAATTTGAAATTTGAAATCTGGATTTTGGGGATTGTTTGTACGGGTACTGGGAACCCATAAACTGACTTTTAAAAATGAAAAAAATTGATTCTCCACATAACTTGACTCGTCGTTCCCATAAATATTAATTGAACCTTGAATAGTTTAATATTCGTTCAAATAATATTTTTTCATGTATTTACTTAAAACTTGTAAATACAATTAATAAATAAATTCAATACCCATTATTCATAACTTGAATAATATGAATTTATTTATTGAATTAGTGATCATTTAACCTTGGAAAAATCTCAGACCCCAGTGGTGGGGCCCACCATGTCCAAAACTCCTATTCAACTAAATAGGGAAAATTCTTGAATATGCTATTGTGTATGACCCTCTAGGACCTTATCTTAGTAGTAGTGAATAGTATTCGCAGACCAAGAGCGGGATCTAATAACCCATCATGTCCCATAAAGAGATAAAGATTGTCACAGCAGTGAAAACCAACCTACGAACACATATTTTGTAATATAATCTCTTTGCCTTTAATATATCATAAAGCAAGATGCACACTTATGTCATTACCCTTTTCTTGCTTTATTATTAGTTGATCCAACTGGACAGATTTACCCTCGACTTCCATGGACATAGTCTTATAAAGGTACTACCATCCTTATGAACATGGCCTAAGATATATTACTTTCATAATCTGGAAGTGAAATTTTTTTTCTTGACCATTCAGCCAATGCAATGCCACTAATGAAACACCTAATACAAATTAACTTGCCATGATTTCAATATCATGGTTTTCATATTGTATCAAAGTACACAATCAAATAACATATATCGGTAATGATATCAATTCAGGATACCATTATACTTGATCGTAGATAGGAACATCCAATGACACCCGAACATGTGGTGTTCCTATTGGCAGGTCTGTCCTCATGATCTCACGATTAGAGATCACCAAGTGTGAACTTCATGAAAAGAAGTCTCAATACTTATGAGCCCCCATCACTTGATAGAAAAACATCTACTGTGTCCAATCAGTAATATGTATCTAGACCATAGAACATATATTTAAGATTAATGTCATAGTATCTTTAGGTTCTCATTATAGCCTGGGATATACTATAACCTCTCGATATGACAGCTAATCTTTGGAAATTATCATTATATAATGGACACAGAAAATTATTCACTATAATAGTAGGATGAAATCATGTATAGCTAAATTTATACATGATATGGTATAAAAAACAATGAATAGTTAGGTCTAGGGAACCCACTATTTCAACAGTTTTCTCCTACTATGTCACCCAAGCTGAGCACCTCAACCCAAAGGTTAGGAAGATCCAGATTTTTCAAGGTAGAGGCACCCCGTACGGTCTCCATATGGTTTGATAAACTGTGCGGATTCCATAGGAAACCCTATGGGGTGTAAGACAAAGACCCTCCGCATGGTATATACACAATTTTTCAAACTATACGGACCAACCTAGTTACCCATCCACTCTTCTTCTAGTGGGCAAGATTATATGAACTGTCGGCGCATGGTTTATCTAACCGTGTGCAGTAACTGTGCAGTTGTGAATATCCTCCCACCTACTTCTATCTACCCCTCCTACCCAACCTCTAACCTAGGATTTGAAGCCCTAACCACCCTAAGACAAGGGGGGACAACCAATTAAGGGGGGGGGACTTTTGAAAAAACATGATATCATATGAAGGACACATCTTGTTGGAGGAAGAGCTTGGAAGTAATTCTAGAATTTTTTTGGGAGTTTTTCTCTTAAAATTATTGGTTGTCTCTTTTTCATTCCAATGTAATGAACACTTCAGGTATTATAAGTTTTTTTCTCATTATTTAATCTATGTGTAGAAAAATTACCCATGTGTTGGGGCTGTGAAAAAATGAGGGTTCATTAATCGATCAATTTTATATTGTTTGTGTTGTTCATTTTTCTTTCATAATTCCCTCGTTACCTCTTGTAGAATCTCACTGAAACCCTTTATCAGACCAAGAATAGAGTTTCTAGCGATCCTTAGGGGAATTATGATGAAGTACACCAATGATCATTGGGTGAATTTTTTGTCTAGAAAGGTTTGGTCTCTAATAAAATTAATAGGATTCAAATTCTATACCAAGGAATTGATCTATCTTGATTTAATCAGAACTCACCGAGCCAAGGGGGTTCCGATACATTTGAAACCCATAAATTTGAGTTATTATGAACCAAACAACACAATGAGAAAAACAATTCTTGATGACCTACACAAACACCCATTTCCTCACCAAATTTCTATTCACTAGAATAAAAAATCAGTTTAAGTGTTTATCTATTCTAAAGATTAATTATCTTTGATTTGGAAGAGATTAATCATTTTCCCTTTTTAAAATAATTACTATAAAAAATGATCATCGATTTTAAAGTTCATTACATTCACTAAATTAATCAAAAATCATGAATCAAGAACACTTTAACTCTCCTTGTGGATCGACCTCGTACTTACTCTATACTAATAGCAAGAATGGGAAATTCAATTTGGGTTGCTGAAATAAACATTTTAGCTCATATGACACCAATAGAGACCATCTATTCACAACAACATCCATACATCTTCTAACCCAAACCTCTAGTCTACCAATGTCTAGATCAAATGAACCTCTAACACAAGAATCAAATTTTCCCCTACTCACAATATCATGCATCCAATCAAAACCCACACCACCACCACCACCATTACCTGCACCGTATTGTCTACAAGCAACATACATTACACTGACAATGCCCACAACATAATGACACCAATATTTTAAGGGATAAAATTTTCTTTATTCCTCAACTTTGTGTTTTTGTTGTGATAATGGTTTCAAGAGTGTGTTGGAGGAAGTTCTAAGGAGAAAGAATGAGTTTTGGATTCTTGAAAGACAAAATAGGCATGGTGGATATCTCATATACTATGGTGAGTCTTGAGGTTGGTCGCAGTCCTGTTTTTGACATGGTAGGTAATTTATTTTTCTATGTTTGAAATGATAGACTAGTTTTCAACCATTTTAGAGAAGTATATATTGTGGTGGTTGGTTATGTCATTGAGTTGACTATTTTGGTAAGAATGGTCCTTGGTGAAATCCATATATAATCCATGAGGAAGAATGAAATAGGTGTTTTAGGTGCCATGTGCATTATGTCATGTTCATGAGATTTCTATGTCATGGAAGACTAATGGGGATAAGATGTAAATAATGATGCCAAAAGAAACATGTTGTGGTGGTCTGTGTAGTTTGAGTCAGGTTGAGGAATAAATCATCATTGCCAAAACCAAAAAAATTATCACTACTACAATTTTGGGTTTATTCAATGCTATATTTTATCAGTTCTTATGAATAGTGATGATAAATATTTCTTTTATGGTTTCTAAAAAAGTGCTTATAAAGAGTACTTTTTATTAGCACTAAATAAAGCGCTGATAAAATTACACCTTTATCGGTACTTTTTTTGAAGCACTGATAAAGTTTATAGCCATGCCTACCAAATGAAATGAGGATGAATCCAATGCATACAAATCCATCCACAACCAATCAAACAAACAAATCCTCCTAGAAAATGTACAATAAGAACCCTTTAATCACAATTTAAACCGGTGATGTTAATGTCCACAAAACACCTCCATTGCAACCAAGAACCCGCCGCTGACCAAAACAACAATGACATGATCGAAATCAACCTCCCATTCACCAGCCATAAGATGAACATTGGATCATTTCCTACATAATAAATCCATGAAAGCCACCCCACTGCCATCAATGATCCCACTATAGCATACCACTCACGACCTCCGACCAACACCCAAAAACCAAACCAACACTAGACCACTAAAGTTGTCAACTACTGCTTGATATTCGAACACCTCCACCAAAGAGAACCCCAGATAGTTGCCACCAGACTCCATATCATCACTGCTTGAAGTCCACCAAACCCAAAAAAATACCGATCAACACTAGGAATCCCATATCTGAAACCATATATACGAAAGAGGGAAGCCGAGATGGACAAGATTAGGAGAAGAACGCTGATGACAATGGGGGAAAACAATAAAATATAGAGCTGAGAAAAGTCATTGAAGAATATTATAGTGGAAAAATCCTCCAGATTCGATAGAAAGGATATAAATAAACAAAATTCCACCTAAATCTCCACTCTTGAAGGTGAATGGAGGCAAATGACGCTGCGTGGGAGCTCAAAGAACCCCATGAGCAGGAGACCCGGGCGATTACGATTCCATCACAAAAATATTATATATATAATTAAATAAGTAATACACTTTTTATAATTAATAAAAATGAATACATTTATTAAATACCTAATATACTAATTAAATAATTTCTATACTAATTAAATAATTAATACACTATTTATTAATATATATATATAGCACTGAAACTGAAGAAGATGTTTCATTATTCCTAGGAAAACACAAAATATTAAATCATAAATATAATAAGAATAAAAAGAAGATAAGATGGAAGAAAAACTAGGGAATGTAGTCATTGAGTTGATATTTCAGGGTCTTGTGTTATGTGTGTGAGTTGTGAGAGATAGGGAATATGAATAGGTTTGTGCTGAATATTAATCTATTTCTTAACTCTTTCCCTACATATTGGTTTCCATTCCCTAATACTAACACACCGAAATTAAAATCCCCACTGATTTTCCCCTTTATTATAAAACTTTAAGTACAAATAAAAATTAGTAAATAAAAAATAAAAATAAAAACTATTTCAAAATTAAGGAATAAAATAAAACCTCTTTAGGGTTTTAGATGAAAAATGATGATATGTATAAAGTCTAAAACTCATAATTAAGTATGTATGGAAATTTATATTCAAATAAATGGTTAAATTTGTCCCTTATAATATGTTTAAAATTTATGAGTTTCAAACATGGAAGTTTTTCTCCAAATAACTCGGTTCCTATCATTTTTAAAATTAAATAATCCAATATATATGAGGTAAAATGATTCAATTTCATAATTATTATATTATTTAATTTCATAGTTTTTATATTGTTTTTAAAGAAATTAAAAAAGTGAAATGAAATTATTATTAATACCCACACAAATGAAATTAAATAAGTAATTTATGTTTACTCAAATTTACTTAAAAATATCTTTGAACACTTTATATTAGGGGCAATGAATTTATAATTTTGAAGGGTAAAATTTCTCTCTCTCTCTTTAAAATTCAGACAATATATTAAAAATCTAAATCCTTTAATTCAAAATACATAATAGATAAAGGTCAAAAACAAGACCACAACCGAACATAAGACACATCTCTAAATTTAGTAACATGATGAGCTACCATATTATCACCCCTCTTAATAAAAAAATCACCAATAAAGAAAGATATAAGAGACCAAATCTCATAAAACAAGTGGCATAGTGAATTGTAACAAGAAGACCTTGAGATAACTGAAAAAACTAATGAAATGCAATTAGTTTCGATAATAATATCCCCCACCTTTTATCCTTCTCAAAAACTAATCCTCTTTCCACAATAACTTCTTTAGTAATATGATGATTTTAGTAAGAAAAAAATTACCTATGGAAATAACCCATAACATTTCCCAAATATCTCCACCTGAAAAGAAAAACTACAATACGATAATCATAAAAAATTATAGGGCCAACATTCACTTTACTAATATGAGCAGTATGTAGAGTCCATCTATTCACAACACCATAAATACCTATTCTAATACCAAACTCTCTTCTACCAATACCTAGATAAAATGAACCTATAACTGCTACATTAAATATTCCTCTACCCACAACGTCATGCATCCAGCAGACACTCAATACGCCGCCACCACCATCACTCACATCGTATTCCTTACAAGTAACTTGTAATATACTAACAATGACCACAACATAAGAAACACTAACATTTTAGAGGATCAGATTTTCTTTTTCCTACACTTTGTGGTTATTGAGGTGATTAATGTTATGAGAGAGATTTAGATGAAGTTTGGATGAAAAATAATGAGTTTTTGCTTCTTGAAGGTTGAAATAGGAAGGGTGGATATATCATATGTTATGGTGAGTCTTGAGGTTTGTTGTGGTCTTATTGTGGGCCTGGTAGGTTAGCTATTTTGTTGGGATTGAAAGGATCATGTGGTTTTAAACCATTTTGGAGAAGTCTATGTTGTTTTGGTTGGTTATGTCATAGAGGTGACTATTTTTTTAAGTTTCGTCCTTGGTGAAATCCTAATATAATCCATGAGGAAGGTTGAAATAGGATTTTTAGGTACTATATGTATTATGGTGTGTTCATGAGATTTATATGTCATGGAAGTATCATGAGGATAATATGGAAACAATGATACTAAAAGGAACATATTGTGGGGTCTATGTAGTTTTATTTGATATGAGTGGTAAACCATCATTGCCACAACCACTATATTATGGTGGTGGTCAACTGTGTTTTCAAAAGAAAAATAGTTAGTGAGAAAAGAGGGAGATGTATTGTTTTAAAGGTTTGGGACCTCATATCTTGGTTAACCAAGCCTTAATTCCATAGTGAAGTTCTCTAAATGTTTTTGGGGTTTCTTTAAGTATTTAAATATATATATGATGTTTCCTTATAAAACACCAAAAACTTTAGTACGATATTTCCTTTAAATAAAGATTATGTGATTGAAAGTATCTTTTACACATAACACCAAACTAAAAAAATGTCATATTTCATTAATGAATACCATTTTAATAGAATAAACATTTCAAAATAATTAAATGAAAAAAATTAGGGAAATTATAAAAGGAATAATACCATAAGAAAAAAAACAACAAGATTGAAATATCAATCATCAAGATCAACCATGAGGATCATATTTCCAATGATAACAACAAAAATAATGAAAATCATTAGAAATATAATAAAAATCTTAAAAAAGAAATTAGGGTACATGATGAATTATTTTAGATAAGTATGTAAGGCTATAAATAGGAATGTAGAAAGGAAATATGTCTATTATATGGTCATTGGGAATGTATAGTCATTAGGGATATATGATCATTAGTCTTATATGACTGTTGTATTAGAGTTGGTTCCCTGTAACCAATTAATTTTCAATTTGAATTACATGGATATTCAAATTATTAAATATTAATTAATATCTTATCATATGAAAACCATTCTTCTACATAACATTAATATGATAATGCCCTTAGATTTTTTTTCGCATAGAAAGGTCATAAAAGTTCCTCGATCTTATTAGAACCTTGAAGTGATATAATGATGTTATTAAATTTATGGTTTATATTTAGATGAAATCTAATTGACGAGACATGGATGATATAGGCTATTAGGCGTGGGGGGATCATAAGATATTGAATCTTTTTCTCAGGAATTTTGCACTTGGAAATCTCCATGATAGAAGGTTATAAGAACATACCCAGTCATAGGAATTCCATATGTTATATTTGTCATTTTATATTACTATATATGGATATTTCTATTGTTGATTAGTTTTGAAATTATTATTAATGCATAACATGTATCCCACACTTAGATGTAATGATGAAAACCATGACGAAATATGCATGTGGTGATAGGATATGTTGAGTGAATCATAAGTAATATTATTCTAATGAATAAGTTAAGAAAGGATACGTCCCTTCCAAGTTAATGGAAGTATATATCTCAGGTCCTTTGATTGGAATTGAATTTTCTGATTAATTCCATGGACATGGTGATTTTATCAACAAGTTCATTTCAGAAAAGTTAATGAAAGATATATCAAGCATATAGATTTATGCCAGAAGTATGAAAACTGCTTAATGAAATATTATGTTAAAGGGATTATATTACCAGTGAGTATTCGTCGGAGGTTTTTATTGCTATGATATTAACTTTTTTCTCTACAGGTGTCTTGACATGTCATGAGATGATGATCATTGAATTTAGGTGAGTTGTCCTAACATCACCATGAAAGAGGCATATAAAGTCACACACAAAGTGTAACTAAAAATTCAGTTAAATTTTATTTGAATTTAATATCTGAATAAATATTAAACTCATGTTTTAAAGAATAATAATTATTCTGGTTATGTTAATAACATAATTTTTCATTAAAAAAAATAATACAGTGGTATTTATTTATTTAAATAAATATTTATTATTCAAGGTTTGATAAATGTCAAACATGATTTATAGGCCGAGTTAAGGGCCTATAAGAAATGATATTTATATCCAAGAGTTTAACACATGTCAAGGAAATAATAATAATATTATTATTATTTGATTTGGGGTTCTCTTAGCATAATGATATTGTTTAAGGGACTTTGTGTAATAAATAATTATTTAAACTAAATATATAAACCTAATTTATGTCATTTCTATTTTCAACGATTCACTGTGTTGGATCTCAAAGGGGTGACTATCAATAGAAAATAGGGGTTGAATTTTATTTTCTTAAAATTATCAGTCATTAAAATTATAATGTGTAATTTATTGGATTAAGATGTTTAACCGTTCAAGATTAAAAGATTAAGTGTAGAGGATTTTTGAAGAGTGAATATAGAAATATAGAGAGATGAACATGGGGAAATTTATAGTAGTTCAAATCCAAACGATCCTATGACTACTATTCACACCCCCACTAATGGAGTATGAAACCCACTAAAATACGAGAGTGACTTTTACAAGGGAATAAACTAAACCTAAAATTTTATAATATGAGCAATAAAAATCTAGGAATTTACTAAGGAGAATCCCTAAACCCAACTCACACTTCTTTTTTACCGAAATAAACAAAAACCAAGCTTTTTCTAACTGAGCATTAAAAACCTAGTGAATTTTTAGTAGGATAAATCATAACCTGTATACTAATTCTTGGTCAGGTGGTATGACCATGTAACACTTTTTAAAGGTATTATAACATATATGTGATGATATTTAGTGCAAACCAATCCTATCCTAAAATATTAAATAAATAAAATAATGAAACCCATTGGATAGTTTTAAATAGATGTGTTGGTATAGAAATTTTTTTATTATCCCTTTAGAGTATTTGAACAATCAATCTCAGGCATTCTGGAATTTTACTTCAAAAAGTAGTGATGAAAAATGAATCTTTCATTTAGATCACACATGATAACTTTTATTTTCATATTATTGCACCACAATTCTATAATATGTGTATATTTTATATCAAAGGTTTCATATTACACTATAGGAAAATTTCAATTTCATGGTGGTTTTTTTGGCAATAGCGGAGGTTTAAACCGCCGCTATATGCTTCTACAGTGCTTTCTGAAAACTGCCACTAAATTGTGTGTCGGGAAACTATTTTCGGCGGTTAAAATGGTTTAGCGGCGGTTTATAGGAACTATCATAGTTGGCACATTTTCACAGTGGTTATATTATTTTTCGGGGTGGTTTTTCTGGGCAGGGGATTACTTTTTTTAGCAGCAGTTAAAACCACTGATAAAAAAAGTAATGCCCTACTGGGACAAACTGCCGTGACAAACAATATAACTTCTGTGAAAATTCATGGAAGATGGTCCACTATAGAGGTGATTAAAACCGCCGCTAAATTTAAGATGGTAGCAGTGGTAAAAACCACCGATAATAGAAAAAATATCGACATTTAGCGGCGGTTCAAACTGTAATGACCCAATATTTTTAAAGGAAAATTCCTTTATTATATGTCATAATCACATGAAATCACAACATAATTAACTACTAAGTGCTATGTGACCCTTAAAACATAAGTTTTTCACTTTTGTGATGTGAATTTCAAAAATCCGACATACACAGTTGCGATCAGTAAGTTATTTAGAGTCCAATAAGAAAAACTTAATTTTTGGTGAATAGTAACCAACCCTTATGAATAGTAACATACCTTTACGAATAGTGATATACACTGATGAATAATAACCTTACCTATGATAATATATAAATAATATTAAAGTTGAAAGTACTATATACCTATATTTTAGAATAAGTTGATGAATGTTTTAAAACTGGTTTTTGATAATAAATTATGATTTTAGTTAAATATTCAATTAATAATATTTAGAAAATTATTTTTGAAAAATGGAATTCATTTTTGGATTCTACACATTGAAAAATGGTTAGGGTGAATTTTTGGGATTTTTCTGAAATACTTGATTTTTTGATGAATAGTAAATGCGGTAATTTACCGTATATATACATTATAAGATAAATAGACTATTCCTAGCATCATGGCTGATGTCACCACCCTTAATACGAATTCACATGATGAAATTACTATTCTTGGTCATGAAATAATTACTATTACTTTTCTTGTGAAGAAATAATAAATTAATGAGTTTTATATTAAGAAATCCCCTCTCCCCTCCACTATAAAAACCCCCTCTCACCCCCTCTTCCAATCCCTCCTCTCAAGCCTTGTGCCTTCTCCAAATCTTGGTCAAATACCCTCCCAACCTCCTCTCCCACGTCCATCAATATTTGGTCTTATTAAAAGACCAAAACCTCTCTCTTAAGGAGGTTCTCAAGGAAGTTTGGTTCAAGAGGTAAATTCCTCTTTTCAATTCATTGTCTTTCCTTTCAAGTTCATTTGTTTTCATTTTCTATTACCTCTCCTCATCCAATTTTTTTGATCACTCTAGTACCTTATATTTACTGGAATATTGTCATGATAGTGGAATAAGTTATCATCATCTACCCCTTTTTACCTCCTTTTATACTAGTTGCAAGAACACCATCTGAGATGTGTCAATTTTACACATTCAAGGACGATGGACTTTCAATTTCTATTATCAATCTCAATTCTGGTTAGGAAAACATTATTGTTATAGTTGAACCATATTATTATATATAATATAACCTACTTAATATTCTTTAATCCCTTTGTTCAAATGGTTTTAGGTTATAAAGAAAAATGAGTTTATTGTACTCAAAACCTACAAATTAACCGAAACAATTATCATTAAAGTTATATATGATAATTCATCCTCATTCCATGTAACCAAGTTATATAAATGAACAATAACACATATTTATATTAATAAATAATATATAATTTCAATTTTGGATATTTACATTCATTCCACATACTTAAAAACAAGTGAACCGAAGATTAAAATAACGAAAATGAACACTCCAAAGCGACGGAATTCGATACAATAACTTATCAATAAGAACATAAATGAACTAACCAGATTTATGATAAAATAAATACATGTCTAATAAGTTCTTAAATATTAATAAGTATAATTTCATATTACAGGAGCTTAAGTACAAGAGAGGAACACGTTCAGAGTTAAGTTAAGGATTTCTTCATCTCACTTCCATTTTCGTGAGATTTTCCATATTCACTACTAATACTTTTGTATGGTGTATGTATACTGACCATTGATTTAAAATATCATGAATATCTTTATATCCATGGTATTAAATCTGAAATTTTTGTATTGTTAATTTTTGGGGCATACGAATCATTTGATTACAAAGTGGTAAGAGTTTTTCCACCCGAACTTCTATTTTCATTCGGGATACTTTCACTGTCTAATTACCTCAATGAAATTCTTATGTATTGTTATGTACTAATCATATATTCTATGTCAGTATCATATATATGTTCAAAAACCATAACCCTTTCTTATTTTATTGATAGTTACATGTTTTAAAAGGAACTTTCAAAATTGTTTGCAAAATACAAGCCCGATTTAAGGGAATTTCTCAAATTATTTCCTATTTTCAAGGGAAATCTATAATATATTTTTAGAAACCATTATCATTATAAAATCACTCATTTTGTTATGAAAATACTATCTTACTTCACTTCTAGTTTTATGCAAATATTTTTCCAAAAGAAATCTTCTTTTCAAAATAAAAGAGTATTTATCTCCAGATTGCTTAAGGATCTTATAAGAGTATTCTCATTTAATTCAATACTCTTGTTGATTCTTATGTATTGTTGGGGTTAATTATTAAATATGTCATATACCATATTCTATTGAATTTTTTATGACTAACCCTATTGTTCATGAACTATCCTAAAACCATTCACCATATTACTCAGAATGGTTAGTGTTTTATGTTTAATGATTGAGGAAAGTTAGTAACATTTCATATGTTAGTTTCAATATTAACATATATGTTGTTTATGTTTATCCCCGATTATATGAGGAATTCATTGGACTTATTATGTGACGGGTGGGGCCCGTTATATCCCCTCGATGCATCGGTAGGTCTCATGAGACAAATAGACGTGGAATTGGCCAAAGCCTTTCCCAATGTGATATAGATTTTGGCCGAGGCCTTAATCATTATATGTCTTGGCCAAGGACTTGACAAAATGTTTCAGAATGTCTGGAATTATGCATTCCATAATTATGAGTTCATCTATTGATATTCTATGTGGTTATTCGATTAGTAGAATACCCATGATTATGTTTTTTATGGCATTATTTACTCAGCTCATTTTCCTACCATAATGTGATCACGTTTATTATTAAAGGCATGTGTTTTCAATTATTCACCATGTCTAATGTTTATATTATATTCCACTTTATTGCTTACTATTACTGAGCATTTGAGCTCACCCTTTATTATGTTTCATTTTCTCAGGGCAAGAGGAATTCAATTATGAATGACATCCTGAAATAACCTAGGAGTTATGGAAGTTGTCTAAGGAGTTTCTATGTTGTTTTTCATTTCCAGTTGTAATGATGAAATTATATATGTACCTTGTTTACAATAATACTAAACTACTCAGTCCTTCGGGATTCACATTCCTTGTATGTATGCTAATGTAATCAAACAAGGAACCAGCTCTGGGCAACTGGGGTCAGGTTTTTATAGTTGGTATTAGAAGAAGTTTAGTAGAATACATGAAAACTAGATTTAGAAAACGTAGAATTAGGAAAGAGTCCCTAAGTTAGTCTTTGAGGACATACATAAAATAACATCCTAGTATTTTGGTAAGGAATAGATTATGTGGATCTTTCAAGCAATACATCCCTGTCTAGATTTGAGCAGGTAGAGGCGGCTCTAGCACAAACGTATCTAGGGGTAAAACCCGAAAACACCGCTTTGAGCTAGACTCGAACGGGAACTGGTGCATTAAAACAGGCCTTGATGCACTCTTGGTTATGACACTCCTGGGGGATATGCTTAGGATAATTCACATTTTCTTTACAAGCCATTATGAAGGATTGAAATGTAAAATATTCCTCAAAGAAACCATATTTGTGAATATGGGATTAGCCATTCGTAGGATCTCAATTTTCTTATAAGTATTTTGTTAAGTTAAGATTATACATTATGATTCATAACCTAATATATTGTATGCCATTATCTAGAGATAACACCAAGTGGAAGGAATGGAAATCGCATGGACACACGTGTCCCTTGTAGGGATTTCCTCCGATGCAAGATAATGATGTTGGCTCTGGTGCTGTGACTGGTGCTGAGCAACTCATAAATATACTGGAACAACTTACTTTGGTTATGAATAATAAACTTACCCATATGGAGAATTCATATCCATTACGTGGAGGAGCTATGCTAGATCGCTTTATGCGACAACAACCTCCATCGTTCAATGGGACTACAAACCCTTTTGTAGTAGAGCAGTGGATATGTTCCCTCGAGAAGATATTTCTCGCTTTGGGATGTAATGAAAGAGAGAATGTTGTCATGGAAGTATATCGTCTATCGGGAGATGCATATCAATGGTGGTCATTAATCAAAAACACAAAGGAGGAGGAAGAAATAGAAGAGATGGAATGGAGGGATTTTAAGGAAATCTTCTTAGAAAAATATTTCCCTCATGAACAAAGAGCAGATATGGAGAGAAAATTCTTGAATCTGAGGAAAAAGGAGGATGAAAATGTTTCCAAGTATGAATACAACTTTACAAGGCTGGTAAGACATGCTATGGACTACATACAAAATCCAAGGAGCAAAATCGATTGATTCTTTGATGGCCTAAATCCATTCCTCCAGCGGGCACTGGTCTCCCAAAAATTTTCATCATATGAGGACATAGTTTCATGTGCTATCAAGACCAAAAAATAATTCTCTAAGTATTATGACTTTAAGGGAAATCAAGAAAAGAAGAGGGCTACTGAAAACCCTGGGAAAGGAAATAAGGAAACAGGGAAGAAGGTAAGAGTTGAATTTCCACCATGTGACAATTGTGGAAGGAAACACCCCAGTGTGTGCTTAAAAGGAAAAGGAGTATGCTACAAATGTGGTCATAAAGACCATCTTGCTGGTGATTGAAAAAGAAAGAAGGAACCCATTAATTTTCGATGCTATAATTGTCAGGATATAGGGCATTATTCTAATGATTGTCCAAAACATCAAGGAAACATGCAACAGAGGAGGCCAAGGGATAAAGGACAAGAATATGCGATCTCAACTGCAGAGGTTGAAGTTCTGCATGATGTGCTGGCAGGTAATTTGATTGTTGCATCAAGTTTATCCAATGATATATTTGATTCTAGATCATCGCATTGTTTCATATCTTCCCAGTTTGCTAAGAAAATTAGATATTTCCAATTTGATTTAACAAGGGAGTTATCAGTCAAAACTCCTAAGGGAAGTATCATTGCTACAATGTTCTGTCTATCAGTTCCCATTAGGGAATATAAATGTTCTCTATCTTCTGATATCATCATCATACCCATGATTGAATTTGATATAATCCTCAGTATGGATTGTCTTTCGAACCATGATGCAAAAATTTATTGTAAGAAGATGGTGGTTACGATTTTTTATGACGATGATAGATAACACCTTATCATTAGAGTTGAATCGTCAGCACCTAATTCTTATCTAGATCCACCCCCAGTAGCTCAACTAAATTCAATTATTGGGGAGGAAGAGAATGAAACAACTATAGGTGAGGAAGGGAATGTTAAAATAGAGGATGTACCTATTATGAGAGAATATGTTGATGTGTTTCCAGAATATTTACCTGGACATCCTCTGAAATGAGAAATTGAGTTTTCCATTGATTTAATTCATGGATCAAGAACCATATCAAAGACCCCTTATAGAATGGCCATTGTGGAGTTAGTGGAACTAAAGAAGCAACTAGAAGAATTGATTGATAAAGGATTTATTCGACCTAGTGTTTCTCCATGGGGATCCCCTATCCTCTTTGTTAAGAAGAAAGATGGATCCATGAGGCTGTGCATTGATTACCAGAAAATCAATGCTATTACAATAAAAAATAAGTATCCTCTACCAAGAATTGATGATTTATTCGATAAACTTCACGGAGCCCAATATTTTTCAAAGATTGATCCTTGATCTGGATATCATCAGTTACTTGTGAGGAAGGAAGACATAACAAAAACAACATTCCGAACCAGATATGGGCATTACGAGTTTACAGTAATGCCTTTTGGACTAACTAATGCACCATCTATTCTTATGGATCTGATGAATAGAGTATTCAAGGAATATCTTGATGACTTTGTGGTGGTTTTTATTGATGATATCTTGGTGTAATCTAGAAGCTATGAAGAAAATGAAAATGACTTGTGCACTATTTTGAAGACTCTGAGAAGACACGAATTATATGGGAAGTTCAGCAAGTGTGATTTTTGGCTCCAATTAGTTTCCTTTCTGGGCCACATTATCTTTAAAGATGGAATATCTATAGATCCTCCAAAGAAAAAGGCTGTGCAAGAATGTACTACTCCAACGAACGTAACAGAGGTATGTAGTTTTATTGGTTTAGCATGTTATTATCGATGTTTCGTTCAGAACTTCGCCCATTTAGCTAAACCAATGACCAAGATCACACGAAAAGGGATTAAGTTCGTATGGACCAAGGAATTTGAAGAGTGTTTTGAAGAATTGAAGAGGTGGTTAGTGAATGCTCCGATCCTAACCCTACCATAGGGAAATGATGGGTTCGTTATCTATAGTGATGCATTAAAGAAAGGACTTGGTTGTGTCCTTATGAAGAATGATCGAGTGATTTCTTATGAATCTAGGAAACTAAAAATTCATGAACAAAACTATCCAACCCATGATATTGAGTTAGCAGTGGTAATATTTTCTTTGAAGATTTGGAGACATTACCTCTATGAAGAAAAATGTGAGATATATACAGATCGTAAGAGTTTGAAGTATATATTCTCATAGAAATAACTCAACATGAGACAAAGGAGGTGGATTGAGCTACTCATAGATTACAATTTCACAATACACTACCACCTAGGGAAATCAAATAAGGTAGTAGATGTATTGAGTAGAAAAGGCCACGGATTTCTGAACAAGATGAGAGTTGAAAGGGATTCTATGCTCATGGATCTAGTAAAGATGGATATGAGAATTATTAAGGAAGGTAGCACATCAATACTTTTTCAAATGGTTTCCCAACATTCTTTACTAGAGAGGATAAAAAGTTATCAGGATGATGATGAGGAGTTTCAAAAGAAAATTAAAGTAATAAATTATGGGAAGGTGACTGACTTCTCATATGAAGATAGCATTTTGAAATTCGGGAAGAGGCTTTGTGTTTCCGCTATTACTGAGCTAAAGAGAGAACTATTGGATGATGTTCATAGCTCTAATTTCTCTATACATCCTGGTAGCACAAAGATGTATTGAGATCTATGAGAGAACTTTTGGTGGGACAATATGAAAAGGGAGATTTCTGAATATACATCAAAGTGCATGGTATGTCAACAAGTGAAGGCTGAGAGTCAAAAGTCTAAGGGGATGAAGTCGGTGAGCGAAAGCTGCTAGGACCTGAATTGGTTGAGGAAATGGCAGAGAAGGTGAAAACCATTCAGCAGCATATCAAGGCAGCCCAAAGTCGATAGAAGAGTTATGTGGATAACCGTCTATGAGACCTGGAGTTCAAAGTAAGAGACCTGGTATTTCTACACATATCTCTATGGAAGAAGGTCATGCGGTTTGGGAAGAAAGGAAAGCTAAGTCCCAGGTATATCGGACCCTTCGAGATCCTTGATCGATTTGGAGCTGGGGTATATTTACTGGAACTTCCACCAACCTTGACGAAGGTACATGATGTCTTTCATGTATCCCTCTTAAGGAAGTACATACCAGACCATTCACATGTACTCTCTTCAGAGGTGGTACAGTTGGAGGATGATCTTTCTTATGAGGAGCAGCCGGTGAAAATTTTGGATCGTATAGACAAAGTTCTATGCAAAAAGACCACTCATATGGTCAAGGTACTATGGAGAAACCATAAGTACGAAGAGGCAACTTGGAAACTGGAGGAATCAATGAAGGAGAAGTACCCCCACCTGTTCTTGGCCTAGATTGTAAATGAAATTTCGAGGGTGAAATTTTTCTAAGGAGGGGAGAATGCAATGAACCAATATTTTTAAAGGAAAATTTCTTTCTTATATGTCATAATCACATGAAATCACAACATAATTAACTACTAAGTTCTATGTGACCCTTAAAACATAAGTTTTTCACTTTTGTGATGTGAATTTCAAAAATCCGACATACACAGTCGCGATCAGTAAGTTATTTAGAGTCCAATAAGAAAAACATAATTTTTGGTGAATAGTAACCAACCCTTATGAATAGTAACAAACCCTTATGAATAGTTATATACACACTAATGAATAGTAACCTTACCTATGATAATATATAAATAATATTCAAGTTGAAAGTATGATATACCTATATTTTAGAACAAGTTGATGAATGTTTTAAAACTGGTTTTTGATAAGAAATTATGATTTTAATTAAATATTAAATTAATAATATTTAGAAAATTATTTCTGGAAAATGGAATTCATTTTTGGATTCTACACATCGAAAAATGGTTAGGGTAAATTTTTGGGATTTTTCTGAAATACTTGATTTTTTGATGAAGAATAAAATACAGCAATTTACCAAATATATACATTATAAGATAAATAACCTATTCCTAGCATCATGGCTGATGTCACCACCCTTAATCCGAATTCACATGATAAAATTACTATTCTTGTTCATGAAATACTTACTATTACTTGTCTTGTGAAGAAATAATAAATTAATGAGTTTTATATTAAGAAATCCCCTCTCTCCTCCACTATAAAAACCCCCTCTCATCCCCTCTTCCAATCACTCCTCTCAAGCCTTGTGCCTTCTAAAAATTCTGGAAAAATACCCTCCCAACTTCATATCCCACGTCCAGCAAGCTTGTGTCTCATTAAAAGACCAGGACCTCTCCCTTAAGGAGGTTCTCAATGAAGTTTGGTTCAAGAGGTAAATTCCTCTTTTATATTCATTGTCTTTCCTTTCAAGTTCATTTGTTTTCATTTTCTATTACCTATCCTTATCCAAATTTTGTGATGACTCCAGTACCTTATATTCACTGTAATGTTTTCATGATATTGGAATAAGTTATCATCATCTCCCCCTTTTTACCTCCTTTTAAACTAGTTGCAAGAACACCATCCGAGATGTGTCAATTTTACACATTCAAGGACGATGGACTTTCAATTTCTATTATCAATCTCAATTATGGTTAAGAAACCATTATTGTTATGGTTGAACCAGATTATTATATATAATATAACCTATTTAAGATTCTGTAATCCATTTTTTCAAATGGTGTTAGGTTATAAAGAAAAATGAGTTCGTTGTAATCACACTACCACAAAAACTGTTTTTCGCAACGCCCCCTTTTATCAGCGCTAACAAAAAAGCGCTGATAAAGGGGGGTCCCTTTATCAGCGCTCAAAAAACACTGATAAAGGGTGCCTTTATCAGCGCTGATAAAGGCACCCATTTATCAGCGCTGATAAAGGCACCCATTTATCAGCGCTTTTTTTTAGCGCTGATAAAGGGACCCCCCTTTATCAGCGCTTTTGTTAGCGCTGATAAAGGGGGCCTTTATCAGCGCTTTTTTTAGTGCTGATAAAGGGTCGGCTTGAAAATATATATATATATATATATTAATATATAAATATAGTTATATTGTTATATAAATATAATATATAATTTTTCAATATATTTTAGATAAGTATAAATGTACATTTACACTTATTATACTTAATATTTAAGATATTTAGTGAAAATGACTTCTTAAAAAATTAAAAAAATATTTTTAATTAATATTTTGATAATCATTATGGAGTAATAGTCATTTAATAACAATTTGAGTACTAAAAAAAGTTAAAAAAATTAAAAAAAGATCCAAAATATGTTGAAAACGCAACTCAAACTTCAAACGGCCATAACTTTTGATCCGGGTGTCCGTTTGAGCTCTACCACATATCAAATCGAAGCCTGCGACGAGCGCTACGTCGCTGTGACTCGAGGAAACCCAGTCAAGCGAGTTTCGAGGCCCAAAGTGGCCCAGAAGGCCTCCAAAACTGAGTTTTTTGTCGGGGTACCCCGATTTTTTAACATTTTGTGGATTTTCACCCTCGTTTAAGGGGGTATTATTGGATTTTTTTGGTGGGGTTTGAATTTATTCCAAGGTATTACATTCATATTCATATTATGTCTTTGAAATTTCATCATTTTTTATAATGCACTTCTATTTATAATCAAATATATAACAATATATTCATATTTTTTAAATATTCACACCTAAAAATTTAATTATAAATATAAATAATAAAATATATTTACATATAAAATATATTAGCTTTATCTAAATAATAACTAACATCCGTTTTATTTAAAATACCAATATATGAATATTTATATACCTATATATTAATCTAACTATATATATATATTAATCTAACTATATATATATATTAATATAATAACTATATATATATTAATATAACTACATATATATATTAGTATTACTATAAATATATATATTAATATCACCATAAATATATATATTAATATCACTATATATATATTAATATAACTATATAAATATATATTCATATAACTATATATATGTTAATATAACTATATATATGTTAATATAACTATATATATGTTAATATAACTATATATTAATATAAATATATATTACTATACAAATAAATATAACTATATATATATATAGATATAGATATATATTAATACCACTATATATATATATTAATATTACTATATATATTATAATATAACTATATATATATATTATAATATAACTATATATATATATATATTATAATATAACTATATATATATATATATATTAATATAAATATATATTACTATACGAATAAATATAACTAAATATATATATATATATATATATATAGAGATATCATGAATTTTAAAGCAAATCAAAATAGAGTAGTGGTAAGGGCTTAGGCGCGCAGGGGGGAGGTCTCGAGTTCAAATCCTGGTGGTGGCAGGGGTGCGCGCGCATGAGAAATATTGGAGCAAGCGCTGTTAAAGGGTGGAGGGGGGTGCGTGGGGTTCGTGGGGTGTTGTATAGGGGCCGAAAAGTGCTGTAAAAGGGGGGGTTCAAGCGCTATAAAAGCCCCCCCGATTGGCAGTATTTTTTAAATTTTTTTAATTTTTTTTAAATTTTTTAAATTTTTTTAACTTTTATCAGCGCTTTTTTAAAAGCGCTGATAAAGGAAGCGCTGATATAGGACCCCTTTATCAGCGCTAAAAAAAGCGCTGATAAAAGGGGTCTTTTATCAGTGCTAAAAAAAAGCGCTGATAAAAGACCCCTTTATCAGCGCTTTTTTTTAGCGCTGATAAAGGGGCCCTATATCAGCGCTTTTCAGAGCACTAATAAAGGGGACCCCCCCTTTATCTACGCTGGCTTTATCAGCGCTTTTCTAGCGCTGATAAAGGCCATTTTTAGCGCTGATAAAGGCCGTGTTTGTAGTAGTGTCAAAACCCACAAATTAACCGAAACGATTATCATTAAAGTTCTATAGGATAATTCATTATAGTTACATGTAACCAAGTTATATAAATGAAAAATAACACCTATTTATGTTCATAAATAATATATAATTTCAATTCTGGAGATTTAAATTCAAAACCCATAAGGGTTTCTTCATCTCACTTCCATTTTCGTGAGATTTTCCATATTCACTAATAATACTTTTGTATGGTGTATGTATACTGAACATTGATTTAACATATCATGAATATATTTGTCTCCATGGTATTAAATCTATAATTTTATTATTATTAATTTTTGGGGCATAATAATCATTTGATTACAAAGTGGTAAGGGTTTTTCCACCCGAACTTCCATTTTCATTCGGAATACTTTCATTGTCTAATTACCCCAATGAAATTCTTATGTATTGTTATGTACTCATCATATATTCTGTGTGAGTATCATATATATGTTTACAAACTATAACCCTTCCTTATTTTATGGATAGTTACACGTTTTAAAAGGTACTTTAAAAATTGTTTCCAAAATACAAGCTCGATTCAAGGGAATTTATCAAATTCTTTCCTATTTTCAAGGGCACTTTATAATCTATTTTTGGAAACCATTATCAATATAAAATCAATCATTTTGTTATGAAAATACTATCTTACTTAACTTATGGTTTTATGCAAATATTTTTCCAAAAGAACTATTCTTTTCAAAATAAAAGAGTATTTATCTCCAGATTGCTTAATGATTTTATAAGAGTATTCTCGTTTGATTCAATAATCTTGTTGATTCTTATGTATTGTTGGGGTTAATCATTAAATATGTCATATAACATATTTTATTAATTTTTTTATGACTAACTTTATTAGGGATGAACTATCCTAAAACCATTCACCATATTACTCGGAATGGTTAGTGTTTTATATTTAATGATTGGGGAAAGTTAGTAACATTTCATATGTTAGTTTCAATATGAATGTATATGTTGTTTATGTTTATACCCACTCATATGAAGAATTAATTGGACTTATTATGTGATGGGTGGGGTCTTATATAGCCCCTCGATGCATCGGTAGGTCTCATGAGACAAATAGACGTGGAATTGGCCGAGGCCTTTCCCAATGTGATATGGATTTTGGCCGAGGCCTTAATCATTAGAAGTGTTGGATGAGGCCTTGAAAAAATGTTTTAGTATGTCTATAATTATTCATTCCATCATTATGAGTTCAACTATTGATATTCCATGTGGTTATTAGATTAGTAGAATACCCATGATTATGTTTTATTATTGCATTATTTACTCAGCTCATTTTCCTACCATAATGTGACCACGTTTATTATTAAAGGCATGTGTTTTAAATTATTCACCATGTCTAATGTTTATATTATCTTCCGCTGTATTGATTACTCTTACTGAGCATTTGATATCACCCTTTATTATGTTTCATTTTCTCAGGGCAAGAGGAATTCAATTATGAATGACATGCTGAAATAACCTAGGAGTTATGGAAGCTGTCTAAGGAGTTTCTATGTTGTTTTTCATTTCAAGTTGTAATGATGAACTTATGTATGTATCTTGTTTCCAATAATACTAAACTACTCGGTCCTTTGGGATTCACATTCCTTGTTTTTATGCCAATGTAATCAAACAAGGCATCGGCTTCAAGCAACTGGGGTCGGGTCTTTACAAAAACCGCCGCTAAATGTACCTCTTACAATTAGCGGTGGTTAAAACCACTACTAAAGAGAAGATTTAGAAAAAAAAAGAACTAGTTTTTTGGAGCCCCTGTACCAGTGCCTTGAAAAAAAACCATTCCAATAATACCAAAACACCAACAGGATACACACTACAATCAATATGAAAAGATATTCTTAACTAATCACAACCAAATACATCGTTCAGTGAGTAAAGAAATGCAAATAAACATATCAAATGGCATAATCCTAGCATACAATAAAATGTAGTGGTGAATTTATGTATTTAAAATTGACCATTACAGACTTATATGTACTAATTGATCCTTGATTGGATGTTCACATGTTGTGTGTAACTTATATGGTCACCCATTGGGTGATCTAGGTGAAATGGGATAATATGATTTTTTTTTCAAATGTTGGTACTCCCACATATCTTTTGGAATTGTTAAAGAATGTAATATCCCTTTATATATGATTATTTGATAGAACCCAAGGCACCCCTTAGGTGTTTGGACCACTTATAGTTGGAATTTCTAAAGTGGGAAATTTCATAGATTAACATGTCACCATCTAAGTGACTCCATTGAGATTATATATGGGTTTCCCATATTTTAATGAATTGAATGAGTTAAATGTAACTGATAATGTGAATGGATAATTAATGATGGGTTTCCTTTCTTAAAATAAATCAATTAGTTTTAAATAGAATGACCCCAAGTAATTATAATGTCATGATCTTGATTTATGCTTTATAAAATGCTTTATATGAACTGTAATATTTTAAATGGAAATTGAACATGTATAAAGACATGAATAAGAGGTTATTCCTTATCTATTATGACACAAATTATTATGCCTTTATTATGTATATGGTGTAGATATAAAGAGATGGATTTTAGTTAATTCCACTTTCTTGTTATATTTAATATATACCTTTATAGAGGTTGTGGTATAATGGTATGAGATTGTTGAGAAAGGAGATATCACAATTCCTTACATCAGGCGTTGAGCATGGTGTATCACCAAAATGTAACTATATAAGTATTGTTATTTAATCACCACTTTGCATGACTAGAATTTTGAACTGATGGAGCACTCAACATCCCATGTGTTGATTCATGGAGTCTCTCACTCTATTGAGATATAGGGCATGTACCCAATTACACATAGGCTCATTAGACTGGTTAGGGATGTCTGAATTATGTCATGGTCTATTCATCAGTATTATTATAAGTATATGGATACATACATCTTCACATACCTTGAAAATATAGGTGGATAAAATATATATAAACTATATATATTACTACTATATATATAGTAACTATTTAGATTTCAATTCCATCTATGTGTCGATAAATTTAAACCCTCTTACAGTCCTTTAGGAACATGATTGGGTGGTTATTTGTTTATTCCTTAGTTACTCAAAATATGTGGGGTGTTGTATGTTGGTTGTAGACCCTTTATTATGGGAATAATTATGTGGTAATATTTTCTTGGGATTAATTTATGTCGGTGTTCCATGTAGAATTATTATAAAAGAAATATAACATAGGAATTAGGTAAAATCATATCTCGATTGGGTTATTCCATGTGGAATTACTATACTTTACACTAAAGATATGAAAAAGGTAAAATCATCTCTCCTATAGATAAGGGTTCCTATTTTTTTAAGAGTGATGGATCAAGTTCAAGTATCATATTTGTTTCACTCATGTAATTTCTTTGGAAAATGAGTCTTTAGTGTGGTTTCCTTATAAGGAATGGAATCTGGCTCCTAATATATTGTAGATTCCATTATGCATCCTAGTTATTTTTATGTGCATAATATAATAGAAGTGATCATGAACATTCCTTCAAAGGGGAGAGTGTCTCGTGATGGGGTTTGATATATTCTATCAAGTAATATGGATTCTTATAATAAATTATTTGTGATAGGGTAGTTGATGTTATGAATGGTAAGTAACTGATCATGTAGTCTATTTAACATTTTTCTAGGGCAGTGGGTTCTACAAAATCTACTAGTACTTTCCCATTGGCATGTCATGCCTACTGCGATAATGGACACTGTCATTCACACTGCCTGACTATTCTTGGAGGCCACTTTGGAAATGGTGGGAAAACCCCATTTAAGATAGTATAGCAAACTTTCCCCTAATCTCTTATCCGTATATATTGATTCCAACTATTTTTTGAAATTTTTTATACTAGAATTATGCCACACTAAATGGTGATCTATCTTAAACATGTTAGCGAGACACACATTCTCATCCCTAGGGATTTATACAAGAGCATAACTAAGAAGTACTTCTTAGAAATGGAAATGTAGTGGTAAATGCATTGGGCTAGAAATTGTAGGATACATTATTATAATGAAAAAATGAATTTTGTAAAAATGAATCATAAAGAATGAATCATCACAATAAAGAGTCAATATATATGGTGCATACCACACTCGAGAAATCAAGACATAAAAGGAAACATCAGAAATCAATAAAACACATAAGAGGAAACATGAGAAATCAAGAAAATGTTAGGTCCTGAAAATGTTTGGAGGAAACTATATGCCACACATGATACATATACAAACTGACTGTCAATATTTTTACACATATCAACAATACTACTAATCACTATTCGATGATGAATAGATATCGTCTCCCTCTCCACCTCCATCTCCACTTCCTACTACCACCTGTAAGAACATTATATTGAAAATTAAATAGTGTTGCATATTTATATTTAAACTTGAAACCAATAAGAGTTTACAAACTAAATGATTTTGAATTTTTGTGATTTACCTACTCACCACCAGTCAATGCAATACCACTAGGGGGATATCTGCTCATCTCCTGACGTATATCAGTCAACACTTTCTACAAAGCGGATATCTGAACCCCTTGATATTGAACTGTGTTTCATAGGGAAATAATCTCTCTCTATGCATCTTTGGGTATGGACTGACTACAACTAGAAGTAGATACAGTTGTAATCCCCAATGTCCTACCAAAGACCTCAGATGGTATGGGTCCCAAACCCATCCCACACACTCTACCAGGATGCTCCTTCCCTAGGACTTTAGCAATCGGGTCATCCTAGGAGATTGAGTAGGACTGCCCAGGATTGGCATCCCATATTTCTTTAATTTTTACCTGTAAACCAAATATCAATATATATAAACATAGTTAAAACTGATAATAAGTTATTATAATGAAAAAAATGAGTTCATACCCCAACTTCTTTGGCAGGCTCATTAACAAAACTTCCATCAGATTTTTTGTGAACATCCAACCACACTTCAGTTCGAGATGCTTCATTCCCTAAAATCTATGACTGAATTAAACAATGATAAATCAATAGTTTAATATATTAAATAGATAATTTTGTCTTATAAATATTTAAACTAATAAAAATATTACCATATTCGATCAACTTCTAGAAAATATTTTTGACCCCGCAGTGTGAGGGATGACTTGCTTAGCCCAGCATGATGCATTCTTTCTTGAGAGATCCTGAAATAAATAAAATTCAATTTTATAGTTTTGTATTCAATGTCATATCCTCTTCATATACATGTATAAATGTAAAATGGGGTTAATATAATAATATATATTTAAATACCATCTGCTACTTATCACAATGTTTGTCAACAAAACTTTCCACTATTCTTTGGGTACCCCATTGGGTAGCTTCTCATACATTTGTTGGATGGTCAAAAAAGTATCATTAACATCGCTCCACAATCTCTATTTTAAGTCTTTCCATTTTTTACCAAGATTTTTCAATTTCCACTTTTATGCTATCAGATCAACAACTGTAAAGTGGAAAAACATCTGTATATAGAAATTCATTTTGAACATATTAATAACATGACATTAAATTACACCATAATGTATTAAAATTAACTTTATTTGGGAATTAAAAACTTTATTTTTCCAACTTGGAGGAATATGTCTCCAATAATCATAAGAAATAGGAAGGGAAATAACTCCACTGCCAGCTAGCCTAGAATTTGGCCAAGTAATCCCACAATGTCATTCGTAGGGACCCCATATGAATCAAATGGGAAAACCATCTTCTCTCCATTTATATTCCACATATCTGCACTTTTTATATTTTTCTCCACAGTTGCATTTTTTTCATCTTTAATGAACAAACAATTATTATAAAAAAAGTGCAATACATTTATTTATATTAAAATTTCTACCTACAACAGTGACCCTCTAGTATGCCCATGATGAACTAGAAGTGGCGCGCCACCGCCCCACTACTGAGGCTGCTGAAGGGGGATTCGATGACCCAACTTCTAAAGGGACGCTCATAGAGGGTGTGAGAGATGGTACGAGGTGAGATGGTGTAGGGGGCAGGCAGGTGGTGGCTCAGATGACGTAAGGAGGGAGATATATGGATTATCATCTGTCGTAGTAGTGGATGAAACAGTGTATCACTTCCTCCTTGGCATTCCTATCATTTAATCAAATAAAATTAAGTTCAGAACATATATTTAAAAAAAATATTCAAAAAAAAAAGAATTTAAAAATGATAATAGATGCCCAGTACTAAAAAAAATATATACATAACAATGATAATGAATGACTGCATAAATGAAATAAGTGGTTTCTGAGTGAATAAATAACTGTACATACAATCATTTTCCCCTTCAATCATGTTGGTTTCCTGCTCCATTGCTTCATCCACTTCATTCATCCTTGCTAGAATAATATTTTCAATATCATGATGGACAAATAACTCTTCTTCTTGTAGTTGATGAGATTCAATTTAAGAGGTCAAATCTTCTACTTCATCACCCATATCATACAAATCTCTTCGTATTACATGAGAAACTACACTCCACCCTTCATCCACAACATCATTCACATAATATACCATTTTTTATTGTGATGATAAGATATATGGATCATGCAGTTCATGATCACCAACATCCATCAAGCAAGAGAAGTTCACAGAAGTAAATTGAAAGGAATCTCTTTTAACCCCTTTGATAATATCAACCCAATTTCATTTGAATAATACAACTGAAAAATGCCCATGTTAGTTTAATTAGATAATATTATTCAGCTTTCTATAGTATCTCACTTCAGAAAATGTAAATATACCACTATTATGTGTATT
Organism: Viscum album; assembly: GCA_963277665.1. NCBI lineage: Eukaryota > Viridiplantae > Streptophyta > Magnoliopsida > Santalales > Viscaceae > Viscum > Viscum album. The sequence continues at coordinate 1,034,980,333 of OY728153.1, read as the reverse complement.
CAAAGCCCTTTCTTGATCGACTGTATGAAATCTAAATCCATTCACATTGTAAGCGTCGAACTTTCTAACTTGTTTTAAAGGACCTCGAGCAAGAAACTTCATATATTCTGAAAACTATTATTGAGTATCATTATTCACAATCTAAAAAAATAAATATACTTTATTAGATTTACAAAATATATGTGTCGATCTAATATTCTTATTACTTTCAATATTTATGAACTTACACATCGTGCAAACCATTCTACAAGCTCTTTATTAACATCTTTCGTTATATCTTTCTCATTTAATGTTTGGCCTCTCATTCATCTCTTTGTTTTTATCCTAAATTCTTCAATAAATGGATCTGTAATTTCACTATTCAGTAGAACATATCTATGCGACTGTAATAATTCTAATTCTTTCAGTGTCACATTTGAGGTCCTCCCAATTGATCGGCCAATAACAAGAAATATTTTTGATTTCTGATGAATTTGAGATTGAGTTGATGTGTTGTCAGCACGTCTAACTTGTTTAAATTGCATCATAATATCATCCAAGTATCTAGAAAAAAAGGTAAGACACTCCTCATCCAGATAGCCTTCTGCAATAGAGCCTTCTAGTTGAGCTTTATTTCTCACGTATGATTTCAAATGCCCAATATATCTATGAAATAAAATAAGCCTAATTATGCATTTAATTAAGTGCCAAAAATTGTTTAATTAACTAAAAAACATATAATTAAAGTACCTCTCAATTGGATACATCCATCGATAATGAACGGACCCTCCTAAATTTTCTTCCTCAACCAAATGCACAGTTAAATGCATCATGACAGTAAAAAACAATAGAGGAAAGATCATCTCCATTGTAAAAAGGGTCAACACAAACCTCTCCTGGAGGTTGTCAAGATGAAATGGATGTAGATATTTCTCACATAGTTGTCTAAAAAATGTACAAAATTGGAGTACAACAACAGTAAGTTTTTCAGGTAATATTGTATGCAATGCCAATGGTAGTAACTGTTGTAAAAAAATATGTGAATCATGACTTTTCAATCCATGTAACTTACAATTCTTTAAGTCAACACACCTTGAGATGTTACTTGAATACCCATTATATACCTTCAAATTCTTTAAAAATTGAAGTAATGTCTCTTTATCCCTGTTTTTCATTGCAAAAATTTTCGGAGCATACTTTTCATCCTCATCTGGTTAGAGATAATGTGTTATGTTCATTACTTGTAAGTCTTTGTGAGCATTGCGATGATCCTTCATATTTCCATGCTCATTAAGAAATTTGAAAATAAAATTGTCACATACATTCTTCTCAATATTCATCACATAAATAATATGCCGCAACAAATTAAATTCCCAATATGGAAGTTTAAAAAATATACTTTTTTTCTTCCATTGTTGCATTTTGATTTCACTTGATGATTCACTTCGAACCTTTTTCCTGCTATCATTAAAATGATGAACCATACCAAATTATGTTTCAACATTTTCAAGTTGTGTCAATATTTCAGAACCAGTTAACAACTTTGGATGTGGTCTAAGATCAATGAAACCATTAAATTTAGATCTGTTTAGCTGAAATTTATGAGATGCATCGAGAAATCTTCAATGGCACAAGAAGCACCATTTTCTACTATGAGGTATCCGTTTGAATCAAAATCAAATTTAAAAATAATACTAGCCAAACCCATGTAAATGTTCCAACCAGATAAATTCCCAAGCCCAGGGAAGTCACTAATGGTCCACATTAAACCAACATGCATTTTGAACATTGTTTTAGAAGAAGCATCAAATGTCTCAACACCGTTGCTCCATAACTCCTGTAATTCTTCTATAAAAGGCTAAAAGTATACATCAATATCATTTGAAAGCATTTGTTTTCTAGGAATAATGATCTAAATGATAAAAGATGTTTGTTGCATACACTTCCACGAAGTCAGATTGTAAGGGATCAAAACAACTAGCCAAATGCTATAACTGATACTCAAAGTCCCAAATGGGTTGTATCCATCGGCATCCAATCCCAATCGAACATACCTAGGATCAGTTGAGAAATTTGGATGTAATGAATAAATTTTTTTCCATGATTGTGAATCTCATGGATGTCTCATTAACCCATAATTATTATTATCTACAGAATTCTACTTCATGTATTCAGCGATTTTCGATGACATGAATAATATTTTCAATCGAGTATTTAAAGAAAAGTAATGCAAAAACTTTACCGGTGTGTTCTATTTCTTCTTCTTCATGAAAGTATGTTGATTCAGACTTCCAACATCACCCATTGATTGCCATCTAGAAGAAGAACATTTTTTTAAATTTTGTCTACTTGAATCCTCTCACCAATAAAGATTACAATCATTGTGACACACATGTATTTTTGTATAATTCAGACCAAGCCTGTTAACAACTTTTTTCATATCATAAAAAGACTTGGGGATTTTTGCTTCAGGAAATGCATCATGCAACAATTCCAATATCATGGACATTGCCTTATTTGTAATTCCACATAGACATTTGATATGGTACAACTTCAGCAGAAAATAAAGCTTTGAATATTTCAAACATCCACTATACAACTCTTGATTTCCATCATCAACTAAATCATGAAACATATTTTCCTCAGTGAAGTTTTCTCTTACATTTATCACCATAGAATCAAGAGGAGGATCTAATGTTATGTTACAAACTTGATCTGGTTGTGTTACAGTCTCAAAAACATCACTTGTCATGTTGCAATTTGTAGGACCCTCATCTGGTTATTCTGTTATGTTTTGATTTTGATAGTGGTGTCTTGTATTTCCAAATGCATGATTTATGAGGTTTTCAATTTAATTTTCCATTGTCAACGAATTTGGGAACTAATTATTTGGATTAACATAAGTGCTCAACCTTTCTGCAACGTTCGATTCTCTATGCCAAATCCAACACAAATATTGATCAGGGAATTTCTTCAGTATTAAATGTTTATAAACTTCATCTCTCTTCAACCATCTTCTAAATTTATATTTAGGACATGGACATCTTATTCTCCCTTCAACAGATCGATTAGAAATTTCAAAATCTAAAAACTCCTTCGAACCCTTAACATACTGAGGTGTGTTCCTCACTAATGTGATCCATATTTTATCCATGTATATCACACTGTGGCTACACAATATTAAAAAAAATTAAAACACATAGTTACTACTAAATAGGGAAAAAAATTCATATACACTAGTTGAAAAATATATATAAATATGTTACAGAAGGTTTTACTATATAAATACATATGGTAAATCACCCACTAGAAAACCAAAGCATGCAAATTAAAAAGATCCATAAAAGAATACAAGAACAAGGATCCCATCCTTGTCGTTTTTTGTATGTCATGCTCCACCAAAACATATGGAGAAACTAATTATGACATAACTTTGATATCACTAAGGTAAGGGCTTGATAAATCATATAATTATTGAAGAGAAGTTAGGAATATGAAATGGAAAAAAAATCTTACCTTAAAGTGGAACTTTATTTAAGTATATAGGTAAGTATACAATGTATATTTGACCCATTGGTGGGTAGGTATAAGTGGAATAACAAGGATATAAAAAATCCATGTCTTCTTTGAAATATAGAGGCCGGGTTGTCTTCTTTGTTTCTCTTGGTCCTAGTGTGGACTGTCTCGGAATAGTAGTGAAGACAATAATGAGATATTTTGGGTGATGAAATTGTTGTTAATGTTATAATACAAGTTAAAGAAATACCCATCTCATTGAATCCATCATGGTGATTCTAGTGGATCATATAGGCTTAGGTGATTCTGGATCATGCTAAGGGTTAAATTATTAATTTGGGTGGTGAAACTTATATATCAAGTGTCTTTTTATATTTTGTTTCCATAGTGTGTGTGAGTTAAGCAGTGAGTTTTCTCACTCTAATAGGTAAATTAGGTTTATTTTGCAAGAAATCATAAAAATAGAAATGAATTAGTGTTCACTAGTTCAAACCCATCTCACTTAAACAACTCTATACCTGGGTCCATCAAATGATGGTCTTGAGCATATTTTATTCGCTCATAGAACAACTACACCTTCTTTATCATTCTCTTCAACAAATATATTCTAAGATTAATTAACTCTCTAACCTCATTCCAACACTATAGAGATATGTAAGAACACTCATACATTTCTTTAAATGGAGTTTTACCAATGGTTAATCAATAGTTATTATCATAGTAAAAATCAACAAAAGGGAAATGATTCACCCAAGAACCTATAAAATCAAGAATAAACATCTTCAATACATCCATTAGAATTTGGACCATTCTCTCTATATATCCTTCCATTTGAGGATGAAAAGTACTGCTTAGAAAAAATAATGAAAAAAGCATGCTACAAAATCTTTTACAATTGGGAGGTAAATTAATATCTTGATCATAGATGACCATTATTGAAATCACATGAATCCGCACTATAATGGGAACCTATAAATATAATAACATACCACAATAATCAAGATTGAAAATAAAGAAGTAAAATTCAACCAACTATAAATTTCCATAATAAGGTGTTTAAGGATAAAGTTTTATTGTTTATGGAGTTACATTGATTAATCTAGTTGATTGTGATTAAAATAGATCATAATAAGATAATTATATTGATAGAATTATTCTTTATATGGAGTTTTTTATTGTTTTTGTTTTCATTATGTGGAGTTAAATTAATCGACTTTCTCATCAAGAATATGATATCAACTAGCCTTGAAGAATAAGTGTACAAAAACATTGAGATTGACACCACACAAAACCTGGGATTAAATAAGTACAAAAATTTAGCTTTCTATAATAATCTGGAAGATAAATACAATTGTATAAACCAATTTTTTCTTGAAGTAGTGTGTGTAAAATGAAGAAAAGGGAGTATCACTTGGGTGAAAATTGATCAAAAACCAAATAATTATAAAGGAAGTGTTCCTTGGAATGTAGTGGCCACAACTAAAATATTTATATCTAATATAAAAATTATTTGATAGGGACTTTTTTTATATTGAAACTTCATCATGTGTGTTCCATTTAGATAAAACCTTGTGCATGTTAAACAAGTAAATAAAACCTTATGTTTTTCTGTGCATTAAGGTCCATATTTGTTTTTGAAATTCAATGTTAATGACAAAAAAGTTCTAGATTAATCATGATCTGGATCACACAAGAATAATATTTAATGACTGGTGAGGGTTAAATATTTAAAGTAATGAAAAAATAAATTTGGAAAGAACCTTGATTCCCCACCCCACATTGCAAACAATCACATAGGATTCCACAACACTCTTGTCAAAACCGAATAGTCCAAACTACTTTTCACACACTATTTTAAGTTCATCAACTACAATATTAGTCATCCATGATTATTTTTACATCCCAAGATTTAGAATATTATATGATTTTTATTTTCTCATTTTTATATCATGTTATAAAAAATTTTCAAGTTCATGAGTAATGCAATTGTGTTTACAACAACCATTTATTATCATGAAACTCTAAAATGTGTATGATTATATACATTTTCATTATCATATATCCTATGATACATGAATGTTTTAAGTTTACTAATTACCATTATAATTCCACATAAAATTATTTTTAATGGAATAGAGAATGTGTTTTATCATTTCCTTATATAATACATGTATCATTTGTAGTGGTGGAATAAACACTCCCTCTATTCTATGCATCAGAATACTTGAATGTACTAGGTCATCTCCAATGGTATGGGATAAAATTACAAGTATAATTTATTAAGAGTTAAAACGAATATTATAGGGTGGAAAAGTTAGAATGTTTGAATGTGTAATATATGGTCAATTATGATTATAGATCACCTGATCTAAGTTAAAAAATAGGAAGTTAGCTCCATTGGAAGTGGTAAAAACATATAGTTAATGAGACTGCTTCTAACAAACATAAATCATCTCATTTTTTATACTATTTTGATTGACCATCCACCACCAGTTATTTGGAATTCATACTCAACATAGTCCATTACCATTTTAGTGAAGTGCATAGTCACCATAGGGATGCCTATCGAGACACAACTAGAAGCATTATGTTTTCCACTCATTGATGTAAAGTTTTACCACTTCCTTTCTCATATTAGGTGCCCATATAAGGTATCTCAAGCATTATTGGTGTGGTTTTCCACATTCTTTTTGGGTGTCACTCCATACACAACCCTCTCTAAGCTAGAAATTATCTCTCTAAAAAGATAAATGTTTTTTCAACTCTTGATCATTTCTTACACTCATAGATCAAAACATAATTATAGAAAATATTTAAAAACGCTAAAATGAAATTTATCTCTCCATTGTTGAATATAACACAAAAACATCCACTTACTCCTATAAAATAATCTTTAATATAAGGGGTTGGATTTAATTTTAAAATTAAATTGTAGTGGAAGGAAAAATGACTAAAATATATTAAAATTTTATACTTTATAAACATCCTAATATACTAAAAAAACAAATATTAAATTAAAATCATGGGTTAAATCTAATTTACAATCCTAATTATTCTTTTCTTGAATCAACACATATGTCTTGTTTGATGAGTTATTGTGATGAGTATGATATGAAATTGTTCAAAGATTTTTCAAATTATTTTCATGTATAATTGGAACTTTTGAAACCATACCTGGGAGGTGAGCTAGGGCTTCGGTGAGTCGGAAACGATGGGTGGCGAGGCGTGCTGATGGGTGACGAGGCGCACTTATGGGTGGTGAGGTCACCGACGGCATGAGTGGGGAGCCAATCTATGGTTTGGGTCAGGGGGAGAAGATGGTGTCGTGGGGGTCATGGGGAGAAGGGGGGTTGGGGTCGGGTGGGGGGGGGAAGCGTCACCACAATAAAAAAATGGGGTTTAGCGGCAGATTGTAATAAACCACCCCTAAACCCTTTAAAAAAAGGTTTAGCGGCGGTTTACAAAACTACCATTAAAGGAAATTTATGTTGTAGTGTTAGTATCACTGTTAGTCCTCCATCCATGATCCTTGGTCCCTTTAAATTAAATAAATAAAAACTTAATAAAAACTATACATTGGTTAGATAATTTAAAATAATAATATTAAATATCATAGAATTATTTCCACAATTAACATTTTAGATAATAAACAGTCAATGAACAAATTCCATTTGACTGATAAAAAAATAATTTAAATTCACATTGTAACATCTCAAAATATCTATATAATAACCATTTAAAGAAATCCCATAAATCCCACATAACAATTTCCTTTTTCAAAATTCAAAATTTGAATTTCGAAACACTTTCCATATATATATGCATGTTGATATGATAGAACATAAAAAAATATCATATATTAATTTTTTTTAAATTTCTTTGAATTTATAATAATATTATTTTATCATTTAATTTGAATTTAGAAATATTTAAAACAAATAAATAAATCAATAAAAAATTCATTCACATTTTGATGCAAGTATGTAACATGAATAAAGAATATTAAAAAATAATTTTAAAAAATAATTTAAATTTTATTAAAACACTAAAACACTATTTCTTTATAGTTTCTAAATATTTAATAAGTGTTTTTGGAACAAAAAAACAATTATAACATATATTGTTATCATGCATAAAATAAAAATAGCAAGATAATAAAAAAAATGCATGTTTTGAATTCCAGTTCAAGACGCTATTCACTATAGTGTGGCTTAAAATACCTGATCATTTTGACATCAATATTGTATGAGGGTAAAGGAATATTATATTTAAATTTATTTAGTATACGCGTATAGGTTTTTTTTTTCATATTTTATATGTTGTGAAATGGAAACTCACAAAATATACATGCTACATAATGGTAGCTCAAATATCAACCTGTGTAAAGGTATATTGAAGTTTCTAATTTCTATGTAAAGGTAAATATAAATTTTGATATCTATGTAAAGGTAACTTCAAAATATAAGAGATTATTATAAGTAAGGTTCAATTTATATTCCCTATATAAAGGTAAACTGCAAAAACAAACAACGAATAAAGGTAACACTATGTACATGTAAACTATATCTATGTTATGTAAGGGACAACATGATTTTCTATAAATTTCTTAAAGGTGAGATAGAGTTACATAAAGGTAAGAAACAATATGTGTAAATATATAACTTATATACCAACATAAAAGTAAAATAAAGTCCACTACATAAAGGTATCCCTAATTTTAAATAATATACGTAATGGTAAACCATATTTTCTAAAATTCACATAAGTGTAAGAAATAGAGCTATGTGAGGGTAAATATTTGCTCATTTAAAGGTAAAATAAATCATCTTGGACATGCATAAGGGTCCAATAAACTTATAAAAAAATTAATATTACACATAATATAGAATAAATAAGTTAAGAAAAATTAATAAATAAATTATACAACACTAATTTCAACCCTTAATCAAGTATAAATGCTTCAATTATAAAAAAATAGTTAATATAAATCTTATTAAAAGTAATAAATGATTTAAGAAAGCTATGAGAAGTTATACTTACTCTACTGGAAATTTAAGGTATACCAACGGTTGAAAACCATTGGTATAGGGTGGAGAACCGTTGGTATAAATTATACCACCTGTTTTAGAAACTGTAGCCTAGTAAGCCATGACAATAGACATATACCAACGGTTTGAGATAAACCATTGGTATATGTGAAGAAATCTAATCTATACTAATGGTTTTATAAAATCATTGGCATAGGGATATTATACAACACATATGCCAACATTTTCAAAACCGTTGGCATATCTATTTTAGTATTCCATTCACCCCTATACCAATGGTTTAAACCATTGGTAAAAAAAGACATACAGAACTTATACCAACAGTTTAAAACCGTTGGTATAGGCTTTTCTATACAATTCACACAGCAGCCTACTCTGTGTGCTGCTGTGTGAATTGTACAGAATACTTATAATGCAATACATAATAAGGATACATAATTAAAAACTGATAATTATAAGGATACATAATTTAATAATCAATTATGAATGAAATACATTAAAAACTGAATATGTAATTATATGTGATACAAAATTAAGAATAAATACAAAATTGCATTTTTTATAACACATACATGATTGAATTCAGAAATTAGAAGATAATAATCCAAAATAAGGAAATGAATAAATTAATTCAACCAAACACAAATATAATGTCATGGTTTGGGGCCGGTGTCTTTGAACTTAGTGATGATGAAAATGGGTGTGTATCAATGAACATGCGTGACTTAGGGAATATAATTGTCCTTGGTGTATTAAATGTCATGTATTTTAGAATAGGGGTAGGAGTTCCTCACATGAGAAGTGGATTGTGTGAGGCTGGAACATGGATTGTTGTGATAAAGTATCAACACAATCCGAATACGTTTGGTCGGTTTTCCATATTCCAGTTGTTTTTACATAAAATGATGTTCATTTTAAACAAAAGAGATTCAATTAGAGTGATACCAGACACACCGTGCCTCATATTGAGGCGGGGTTGACTCGCACATGTCACATATGACCCATGGATTGTTTTCCTAAAGTATCAGTACAATATGGATGCGTTTGGTTGGTTTTCTATATTCCAGTTGTTGTTTTCACTTAAAATGTTGTCCATTTCAAATAAAAGTGAGACACTTTGAGTGGTACCAGCCACACTGGGTCTCAGATTGAAGCTTAGTTGACTCTTACACGTCATAAATTACCCATGGATTATTGTTCTAAAGTATCAACACAATCCAAATACATTTGGTCAGTTTTCTATATGTCAGTTGTTTTTACTTAAAACAGTGCCTATTTTAAACAAAAGAGAGACAATTAGAGTGCTACCGGCCACACCGTGCCTCATATTGAGGCGGGGTTGACTCATACATGTCACAAATGACCAATGGATCATTGAACAAACGTATTAACACAATCTGAATGCGTTTGGTCGGTTTTACGTATGCCAGTTGTCATTTTCATTTAAAATGTTGATCATTTCAAATAAAGGTGAGACACTTTGAGTGGTACCAGACACACCACACTTCAGATTGAGGTAGGGTTAACTCGTACACATCAGAAATGACTCATGGATCATTTTCCTAAAGTATCAACAAAATCTGAATATGTTTGGTCCATTTTCCGTATGTCAGTTGTTGTTTTCACTTAAAATGATGTCCATTTTAAACAAAAGAGAGACATTTAGGGTGATACCGGCCACACCATACCTCATATTCATGAGGGGTTGACTCATACACGTCAAAAATGTCCCATGTATCATTTTATTAAAGTATCAACATAATCCGAATGCGTTTAGTTGGTTTTCCATATGCCAGTTGTTGTTTTCACTTAAAATGTTGTTCATTTCAAATAAAAGTGAGACACTTTGAGTGGTACCTGCCACACCACACCTCATATTGATGCAGGGTTGAGTCTTACACATCACATATGACCAATGGATCATTTTTTTAAATTATAAACACCATCCTAATACATTTGGTTTCCATATGCCAGTTGTTTTTACTTAAAAACAGAGTCTATTTTAAAAAAAAAGAGAGACACTTTGAGTGATACTGGCCACACCATGCCTCAGATTGAGGTGGGGTTGACTCGTACATGTCACATATGACTCATGGATCATTTTCCTAAAGTATCAACACAATAAGAATGTGTTTGGTCGGTTTTCCATATGCTAGTTGTTGTTTTCACTTAAAATGATGTCCATTTTAAACAAAAGAGAGACATTTAGAGTGGTACCGGCCACACTGTGCCTCAGATTGATGCGGGGTTGAATCGTACACATCAAAAATGTCTCATGGATCATTTTAATAAAGTATCAACACAAACCAAATGTTTTTGGTTGGTTTTCCGTATTCCAGTTGTTGTTTTCACTTAAAATGATGTCCATTTTAAACAAAAGAGAGACATTTAGAGTGGTATCGGACACACCATGCCTCAGATTGATGTGGGGTTGACTCCTACTTGTAAAAAATTCCCCATGGATCATTTTCCTAAAGTATCTACACAATACAAATACGTTTGGTCAGTTTTCCATATGCCAATTGTTTTTACTTAAAACATTGTCCATTTTAAACAAAAGAGAGACACTTAGAGTGGTGCCAACCACATTGTGCCTCAGATTGATGCGGGGTTGACTCTTACACATCACAAATTTACCATGTATCTTTTTACTAATGTATTATCACAATCCTAATGCGTTTTGTTGGTTTTCCGTATGCCAGTTTTTGTTTTCACTTAAAATGTTGATCATTTCAAATAAAGGTGATAAACTTTGAGTGATACTGGCCACACCGTGCCTCAGATTGATACGGGGTTGACTCCTACACGTTAAAAATTTCCCATGGATCATTGTGATAAAGTATCAATAGAATCCAAATATTTTTGGTCCATTTTCCGTATTTCAGTTGTTGTTTTCACTTAAAATGTTGTCCATTTCAAATAAAAGTGATACAATTTGAGTGGTATCGGCCACACCATGCCTTAGATTGAGGTGGGGTTGATTCTTACATATCACATATAACCCATGGATCTTTTTCCTAAAGTATCAACACAATCTAAATATGTCTGGTTGATTTTCTGTATGTCATTAGTTTTTACTTAAAAGGGTGTCCATTTTAAACAAAAGAGAGACACTTTGAGTGATACCGGCCATAACGTGCCTTAGATTGAGGCGGGGTTGACTCATACACATCACATATTACTCATGGATCTTTTTACTAAAGTATCAACACAATATGAATGTGTTTGGTTGGTTTTCAGTATGCCTGTTAGGCAAATCGTGCAACAACAGTGATAATATCTTATACTAAAACTATAGACATTGTGCATGATGTGCATCCCCTGGTGCATTGTTAGGGAAAATCATGCAAATTGATTCTAATATAAATACCTATATGGTTGGTAGATACCATGTGGGATGGACTTAAATTTTTTACTAACCATGAGGCATAGTGTTTTTCTACGCCGACTGGGGTTCCGAGCTCTGAACAAGCCCTAGAAGCCCCATAAACAATTATAACATCATTAGGCTTCCATATTTGGTCAAAACTAGAGTTATAATGAATTCAAAAATATCCATACCAGAGTGAAAAACCAGGTTAAAAAATAAAGAGTTATATTGAATTCAAAAATGTAATGGATCAATCTGCCCCTGATCACCATCACCATCACCGCTATCATCATCAGCCTCATCCTCGCCACCATCTCTGTCCTCATCGTCATCCTCGTCATCGTCCCCATGCTCATCCTCGGCCCATTCCTCTCCCTCGGCCCCATACTCACCCTCGTCCTCATCCTCATCCTCGCCCTCATCCTCTTTAGCATCTTCATCATCACCAGGAACATCATCATCTCGACCGCCACTAGAACTACCGCCTGGTGAATGGGATAATTCACCCATCGACTATATAAATGTATGACAAGCCACACTGACCTCTGGTGGAAGTGATGAAGATAAAGATTTGATCAGTTTCATAAATTCTTTCTCCCTCGTTTGAAGCTGTTCTTCCAAATCTGCGACCCTTTTATCATACTGTCTTCCATTCTCCTTGACCTGTTTCAACTCACCAATACATCGTCAGGAATATATTCTTACCAGGTCGGCAGCGTACTCAACCAGAGTACTCATCTCCCAAAACCTGATATAAATGATCGTGTGGCCCTAAATTGTCAAGCTCCTGGGCATCAAGGGCCTCTAAATCAGCCTGTTAAAAATATTAATAGATATTAAATTTCAAAATAGATATTAAACTCTGAAATCAAAAAAAATTAAAACTTACAATATTTTCTTGTGTCGGTTAATTAACCGCAGTTCAATCTTTTTTCCTTCTACTTGAGAAAAACAATTTTGGTCAAGGGAGACATCCTTCAATATTCAATTTATGCTTCTGTATTGACATTGAAACAATATAAAGTGCAAGTATAATCATATATTCAATATTCAATAAATCACACAATTTAAGTAGGAAAAAATAAAAAGGGCACGTCCTAAAGAAAAATTATAAACAACTATATCGTACCAGATTCCTCTCATGATCTGACATAGTAGTGCACCCCAAAGCATGGAGGTATTGCTTTGAATCAATTTTTTTTTTTGTTTTTTCAGAAGATTCCTAAATAATTTTTAATAATAAATAAGATAATATTAATGAAAAATATAAAAACTATCATTCAAATACCTCAAATGGGATTAATACCTTAAATTTGGAAATCGCCCAATGGGTAGTCATTTTGAGATATTTCTCTATCGGGAATTCATCCAGGATAGGTACTATCTCCAACTCCATGCACACTCTATCACACTAGACAACATACAATTCATGATTATAAGCTATCCAAAGCTCTCATAGCTCCTTTAAATGTGCTGGTCATGCACCTTTTCCATCAGGGAAGTTTAACTGAAGCTAACACCCAATAGATTAATTCATATAAATACAAAAAATACTACATTAAATCCAATAGATTTTTACCCATATTTGTGCCCACGCATTATCCTTGACTTCATGTGGTAGATGTCTCCAAGAGAGAGGGCTGACCAGAATGATGTAGGATTATTTGGATAGCATCGCCAAAAAACCCCGATATTCCTACCCAAGTTTATCGATCATCTATCGATCATCATTGTATTAAACCATCAACTGTGTATGGTGGTTCCATACCACACGCAAGTGAGTACACCCCCTCCCCCGCCTCCTATTAGTAGATGAATATGTTATTAAAGAAAAAAAATATCAGTACAAGTTATAATAAAAATAAATTTTGGTATACAAATTTGTTAAAGTTATATAAATATACCTATGGTAGTCGGATCAATGGGTGTCACTAGATATGTAGAAGCTGAATGAATATCCTATACAGGTGGAGTTTCCCTCAATGTATGCTCCTCAGCCACATACTGTGTTGGATAAGGAGTCGAAGAAGGTGGAATATAATAGCTCAGAGATAATGAACCAGAAGAAAAAGAGTATGGCATAGACATCTGGCGAACTGGTTGTGTAAACATCGGAGGCCTAAATATCTCATGTGTCCCTAAAGACACACCAGGATCAAAATGGGGCGTAGAAGATACGTCTGTGGTAGGGGCATAGTCCAATCGGGTACAACCATTGGATCGTCTAACTATTGCACCATGAGCCCTTGTACCACCAGCCACAGTACCGGGACCACCAGATGATCGTCTAACTCTGACACCACCCCCTCCTACCACTAGCCTTTGTACTGGGAGAAATATCAGGATTCTCGTCATATATCTCTCGTCTAGGGGGGGGGGATCCGGAAAACAAGTTTAACACAAAAGTAAACACATGATATTATAAGTTATTGAAATATATATATTTGAAATAAAATACTCACAATAGGGATGAGTGGAGGAACACCAATCTATGTCATAAAACGATTATTTTCTATCATATTTTTCCACTACATCTCTTCAATGAGTGTCATTTCCTTAAATGAAAACAAATATGGAAGTAATTATAAACAGATAACTAATGTGTAACCCAAAAAAATATATAGAAAAACCGTTATGATAAAAAAAAATAAAGAAACAAAACATTTATGGTGGTTTGAAGGTAAGTACTAGGATACACACTCTGAATGATGTAGGTGAGAACATTACAGTATGATTCAATATATTTCCCACCATAACTTCGGGTTCACAATCAACTCTAACAATTGAGCTATTGGAGTCATCATAATTAATAAACGGATTGCTTCCAATTGCAGTAGGGATAGTGTCAATTTCATCATCACTATCATCCAAAACATGTATGGGATTTACTTCAATAATTACACCGAATTTAGGATAACGATGATCTTTGACATACAAAACTTGTTTCACCATTGATGCGAATACATATGGTTCATTGGTGGAAAGAGTGCGAGTAATGTCAATAAATCAAAATCCACAATCATCAATAAAGGTTCCTTGCCTCTTCATTGAATCAAACCATTGAAATTTCATCATCGTGACTCGACTATGCAAGTAATAATCCAAAATTATTATTTTCTCCATAACTCCATAATATGCTACATTTTCAGAATGAGGTCTATTATCCGATGAACTGGCATAATAGTTTGTTGTGTCAGTTAGCATAACACCATCATGCTGTGTTCTCATGTTTCTTTCTTGTTTAGTGATAATAAATTTTTATCCGTTGATCAAAAGTGATTTACAAGCACGAACCATGGTATTAGGACCAAAAGACAAAGCTCTTATTTCCTCAGAAACAGAGTCTATAGGCAAACTTGATACCCGAAATATAAACAAATATTAAAAATAATTAAATATTATTTTTATTTAGTTATTACAGAAATATTTTTACCTTCAATTTCAACCAAGTAAAAAACCCTTTGCTATGGAAAGTCTCTTTCCTTCTCAAAGATAAAGAAAGATGCTTTATATATATCAATTATTTATGTTCCCTGTAGATAAATATAATAATAGTTTAACAAATATTTAAAATTACAAGAGATAAGATAAGAGATACATGTATAATTTACTTAATTGATATACTCATCGAACAAATCACAATTGAACAACACTGTGCGATGTGCCATCTCTCGCTCTTCAAGGATTAATGTCGTCAATTTATATGATCTTGTAATTCCTCCTATCTGAGGAAGTGATGGAAAACTGGGTTCAATTTTCTCATACTGTTCTTCTTTATTTCTCATTGGTCTGTTTATTCTCGTATTAAGATCAGACAAATACATTGAGCATAAATCCATACATTCTTGAGCCAAGTAACCGTTCACAATAGAACCTTTGGGATAATTCCTCTTCCGAAAATATGATTTCAATGTGTACATGTTTCATTCAGTTGGATACATCCAACAGAAAATAATGGGTCCTCCAAGAATTATTTTGGTCAGAAGATGGATAGTCAGATGCAACATGCATGTAAAAAATGATGGAGGGAATATTTTCTCTAACTCACATAAAATTAATGGTGTCTCTGCCAACAGTTTTTTCAAGAAGGATTTGGGAAACTTCTTAGAACAAAGATCTCTAAACAAATAGCACAACTGAATAACTGAGACTCTTACATTATTGGACAAGAGATGATGGATTGAAATTGGAATCAACTCATTCAAAAGGATGTGATAATCAGGAGTCTTAAAATATTTCAGCTTCAACTCTTTTTTGTTGACCCATTTTGATATATTGCTTGAATAGACATCAAGAACTTTAATAGTCTCTAGCAGCTCTAGAAACTTTTTTTAGTAGGTGTCATTACATAAAAAGTACATGGAACTTGCCATTTATTTTCACTGATACAGACATGATGCAATTTTGGTCTGATCCCCCAATCTACCAAGTCACTCTGAGATTGTAAATCATCTTTTGTCTTCCCCTTGAAATTTAGAAGAATTGAAAGCAAAATTTCACATATATTCTTTTCAACGTGCATTATGTCTAAGCAATTATGTAACAATTTGGTTGACCAATACGACAACTCAATAAATATACTCTTCTTCTTCTAATTGTAACAGGTATCATTGGAAACATTTTTCCTCTTTCTAGATTTCATTACACCCTTACCAAATGAATAACTGAAATCTTTCAATTCATTAAGCACATCAATTATAGACATACGCTGAGGTGGATCGTCAGTCTCCATGGTATTGTCAAATCTTCGATGATTGTTTCTATATGGATGATTCATTGGAAGGAATCATCGATGTCCCATAAAACTAAAACTACGATGATATTTTAGTCTTCTCAATCGAGTATTCTTCATACAAACAAGATATGAAAATTTTCCTTTTGTGCTCCAACTAGACATCATTGCATAAGCAAGAAAATCATTGATCATCCACATAAGCGCAGAACGCATCTGAAATATGTCTTTTGAACATGCATCGTATGTGGTCACACCCACATTCCAAATAAGTTTCAACTCTTTTATTAAAGTTTTCATGTATACATCTATATCATTTCTAGGATCAGAAGGTCCAGATATCAGTATACTCAAGAAAGTGTAAGGATTTTTCATACACAACCATGGGGGAAGGTTATAAATGGGTATGAAAACTAGCCATGTGCTTTGTGAAGTAAGAATCTACCCAAATAAATTAAAACTATCACATGAAATTCCTAGTATCACATTACACATATCAGATACAAATTTAGGATATCGAGCATCAAATCTCTTCCATGAAAATCCATCTGCGAGGTGAACCAACTCTTCATTATTTTTTTTTCTCTCAGTTTCATGCCATCACATTTTTACTCATATTTCATTAGACATGAAAAGGTTCTGTAATCAGGGGATCAATGGAAAGTTACACATTACTTTTTGTGGAACACGAGATGGTGTTCCATCATCTTTTGGATTCTATCGGGAGGTTCCACATTTGATACAATCATTTCTTTCAGCAGTTTCCTCCCAAAATAAGTTGTCATCATTCAGGCAAGCATGGATTTTTTTATTGAGAATCAAAGTTCATCAACTAACATCCATGCCATATAGTGGTTTGAGGGAATATCTGCATCATCTGAAAGTAATTCCTTCAAGAAGGTAAGAATGTAATCGATTACAGTATTTGAAATCTCATACATATTTTTCCCATGAAACAATCAGATTAAAAATTCCAACATTTTCATTTTACCACATTGCCGATATATTGGAATCGTCGCAACATCATTCAATTTTTTTACCCTAACAACATCATCATTTTCATTGGATGCATCATGTGCCCTTGTATCGAAATCTTGTTGGCTGGAAATGCTTTCCTTCTCATGATGCAGAATAAATAGAAACTGATCGTATATCAAACTATCCAATTCAGTCCTATCATTTGGATCATCAACATTTTGAGGTTACATTTTCTCTCCATTGTGATACCACACATAATAGTTTTTTTAGAAACCATATTTGGTTATATGATAGCTAACTACTTCACAACTCAACCACGGTCTTCCCACACAATTAGAACATGGGCAGTGTATGCGACCACTATCTGAAGCCTTGTCAAATGCAAAATCTAAAAAGCTATTATTTTAAAAAATCGGTTGAAATATGATCAGTTTCGTACATCAAACTTCTTTCCATTCTATAAAAAAATCTCAATAAGTCATTTCAAAGCAATTCAATAATATTGAAGTTCAATCAAAAAAATATTTAGGTAAATTACAATTGTTTACTTTATATAAAATCATAACTGACACATTACTCTATATGATAATCATATTAAGAAACACAACAAAATACAATGTATATAATAAAATAAGATACATAATTTCTAATGCCTATATTCACGGATTTCCCAGTAAGATATCAGAAGTGGATCAAGGAATACATAATCCTTAAGGGTCTTGTTGGGAGTACATGAGTTTTATACTTTAACTTCTCCAGGGAGATCAGGATGAAGAGTTGGATGAGGATCACATCAAAAGTAGTTATGGACTCATCAAGTTTCACCTTAACCATGGATTTAAGGATCCTAGGTTTGGGTCCATAGATCATAGGTTGGTAGGGTGTATTCATTGAATTATGTCCCAATTGATTTTGGAGAGGGACCTTCAACAGTTATATGTATGGATTTGATTAGAAACACCTATAAAAAGGATATATTGGAATTGTGACGTCCCAAACCAGGATTCCACTCATTAGTGACCTAAACCCATATGGCCACTCATTAAAGAGGGACCTTCAAGTTCTATTGTGTTTTATCTCACATACGAATAATGATTTTTGGGAGTGAAATAGAGTGGATCATGAGCTTTGTGTTCACAAAAGGAAGAGATCAAAACAACTTCATTTGTGTGAAGAACAATAATCCCATATACCTCTTGATATTTGAACCATGCAGTCATGATTTTCAAGATGAACTTGTATCCATGAAATCATATGAGAAGCACGATTCAATACATGTGTTTTTCTGATTTTCCCTGGCATTTTGAGGAACCCAAAATCAGTGAAAATGTTCATTATGTTTTAAAAATGTGATTGAATAACTCATGCATGATGTTGAAGGAAGAATAATTAATGGTTATATTAGGAAAACTAATATTCATTAATATTGAGAATTTGAAATTCTGTGAATTAGTTTCATGAATAAGGAAGAAGTACTACATGTGAGAAGGAGAGGTCCCACAGAGAGTTCCCTTTGTAGATATTTTATTCATAAAGAACATTGGATTGTACGGTTAAGTATTTCTTATTTCTTCTGTGAAGAATAATTAGGGACCACATACTATTTTTCAAAGTTAAAGAAGATACTCCATATGTTCTATTATGAAAAGGATAAGTGAACATTGTTTCATTTTATATATATAAATATTTTCATAGAAACACGATACATACTTGTTATGTAACACACATAGTGTAAAAAAACGAAGATGAATAATATCTTCATGTTTGAAATGATCTTAATGAAATGAGTGATTTTCATGAAATACTATGAATAAATATTACAAACAATATATTATGAGTTCATATACATGGAGCTGTAATATTTTGAGCATTGAGATTAGAAAAAGAACTATCCATCTTTAAAATTAGAACATAAGAAAGAGACCATTCCATTATAAATGTATATGTGTAATGAAAACATTAATTGGAATATGTGTACATTGATGTAGTTATTTGAGTACACAATTCTTGAAGGGAGTAGTAAATCATAAAATTTTCCAAAATCCCTAGAAATAGGGAAAAACGATGTGATCGTTCTAAATAGTGAAATAAATGGAGAAATGCTGAGAATATAAGGATATACTTAGCTAATATGAGAAGAGGTTAAAGGATTCTAACCTGAATGGGGGAGTTGCAGCTGATTGGATGGAAGAGGTTCACCTGGGTGGGTGCTTTTGGGAGGGGAATCTGCTTCTGGAAATCAGGTGCTGGGAGTCAGGGGAATGGTTATTTTTAATTTAATCTAGGGGGGGGGGTCTTTCCCAGTAGTTATTAAAAACCATTGGTAAAATAATGTATTTCCCAATGGTTATTAAAAACCGTTGGGAAAAGTACGGATTTCCCAATGATTTCTTAAAACTGTTGGGAAATCCTTCCCTATCCACACCTTTACCAATGGTTTATTAAAACCGTTGGTAAAGGACACCTATACCAATGGTTCTTTTGAACCATTGGTATAAAAGCATTAGGAAAGCTAGACTATCCAATAGTGTTATATAGAAATTAATCCTTGGGTTATTATAATTATCAAAACATAAATAAAAAAGTGAATTAATTAGCCACTTAAACATTCTCCCCCTTTTGGACAATTGTAAAACTAAATGTTAATTCTATAAATTTAACCCCATTTTTTAAATTGAAAAAAATTATTGAAATATTTAAAACCCAATTCATTTATAAAATATTACACCATTTTACAATACATAATGTAAAAATAATTTCACAAAAAATAGTTAATTAAAAAAAACTATTTCTCCCCCTCAAATCATGATTTCTAAAATATAGATACATCTACTATTAAATCAAAATAGTCACACTACCTATAAATTAAACGATGATATAACAAGATATTAAAAAAGATATATCCACTTTAATTATTTCGTATCTTCTATCTTAACGTGATAAAATAGTGAACATCCATATTAACTCCTTAACCTATAAAAAAACAGAACTTCTTAAAGGATCCACAAAAACATGTTAATAATATTAAAATAATTATAAATGAAATAAAATGACCAGAATAATATAAAATTATAACTTAACTCATGATATCATACCAAAGAATAAAAATATAAAGGGTACACATAATAGTCATAAACTAATAAAGATACTTACTTTGGAATCCATACATGTTTTGTTTCAATAGGATTTAAAAAATATTTCTTAGGAACCCATGATGTAGAAGGGTTGGTATTCTTAACTCTAAAATAAAATTAAAAAATAAGACCCATTTTGTTTCCAAGTGATTTAATAAATTGTTATTAGTAATTATAAACATAAATTCTAAGTAAGCCACTTAAAAAGTATATAAAAAATAAGATACCATCATTTTTGCCGTTATAAAATATATTTTTATATATTTGAAGTAACGTCCCATAAAAACCATGAAAATTTTCTCTTTTTTTATTTATACATTTTTTATAATCCCAATAATTCATCTAACGTTTGAATTCCAATTGTACACTTAGATAACATTTCCATTAAAATTTTAATTTGTTTCTTAAGATTTATATTTCCTTTTAAAAAAATCAAGATCAGCACAATTTTTTTAGTACTTGAAGTATAATTTTTTAAACTATTATTATAAATTTAAATCTTAGATAAATTATTTTCCATAATCATTATTTTCTATTTTTCTTAATAAAATTAAAAAAATAGAATCTTTCAACTTTTTATTTTCAAAAATGAGACTTTTATTTTCTTTAGTAACCTTATTATAATCCTTATTAATATTTTTATACTTTTTATACATCATTTCAATTTTTTATTGATATTCATCACATATTTTACTTAACTTCTCAACTTTTGATTTATCACAATCAGAACTAGAATATGATTAAGAATTAGAATCATGATTACTCTCTTTGTCTATGATTCTCAATAAACAGATATTTACATCTTTCATATTAGATGATCTAAAATCATTTAAGGAAGATGAGTGAGGAGGTGATGAATTTATATTTTGATATTTATATAAAGGTATAATATTACATGTGTCCTTTTCACTTATTGATTATTCCATGGAGTTTAATTCTTTAGTAAAACTTCAAACTCTAACAAATTATTTCTTATTTTTATTTTTTTCTTTATTATCTTCATCTCTTTGATCTTTCAATCATTGAAACTCATATATAGTATATCCTAGTTTCCTACACTCATAAGATATAATAATATATTTACCTTTCTTTCCTTTTCTCTTGAAATGATTATTGTATCTCTTGTATTTCTAGTCATCCTTTTTGGTAGCATGATTTTTCTTTATAATCCCTTGAATTCATTTCCTAAATTTATTTACGCCATCATTCCCCCCTGAGATATAATAATATAAACAATCACTTATAGAGTTAGAAGAAACATATTTAGATTTAAAACCAACTCATTTTTTTCAAATGAATCATGCTCATTATTATTTAATTCAAGCTTGTATTATAAGAGAGATCAAATTAGATAATGTAGAGAGTATTATGAAAAAAATATTATCTTTATTAAATATATACATAATTTTAATTTAATCTCTCATCTAGGGATTGAAATTTTATTTCAATTATTACTTCATTCTTCATAGTCTCTCCAAGTTCAACCATGTTGTTGAAAATATTTTTGAATATGTTGTACACACTTTCATGATTAGAAATTCTAAATTATTGAAATGTAGACCTATGAATGCCAAGATTAGTTCTCTACAATATTTTTTGTTCCTTGATAAGTACATTTTAAGGTTTTAAAAATTTCAAAATCAGTTTTATAAGAATATATATATGACTATTCACACTTCTATTTAGTGAACAATAAAAAAAATTCTTGACTTTGTAATTCAATATTTTTTTTATAGAATCATTACCATTTGATTGTTTAAGTTCATCCTCAGTTAATTTTTAAGGTCTTTTCATTATGGTACAATATTAAATAATTATATCCTTTTAAAATACATATATTTTTTATTTTCAGTATCCATAATCACTTCTATTAAAATGTGGTGTCCTCAAAGGATTTAAAAAATCAATTTCTTAAATTTCCATCACTAAAAAAGATATTTCCCTTGGTCTTGTTAGGGGCTTAGATACAAGTTAGTTTAAAAAAGATAATAATCATAGAAATATAAATTATTAGAGAAAATATATATAAAATAATAATTTGTTTTGATATAAAGTGTTAGGTATCAGGAAAAAGAAATAGAGCTAAACTAACCATTCCTTATAAGTTTAAGCTATGATACAAATTTTTAGGTCCGAAAGGGGTGAACACAATAGATGGGGGGGGGGAATTATCTTTTATTAAAATTTTAACATATATTTTAATTATAATTAAAAATCTAATAGATTAATATGTTTAACAACTCAATCCTAAAATAATAAGTGCAGAGTAAGTGTTAAGAGTGTATGAAAAAGTATAGAGAGATAAACACAAAAAATATTATAGCATTATGGATCCAAATGATCCTATATCTACTATTAACTCCCAAAACAATGAAGTATGGCACCCAATAAAATATTAGATATACTTTTAAAAGGGAAAATTATAAACCTATAATTTTACAAGATGAGTAATCCCATCTTAGGAATTTACTAAAGAGTAGCCCCAAACCTAACTTACACAACCTTTTTGTAAGAACAGATATAACCCATGATTTTTCTAATGGGGTAGTCCTAACGTAGTGAATTTTCAATAGGATCACTCTAACCTATGTATTTATTTTTATTTAGGTGGAGAAAACCATTAATATTTTTTAAAAGGTAGTATAACATGCGTGTGATATAATTTAGTGTATACAAACAGTATCCAAAATGAATAAAAAAATAAAATTATTAAAACCACTAGAGATATGTAAATAGATGAGTTGGTGTAGAAAAGTTCAATAAGGCCTTAAAATTATTTGATAAATTATGTTTGGTCGTTCCAGTAGTTTACTTCAACAAGTAGTTATGAATAATGATGCTTTGATTTAGTTTTTATAGGACCACTTGTATGTTCACAATATTGAACTAATGTTATGTCATATATACATATTAAGTCTCAAAGGTTTTTCATTAGTATCATCCATCCATTGACGAGTCTTTACCCATTTAAATAAAATCCACAATAAATAAACATCAACTGTGAAATAGTTAGATAATTCTAAATAATAACATTAAAGATCAGATAATTATTACCACTATTATAGTTTAAGATAATAATTATCAGATAAAAAATATCTTATGAATGATAATAAAATAATTTAAATCAACATTAAAATATATTGAAATATATCTATAATAATTAGTCTAAGAGATCCCATATATCTCACAAAACAGTTTCCTTAAAAAATATTCAAAATAATAATTTCAAAATACTTTCCATATATATATATATGCATGTAGATATGATAAAACATAATAAAAATATATCATCTATTAAAAATATGTTTTTTTTGGAATTTATAAGAATATGATTTTCAGCATTTATTATGAATTTATAAGAATTTAAAACAAAAAACAATTAATAATAAATCTATTAATTTTTTGTAAGTTTATAGTGTGAATAACTAATATTCTAAAACCATTTGAAAATTTTATTTAAATTTTCTTAAAACACACCAAAACTATTTATCTTAGTTTTTATATAATTAATAAGTGTTTTTGAAGCAAACTAAACAATTATAGTGTATACTATAATCGTTAAAAAATTTAAATAGTAAGATAATTGATAACATGTCATGTTTCGATTCACATTTCAAAATGCTATTCATTATGGTGTGGCCTAAAAACATTAACCATTTTGACATCAATCTCATATGAGGTTAAATTAATTTTATGTTTAGGTAGATTTAATATACGTGTAAAGGCACCATTATTATTTTATATGTTTCAAAATGCTAACTCAAACACTACAAGAAATCGGAGTATTTGCGACGGGATTCCGTCGCAAATAACCCATCGTAGAAAATGGCGTCACAATTAAAACTATTAGTGACGGTCCCATCTCTAATAATATTAATAGCGACGGGAAAGATTACCATCACAAATACTTCTCGGGTTATTTTTAAAAACCCTATTTGCGACGGGCCCGTCGTAAAGAAATTTTGTGATGGGTATCTTTGCCCGCCGCAAATAGTTATTTTGAAATAACTATAGACGACGGGCCCGTCGCAAATACCTTTTGCGATGGGCTCCTATTCCCGCCGCAAATACCTTTTCGAAAAACCCTATTTGCGATGGCCCCACCACAAATACATTTTGCGACGGGCCTCTTTTCCCGCCGCAACTAGTTATTCCAAAATAACTATTCGCGACGGGCCCAATGCAAATACCTTTTGCGACAGGTCCTTATTCCCGTCGCAAATAAGTATAAAAAAATAAAAAAATGAAATAATAATATAATAAAAAAAATAATATTTTAATAATAATAATAAAATTATAATTCAATCAAATACTAAAATAAAAAATAATTCCAATATTTAAAACATTATAATTAATTATAATTTTAAATATATTTAAAATTTTTAATATAATAAAATATGAATAATATTAAAAAATATTAACAATCATATTAATACTATAATATAAAAAATATAATATTATATAATATAATAATTTTATTATTACTATTAATATTTATGAAAATCTATTATTAATATTATTAAAATAATTAAAATATGAAAATTATCAATATTTAAAAAATATATATATAAAAATAAATTAAAAAAATAATACTAATAATAAATCATAATTTTTTTAAATAATAAATCATAATTTTTTATCAATATGTGCAACAAAAAAATATAAAAAAATAAAAAAATAGTAAGAGTAATATTATTATTAATAAAATAAACAAAAATTAAAAAAATAATACTAATAATAAATAATAAAGTATTAAAAATAAATATGAATTAAATAATGCAACACTGACACCAATATAAAAAAGACAGAAACTATAAATAGAAAATAATTCATATTTTGAATTCAAAAAACTTTATAACATCAAAATAAATCACTAGACCGAAGGAGGGGGGAGCTGGTCACTGGTCTGAAGGAGGGGGGGGGAGCTGGAGGATCTAGAGGAGCTGGTGGATGAAACTCTATACCTAATGCATAAGTCAGACGGCACATGTACTCCATCTACACCTGATGCTGCTGCTGCCACCGACTCATCTACTCCTCGTACTCCTACTGCTGTCGTCAGCGCTCCTCCTCATGTTGCTGCTGCTTCTGACACATCTCCTCCTACTCCTTACGGAGACTGTCTATCAGCTCAGTCTGTGATCGTAACTGATCCTCATACTGTGATGCGGAAGATGATGCACGAGCTCCACATGTAATATTCACATTCGCTGACAGGTTGATTTTTACAGTGAATGCAAATATTACATGTGGAGACAAAAGTTTTCTATCAAGCGTCAACACATAGATGAAAAGAGAATTAAGGTGGATGAGTGGTCAATCACGTTTTTGTTCATTGAACAAGTGGTCAATCACGTTTTCTGCTAATTATTTTAATCACTTGCTAATTATTTTAATCACTTACTAATTATTTTATTCACTTGCTAATTATTTTAATCACTTGCTAATTATATTTTAATCACTTGCTAATTATTTTAATAACTTGCTAATTATTTAAATCACTTGCTAATTATTTTAATCACTTGCTAATTATTTTAATCACTTGCTAATTATTTTAATCACTTGCTAATTATTTTAGTCACTTGCTAATTATTTTAATCACTTGATAATTATTTTAATCACTTGTTAATTATTTTAATCACTTGCTAATTATTTTAATCACTTGTAAATTATTTTAATCACTTTCTAATTATTTTAATTCCTAATTATTTGAATTAAATCACTATTTATTTTATTTGATAACTATTTTAATTATTTGATAATTATTTTAATTATTTTAATTAATTATTTGAATTAAATCGCTAATTATTTTAATTATTTCTTAATTATTTTAATTATTTCCTAATTATTTCAATCACTTCCTAATTATTTTAATTACTTCATAATTATTTTAATCACTTTCAAATTATTTTAATTATTTCCTAATTATTTTAATTAAATCCCTAATTATTTTAATCACTTGCTAATAATTTTAATCACTTGCTAATTATTTTAATCACTTGCTAATTATTTTAATCACTTGATAATTATTTTAATCACTTGCTAATTATTTTAATCATTTGAATTAAATCGCTATTTATTTTAATACATAATTATTTGAATTAAATCTCTATTTATTTAATTGTTAATTATTTTAATTAATTATTTGAATTAAATCGCTATTTATTTTAATTATTTTCTAATTATTTGAATAAATCTAATTAAATCGCTATTTATTTTAATTGCTAATTATTTTAATTATTTACTAATTATTTTAATTATTTGCTAATTATTTTAATTATTTGATAATTATTTTAATTATTTGAATTAAATCACTATTTATTTTAATTATTTTCTAATTATTTGAATAAATATAATTATTTGAATAAATCTATTCTAATTATTTGCAAATTTCTAATTAAATCTAATTATTACCAAATAAATATCCCCTGGGAGTGTCAAGCCAAAAGTGCAGCAAGACCCGTTGTCGTGTACCAGGATACCCCTTGTCATTCTCCGAACTCCTTGTCAGAGTTTTCACTCCTAGGTACATCTGTGTCAGAGCCGCCTCTACTTATTTGTATCCAGACAAGGATTTATTTGATTGATAAACAAAAAACTATACTAATTATACCAAATTAATTATGACTAATTATTTATAATTATTTATAACAATATCATTTTATTAATAAAACTAAATATAAAAAATTAATTAATTTAAATATAATTTTATTAGAACAAAAATTAAAATTAATATAAAAAAATGAAATAAATATAAAATTAAATAAAACGTAAATACCTTTGAAATCTTGAAGCTATGGACCCCTTTGATTGCCTTCCGACGGTCTCGCAAAAAGAATCGAATTTTTTTTGCTTAAAACTAAAGCTTCAAGGAGAAAAGAGGAGAAGAAGAAGATTTGAATGTTTTCAAAACTGAAATGGTTGGGGGTATATATAGGTTAACATATTTGCGATGAGATTATTTGTGAAGGGTTACCCATCGCAAATACTGCTATTTGCGACGGGTCCCGTCACAAATTCTCACCGTCTGCATTAATTATGGTCGGCGTTTAAAAAGGATTTTGCGATGGGAACCGTCGCAAATACTTACCTGCCGACATAACGTTAGCGACAGGTGGAGTTTCCCATCACAAATACCCTGACGCGGTAAATACTATTTGCGATGGGTACCCGTCACAAATAGCAGTATTTGCGACGGGTACCCGTCGCAAATTCCCACCACCAGCATTAATTACGGCCAGCATTTAAAAAGGCTTTTGTGACGGGAACTGTCGCAAATACTTACCTACCGACATAACGTTAGCGATAGACGGAGTTTCCTGTCGCAAATACCCTGATGGGGTAAATACTATTTGCGACGGGCGGCTTTACCTGTCGCAAATAGTATTTACCGCGGCAGGGTATTTGCGACGGGGAGTAGCCACCTGTCGCAAATACTTTACCCGCATTTTGGCGCAAAATCTGTGCCAAACCTATTGCGATGAGGACAATGTCCCCATCGCAAATGATAAGTTATTTGCAACGAGAATATATTCCCGTCGCAAATATCCCTTTCGTCGGACCTGTTGCTACGGGAATATGTCCCGTCGCAAATAACCCGTCGCAATAAACCCTTTTTCCCATAGTGAAAAAATATATAAGCCATGTAAAGATAGCTAAAATATTAACATTTGAAAAGGTATATTGAAGTTTTTAATTTATACATAAAGGAAAATCTCAATTTTGATAGCTACATATAGGTAATTTCAAAATATAAGAGTTGTATATAGGTATAGTGTAGTTTTTAAAACCTTTAGAAAGGTAACCTACAAAAACAAACATTGTGTAAAGGTGACACTATGTAAAGGTAAACTAGACCTATGCTACAAAAGGGTAAGCATGATTTTCAATAGGCTATTTAAGGGTAAGATATAGTTAAATAAAGGAAATAGATAGTCCTCATAAGGATATAAATTACATACCTTTGTAAAGGCAATGTAAAATGAGCTACATAATGGTATAACGTATTTTACATAAGATATATAAGTTTAAAATAGATTTTTTAAAACTTATATAAGGTTAATAAATAGAGTTTCATTAGGGTAAAAAAAATCTAATGTAAAGGTAAAATAATGTGTCCAAAACATGAATAATAGTAAAATAAACTTAGAAAAAAATTATTTTCCCATACAATAAAGAATAAATAATTAGAAAAAATTAATCAATGAATTATATAACATTATTTTCAACACTTAAACAAGAATTCAAGCTTCAAATATTAAAAAAATGAATTAAACTCATTTTAATGGAATAAAGGATTTAAAAGAGATGTGATAAATTTTAATTATTTGGAAATGAAACTGTGAGTCATTATAATTATCGAAATATAAATAAAAAATGTGGATCAATGAACCACTTTATCATATTGAACACACATTTTTTCTCTAGCGAATTATCTCAAAAACTAGAGAGATATGGCAATGTTCAGTCATCCTAGACCAATGATTGACACCCAGATTGGCAGAATACTACTAGGCCTTAGGTGTGCCTCTTCAAACAATAAAGGTTTAAAACTAGTGGAAAGGGCCTATATGGGTTTTAGGGAGAGTATACCCTCTATTCAGAGTCAAAATAGAAGAAAGAATAATAATCAATCACATATAAAATTCAAAATAACCATTTCTACCATAACATGTAAAGTATAAGTAATAACTACCAAAAAAATGATGTAATAGGAAATATTCGACACATTTCATAACTGACCCCCCCTATGGGTGGATCACACACAATGAATTATACAGGATGAAATAAAAAATAATTTGAACTCCACCACAAGATGGTTATAAGTCCTATTCGGTTCCATCCTCCACATCCCACTCCAAGCATGTCAAGACCAATTTAAGTAATCTACCAAAATGGGAGCTTTCCCCAACCTAAACTAAAAAATAAATAGTCTTATATTCAGGTACCCAAGTGTTATGGTGTCCTAACAAGGGTGTTATTAAAACTCAATACTCCACCACTAATTACATCCCTAAACTAGACAGTCTATAAACAAGTTTATTTAGAAGTGCTGAAGTTGAATAATTATAAATATCACCATTTAAAAATTTATAACTAAATGGATAAAATAAATGATGAACCTGGCGGCCAGATTCACTCTGGAAGTGGTACATACATACTTTATCCAGAGCCAAGGTTTCTTTGAGAAAATCATAAGGACCATGATAAACCATCTCCCATTAGGGATAACATACCCATCCCCAGTCCAACCAATACCCACTCATGGGTCATGTTCACCCTGAGATAAACCATAAATACCATCATCCACCTGATGGTCATGTTCACCTCATGTTTAACCATTACCACCCAAACCAATTCCATTATTTTTAAAATAGAGAATATCCATCCATCCAATGGACCAAATACCTTCATTTTTATTTATTTTTGATAATCCACCTTTCAAGGGGTGAGGTGGAACCCTTACAATTTCAGTAGGCGTAAGTATTACATGTCCCTGTAGGCCTTAGAGGAATTCATTTCCCGTAGGCTTCAAACATTACATACAACCCAAAATAACTACTTGTAACTGCTCCTCCCAGCATCTTCATCGTGAAATCAACTTTCCACTTTCACATGGATATTTGTCTAGGCTATCCTATGCATGCATAGGCTTGTCCCGATGGTAGGTGTCATACCCTCTCATTCTTGCAATCTGTGTAGCTTCTGCTGTGGTAAAAGCTCCTTGCTCATCATTCTATAGAGCTTGTTCTTTGTAGGTTGTCTGGTTTTCATCTGCACTAAAGGTGGCCTGAATGCCTTGAGGTGGTCTGAAGGCCTTACTGCCCTGAGGAACAATCAAAAGGAATACGAGTTATCTTACAATTTCATTCAAAAAAATATCAACCCCCACTAGGTGTTTTTATTCCATCAAACATTTTAAAAACAGAAGACATCATTCATTATCAATCAAGCCACATGGATTCCATATAAATTCACAATAATTAACATTACTAAAATACCAATTTAAATTATTTAAATTTCGAAAAAACATTATTAGAGGTTCATTCCCTTTTATAAAACAATATTTACCGAAATACATAACCAAGACCCCTAAAAAATCCATATTTCAATTTCATAAAATTTTACCAATCCACACCATTTTCATAAATAAACCCTTTACCTTTCATAAAAAATACCATTTAAATTACTTAAAAACTAGTTTATTTAATAAAACATGGCTCCATCTCAAAATTTTCCAAGAAAAATGAAAATTCATCATTTTACAAATCCCATTAATATTCTAAATATTGGATTCAAGAATGAATTCTATTTCCCATTAACCAATGATTGTGTAATTCTTTTTCACAACCATCAGTTCCAAAACATAGTACCCAAATGAGAACAATTGTAAGATGTATTAATCATATATGAAAAATTAAGCAACAAGGCCAAATTTATAATTTGTAGTGGTATACTACCCAAGTAAAAACCCAATTTAATACCTATAATTAAAACCAATATCATCACACAATAACTAGAAATATCACACAACCCATGAAATGAAAAATAAAGCCATACTATGAGTGAAATAAAGGGACCACCGACCTTAACTTTGGATGATTACACACATCAAATACAGACCACCAGTTTAGCATGAATTAATAGAAAATGAGAAAATAGACAAACACCTTGGAAATAGGGCATATTATCTAAAATAAGAAGAATACTACTTGATAGTAGAAGAAGAAAATAGAAGGAAGAGGAGAGGTGGAATCACTTTAAGCACTCTAATTCAAGATAAAATGCCTAAAATAGACAATAAATAAGGTAAAAATACCATAAAAGAGGATAAGAGGAAGGGGAAATTGTATATAAGGGTTGTGGCCAAGAAAGAAAGAAAAATCGGGTAAAAAGATAAATGTTTTAGAGGGTAAATTTCATAAAATATTACTTTTTAAAGGGGAACATCATTTGACCACAAAATTTTCTAGACCATGCACCAACCATGCGATCTAAACTGCCCCTAAATACCCCACCTTACACGGTTGGTCCATGATGTTTACAAACATTATGCCAATCAGGAAAATCAGTTCTGAACCCTCTACAATAATTTGCACGATTTATCTTTAATTGTTAAAAAACGGTGTATCTAGTCCCATTTCTAAGACACCATGGTTTAAGTTTCCATCGATTATCCTATATAATGCACTAATAGTGAAACTCAACTATGTGCTATATAATTTGTACTAAAAAACACTCCAAGATTAGGGTGCTGCATGGATTCTTCTAAAACATGCTCACCAAACCATGAAAGTAAGACATAAAACTCTATAAACCTCTAAAATTCAATCAAAAACACCCAATACTCATCAAAGAAACCTAAATACCTCTCAAGTCCCAAACCACATCGAAAAACTTCACATTAATATTTTTTGACTCTCAAATTCCAGATATAAAACTCAGTTTAAAAAACATCCCTTTTACTAATTCAAAATTAGAGCTCCTCCTTAAATATAAAATGTCCATATATATAAGGGTATCATAAACTCCCTAGAATAACACTTCTCAAACCTGATAAATCCTTATATCCATCCAACTACACCACCCAACCTACATTGGTTATCAATTTTATGCGAAATGGGAAAATTCCCTTCACAAATTCCCAACGCGTTTCCAAAACACAACTCCCAAATCCAAGTGATTTTTTTTAAAATAGGATCCACTACTATCACTCAAGTTCAAAACACCAAGACAATGCTTATTTGATCTTGTATACCTCAAAATATAATTGTGTCACCCTTTAATTCCTTACCCGATCTATAGAACTCCCTAAAATAGGACTTAAATCCAAATGTTAAAATCCGATATAGGATTCCTCCACATATAGAACTATTTAATAAAAAATCCTTCACACATTTCGATATTTCATTGGTTCCATCTTCAATGCACCATAGATGAGAAATATCATTTACTACCAAATTTCATCTTCACTTGCATAATTATGAATCAAAATGAACATTATTCCACCTTTCAAGAACAACCTGAACATGCCGACCCTTCCTAGAAGAGATCCATTCAAATTTGAACTATAACTATGGGTCTATATAGAAATGATGTAACTGATGCATTTTTGGCATCCACTGCTGAAACAAATTTAAAATTCCTAGCGCATAATGACTTTCTTACCAAAATAATCCCAAGATCACCTATACACACTGAGGTCTAAATATGATATCCAATAACATTCCATGGTCAAAACATCGACCAACAACACTATTTACCATTACTTCATCACAGTTATTGCATTATAATGAATCTAAACATGCCTGGATCACACCATTTTGTTTCAATCCCCAAATGACCACTTATACTCCCAAAAAAATCACATATAGGTTAACCTTTGACATCCCCCAAGAAATATTAATTATATCAAAACCACATATGCACCGACATCAGATTCCATCACGACCTTATAAATACATGGTATCATGAATTAATATCCCAATCTAACATGAGGGTCATACATGAAGGTTCTGAACACAGTGGATGAACTCGATTGCGAATGCCGAACTCAACTTTTTTTTCATAATTTATGATTAATACAATATTTACATGATGATAAATGCAGTGAAAAATAAAATGAAATAAAATAATATTGATGAGAGAAAATGACAAAACAAAAGAGAATGATCACCATATATTATTTATAATTCATTTAATCAATTAAAAAATTACCTTACAAGGAATTATTTCTTCATTGATGGATATGAAAATGTTCCTACATCATACCATCATTGATTTGTAGGAACCAAAAATATATTCCCTTTAGTGGTGATACACACATGTTCCACAAACCTCCAAACATCACTGTAAGAATATCCGGGTGCTAGCACAGAAGATCCTAGCACATATGTCATTCTCCTTTGATCACCCTGAGAATCACTTCAAGGAAGTGTTCTCTTTGATCTCTTTATACTTGAGAGTGGTGGAGGATTAGGACCACTCTCAATTATTGATATTGTTCTTAGAGAGTGAGATCTCTAGGGAGTAGATTATCATTGGATCTTATTGTGCACAAAAAATGAATTTTCTCTATGGATAAATAATATAATTGGGTTTATATATCATTAGGGTTAGAAAATAATAATTGTATATGCATCCTTATTATTCTTATTAATAACTAAAAAACCCCATTTCTAGAATAATAATAAAAATATTATTATTTCTTGGAATATTTGAAACTCAGAGAATAAATTAAATATTTTTTATTCAAATAATATTCAATATATATTACTTCTCACTAGACCTTTAAACTTGATCAACCATTACTCCATAATATTTATCGAACCATGAATACTAAAAATTTATTTTGTAAATAAATATCAATTCATTATTCTCTAAAAAATAATTAAATATTATATACACTAAATAAAAAATAAATATTTATTAAATATTCTACTCCCAAAATATTTTCTTGAATAACTAGTGACTAAATATATGAAATCAATAAAACATGAATAATTATTAAACCATGTGTGGGAATAGTATTTATTCATCTTTTAAAATAAGAAATATTTTTATTAATTAACTGAGGTTTTGGATACACTTAGTGTGTAACCCTTTAGGCCTATTTCTCAGTGGAATTAGGTGAAGTAACCGAAAGTCCAAGGTTAGAATCTAGAAACATACCAAAGAACCCATAGATAAATAATTTAATGTCTGAATGACATAAAGCTACATATATATTCTTACCATGTAATATAATACCTCTATCAGAATATCTCTAATCAAGTAGGTTGCATGGTGGTGGAAACAACCTATATGCTCGATGTCACTTTCTTTGAATTTCTAAAAATCAAACTTTCCTAAAGAACACCATGAACATGGATTTGTTTTGGCTATATAATTTACACAAAGGGACTAATATATCAAATTCTATTAAATAACATAATGGAAAAAATCCTTTCACACATTATTCATTAATGAAATATTACTCAGGACACACCCAACATATCCCACCTCATCGTGAACATATGCCATCACAGTTTTCATCAATACATCAAAATACATTACTTATAATAATTGTTAATTATAATATTAAAGTCTAAGGATCAATACACACATCCAAAAATAAGAACATCCAATGAAACATATAAATATGGATTTTCTACTGGCAGGTCTCATTCTCATAATATCCTACACTGGATGTTACCAAGGGAATACACCTTGAGAAGGTGACTCAAAGTCCTATTATTCTCCACACCTAATATTCTATACCATTCTTTTCCCTCAATTTATTTCAAACATATATTGAACATATATTTAAAAATAATGTTGTGGTACTTTTAGGTTCTCATCATAGGAGGGATCTTCTATGACCTTTCAGTGCAATAACTACTCTAAGGACATTATCACATGATATTATATGCATAAGAACAATCATGATATGATAAGGTGTTTATTAATATTAAAAAAATGAATAAATTTTATCATAAATTACATTGAACACTCTTCCAGGGAACCGACCCCAATAGACTCCCACTTGCATTTGAGCCAACTATAAACAACCTTCAATCCACTATCTATCACATGATACTCTTGATTTTATTAAGATATAACTTTAGTCACGG
Organism: Viscum album; assembly: GCA_963277665.1. Classification (NCBI taxonomy): domain Eukaryota; kingdom Viridiplantae; phylum Streptophyta; class Magnoliopsida; order Santalales; family Viscaceae; genus Viscum; species Viscum album. The sequence continues at coordinate 1,034,944,964 of OY728153.1, read as the reverse complement.
GGTCTACAACATTTTATTCCATGGAAACTCTTATTACTTCAAATTCACCCCTATGAGAAAAATAACTCAAGAGGTGACACTTTCAGAGTATGTTCATTTTTCCATTGGTGTGATCATAGATCTTTTGCAAGAGCCACTATTGTAGAATTATCACAATACAATGTGATAGGGTCTTTATTGTTAGAAACTACATCATGATCCTAGAAAACATTTGATATCCATATGGTTTATTTGTATATATTATAATCCTCTATATACTAAGAACTCACTATATAATTAGTGATAAATGGAATCTTTGAACTCTTCCAGCTCATATATCCTCTGTTAATACAAAAATTATATATTTAATATGAATTCAGATCATTTTGATCTATTTGAAATACCACATTAGTATAAACCCTCATGAATAACTCCTAATCTCCTCCATACACTAGAAAAATATTCTTAGTTAATATCATATACTTAAGAAAAACCTTAATTGAAAACTGATTCTATTCTCCAAGATCATTTTGATATCTATCTACCATGCTGAATGTGTAGGAAACATCATGTATGGTACATAACATGGAATACAAGATTGATCATATCACTAAATCATATGAGATATCACTCATTCTATCTTTCACTTTTTGTGTTCGAGGACACATTTTCTTAAAAGATGTATACCATGTGACACTGGAACTAATCCCCTATTAGATTGATCTATAATAAATATATTTAGTATCTAGTCAATATATGAACCATGACTTAGTCCAAGAAACCTCTTAGATCTATCTTGAATGATCTTTTTCCCTAGAATGTAAGTCGCTTCACCTAATTCCTTCATGGATAAACATTTGTCTAACCATTACTTAACTGACTGTAAGAATGGTATGTCATTTCCAATAAGTAACATTTCATCAATATATACTACTAGGATAATTATTAAATTCCCACTAAACTACTTATAAATACATGGATCACATTCATTCTTAATGAAATAAAAATCTTTTATAGATTCATTAAGTTGAATGTTCTATGACCTGGATGCTTGCTTCAATCCATAAATGGATATATGCAAATTGAAAACCCTTTTTTTCATCACTTGGAGTCAAAAACCTTCTGCATTTGTCATATATACATCTACCTAAATATTCCCATTAAGGAAATATGTTCTGACATCCATCTTCAAAATTTCATAGTCATGGTAAGCTACTATAGAAAGATGAATTATGATGGATTTAAACATGGAATCTAGAGAAAAATGTTTCTTCCTAGCCAATGCCTTGATGCTATTTAAACATTTTATACACTATCCTTGCTTTATAGGTATTTACTTTACCTTCCATGTCTAGTTTTCTTTTGAATAACCATTTTCACCCAACAAGATTTACATCAACTGGAGGATATACTAGAACCCAAACTTGGTTCTAATACATGGAATCCATTCCAAAATTCATGTTTTATTTCCATATTGTAGCTTTTGATCTCTCTACTACCTATTTTTAGAAGAAATGTTAATAATTATAAACCAATAACAAGTCACCATCTCTAGCAAATAGAAAACAATATCTCTTTGGTTCTATTACCTCTATAGCCATCCTATGTAGTACTTGTATTTCAATAACTACTACTTCCATGTGGACCTGTGGAATGTTTTCCTATACCAACTCCTATATATCTTAATCATTAACTCCATAAAAGTCAATCTTTCCCCCGCTATTCATTTTGAGGATGTGATCCCTCTAATGAATGATTTCTTGATAGGAAACAATCACTTTCTTGTATGTGGGGTTGTATAGGTAGTATTACTTTGTTTCTTTAGTATACCCAATAAAGATACACTTTCTGCCCCATGATGATAGGTTTTTGCCAAATAATCCCTTCACAAATGACTCATAACACCAAACACATGTATGTGAAAAAACAAGTTTATTTCCACTCTATAGCTCAATGGTAATTCCATTTTACACTTTAATTGGTTCTCAGTTTAATGTGTATACTATGGTTTGTAATGTATTTCCCTAAAAGGATAATGTAATATCTTCATGACTCATTATAGAACTCACCATTACTAGAAATTTAAAATTCCTCCTTTCACTAAAACCATTCCACCATGGTGAGTAAAGTGAAGTTAGTTGAGAAATAATACCAAACTCATGTAAAAATTTGATAAAATACTACTTAATATATTTACCACATTAATCTAATCCTAACTTATTTATCTTCTTTACAAGCTGATTATCTAATTCATTGTTTAATTCATTGAATTTTTCAAATGAATCAGACTTATAACTCATCAAATAGACATATTAATATCTACTCAATTTATCAGTAAAAGTAATGAAGAAAGAATACTCACCTCTAACTTCTATTGGAAATGGTCCACACACATTAATGTGTATCAATCCTAGAAGCTATGTGGACCTTTAATGATGTCCACCAATTGTTGGTTTAGTCATTTTACTTGAAAGAAATAATGAAATATTTCAAGTGGATTTAACTCAAAGGATTCTGAATATCCATCTTGATAGAGCTTTATCAAATGATTCTCATTTACATGACCATGATGGTGATTCCATAGATGGGTGTTATATGATATATGTGAACATGATTCATTATCAATTTCTAATAATTGGTTTTCTAATTTAATACATAAAAACCATTACTTAAATGTTCCACACCATAAAATATGTTGTACTTATAAAAGAAACAACATTTATTAACAAATTTAAAAATAAAACCATATGTATCTAGGTAGGATAAAGAAGTTTTATTCTTGTTAATAGATTCTTCATAATAACAATCACTTAAAACCAATATCATTCCTATTGAAAATGAATGGTGGCAGTATCTAATGGCTAGAGTATTCATCCTCACACCATTGGAAACTGAAAAATATACCTGTCCTCTAGAAATCTTTCATAATCTACATGGTTCATATATTTAGATATAGACATGAGAACCACATGATTTATCTAGTACCAAATGTGTAGATATTGAAATATTACACTTTATAAAAAATTCAGATTTAGCTTCCCCTTACTTCTGGGTGCAGTTCCTCTTCCAATGGCCTTTATTTCCATATGAAAAAAATACTGTTTCTTTTTTCCTTTCTATTCCTACATATATTCCACTTCTTGGAAGGATAGCGCTCATGAGATTCAGACATTTTATGATCCTTTTAACCCTTTTAATTGTTCTTAATTTTCTTATTCACAATAAGGACTACGATTGTTTCATTCCTAATGTCAATTTTCACTTGGAGAATAAGAGTAAGAAGCTCTAAAAGATTATTCTCATTATTACTCATGTTATAATTAATAATAAAACTAGATAAGTTATTGGGTTTTGAGGCAAGTGTGAGATTTTTGCAAAAATAATTTGGGAATTTAATCCCTAAAACATCTAAGCCTTCAATGTATCTAATAAGATTGACTACATAAGGCCCAGCTGGAACTGACTCTCTGAGATTAGTTGTAAATAAGGCATTAGAGATCTCATATATCTCTTATCTCACCTTCTCTTGATAGAGATCCTGAAGGTGAGACATCATGATATAAACATCCATGTCCTTATGTTACTTTATAAGCTCATAGGTCATGGATGATAGCATGAAACATTTAATATCTATAGCATTATTTGAATGTTTCTTGTATAGATACAAATATTCCTCCCTAGCCTCTTTACTAGGCACTTTAGAAATAGGTTATTTTAATAAATACAATTTCATTTCATGGTGTAGGATGATGTGTAAGTGCATTTACCACTCTTAGAAATTTGTTATATTGAGAAGGTTATCTGTCTCAAGTATGGATCTCAATGATATGTTTGAATTTATGTTTATTTCTATTTCTAAAAAATAAGATAAGAATATTTTAAGTACTTTATCTGATAAAATTTTGACAAATAAATATATATTATATTTATTAATCACCCAATATTTTATCAAAACCCAATAGCCCTCACCAAAAGGTTTGGAATATAATATTTCTTGGAAATTCTAGTGGAAAGGGTCTATATTCCCCTTATCATCACCCAGACATTTTATGGTCAAGAAATTTAAAGGGTTTTAAGCAGTCATTACAAATTCCAACTACATTAACTAATTATTTCTTGAACTATTGAGTGGAATCCCCAAGACTAAAATCCTTAAATTGGATTTCCTCAACCATCACCTCTCAGTTACACCAATTCCTTATTTGGATTCAACCCTTGATGTGAACTAAGTTAATCCAACCCAAAACTTCAGGTTATAATTTCCTAATATTTGAAAGAACCCCAACTTTGTCTAGTTAATCACTTTGAACTATGTTTCAATTTTAACTTAAGCAGTGGAATGCTATACTGACTTAATATATAAAATTGAGGGATTTTATCTTTATACATAAATTTAAAATTATTATCTTTATGACATGTTTGTTAATATTAATTGGATTTACTTAAGTGATTAACCATGCATACGATGGTTTATTTTAGTTCAATCTTTCATTTTTGTTAACTCATCAATTCATTTGATCATGAAATAATGAAATAACTATGAAACTTGATAGTTATAACATAATAAATTGGTACGATCATGAGATTTTACTAATGGTTAGTTTATCTGGAGGATGATAAACTAAACATATACCTAGGGGAAAAACACCTTAAACCATTTATGGTTCATGTTATAACTTTACACCTATCCACCAAGGTATCTTTATTATATTGGTTTCACCTTGGTTCTAAAACTGAATCGCCACCACTAGCTTGGGATATCCATACATTACACATGATTTTACTCACATGCATGTGAGGGGAACCAAAGGATTGTATACAAGGTTTATATAAAAGAAACCATGGCAACACATGTCCTTACATAATGGGAGGTTGGATGAAACACATTCCAAAAAATTAATTTAATAATAAATTAAAAGAAATAAATCCCATATAGAGGTTGGGTCTACACTCATGATCGTCCAAATACATGCAACAAATTATGAATTTAATAAAATTATCACTCAATTATAATCATTATTATTTAAGATAAATCATTCTTGAATAAATTAATTATCTTATTTAATTAATCAATTATTTTATCTCTGTTCTCATCCAAATTTTCGTGAGATTCTCATCCATCATAATTTTTAAAAAATTAATTTCTAATTCTCTGTAATTTGGAAAAAGTACACGGTGTATACATTTAAGCTACACATAATGTAATATTCTCACCATTAGTCAACAAAACATTGCTAGGGACTCAGCATGTAACAATGCCATGGAAAATATTGGAGTACACGACATGTACATTGGATACATGGTGTGTGGACTCTGAGTTACATGATCACCAATCATATATTCCATATAATAAGATGCACTACCTATTTGTGACCAAAGGACTACACATTGTGTATGAAAGTTACATAGCATGTACTCCAGCTAACTATGTGTCAGGATGGCTTTGTCAACATGTAGTGTGTAATTAAATACATTTCATGTAATAAATGCACATGACTTGAATTAATTATGAATTAATTCAGGGTGTATTAATCATGTTTACATGATGTGTATCTTCGAGTTACATGGAGTGTACTCTTGTACTGTCCAACCAGATTCCTAGACACCTCTAGATGAGTTCTTTGAATTTATTTCACTCATAAAATTAATATATTTGATTATATTTATGAGAAAAAAGAAGAAAGAAAGCATATCTCATGATTCATATGAAAGAAATATTAAATTGGAATTGAAAACTAATAAAAATGCATAAATAAATCAATGATGTTTAAATAAATATAAATAATTATAAAACCACTCTGATACCACATAAAGGTTCTGGATATAGTGGAAATACTAGACCAAGCATGCCCAACTTCGATTTTTATCATAATTGATTATTAACCTAATATTTACATGACAATAAACACCATGATCAATAGAATAAAAAAATAACATTGATGAGAGAAGACAACAGAACCAAATCACATGATCACCACATATTATTTATAATTAATTTATGAAATTAAAGAATTACATTATAAAGAATTATTTATTCATTTATGGATCTAAAAATGTATCTATTTTTTACCGTCACTGCAATATAGGAATCAAGAATAGATTTATTTTAGCGGTGATCCAAATGCATTTCACTATGAATTCAACCATATGAGTATTTGGGTGCTATCATAGCAGATTCTAATGCATATGTTGTTCACCTTTGATCACCCTAACAATTCCATCAAATAAGGGTTCTCTTTAATCTATATATACTTTAGAGTGTGGAGGGGGATGTATTTACATTCATGAGAGAGTTTTTGGAGTGGGAGATATCTAGGGATTTGAGTGGATTCCCTCCAAATCTTATTGTGAAAAAAATATATTTGGAGAAATAATATACCACACTCGATACTAAAAAGGTCATAAACCAAGATAATATTCCTGAAATTCCAATAAGTCTCCACTTTTGATAGTTTGTATCATTTGTTTTCCTCAAATTATTTCATCTGGATATATAATATATATTTAAGAATACTATCATGGCACTCCTAGGTTCTCATCACAGTGGGTAACTGCTTGACCTTTCAGTGTGAAAGCTACTATTAGGACATTATCACTTGATTTTTTATGTATAAGAAAAATCATGATGTGATAATATGTTTATTAATATTAAAAAAATAAATATAGTTTACTACAAAGTACAAAGAAGTTGGTTCTAGGGCACCAAGTCCAATAATACACCAATGACTGGTATGGTGCTTCCCATTGTAGGAGTGTCCTTATCATTGTTCCACTAGGTAAAAACCATGATCTCATATCCCATATCATTTACATTACTAAAAAAATGGTCACACATAACCAAACCACTCACACCTGAGTAATAAGATGAAATACTAAAAGGTATCCCATTTTTGGCTCATAAGAACATCAATATCAATATTCACTGAAACTGAGTCACAATGAAGGATATGCACTCAATAAACAAATAGTTCTCTCCCCACCATATGGCTTCACCCATACCAATACTAGAGTATACTTTTAATGAGTTCCACCACCAAGGATCATGTGATTCTTCTTCTAAGGGTGAGTCATCTACGAAACATGACACTCACATTAGGGTCAATCTTAGATCGATCATGCCATGAAATATTGATACATCCACAAATATAATCCATTTCAAATGTAACCTCACAATATCTATCATATTTCCCATGTCATAAACCCATAATCATCCACTAATTTATAGTTACCTATCTCTATGAGAAACCACTGACTGTAGCTCTCCATATCTTCACAACTCTTCCAAAAAGTAGTTTTGAATCAAAATATCATTACGGCACTACCACTATTACGTCACATGTGAATTTACAAAATATAAATAATATTTCAACAAAAATGCACATTTATTTCTCTTCCGATCCAAGCCTAATAGGTCTTGTACACACTATATTGATTCCATAGTAAGCTATCCGTTTCTCACTCCCACACCATACAATATTATCAAGGCTTAGGAGTCACATGCACCATAGTGACCAATTCATATAACCTAAATCCTCACCCATTAGTCCAGAATTTGTGATCGTATCCTCTAATTACCAAACAATAATAGAGAATGCCTATTTCTTATTGATCTAACAAACTAGAGGCATCCCATATTCCCTCTCAGAAAAGGACAAATAAATTGCACATGTTAAGGCTAAGAACACAACCAACCATCATCCTAGTGATGTTTCAAGGATTCAAACTTTCTTACCAATATAGAAACTATATAACAAAACTAAATCTATTTATATCATGTTTAGAAAAATGAATAATCCTACCCTTTTAAACCTTACTAGAGAAAAACCACCAATGCTACAGGTACTTCACTGTAACTACGCCAAAAATTGGTTGCACCAAACAAGTTCTGATTTTGTAAACTGAAAAATTTACCCATTCCTAACATATCTGAATTCATTCAAAAGAGGAGTCTAACCCTCCTCATGGTCTACCATAGGCATCTCTAGGAAATGTATCATTAAAACTCTAAGTCACATCCGAAAGGTCACTAGGTTCTCCCACCTAGTCTATTAACCATGTTTTCACTAAATCCATAACTCATGAAAGGGAAATTTCTCCAACTTCAAGTTTACATGACATACAATATGCTAAGAAACCCCTATAGGGTCTTTGGACAATCTAAAGTTTAAATTATCCAACCCATATCTAGGTTATACATAAACCACAAGACATGACATGCCATAGCTAGAGACCACAACTCACCAAAACCTCAAAAGTTCAAAGATTAATCCAAGGATACAATAGGTATAACATTCAGTATGAAACAAACCACACATCAAACGAGAAATTTCCAAAAAGGTTTCTATCTCTCTAGACCTTGACTATCATAAAAACATGGTCATAATTGTACACCCAAGGTCCACATTCCGAAAAATGGTCTATCTCAACACACAAACATAAGAGATCATAACCCATACACTCTTAGAAACCCCTAACTAACCATCTACAAGGTTAATAAATGTATACAAGAGTTACAATACCATAATTATGGGGTTCACACACTATTTTTAATTTATGGGAATTACCCTTACCATAAAACTATAAAAACCACTTTTAAATTAGATTTACATTTCTTTTATTTTGAAAACCCACATATCAAAACTTTATAATTTCAAAAGTTTCTAAAACAGGCACCAATTTACAAAACTCACATTTGAAACATTAACATTTTATAAGGCCCACATTTTTAATTTCCAAAACCTATAGGATTCACAAGTATACTTTTATCATTTCATATAATTTAAACTAAAATGCATTCCATGGTTGGAGTGTTGCATAGTTTCTTCTAAATCGTGCTCACCAAAGCATGAACCTAAGAAATAAAACTCCCAAACCCTCCAAAATTCAATCTAAAACCCCCTATACTTATCAAAGACATTGATGCGCCTCCTAGACCCCAACCCACACCCAAAAATTCTCATTAAGATGTTTTAACTCTTGAATTTTTGATTTGAAACTCAATTAGAAAAATGGCCAATCCACTAATTCAAAATTTGAGATCTTAATTAATTTTTAAATTCCCATATGGAGAAAAAAATTAAAAACACCCCACCATAGAATTTATTTTCCATGATAAGTTCTTCTGGCTATCCAACTACACCACCCAACCTATGTTGATTATAAATTTGATACCAAACCACCGGTTTCCCTTCCAAAAATCCCAGCATAATTCCAAAATGAAACTCCCAAAACCAAGCACTATGTTTTTTAAAATACAATCCACTACTATCAATAATGTTCAAAACAATAATACCACACTTATTTAAGACCATATAACTTGAAAAGAAAACCGTTTCTCATTTAATTCATTACTGATTCTATGGATATCTTCACTATAGGACTTAACTCGTGAAGTTAAAATATGATCCACTATGCTTCCACCAATAAAAATACTTATTGAAACACCCTTCATACATTTAAAAATCACACCTAGTGCTGAATATAATGCACCACACCCAACCACACATGATAATTCCATTTTTCAGTTGGATTTCATCTTTGCTTCCAAAATTCTAACCTGAAATGGTCATGCCCGCGTTCAATCACAACTCGAACATGACGACCTTTCCTTGAAAAGATATAGCCAACATTGAACCATACACATCAATTTTCTTCCAAACAATGTAACTAATATATTTCCAACCCACCACATCTAATTACAAAAAATTTCAATACTTAGGCATTCTTGGGCTGACCTATCTCAATAATTCTCTATTTCCACTATTAACACACATTTAGAATCCCAATATAATGATATCTTGATCACCAAAGGCATCCCATGATCATATTGAAACATCTAGGTCTAACTCTAACCTCTAGTGTCATTCCATGATCAAAACATTGACCACCTTCACTATTCACTATGCCTTTACTCTAGTGATAGCATGCCATTGAACTAAAACACACCTAGATCACACCATTTCATTATGATCTAAAAATGAATTCTTAGACTCCTACAAGTATCACATAGAGGTTAGTATTTGACAATCCCCCATGAATCCATATTAAGTAAAAACCACATACACACTAGTATCTGGTTCCATCATGAATATCCTAATACCTGGACCTATATATAAATGACCCTTTCTAACATGAGGGTCATACACTCACAACTAAAATGACACTCACCACCTTAGGTGAGTCCTTGTTGTTGTTACACTAGGATAAAACCCTAATCTCATGGCCCATTTCATGTCCTTTACTGAACACAATGGTTAGATGTGGTCATCCCACTTACACTCAAGAACTAAGATAAAATACCTAAAGGTTACCCATTTCTAGATAATAAGAATATCATCACCAGTATTCACCAAAAACCAAGTCACAATAAGGGTCATTCCCTCACTTGTCCAATGGTTATCTCCCCTCTATAAGGATTCACCTATACTTCCCCTAGATCATAGCTTGAATGAGTTCCACTATAAAGGATCATGTGAAACTCATTAAGAGTGTGAACCATACACCAAAACTCAACACCTATATTAGGTTCAAACTTGGATCTATCAAAACTTGACATCTAGATCAATCTACAAACATCATTCCTCACCACTAAGGCCTCATAACATTTACCAACAACCTTTGATCAATATACCACAATCATCCACCAATTTACAGTTACCCTGATCTAAGAGAACCACAAAAAAACTCTCCATGGATCTATGAATCTTATAAAAAGAAGTCCTGAATAAAAATCTATTTATGTCAATACTTCCATTACATCACTTTCACATTTCCAAAATCCAATCAATATTTCAATGGAACAACACACAAATCACTCTACTAATCCATGTCCAATAGGTCTTATGCACACCACCTCAATTATACAATAATCCAACATGTTCACACTCTTATATAACCTAATATTTTCAAGACTTAGGAGTCACATTCTCTATGGAGAATATTTAGAAAAACCTAACTTCTTTCCCATGATTCGAGCATCATTGATCCCAGGCTCATGCTCCCAATCAAAAACAGAACATGCCTATTGTATTCTACTCTAACTAACCAGAGGCATCCTATATTCCCAATTAAAAAAAGGAATACATATTACACATGTCAAGGCTAAGAACACATCTAAATTTCATCCTTGTGACATTTTAAGGATTCTAAACCACAAAAACAAGTTGCCACTACATACCAAAAGAACATCCATAACTGATTGGATCAGGTATATAAAGGATCCTTCCATTCAAAATTGGCCTAAACACAAGGCACTGACACTATGGGTGCTTAAATACAACTACACCAAAAATTATCATCACCAAACATGAATCAATTGCATATACCAAAGTATTTACCCATTTCACACATATCTAAAGGAATTCACAAGAATGGGATAACTATCCTCACATGTTACCCCTAGGTATCTCTAGGCAAGGTCTTACTAAAACATTGAGTCACATATGAATGGTCACTAGGCCCTCCCACCCAATCCATCAACCAAGGTTTCACTAAAGCCACGTATCATGGGATGAAACTCACTCACACATCAACGTTACATAGTATCCAACATGCCATGACAATACTCCAGGGTCCTCACACATGACTATGTATAATCGATCCAACCCACTTCCGGGTCAAGCATAAACCACAATACATGACAAGATTACACTAACCCCCAAAGTCAAAGCTCAATACAATGATGCAACATTCATAACATTAACTATACAACACAACACACATCATGACATGATTTTCAAACTAGGTTCTATCTCACTATCACATGACCTTCCTCAAGATTTGTTCATCACTATACACCCAAGGTCCACCTTTCCCAAAAGGATTTATCTCAACTCCTAGACATGATCTCATAACCCGTGAACTCTAAGTAACCCCCAAAACACATCTTCAATGTTAATCCATGTATATAAGTGATTCAACATCATAATTATAGGGTTTACATACTTTTTTTATTTTAATGGAATTCTCATTACCACAAAACCATAAAAACCTATTTTAAACTAGATTTACATTTAACTTATTTCAAAAACCTACATTTCAAAAAATTTCAATTTTAAAGGGTTTCCAAAATAGAACATTACTTTTAAAAAATAAAATTTCAATATTTATAAATTTATGAGGACCACATTTTAAATTTCTCAAACCCATAAGATTCACAAGTAAGCATTCATCATTTCATAGGATTTATATTCATACTTTCCTATATTCACCTAAATTTTCACGTTCTAAGGTTTGGTTAAATAGAATGCCATTCACAATATTTTAGGGGAAAACCTTATAGGTTTCTTACGATACTCTATTTAACCAATACCATAATTTAATAACCATTTATATCTGACTTTAGGTTAAGGGATCATCTATATAATTGGCCAAGTAAGATTCCACTATATCCATATATGAAAAAATACCATATACAATTCTAATAAAAATTTAAATGTCAAACAACCTTTTCAGTTGGTAGTCATAATCAATGGTAGATATAAATAAGATAAATATAATCATAGGATGATATAAATCACATGAATCATATATTTGACATTTTAATCCTATGTCCTTAGCATGATACATGTCATGTGAATCCCTATATCCATGAAATGATGAATGAATGTAACCACACCATCTTTCTATATCAGTCCAAGAGTATAAACCCCATCAAAAAATAAAATCATAAACATTGTACCTCACTCAAGTTGAAAATAAAAAACAATTTTAATAATATAAATTCATGAATAACAAATTCGATCACAAAAAACTTGGGGTTTCCCCATGCATGGGTTGGTTACTCCAAAGAATGAGCTCATTACCAATACCTTATAATTTTCTAGTATCTTTCCTATCATTCCCAAATAATAATAATAAAATAAAACATCTATGATACCACTTTGAAACATTCCACCATCTTGGACTAGTGGAACGCTACAAGGCCTCAGGTGTTCCTCCCCATATGATAGAGGATTATAACTAGAAGAGAGGATCTATAAGGGTTATGGGGAGATTATACCCTCTGTTCAGAGTCGCAATATTTGTATAAGTAATAAAAATTCATATAGAACATTCCAAATAACTATCACAATAATAACATGTCAAGTGCTAGTAATAAATTCAATAATTAAATACTTTAATATGAAATATACCACACATTACATAATAGACCCCCATGGGTGGATCACACTTGTTGAATAATAGATTATAAAATAAAATTGAATCTAAACTCCACCACAAGCTAATTCCAAGTCCCACCCAGTCTCATCCTCCATATCCAACTCCGAGCGTGTCAAGCCTAATTAAATAAATCAACCATAATGGACGCTTTCCACCACCATAATCTAAAAATATATAGCCATTTTCTTGAGTACAAATTTTTTTTGGTGGAATTAGAAATGTGTGAGTAAAAATTAGTAGGACACCACCAATGGTTTCCCAAAAATAACCTATAACAACCTTGTTTTTTATTACACACTTAAACCTGATTTATTACATAAAATCTTCACTTGATACAACATAGAAGATTGAAAAGTATAGTGTCTTAGGGGCTTAGGAACATTACATAATATCTTAGAATATAAAACACACAATATATTTATTGAAAACTTCATTTACATGACCACTACATTCCCTCATACTTAGCATTTCATGAGATAACATGAGGATATGCATAAGAAAAGGGTGAGCTATAAAGCCCAGTAAGGGAATAAACATGTAATAACACGATGAATACAATACATGTTCGAAAATAATCATATAAATATACCACAAGAGAAACATGAACATAAAGGAATGATAAAGCATGATAATCATAACACGAAAATGTGGCAACAACACATAACATAGAATTTGCATGAGCCAAGGCTCATTTCACATGGAGCATGAGTAAAACCTAATTGCACATTAAGCATGAATAAAACCTCATTGCACTTGAATTAACATAAGTCAACAACCATTTCACACGATGTATCATTATACTATACTTTACTCAATGTATTGGAGCGCTATCAGGGAACACCATTCTTAAACATTTCATTTAATCTATAAGTGTGCCACATGGATCATATAACATGGAATCAATCAACATCATAAGTTATTACACGATTAAGTAATGTGGAATAAATGCATGAAAGTACCACTCAAAATATATATGTTCATAAAGGTGAATACCCTTGATAGAGACATGGGTATGGTATTCACTACACAATGATCTTGGCTTGAAAAAACGTGGTGCAATTTCAACACCATAACAGCGTGACATAAGGATTCATGAAAATGGTTGATGAGAGAGAAAATACTGTCTCAGAATATGTACATGAAATAGACAGATTTCATGCCAAATAGATACATGTTTCAACAAATGTAATGGAATTTAGATTCATAATACAAAATAATTATTTGGATGTAAAAGAGGAGAGAGAAATCCCTCACAAAATTTCAGCGTGGTAATGAGTGTATATGGGAGGAATTAATGAGAGAGAAAGGGGTATCCATTCATCAAAACATAAATAGGGAAGTATGGGGGAGGTGAAAAATCATACCCCAACATTTGTAATTGAAAACAAAAGGGCATAACAACTTAAAGAAAATTGGACAAATATTATAAAGGAAGAAATACCTTACTTGGAAGTGTGATCCCAAAGGATTGGGAGAGGCTTGAGAGAGGATTCTTGGGAGCTTGGGGCACCTTGGGAGGATTATAGAGAAATTAGGTAAGGGGTTGGTCAAAATCCAAAGGATTTGATTGAAGAGTAAGTGGGATCTTGGTTGGGTTTATATAGGAAATGAGATAGAATTCTTTATTATTTAGGTTTGGGATACCTCACATTAAACTAATCAAAACCACAAACCATCCCATGGTTTTTGCCCATGGTTTTTTCCAAAGGGGTTCAGAAAACAATATTTTATATGTCTAATGGCCGAAATTCTTAAAATAATAGGGTTGATTATGTGGAGGTGAGTCACACTCTCAAGGAAAACAATTTAAAAATACAAAATGTTTTATAAGTCTCGAAGGGTCCACAAAAGATTTGTAAAATAAATCAAAAAAATATAAAATCACATTATTTTAATTATTAACCATGTATTGGACGGACATAATGTTTATAGTATTTTATTACATCACTATTGGGTAATTATGATGTCATAAAACATATTATATATTTAAACGGTATTTATTTTTTACCCAAAAATTTGACTGTCTCAGAAAATTATGAAAAATTCACCGTTGGATAATTTCAACGTCCTGATTCCAAAAATAATATTCATTTTATCTAAATAATTTTATAAATATGTGAATGTTTAGTTTTAAAATAAAAACTGACATTTACCAAAAATTCATGGGTTTTGACAAAAACAATTTTCAAACCTTAATAAAAATTACAATTGCATTCATAAAATTATACGATCATTTATATTTAATAAAAAGTAATTTAATAATAATATTTTATTAAAATATTATTTAATTCTAAAATCTATTAATTCATCAAAATTGATTTCTTAGTCGTATATTAACTAAAAATACAATTTGTTCTTTGAAAACTATTTACAAAGTAACAATAATAAAATGTATGCACATTATTTATACCAAAAATAATGTACATAGTCATAGTGCTAGGGTATTGTAACATAACCCCTTATAACACCTGCATAATACCAAAGGGTAAGGTGTGCGATGGTGATAGACTCTTTGGGTGGCTCAGATAACATTGCTCGGGTGGTAATCTCAATTAACTTCCACTTCTCCCGTAGTTGGTTCTGCTCAAGATTAACGTGTTCAAGATCAGCTTAGGACTAGTCAAGTGCGAAGCCCAATGAAGCCACCTCCTTTCTGAGCTCCAAAAAATGGGATTCGTACGAGACAAGTCTACTAAATGATGCCATAACTTCCTTTGTCTAAGTAATTTAGATTTTTTAAAGCCCTATATTTATACTAATCATGTGATCACTCTTCAACGACTATATTAGCAATAGTCAGAATTCATAACGGTATTTCAAAATCCAAAAACATAAAACCAATGAAGTTTACATTTTATATAACCATAATAATACATTTTATTAGATCAAGAATAATTTTCATTAATGAATGTTTGTGTCGTTACAATCTTCCCCCCTTAAGAAATTTATCCCTCAAAATTTCCTTTTCCCACACTAAAATAGGTGTGAGTAACTTTGCTTCATCACTTCCTCCAATTCACATGCCACTTCTTAAAACTTGTGGTTTCAACACAACACCTTGACGAGGGGAATTGTCTTATTTCATAGAACTTTTCCTCTACGATCTAAGATCTTCACTGGTTTCTCCTCATAAGAAAGATCATCCTCTAGCTGTACTACCTATGAAGAGAGTAAATGTGAAGGGTCTGTTATGTACTTCCTTAGGAGGGATACATGAAATACATTATTTACTTTGTCTATGGTAGGTAGAAGTGCTAGTCGATAGGCCACATACCCAACACGATCAAGAATCTTTAAGGGGCCTATGTACCTAGAACTTAACATACCTTTCTTCCAAACCTCATAAACTTCTTCCAAGGAGATATACATAGAAATACCATGTCTCCAACTTTAAACTCAAGGTATCATCGACGGTTATCTGCATAACTCTTCTGTCGACTCTGGGATTCCTTGATATGCTGCTGAATGGTTTTCACCTTCTCCACCATTTGTTTGACCATTTCTAGTCCTAGAATTTTACGCTCACCGACTTCATCCCAACATGATGGTTTTCTGCACCTATTCTCATATAGGGATTCATAAGGTTCTAGTCAGATGCTTGAGTGGAAATTGTTATTGTAGGATAATTCAACCAGTGGAAGATGTTGGTCCCACCCTCTTTTTAAGTCCATAGAACACGTTCTCAACATTTCCTCAAGTGTTTGGATAGTCTTCTTGGATTGGAAATCAGTTTGAGGATAATAATCCATACTGAAGTTCAGCTCAGTATCTAGAGCACGTTGAAGACTCTTCTAAAACATAGAGGTGAATCTTGGATCTCGATCGGATACAATAGATTGTGGTACTCCATGCAGCCTTAACACTTCCCTGATATATATCCGTGCCAGATGATCCAATGAGAAATCCTCTTGAATTGCAATGAAGTGAGTAGAATTTTTAAGATGATCCACAACAACCCAAATTGCATTGTTTCCTTTGGATGTCTTTGGATGTCTGGTGACAAAGTCCGTGGTGATGTTCTCCCATTTCCATGATGGTATGGGCAATGGTTGCATCATCCCCTTAGACTTATACCTGTCTACCTTCACTTACTAACACACTAGGCACTTTGATGTATTATCATTGATCTCCTTATTCATATCATACCACAAATAATGCTATCAGAGATCTCGATACATCTTTGTGTTTTCTGGGTGAATATATAAATTTGAACTATGCGCATCATCCAAAAGTTCCTTCTTTAGCTTCAGACTTGATGGAACACATAGTCTTTTTCCAAGTCTCACAATTCCTTCTTCATTAAAATTGAACTCCAAGGATTTCCCTCTTCTGATAGCTTCCACTTTCTTCTGAATTCTCACATCATCCTTTTGTGCATTCTATAACCATTCAAAAAGAGACAATTAAGCAATAATTTGTGAAAGGATTGATGATGTTACCTTATTTATGATTCCCATGTCCATCTTTATCATGTTTAAGAAGATTGGATCCTTCTCAATTGTCATCAATGATAGAATTGCTGGGTCCTTTCTAATTAGAGCATCCTCCACCTTGTTCACTTTCCTAGGGTGGTAATGGATTGAGCAGTCATATTCTTTGACCAGATCTAACCATCTTCATTGGCATATGTTCAAATCTTTCTATGTGAATATATACTTGAGGCTTTTGTGGTCTATATATATTTCACACTTCTCTCCAAAGAGATAATGCTACCAAATTTTTAATGCGAATATCACCGCAGCCAACTCTAGTTCTTGTGTTGTATAAATTTTCTCATGAAATTTCAATATCCTTGAAGCATAGGCAATAAATTTGTCATTTTTCATCAACACACATCCCAGACCCTTCTTCGAATCATCACTGAATACCATGAAAAGTTCTCCACTTGTGGTTAAAGTGATCACGAGCATAGTGATAAGCCTCCTTTTTAACTCTTTTAAGATTTCTTCACATTAATAACTCCAAGAAAACTTTAATCCATTCTGAGTTATCTTGGTAAGAGGGTTGGAAAATCGTGAAACATTTATCACAAGTCGTCGATAATATTCTGCTAACCCCATGAATCTATGGATATTCATTACTAATGTTGGCCTTGGCCATCCCAAAATTGCATCTATTTTGAAGGGATCCACAAATATCCAATTGCTTGTGATTATATGGCCCAAGAATGAGACCTCCTTCAACCAGAACTCACACTTATTGTACTTTGCATAGAGATTCTCCTTCCACAAGGTCTATTTTACAGTTCTTAGATACTCCTCATGATCCTTCTTAGTTTTGGAGTATATTAGAATATCATCTATAAAGACTACCAAAAATTTGTTGAGGTAATCCCTAAAGACTATATTCATCAATTACATGAATATTTCTGGAGCACTAGTGAGTCTGAAAGGCATTACTATGAATTCATATTGCCCGTATATTTTACAAAAAGAAGACTTGGGGATATCTTCCTTCTTCACCCTTACTTGATAATATCCTGACTGCCAATCCACCTTGGAGATGTATTGTGTTCCATGAATCTAATCGAACAAGTCATTTATTCATGGAAGAGGATACTTGTTCTTTATCGTGATTTTTTTAATTTCATAATAATCGATGAAAAGGAAAATTGACCCATCTTTCTTCCTGATGAAGAGGACTGGTGCACCCCATGGTGAAGCACTTGGGCATATAAACCCTTTATCCAGATTCTCTAATAGTTGTTTCTTCAGCTCCTCAAGCTCCACAAAAACCATTCTATATGAAGTCTTGGATATTGGCAACACCCCAGGTATATGATCAATTGATAATTCAACATCTATTCTAGGAGGAAGACCAGACAATTCCTTGGGAAACACTTTAGCACATTCCCTCACAATAGGCATGTATTCAAGGATGGTTGCCTTCTTAGACTCAATCATCTGAGCTAGATACACATTCTCATAGGGAAATAATATCAACACTTGAGATGATGGATCTAAAGAATATTCATCTTCCTCCTTGCACTTGTATAGAATAAGGGGTTGATTCTCCACATAGAGAGTTATTTCCCTCTCACAACAATTTATGTTGGATCTATATATGGAAAGTCAATCCATGCCAAAAACTGCATCAAATTATACCATAGGGAGTATGACGAGGTTCGATGGGAAATTCAATCCACATATTATGACAGGGGAGGAGTTATATTCAGGGGATGCAATGATTGCCCCATTTTCCGTACTCACCGACATATTTAATTCCATGATTTGTGGTGGTGCTGTGATTGTTCTACTAAACATTTGGGATATAAAAGAATGCGTAGAACCTGAATAAAAAAAGGAAGTTCTATATTCTTGAATGAATAACTAGAGTACCTGTCACCACTTCATTGTCGGGGTTCACTTCGGCATTAGTGATGGAAAAAGCTCTCCCTTGCTACCTTGGAGGTTGTGGGTTGCCTCAAAAAACCCTTGGCTTAGGGAATTGATTTGAAAGATGCACTAGTTTTTTAAATTTGTAGAAATGAACAATGCATTGAGGTTCGAACAGAGTGTTCCTCTCCTCTATTGCAGTTGTGGGTTTTTCTTTTTAGAAGTTAACAGCCAGGTTCCCTTCTCTTCCACACCTAAAGCATTTCCTTATCCCCTTCAGGAAATTTCCGCGGTGCTTCTTTCTATACCATTGGAAAGTGGGGTGTTGGATCTTCTTAGCATCATTGGATTTATCCATTGTACCACTAGAATTAAAGTCCATCTTACGCTTATTATCCCCATAATACCCCTGAGATTCTCCGATCTTTATTTCGACCTTGAGGGCACATCAGACAATTTCCTCATAGCTATCGAAGTCATGGATCGCCAGCGCTTTCCGTAGGCTCGGTTTAGGCCCACCAAAGATGCAGTAAACCTTGAATTCGGGGGTAACATCAAAGACCGAGGCATATCATGCAAGACTTTTGAATTTTTCCTTGTACGCTCTGATAGATTCATCGTCTTATTGATTGAGGGAAGAAAAGTTCCTTTCTATCTTAATTCAGAGGGTGCATGGAAAATATTTATCAAAAAACATCTTCCAGAAATCCTTCCATTCCAATGCCTTTATCTCTTACCCAGGCTTCATATTTTTGATCAACGCCCACCATTGATCGGCTTCACCTTCCATACGATAAGCATCCAGAAGAACCTTCTCTTGTTCGGAATATTGAATGATGGAGATGATATTTTCAATGGAGTTGATCTATTGTTCGGCGATTGAGGGATTAGACGATCTATTAAAAGTAGGAGGCCTTTGTCTCTAAATCTCTCGATAGTGACTTGTTCTTTCTTGGGGGGGGGGGGGTTGAACATTATTCTTGACCCATGTTTCTATTCAAAGCTCGAGTTAACTGAGAGAGAAGAGTGAAAAAGTTCATGATTACCGCTCCCATTGGATTGGGAATCTCATTTTCATAGTCATCACATTGATCTTCACATCAATTTTTGGCCTGAGTCCTCCTATTATCGGCCATTGGCTGGAATAAAAGGAAAGTTAGGGGTAACACATAATGGGTAATCCAATGAAAAAACTGATGACTTATAAATAACTTTTATTTCCTTAACTTATGAATCCATAGGACTGAATCTATGCTATCCATGATCTACTTTCTAACATATATTCTTAGGGGAATTTTTTTAATTCACTTAATAAGGGTTCATTCTAAGCTTGTTTATTTACTAAAGCATATCCCCCAGGAGTGTCGTAACCAAGAGTGCAGCAAGTCCCGTTGTCATGCACCCGTTATGTAACACCCCGAACCCTCTAGAACGGATCCGGTGCATTACTTGTTATATTAGAAATGGTTAGAAGGAATTAAAATCTTGAAGGAATGATCATTTTAGTAGTCTTGAAGAAACTAGATACATAAATGTAACTCAAATTACATTGGAGAAGGTTATAAAATACAATACATAACAAAAACTAAAAACTGTATCCACAGGAACTCAATAAATGATCTCCTATTAATCACCTGTTGAAGGTAGACAATTAAAGGGGTGAGCTCAAACGCTCAGTAAGGGTTACAAATAGCAGAATCATGAATCAATAATAACAGAATCATAAACAAATATGGCATGTTGAATAAATGAAAAACACACACCATTAATAAACTGAGAAAGGGCCTACATACATAGATTTTATCATAGTGAAAAACTCATGGATAGTAATAACAGATAATGAATAAAGAGAATTCTTATTAAGTGTATGTCATATATCTGGCACATGAAACCATAATACTATTAAAATTGTTTAGTTCTGTGGGTAGAAACTCGTCTGATTTTTGGAAACAAACTTGAAGGGTTTGTTGCCAACTAATTTGACTCATGAGACCTACCGATGCATTGAGGGGATATAGAGTTCCCTTCCCACCACTTTATTTCCAAATCATTATTTATACATTGATTCAATACAAGATAAATATGCCTTTTCAATATCCTTATAGAGTAGTGTATATAGATTCATCAATATTTCCATAATTAAAATAACTTTCCAAATAAACACCGTATGTAAAATGTTATATGGTTTAGAAAAAAACATATCCATGATATGAGATTATGGATATCTTATATAAATATAATTTCATATGAAAAGTGATCTCAAATGGGCCATAGGTACACCACATAAGGATTATTAGGTGCACCACACAAAGTTAGTCACAACAAAATAATAGTTGAGACAAAGTCTCTTACCACAATGTAATCGGTCGAATCATATGAACAGAACTTAATAAACCTCCAATGAATCATTGAATAACATGAATATAAAGAGGATAATGTTATTATATATAAAATGGAAGTACACATATACCACATAAAAGAAATAAGTGGGGAACAATGAAAAATCTCACAGAAATGAAAATGAGATGAGAAACCCCTTACCTTATGCTCGAGTGTGTTATTAGTTTGCTTTAATGACCTGAATAACAAAATTTAGCTTCATTAATTAATAACTCCATAAAATCCTATACATTTAATTGATTTATTATAACCATATTAGGTTCATTCAAGGCCCTTTTATGGTTTTAAGAGGTTCAATTTTCCTGTTTTGGAAGCATTTTCTTCATTAGTTTTCATGTTTCGTTTACTTGTTTTCATGAAAGGAAGTTCATTTTAAATGTGGTTAAACATCCATAATAGTTAATATATCTTATTAATGATATTAAGGATATATAAGTTATTTTGTTTTATATACCATGATGATTATTCATTAGTTAAAAGTTTATTACAAATATTCGGATTAACTTGGACGTTTTTTTCATAATGAACTTGTTTTGTATTATTATCTTATATTATGAGGGTCTAGGGATTACAGAACATCAATGAGATTAAATAAATATATTATTATCTGTTTAAACCATTAAAATGGTTTTAGGACCAGTAATGAAGGATAAATTTAAGAACGAAACTCCGCCGTCCACAAAGGTTGTAAATTTGAACCTCATGGACGTTGATTTCGTTTATAAAAATAAAAGGGAGGGAGTAAGGATATTGATGATAGTTCTTCCATTAACATGATATAATTATATTATATAGATTATACTGGAGTTTATAATGGTCATTTTGAAGGAGGATGTGAGGAGAGAAAATAAAAGAGATGAACATAAAAATAAAAGAAAATGTGAGAGATCCCTTATGAAGATTCACCAGCCTAATGACATCGCTTAAAATTTCATAAAATGAAATGATGAGAGAAAAAGGGTATCTCATCATATTGAAATAAAAAATGAAAGTAATAAGAACACATAATATCAAACCCCAACATATGATAATAGAAAATTAAATAGATAACATAAAGGAAGTGCCGACTAAAAAAAGAGAATGATAGATTCCCTTACCTTGTAGAGTAACTCCTAGATCTTGAAGGATGAGACCTTGGGGGCTTAAATACACATTGGGAGGACTCATAGGGAGGTAATAACACCAGATATTTGAGAATATTGAGTTTGTAATGAATGAAAAAGAAGGGGGGGGGGGTGAGTGGGTATTTATATTAATTATAAAGAGTTTTTTTATTAATTAAAAGGGACACCTCATTAGTGGTTTTCGCAAAACCATGGGCTTTACCATGGTATTTTCCCATGGATTAAGGCACTTGGGACCCCTAATGTCATAATATACTGTACAAAATTAGACCAGACCTTTATATTAATAATTACATCATTATGATGTCATTAAACTACCAAAAACTCAAATCTGTATTTTTATTATTCACAAAAAATTCAAGTATTTTAGAAAAATCCCAAAAATTCACCCTAACCATTTTTCGATGTGTAGAATTAAAAAATGAACTACATTTTTTGAAAATATTTTTCTAAATATTTTTAATTTAATTTTTAAATAAAATCAAATTTAATTCTAAAAATAACAATTTAAAGGTATAATTAGTTTTGTATTACCTTGAAAAATTAATTAACTTCTCATTATATTATTACCTTAAGAAAATAAAATATTATCATTTTTTACAATTTATATGGTCATATTACTATTCATATTACTATTCATAAGGGTATGTTACTATTCATCAAAAAATCAAGTTAGTTCTATTAGACTCCAAACAACTTACTGGTCACAACTTTAGATGACTGTTTTTAGAAATTCAAAACATAGAAGTGGAAAATTTATGTTTAACGGATAGAATATAACTTTCTCCTATAATATTTTGTTTCAAAAAAGACTTAATGCTTCAAGAAATATGGGTTATCTAATTAATAGAAAGTATTTATGAGCAACATACCATAAAATGTATGTGGTGTTATAAGTTCCCGTTTGAGTCTTGCTCAAAGCAGTGTTTTTGGATTTTACCCCTAGGATACATCTGTGCCAGAGCCGCCTCTACCTGCTCGTATCTAGACAGGGATGTATTTTCTTAATAAACCACTTAATCAATACTAAAAAATAGTTAGGGATGTTTTTATTATACTTATTCTTATCTCTAAGTCCTCACTATGGGTTTCTAATCCTAATCCCAAAATAAACTAAACCTATCCTCTGATACCAACTATAACAACCCTACTTTTTATTACACACTTATACCTGATTTATTACATAAAATATTTACTTGATACAACATAGAGGATCGAGAGGCCTAGTTTATTTGGGGCTTAGGAACATTACATAACAACTTAGAATATAAAACACACAACATATTTATTGAAAACTTCCTTTTCATGACTACTACATTCCCTCGTACTTAGCGTTACATGGGATAACCTGAGGAAATGCATAAGAAAAGGGTGAGCTATAAAGACTATTAAGGGAATAAACATGGAATAACATGAGGAATAAAATAAATGTTAGACAATAGGCATATCAATGGAGCAAAAGAGAAACATGAACATAAAGGCATGATAAATCATGATAATCATAACATGGAAATGTGGAAACAACACTTAACATGGAATTAGAATGAGCCAATGCTCATTGCACATGGAGCATGAGTAAACCCTCATTACACATGAATCATGAGTAAAACCTCATTGAACTTGAATTATAATGAGTCAACAACCATCTCACATGACGTATCATGATACTATACTTTACCCAATGCATTGGAGCACTATTAGGGAGCACCCTTCTTAAACATTTGATTTCATCCATAAGTGTGCCACATAGATCATATAACATGGAATGAATCAACATCATAAATTATTCTACAATTAAGTAATGTGTAATAAATATATGAAAGTACCATTTAATATGTATATGTGAATAAAGTAGAATACCCTTGCTAGAGATATGGGTAAGGTATTCACTACACAATGATCTTGGCTTGAAAAATCGCAGTGCAATTTCGACAGCATAACAGCGTGACATAAAGATTCATGAAAATGGTTGATGAGAGAGAAAAGGGTGTATCATCATATATACATGATATTTAATGTAAGGGGTCATATAGATACATTTCCCAACAAACGTAATGGAATTTAGATGCATAATAAAAAATAATTACTTGGATGTAAAAGAGGAGAGATAAATCCCTCACAGAATTTTGGCATGGTAACAGGTATACATGGGAGGCATTAATGAGAGAGAAAAGGGTATCGCATCCTAAACAAATAAATAGGGCAGTATGGGGGAGGTTCAAAATCATACCCCAATATTTGTAATTGAAAACAAAAGCGCATAACAACTTAAAGAAAATTAGACAAATATTAGAAAAGAAGAAATCCCTTACTTGGAAGTGTGATCCCAAAGGTTTGGGAGAGGCTTGAGAGAGGATTATTGGGAGACTGGAGAACTATGGGAGGATTATAGAGAGAGGAGGTCATGGGTTAGTCGAACTACAAAGGCTTTGAGTGAAGAGGAAGTGGGAGATTGGGTGGGTTTATATAGGAAAGGAGAGGGAATTCTTTATTATTTAGGTTTGGGACACCTCACATTAAACTAATCAAAACCACAAACTAGTCCATGGTTTTTAAACATGGTTTTTTCTAAAGGGTAGTGGAAAACAATATTTTATATGTCCAATTTCCAAAATTCTTAAAATAATAGGGTTTCTTATGTGGAGGTGAGTTACACTTTCAAGGAAAACAATTTAAAAAGAAAAAATGTTTTATAAGTCTTGGAGGGTCCAAAAAAGCATTGTAAAATAAATCAAAAAAATATAAAAACACATTATTTTAATTCTAAATCATATATTGGATGAAGATAATGTTTATAGTATTTTATTACATCACTATTGGGTCATTATGATGTTATAAAATACATTATATATTTAAACGGTATTTAGTTTTTACCAAAAAATTCAACTTTCTCAGAAAATTATGAAAAATTAACTGTTGGAGAATTTAGACGTACTGATTCCAAAAATAATATTTATTTTATCTAAATAATTTTATAAATAATTTAATTTTTACTTTTAAAATAAAAATCGATATTTACAAAAAATTCATGGATTTTGACAAAAACAGTTTTCAAACCTTAATAAAAATTACAATTGCATTCATAAAATTATATGATAATTTATATTTAATAAAAATTAATTTAATAATAATATTTTATTAAAATATTATTTAATTAAAAAATCCATTAATTCATAAAAATAGATTTCTTAGTTGAATATTAACTAAAAATACTATTTGGTCTTTAAAACCTATTTATAATGTAACAATAATAAAATGAATGCACATTATTTATAAAAAAATAATGTACATTGTCATAGTGCTAGGGTCTTGTTACATAACCCATTACAACACCCGAATACGACCGAAGGGTAAGGTGTGCGATGGTGACAGACTCTCGGGGTGGCTCAGATAACATCGCTCGGGTGGTAATCTCTATTAACTTTAACTTCTCCCGTAGTTGGTTCTGCTCATGATTAACATGTTCAAGCTTGGATTGGGCTTGGTCAAGAGAGAAGCCCAATGACGTCACCACCTTTCGGAGCTCCTACAAATGGGCTTCATACGGGGCAAGTCTATTAGATGAGTTCATCGCTTCCTTTGTCTAAGTAAATTGGATTTGTTAAAGCCCTATATTTATACTAATCATGTGATCACTGTTCAACGACTATATTAGAAATGGTCACAATTCGTAATGGTATTTTAAAATCCAGAAACATAAAACCAATGAAGTTCACATTTTATATAACCATAATAAGACATTTAATTAGATCAAGAGTAATTTGGATTAATGAAATTTTGGGTCGTTACATAACCAGTCCATAAAAAAGTGAATACATAAGTTCTTTAGCTAAATAATTACAAATATCACCATTTAATCATTTAAAAATAAATTCATAAAATAAACACTGGTCCAAAGGGCTGTATTATCCCCAATAATGGTAAATACCTTATTTATCCATTTCTGGGGTTTCTCTGAGCATGTTGCGATGACTATTCCATCATATCTCCCATCAGGTGTAATATACACATCCCTATTCTAAAAAATGTCCACTAAGGTTCTGTATTCACCCTAGGATTAACCATCAATCCCATCATCCACATGAGGCTAGGTTCATCCCAATTTTAAAAATCACAACCCAAACCAATTACATTACTTTTAAAATATTGCATAGAAATCACATCATTTAGCACAAAATAACAGTCATAAAGAACACAAGTCATTTTAAATTTCCTTTCTAAAAAGAAGTCTAATCCTAAGGGGTGTTTCTATTCCCTAAAAAATTTAAAAAACATAAAACATATTTATTTATGAAACAATAAAAATAAATTACATCCCAATTAACAATAATATAAATGTATAAAATCCCTATTTCAATTATTTAAATTTCTAAAAAAACATTACAAGTGGCTCATCAGATTTTATAAAACATTCTTCTACCTGAGTGAATTGGTGTAGGATCAAGTCTCTCTAGACTCAGACACTATTCATTTTATGAACATGGAAATTCAAATTCATTTTATAGCTGGGGAATGTGAAAATTTTTTAGGCTCAATCAGGTACCCTAGCTGTGAGTTGAGCCTTACCATACACTTGTTCTTATGGATTAATCTGTGGTCGAGTGGTACACACCACTGGAATCTACATCCAAGATACCAGGGTTTGAATCCTGGAA
The DNA here is from genome assembly GCA_963277665.1 of Viscum album. Taxonomy (NCBI): domain Eukaryota; kingdom Viridiplantae; phylum Streptophyta; class Magnoliopsida; order Santalales; family Viscaceae; genus Viscum; species Viscum album. Next base: position 1,034,917,310 of record OY728153.1, on the reverse strand, counting down.
TATCCCTAGGGGGGGTTTATGACATAATAGGTGATGCACAAAGATAGTGATGTAGGAGATGATGAAATTCTATTATGTAGGAGTAATGAAGGAAGCGATGGAACCCCATGTAATTACCTTCAGGCTACTGGGCCTTCAGTACAATCAATTTAATGTGATTTCTATGGAGTGGATAAACCCTTAAAGGGGGTGTGGCCAATCCTTGAAGGTTTATGGGTGTGTGTGTTCTTTCCTTTTCTTGTAACCTATAGGAATTTAATTAATAATATAAAACAAGCTTTACTAAAACACATAACCTATACTCCACACAAATCCATCTTATCATTTTATAAAATACTTCCAAGCCAAAACATATCCCTAAAAAACCCATTGATTTCCATAACAAAAAAAACCATTTAAATTGATTAAAAACTATTTTATTTGAGAAAACATGGTTATATTTGAAAATTTTATAAGGAAAATCATGATTCAATATTTTAAAAATACCATTACTATTCCTAAGGTCGATTTTAAGAATCAATTCCATTTCCCATTAACCAATGATTGTGAAATTCAATTTCACAGTCATCAATTCTAAAACATAACCCCTAAATTATAACATTTTTTACATATAATAAACATTGATAAAAAATTAAGTAATAATGACAATAATCTAATTGGGGGGGGGGGTATACTAACCAAGGAAAAACCAAATTTAATTCCTACAATCAAAACCAATACCATTTCATGACAACCAGCGGGAATACACAACCCATGCTTAGAAAAATAAAGTATGAATATGGGTTAAATTGAGGGACCACTTACCTTAACATTAGATGAGTCCAAAGTTTAAGCATCATCCACTAATTTGAATTAAATCAATAGAAAATGAGAAGCCATACAAAATTCTTAAAATTAGGGAATATTAGAGAAAACATGTGGAACACTACTTGATAGTGATGGACAAACAAAATAGAAGGAAGAGGAGAGGTGGAATAATATAATGATCTCTAATATAAGAGAAGACACCTGAAGTGGGAAAGGAATAAGTTAGAACCACCATGAAATAGTATATAAAAAATGGGTCTTCATGTAGGAAAATTGGTTTGAAAATAAAAGTGTTGGATGGGATTTTTTTTAAAAATTTCACTTTTTAAATGGGTACATGGTTTAACTACATGGTTTTACATACCTTGTACCAACCATGTGGTTATCACTACACCAAAACACCCCTCCTTGTATGGTTGTTCCACACTGTTTACAAATCATTTTCCAACCGTGAGAATTAGCTTAGGGACCCTCTTTAAATATTCCCATGGTTTTTCTTCAATCATGTGCAAACTGTGAGACTAGTCATAGGTCTAAAACACCTTGCATGATTTAATGTAAATATTTTTTTGGGTTTATACTAAAGCATAAACTAACTATGAAACTCAACCATGCATTGTAGAATATAAATAAAAAAGTACTCCAGGATCTGGGTGTTATATTGTTTCTCTTAAATTATGCTCACCAAAACATGAATCTAATATAAAAACCTATAAAAACCTATAAAATTGATCATAAAGCCCCCACGGCTTAGAAAATAAACCAAATAAAATCTTACCACTGAAAAAACATTAAAATACATATCATTAATATGTTTTAACTCTTGAATTCATTATATGAAACTCATTTTTGAAAATAGATCATCAATGAATTCAAAATTTGAGCTCCTCCTCAAAATTCAAACCCCAACACCGATATGGGAATTATAGATATTCTTTAGAAAAATCTCAAGAATAAAGATTATTTATACTACTACTCCTTCTAAGGTCCTTGAGATAACTTTATATAATACTTAAATACCTAAATGGATTCTTATTATGAGCAATGAAGAGTAGAGTATGGTTTTTAGTTCTTCCACACTATCATATAGAGATGAAACAATGGTGTTTTGAGGTTCATGAAGCATATGTGGATACCTCTTCAGGGATTATACCCTTACATCTGTCATTATAATGATGATATGATAAGAGTGGTTAACTAATTAGATAATGAAGAAAAATTTTCAAGCAATGTTAATTATTATTTATAAAAATTAATTATAAATTTTATCTGGAAAGATCCTCTCTTCGAATATTCTATGTTTTTATCATAATGTTATGTGGATTTTTCTGAAGAAAATGAGGGAAATAATTATCAGGTATATACCTGGCCACTTGTGATTCACCCCAAAACCAGCAAGTAGTATCAAAGAATTCACATATTATTTTATAATTATTTATCAACCACTGATAAAATTATTAATTTGTTGTTAGTTTTTCATTTCATGTTTTTTTATTTAATTCAAATGTTAAGATATCATGTTTATTTTTCATCATTTGACCAAGAACAGGCTAAGAAAAGATGAATATAATTCAAAGATCCCATTCATAGGTTCTTGAGATCCTGGATGGATAACATGAACTACACAATGTGTAATTGAAAATTTATGTTGTGAACACATGTTCAATGCAACAAGATGAGTTGTAGAAATCATGATACGTCATGTGAGAGAACAATACATGATCCCTTTACATGTTTCATTTCAACTATTTTGGATAGAATGTGTCTTAATGTGTTAATTTTTATGTATATAGAATACACGCAATGTAATGTACATGGTTTTAACCCATGAGAAACATAGAATTCATGTGGTCAACATACATGAAATCTATTACTTATAGACCATATGTTGAATGAAATTCAAGAAACATGATCGAGATAAGATTACATAGTTTGTAGCTAGCATAAATGTCATGTAATTCCTAAATGTACAAAAACATTACACCATGAGTCCCAAGCCATGTTTCACAAATTTTTATAAAAAATAATACATTACATGGATACAGATAAAAAAACCATGTAACTCATACCCATTTATGTTGAGTACTTATCGAGTGAGGTTGTACACCACATAGATTATTATATCCTTATGGGCATCATTAATCCCTATAAGGTTACTGAATTTCATAATTTAAAAACACAAATAAAAAAAATCGCTAAACTATAGGGTAGTATAGGAAATAAAAGTCCAAGGTCGAACACACCAAGAAAGGGTTGGATAAAATAATAATTTAATAATAAATACCTAAACTATTTTATGATGGGAATCTAAACTAATTTATTTGTAGAAGTAATGATGATGGTTTTTGGAATCTAAGAAAGAGAAAACACACATGTAAATTTCAAATATTGGTTCATTATTAATTGAGTAAAAAGATAGTGAATTAGAAAACATAGTTTCTTAGAACCTATTTTAGATGAATTAAATGGTCTTGTTAATTAACCCCCAAATATTTGAATTCCTCTTTTCATAATGGCCATGTTACTTTAGGTCCTTCAATGGTTTGGTGACTCAAAAACCTATTTATACATTGTGAACATTCCACCCAATGGTCATAGTAAATTTTTTTCAATTGTCAATGTATTAAAAGTATCAATCCCTCACTAATCACACAATGGTCATTCGTTACTAAATAAAATTAGAAAATTATGAATTTTAGGGTTGTAGTAAAAGAAACAAGTAAATTGTATTCAAAAATAAAATAACTCATACGATAAATATTATTTCCTTACAATTTATTTTCATAATGTCTTCCCCCTCATTCTATTCATGAGGTGGTAGGAAAATTAAATACCTAATCTACCCAACATGATTGTGCCTAATCCCAACAATAAATTCAATCTAGTCCTTTCATCAATGAATGAATGAATTGACGTGGAACCCTGACCCTCAATTTATAGGACTTAAGATTACTCATGATATGTTTAATTATACCATAAATGCATCATTAATTAGTCCTAGGTCAATCCTAGTGATTAATGGTCATTTAGGTTTATGAAATAAAAGTCTTCCATAAAATATTCTATCAAAATTTGGAATTTCTAGGTCTGTCCCTCATCATTCATGGTGTAAACTATGTACTCACACCACAAATTCCTTGATATATCCTCTATTTTTTATTTTTTCACATCATGGGATAGTTTCTTGAATTGATTTCATCTCATGAATTGTATCCACATTTTGAATTTCCAATTTTCTATATGTAAGCCTCTATTTTAGCTTGGTTCTTCAGTTCAGACCCCCAGAAGCACCCTATGATCACCCATTATCATGAAAATCCCTATTTTAGTTGAAATATCAATCCGTTCTGGATCCTCTTACTTATTTTCTACAAAATTATGTATCCTTACATATATTAAAAAATCATTTGATATCTGGGGAATAATTATCCATTTGAATCATAAAATTAATGTACTTTATTATAAAATACAAGCATGAAATTTTAGTATCAACCCCACTTGAATTTTGGCCTATCCTCAAGAATAAATTCTCAACATACCTTAAAGGAATATCACCTTACCATAATTTAAATGAAATTATAGTAAAATCAAGTAATTAAATGGGAAATTAAATGGGAAATTAAATGGTCGATCGTCACATAGGTAAATTCAATTAACACATTATTTTTAAAAATAAACATGTCAACTAAGTATTGTACTTTTCCCCTTTTGAAATATCCATTATTTTATATTTTTCCATTTTAATTTTTCAATTTTAATTTTTCAATTCATTATTAATATGAATTAATTTTCAATTTACTTCACTTAAATTTTTCTACTCATCATTAATGGATATTTTTGAATGAAGTTCTTCACATACCTCAAGTACACATCACTTTCCATAGGCTTGTAAGACATCTAAAATCTCCACCACATTAAGACATATATCAAACTTAATAACGAGGACTTTACATTGATATTAAAATGTCTCTAAGAATTTAGGGTAGGTGGGTAAATGATATTAAAATAAATAAAGCTCTAAAGGATCCTTGAATATAAAGCATAGTTCAGGATATAAAAATATAATATTAATAAAATACTCTATAAGTGATAAATATCTCATCTCCCTATCCCCAAAATCTCAAAGAAGGATGATGAGGAAATATATTATAATAAATGAAACACCCTCATGTATTATATTATTATTTTTCTTTTCTTTCTCTATTTTTATCTTTTTCAAAATTTGTGTTTGGAAAAAATCTCACATCCACCTCAAAATGACATATGGTCAAAAGATACTTAGTCTAGAAATAGTGATTTTTTATCCTCCTAAGTCACAACCCAATTTTTTATAATATGAATTAATAATAAAGTAAAATAAAAACATGAAACCACCCAAAATCCCACTTAAAACTCCTAGAAAAGCCTAATAAATGTATCAAATCTCTTTATACCTAGGAAAACCAACTCCCCCACACTTATTCATTTAAATATCATGAAACACACTAAGAGTAGAGTTAGAATTGATATAATAGTCTTGTAACACATCTCTTTTCCGAATGAGGTTGTTGATGGCTTCTACAGTCATAAGATGGATTAATATAAAGTGAGTCCATGGATAAATAGTTAAAAAATAAAATGCCTCGATCATATTAAAATTGATTTTATTTAGTTATTGCTTTGATAAGATTCTAAGAAAGTTATAAAGATATCATGCCCAAGCCTCTCAAGAAATATACTATAGAAATAAAGATAAAAATTTGTTTTGAGAATGTATCAAGAATTATAATGAAACCTTGAGACAAAAAATTATGGAAATCTATATGAATAAAAAAACCAATTAATGAAAATATCATAAATTCAAGGCTGAAAAATTCTTAGAAAAATTTCATTTACAAAAATCAACATGTTCCCTAAATCCTGATTTGTCAAATACAAAACCACATGTTATCTCTACCAATTATTTTTCCATAATTATCATTAAAATTTATTAACAAAGAAATTTAAAATCATGGAATGGTGACAATTATAAGAAGTTTATGTCACAAAATTCAGTTTATTAAAGTAATAATTAAATTTAGGGCGTGAAATTTCTAGTTTAAAATTTTTAAAAATTTTAAATGTGGAAAATATAGTTGGAAATATAGAAATAAAAAACTTACTCCCCTTTCATTATTGATTTTGGTTTGGGATATGAATGTCATGAATATTCTAGTTTACAACACAAATTGGGTTCTCATGAGATGATTTGATTTCACCATATGAATTGGGTTATCAAGATGTGAGTTTTCTACAATATCCACTTCAATTGTGTCTTCTTTGTTTTTTTTATAGTGCTTTCATATTAGACCTAAAAATGGAAATAAATAAGGTAAAGTACAATACCTTTTAAATAATTCTAAAAATATATATGGGTAATTGAAACTAAATCATAATATAAAATTAAATACTAATAAAACAATAAATATAAATTCATATAAAGGGATAAAAATGTCAGGTTTCCTCCCATAATATGTTCTTTTTAATGGTAATTTAGCTTGACAATATCTAGGTAAGCTAATTAGATTGTGGTATAAAGATAACTATCTTAGGTGAACCCAATTTTGTTTGTTTTGTGCATCCGACTTAGCTCTTATTCTCTTTGATACAATCAATGTGATATCTATGGGAGGTGACCAGATTCTAGATAGAATGAAGACAACTAAAAATATTTCACCATATGTACAAACTTGGTAAAATTATTCTATGTTTTCTTTTGATGACTGTAGTTGTTCTAATTCTATGACATTCACTTCAAATTCAGTATTCATATCCTCAACTTATTCTTCTAGTGTTTCTTCTTTACCTTTTGGGTAGTTAGTGTAGTGTGAAATTGGTTCTTCTTCCACTTTCCCACAACACTATTAAATAATCAATAAATTATATTATAAAGGTTGCATCTATCTTTTCATCTTCTTTTATTTTTTAATTTGACCATGATCCTAATTTTACAAGGAATATATGAAATATCCTCGTATTTGAATAACCTTCTTACTTTTTTTCTTATTCTTGCTATGGTTTTCAGAATTTTTTCATTGGCCTACTCGAGTTATGTAGAAAGATCACCTTCTTCTTCATCCTCCAAACAAGAAAAGGTTAGGGAATCATGTAAAGTGTTAAAATCAAATTTATAAGTGATACTTACCTCTTCCTTGTTTTCCATGATTCCCTTCTCATGATGCGCTTCTTTTAAAATCAGTTCCTGGATATGGAGTGTTGCATCTTCCTTGCTTAGGTATCGTTGTGGGCACTCTTTTTCTTGACCATTCATTGTTTTTAATTCTTAGATTTACTATTTTAAATCTTTCAAAAATAAGGTGAACATTTCTTTGTATTAAATACCGCCCATCACATCCAAAAATACCAAAGTTCATTAAAAGTAATAAAACAAAATAAATAAAAAATACTATTCTAAAATTATAAAATATAAAATATGATAAAAGGGTTTTTCAAAATTATTAAACTAAAATAATATCTACTCATATTCATAGTAACAACACAAAAAATTTAAAAACCTCATGGACATTGTCAATCCCCACTAGGTTAATAAATATAACAATTTAAAAACAAAAAGATTATTTAAACTACATGGTAGTATATGAAATGCATGTCTGAGGTCAAACGCATAGAGGTAGGATTGAAGAAAATTGTAATTTAATAATAAAGGAGAAAACCATTTTATGACGAAAATATAAACTAATTTATTAGAAGATGGAATGATGATGGTTTTTGGAATTCAAGAATGGGAAAATATTCTTGGAAATTGAATATACAGGTTCATGATTAATTAAGGAATAAGATAGTGAATTAGTAAACATAGGTTGTCTGAATCATTTTTAGGAAAATTCAATCTTCATGGTAATCATCCCTCAAATCATTGAATTCCCCTTTTTTTAGTGGTCACTTTACTTCAGGTCTTTCAATGGTTCGATGTCTTGGAATAATATTTAAACATAATGTACAATCCACCCCATAATCATGGTGATGATCATTTACTAGTCAATTCATTAAAATCATCATTCCCTTACCAATAATTTAATAGTCATCCATCACTACAACAAAGAAGATAATTGATATTTTTAGGGTTAAAAAAAGACCCAAGTGAAACACATTCAAAAATAAAATAACCCATAAAATAAATCCCCTTTCCTTGTAATATCTTTTTCCTAGATTTACCCTCTCATGCTAGTCATGAGGTTGTAGATCATGATAGCACCGAGGCCTAAAAATAATTTCCTTCCGATCCTTCCATAAATGAAGAATGAATTGGAGTGGAACCCTAGACCTCAATTTATATGTCTTATGATTTATTGTTTTGTGCTTAATTTTTTCATTAATTTATTATTAATAGGTCTTAAGTCAATGGGAAGAAAGGGAGAGATTTCTCGAGTTGGTTCACATGGACTTGTTTGGACCTTCTAGAGTTTCTAGTTTAAATGGGATGCACTATGTCTATGTCTTAGTATAAGAATTTTCTAGATATATGTGGGTATACTTCTTAGCTCACAAAAGTGAAGCTTGTTCTTACTTTGTTAAATACTCCAAGTCTGTAGAAAACCTTAGTGGACTTATGATTAAGACACTGAGAAGTGATAATGGCCATGAGTTTGAAAATCAAGAGTTTGAATCTTATTTAGTAATAACTTTTCTTCCCATAGGACACCTCAGCAGAATGGTGTAGTAGAAAGAAGAAACAGAACCCTTCAAGAAATTGCTAGAACTATGCTTAATGAGTATGACCTGCCTATTTATTTTTGGGCTGAAGCTGTGAATAAAATTTTTTATATTATCAATAGAATCTTAATTAGAACTATACTTAAAAAGACCCCTTATGAACTATGGAATAATAGAAAACCCAAAGTTAGTTACTTTATAGTCTTTGTGTGAAAAGTCTTTATTATTAATACCAAGGATAATCTTGACAAATTTGCCTCTAAAAGTGATGAAGGAATTTTTTTTGTTTATTTTTTAACTAGAAAAGCCTATAGAGTCTTCAAAAAAAAATAACCAAGTGTGTGGAAGAATCTGTTCACATCAAGTTCGATGAAACTGATCCATATGAGCCTAAAACCTCTCTTGAAAATCTTGAAGAAGATTTGATTGTTCTGGACCTTAATGATAAAACTAAAGAACCTGGTAAAAAACATCCAGTTCTGGACATACTCAAGAATATGCTTCTATAGAACCTAAACATATAGATGAACCTAAAATTTCTAGTCCTACCTTTACTAGATCAACTAGGATTCTAAAGAATCATCCTTTGGATGATGTTGTTGGTAATATTGATATAGGGACACATACTAGAGCTTATCTAAGAAACCAAGTTGAACATCAAGCCTTTCTTTCACAACTAGAGCCTAAAAATGTCAATGATGCAATCAATGATGAATTTTGGGTAATGGCTATGTAAGAAGAGTTAAATCAATTTGAAAGAAACAAAGTCTAGGAATTAGTTGACAGACCCAAGGACACTTTGATAATAGGCACTAAATGGGTTTTTAGAAACAAAGTTGATGAATCTGGAAATATAGTTAGAAACAAAGCTAGGTTAGTTGCACAAGGATATAGTCAAGAGGAAGGTATAGACTATGAGGAAACCTTTGCCCCTATAGCTAGATTAAAAGCTATTAGGATCTTACTTGCCTATGCTACTCATCTGAATTTCAAGTTATATCAAATAGATGTTAAAAGTTCTTTTCTAAATGTTTTTATAATTGAAGATGTTTTTGTTGAACAAACACCTGGATGTACTAATCCTCATTTTCCAAATCAAGTTTTCAAACTTTCTAAAGCTTTATATGGTTTAAAACAAGCTCCAAGAGCTTGGTATGATATACTTAGCAATTTTCTTATTTCAAAAAGTTTTACTAAATGGATTTCTGATCCAACTCTTTTTATTAAAAGTATTTCTAAAGATGTTTTGGTGGTGAAAATCTATGTTGATGATATTATTTTTGGATCTTCTAAACATTCTTTATGTACTGATTTTTCAAAGAGTATGCAAAATTAATTTGAAATGAGTTTAATGGGAGAACATAAATATTTTCTGGGATTTCAAGTTTTGCAAAATGAAAATGGTATTATTTTGAATCAAAGTAAATATACAAAGGATATTTTAAAACGTTTTGGTTTGGATAGTATTAAAGAAAGTGATACTCTTATGAGTACAGTCTGTAAATTGGATGCAGATGAAACCGGGAAACTAGTGGATCAAACCAATTATAGAGGTATGATTGGAAGCTTACTTTACCTTACTGCTAGTCGACCAGATATTATGTTTAGTGTGTGTATGTGTGAAAGATTTCAAGCTAATAAAAAATAATCTCATTTACTTTCCGTTAAAAGAATTTTTAAGTATCTTAAACACACTTTAAACTTAGGTTTGTTTTACCCAAAAGGACAATCCTTTGAGTTGATGAGTTATTCAGATGTTGACTTTGCTGGTTTCAAGTTGGATGGAAAAAGCACATCTGGAACTGTCATTTATTGGGAAAATCCTTAGTATCTTGGTGTAGTAAAAAGTATAATTCTGTAGCTTTGTCTACTACCAAAGTAGAGTATATAGCTGCTGGTAGTTGCTGTGCACAAATTCTATGGATGAAACACACTCTTATGGACTATGGATATGACTTTAAGCATGTTTCTATCAACTGTGATAACACTAGTGCAATAAACATTTCAAAGAACCCTGTATCTCACTCTAGGACCAAACACATTGATGTAAGGCACCATTTCTTGAGAGATCATTACCAAAAGGGTGATATTACTCTTGAATTTATAGGTACTGAACATCAATTAGCTGAAATTTTCACCAAACCTTTAAGTTCAGATAGGTTGAGTTACATTAGGCATGAGTTGGGAATGATTAACCTTGATCGATAGGTACCTCACCGATGCGATTTAACCTCACCGATGTAACCTCACCAATGTAACCTCACCGATTTAACCTCACCAATATAACCTCACCGATGGACCTCACTGATAGGAATTCTCACCAATAAACCCTATTGATGGGTGCCCTGTTTTAAACTTCTATCTACCACCAGAATCTGAATCGTTTTTACTTTATTTCATTTTATTTATTTATTTTATGATTCCTAAATGATGAAACAAAGTCCTAGCTACTTCTCAATCCACCAAGCCTCCATACCTTTAACCTCAAACCTTAGCTCTATAATCTCTCAAAAACCCTAAATCCCTCGAACTAGAGATGGAAAAAACCAAGCTTCCTACCATTAGAGATGACACTGATGAGCCGAATGAAAAGAAGCAGAAGTTTGAGCCAGAAGCAAGTGGTAGTGTTGGTAGAACTAGGTCGGGTAGGCGACCAGTGAACCCTCATTTGCAGAATAGAGTTATTGTGACTGAAAAGAATCTGTGTGTGGAATGGTTATTACCTAGAAAATCGTTAGTGCTCGAAGTACTAGAAGATAAAAAGTGGGTAGATTTCTTTTCGAACAACAATGGCCCCTACTATCCAAATCTAGTGAAACGATTTTTTGAGTCTGGGAGTTTTGAGAAGACAGAAGATGGGAACCGAGTGATTTATTTTGTGAATGTAAAGGAGATGTCTTTTTCATCTGTTGAGTGGGATGAATGCCAGAAGGTTCCACACGAAGGTGTATCTGGATATGTCTCGAAAGCTATACCACCTACAAGTGATATATTAGATTATGAGACAACCTTGGAGGAGCTCACCGGTGATGGAAATCAAAGACAAGTAGTGGCTGCTAAAATGGATGGAGAGAACATATTGCTATTCAAATTTGTTCAGCATGTCTTAATACCAAGGAGGGGGGATTTTGCAAATTTAAGATATCAGGATATCTATCTCCTGCATCTCTTGAGACATTGTGTAAAAGTGAATCTGTGCAGATTGCTGATGATTCAAATGGAAGACATGACCAGGCCAAAATCAAAGACTAGTGCCCTATTCTTTGCCAAGTCGATCTCAGTGATGATCAAAGTGAAAGGGATAACTGATTCTCAAGATGAGACAATAGTAGTAAGGAACAACTTCTGTATCACAAGCACAATGTAAAAATAAATGAAGATAAATTGGAACCCATGGAGAGGAGAATGGGTTAATGATGACCATAAGGTATATGATAAATTCAATCCTGTGAATCATCCTTCAAGACCTAAGGATATGAGGGATCCATTGAGGGGGATCATTAAACCAAGTTTAGAAGTGTTTCAGTGGCTGTTGAGATTGAGGTCTGGGCAGAAGACCCAGGTTTTGTGGTTTGTGGATTAGACTATCCTGATTCTGATAATGAGGCATCTCTAAATAGACCAAAAATCATTTATGATGTTGAGACTGGGTTGTTACTTGAAGATGTGGTCAGAATGCATGACCTGGATAATTTGAAGAAGAATCTTAAAGTCAGTTTTGTGGAAGAGACAAGGAAGATGGAAGTTTCACTAGTGTCATTAATCAAATCGATTATGAATGACTCAATGGCCAAAATTGCATCTGAAAGAGCACCTGTTGTAATTTCTCCTGCTGATATGATCACCAGGGCTAACCTTGAATCCTTAAAGGATGAGTTGAAAGTGTCCTTTAGTTCTTCTTTTGCTGAGTTAAATCACTGCTTTGTTGAATATATGAGCAATTTGGAAAAATCTTTTTGAGCTCTCTCTCGGCTATAATTTGTCAAACTTTAGGGCAGGAATAGTGGATGAAGTTACAACTTTCTAGACTCAAGTATCTAGACTGGAAGCAGATGTTGAAGCTCTAAAGAAATATGTTATGTCTTTAGAATCTTATGTGAGTTCAAAATCTCAAGCAGACAAGGACTTAGCCTATGCCAAAAGTGTTGTGAGCCAAGTGGTATTATTGTTTGAAGGTTTTAAAACCTCTATGAAAGAACATGTCATCACCCAGGATTCCCAAGTGAAAAACCTTATTAGTGGGTTAACCAAAAACTTCAAGGAAATAGTAACCTTATCTATTTGTTTTGTTGCTTCTAGACCTTCAGTGGATTTGAATCAGATTCAAGCTGTGATGAAGGAGGATCTTGGTTCAGCATCAACCAGTGGCGCTGTGGACTTATCCGACCTGAGCAAATTTGTGATTTCTACTAGAGATTCAACTACAGAAATAATGAAGATAGTACAAGACTATATGAGAGAAGCTTCTGCCTCTCAGAAAGAAGTGAAAGAAAATGTAGACTCCTATTTCCAAAAGGTTTACACCAAGCATCAACTCAAAAATCACTTCAAACTTCTATTGGAAAACCTGAAGTTACCTCCTGTCAATCAAGCCTTCAGAGAGAAAGTCAGCAAACTAAGGGAATTGACTCCAGCCTTGGACAAATTCATGGAGAACAAGGATGATTTCATATCTGCTATGGAGAGAGGAGGAGGAATAATTATGGATTTCATAAATCTTTTGCTTCCTTTCCTGCATGTCGATGCTAGGCCAGTGATTGTACCTCTAGCTTTACCTGCCTCTACCTCTACTGCTTCTCCTGTTCATATGACTCCTGCTCAATCCATTCGAAGACTTACACCTGTGATCACTCAAAGAACTCCTCAGTACAGGCCAGACATAGTTTCTGTGGCTCAACCCCCTGTGATCATTTCTGGAATTCCCAAGACTTCACCAACATCCACATAATCTGAATCCTCTTCTGATCCAAAGGGAAAATCACACATTGAGGATGTGGATTGAATAGGTGGATAAGATATTTGATAGGAATCCCTTGTATTTTGTTTTCTTTTTATGTACCTTTTTGCAACATATAATACAATTGTCTTTCTTTTCTTTCTCATTTTATTCCTCTTCCCTTTGTTGTTTCCCACTTTTTGATTATCACAAAGGGGGAGAAATATTATCAAAGTATCAAAAGGGGGAGAAATATTCTCAAAGGGGGAGAAATATTCTCAAAGGGGGAGAAATATCATCTAAGGAAGATCTACCATGCTTTTCCCCTCCGATATCATTGCATTTAATTCTACCTTTGATACATTATGTTCTATATCATACTATTTTCTATGAGATAATTGAAGTTAATGATATATCCTCTAATGCAGTTAATCATTATTTTAAATCTATAATATCATAAGTTGTGATTATCAAAAAGGGGGAGATTGTTGACCTCACCTGTTTTGATAATCCCAACTACGCTTTCACATACTTTGATAATCCCAATTAATGTGTATCTATATTCTAATTCGCTCAATATATATTCTATCTGATAATAATATTAAAATAATCCTTGAAATATTTTAATCAATTTTTATCTCTGTTTATATAAGTTTTGAAGTAATTCTAACCAAATCAGATATGTTGTGCACAAAACAGATAAGTGTTAGCCACTGATCTGCATATAGCTACTGATACAGAGCTACCGGTACTTAGTCTACCGATATACTTAGTCTACTGATAGACAGAGTCACTGATAAGATAAGGTCATCGATATGTAGAGCAAACAATATGTACAAGTCCACTGGTAAGCATAGAACAAGGTCACCGATACAGATACCTACCAATAGAACAAGTCTTCCGATAGTACAAAATGGAGCTACTGATATGCATATGTCTACCGACACACATAATAACTATAACTAAGCGAGTTACTGATAGACCAAGTGCTACTGATATACAGAGTCACTGATACAGAATGAAGCTACCGATACAAAGCAGAGCTACCGATATAATGAAGTCACCGGTATATAAATCTACTGATACCAAAAGATACCGATACAGAGTAAGAGCTACCGATATCAGGAGCTACCGATATAAGTTCAAAGAACTACCGATGGAAGGTCACTGCTACACAAAGTCCACCGTATACATCTACCAATAGAAGGCTACTAATGATTGACCAACCAGTCAAACTCTATACTCTCAATATTATTTATTTATTAAGCTAACGGTTACATTTGATGTTTTTAATGCAGTTCATGTTATTTAATGATATATGTTGGAAAGTCAGGGAACCTTACCTAGTACCCATGAAAAAGGTAATCATTCTTTTTTGACGGAGCTGAAAGTTATAAAATAGAAGATAATGATCTAGCTGGAAGGGTGTGAATACATGAAGATCATCAAAAAGAAACTAAGATGGACCTTGACGTGTGAAGCAAGAATTGAAACGTGGTGAATTCACACAAGGATACATCCATACCTAGAGAGCACTAGACTTACATGAAGAAATTCATTTCTAGAGGAGAACACAAGCTGCATCTTGAGTGAAGAACTACAAAAAACACTTCATATACTCAAGCTGAACAAGATGAACCTGGAACCAAGGAAGAAAACGACACTCTGTTTTTCAGACAAATACCAGAGAAGGACTCAGAAGCTTTTCTGACCAATCAAATGAGTCCAGAGCTGCACTTTCAATCACTAAATATTTTCTAACCTCATTCATACTTACTCAAGTAATTATTTTATTTATATTTCGAGCAGTGTTTCTACCCTGTTTATTTTTACACACACACTATCTCCTAAGATAAGCTAGAGGATTCTTAAATCTTTATTCAAACTCTATAACTCTATTATATCCCACTTTGGATAATGGTAGAGGTCAAGTAAGACCTAGACAACTGTGAGCTATTGTTTGTTTTCCCACGTAGAACTGTGGTAGAGGTACTTGAACCTGGACAGTCTTTGCACTGTTGTTTTACCTAATCCAGGATGTGGATCAATTTATATAAATTGTTTCAGAGGACTAAGTCTTGGCTTGAGACTGAACCTCTTGGTTACATCTGCTATGCATTTTTTAAGTCATAAGTATACTTTATATTTCATATTCCGCTACTAACTACTTTGAAATATAATTTGTTTTAAAGTTACTTTGATAGTAAAATTAGCAAGTTTTTATACTTATTGTAAACCAGTAAGTTGGTTTCAAAAGTCAATTTAATCTTCAGATTAAATTAACTGAGACCTAATCAATCTTTTAGAAACTAATTGAACATTTACAATCTGTATAAATTCACTACAGTTTAACTTTGTTTTTAAATAAGGGGATTTTAAGAGAAATATTTTTAACAGAAATTTTAATTGGAACTCAATTCACCCCCCTCTTGAGTATCCACTCCGACCAAAAAAATCCTTCCATTGAAAATCCTATCAAAATATAGAATTTTTGGGTCTATCCACCATCATTAATGGATTGAACTATATAGTCACACTTTTAATTACGCGATCTCTCTTCTTTTTGGTATTTACATTAACTATCTTCACATCTTGAATTTATTTCACATATTTTACTATATTCACATTCCCAATTTCCAATTTCAAGAAACTAATCCTCCATTTTATCCTTGTTCTTTTTTTCTTCCCTCAGAATCATCCTATGATTGTCCTTCATCATGGAATTCCCTCTTTTAGTGGAAATATTGATTCGTTTTGGATTCTCTTTTTTGATTTCCACCAAATGTTGTTTCCAACCATAGATGAACAAATCATTAGATATATGGGAAAGATTTCAACATTCGAATCATAAAATTAATATATTTTAGTATAAAAACATGAATGAAATGTCTGTATCAATTTAATTATATAGAATAGAAATTAATTACTACATTTAACCAAACTACATGGTGTGAAATTGGTGTACATGTCGTGTGACAGGGTTTTAAGAGTACTAAATTCTTAATTAATTTTCATATTATTTTGTATCTAAACAATGTGTATATTCATAATAGATGTTGTCTACTTCATATAAATTAAAATAGGTACACACTGTGCATATTAATGGTGCACCATGCAAACATAAATATCATGTTGACTACTCAACTCAAATCATGAAGCTATACACAGTGTAATATCATGGCATACCGTGTACGCTACATTCCATATAAGTAAACGATACATGACCAGGACCATACAGAGCATAGTCACACACCATGTGGGTGATAATACATTCCTTATAGAAGGGTATATGTTGGTTTTCATCTAGTACATGATTTTTATATTATATATGTAATTTAAGACTATCCATAAGGGTGCATGCCACATCCATTGCATGTATAAATTATGTATTTATTACTTTAAAATTAAATTAAATAATTTAATTTATTTAAAATTATAGAAGATGTGTATCTCACATACAGTGTGGATGGATAATTAAGATAAATAAATAAATTATTAAGATAATTAATTTATTAATTCAGGAAATTTATCTTAATAAAGAATGAATAAAAATGAATACTAGTTAGTTTACTTAAATGAGTATTCATTGCATGCATAGATGATCGTGATCTTGATCGACTATTGTATTCATTAAGTTTCTATTTAATTTAATATTTTTACATGATTTTTTATGTGATTAATGTTTTATTAAATTAAATATGATGGCCTATGAGTCATTCCTCCCAACTTTAGTATATATGGGCTTGTGTGTCCACTGTTTCTTTTATGTAACCCCATACCCATGGTTCCTATCACCTAAGTGGAGTAAATATACATAAAGGATGGATATCAAATGATAGGTGATGGTTCAGAACCTAATCCAAGTTGAAACCAACCAAGTAGGTACATTAGATTGATGTGGAATGTTGCAAGTCATATTAAGCTTAGGTCCAGGAGTTATTAACCTAGGGTTAAAGGATGGTCTATCATCTTCTTGATAAACTAACAAATAGTTAACGCTCATGATCATGCCTCATATATTTATTTTATTTCTATCCAGTGCGTGGTTAATCATTTTTTTATGAGATTCATGGTTATTGGTGATCACATAAAATAAATGAATTAACAAGCATGTAAGATGGAATAAAATAAATGGATTATGTATAAATTAGTTTATCAATGTGTTTAATTAATTATATAAAATGTAAATAACATTAAGAATCATGTAAAAGGATAAAATAAGGAATATTAATTCATAAAGATAAAATCCCTTAAAGCAATTTTTTTTAGATATTCCTTCCATTACTTGATTTAGAATGAAACCATAGATTTAATAATGTTTTGGCACTCACTAGGAAACTTTCATTTATCAAGGAGTTCCAATGATATATTTAGGGTTACTCAACAAGTTTACCATTAATAGAAGTAGGCTTCCATAAACTTATTTTTTAACTTGGAGTCCACTGTTGAGGAAATAAAAGTCTTGGATTTCAGGATTGGAGAGTCCACACAATAGATCCAGGAGTTCACAATTAGTGAAGTTAGAAATACTACTTACCAAAATACCTTCAAGTAGTTGACTAGATCATCATCTAGGTTATAAGAAGGGGAATAAATATCCTTTCCATTAGAATATCCACGTGATAAGATATTTTTAGTCTAATGGTGAGGTATATTGGGACTTGATAAAATAATAGATGATTTATGAAATAAAATTTATTATATCACATTTGGTAATAAAGATAAATTACTATCAATTTATTTTATTTTTTTAGAAAATGGAAAGTAATGTGACCTATAAATTATCACTATGATTGATCCTATAGAAATATAATCTCCTCATCAATATGAATCTCTTAGAGTGATACAGGTTCTTGTGCATCATATTACACCAAGAGAAGAAATTATATGTTCCAGAGTCCCATGTTCCTATAAAACATCCCTCTAAGGAGGCTTGTGAGGAAGAGAAAGATATCATTTGGAAGCTTGTAGATGATGCATTGGATATCCAGTGCCTTATGTCACCTTTTATGTCCAGTGAGCTCGATAAGATATATGAGGATATAGATTCATATAGAATGTTATCCAATCTCTATGATCTTTATTATGAGAAAGCTAAAGAGGAGTGGTTTGAGATCTCTAAGGTACTTTTTTCTCATGTAAAATTAAAGAAGTAGCATTATATGGAACTTATATAGTCAATAAGATTTTATATTTAGATCATATTTTGATATTGGGTTTCAAGCTACCTAATGAGTTGCACATAGACCTAATGCTTGTATCATCCCCTAAGATCTTAACTAGCTTTATTGTAGATTATATTATAAAAAATATTGAGAACATTATATTATAAATACACACTTATATTCACTGAGAATATATGGTCATGATTCTTGAGAAACCTAGAGTAATTATAGTGATGAAATGGAAGGGAATGGTAAAGGTCCCTAAGACCACTTCAATGTCTAAGGAATATATGAATTTGCAGACCAATAAGATAAAAATCAAGAGGCAGTGAGAGTCCTAGAGGATCATATTATAATCTTGAGAGGGGGTGGGGGCTGAATTTGGGGTGACTAACTTTTATCGATTAAGTTCAACTTAAAATTTTGATTCATTTTATTTGATTAAATCTTCATCATCAGTTAGGATGTATATATCTTTTATATTCACACTTAACACATACTCCCTTATGAAATTCATATAAATTAAAGGGTA
Source organism: Viscum album (assembly GCA_963277665.1). Lineage (NCBI taxonomy): Eukaryota > Viridiplantae > Streptophyta > Magnoliopsida > Santalales > Viscaceae > Viscum > Viscum album. The sequence goes on along the minus strand of OY728153.1, from coordinate 1,034,898,178 downwards.
TATCACAAATGGATTTTTACAAGGTTCATCCTCATTGTGTAAGTATTATTATTTCCATGTCAACTCCTATTGATTCATATATTCTTATCTTTCTCATAACTATTACAATGGGTCAAGACATTATTCTTTAATAAAAGAGTAGGATTCAACCTAAACTATGAAAACACAATATTTCATATGTGGTGAAGCTATCTCTTGAAAATATCCTTCTACCACTTGGTAAGAATAATGGAATTGTTTTTATTGGGACCACCAACCTTTAAGGGTTCTATATGAACTTTCTAATGGTTAGAACTTTAATTTCTATGTTAACATCATCTATAATCAGTTTATTTGTCGACCCATCCCATGATTCCAATAGACTGGTCCTCCAAAGCTTTCACTACCTTGAACTATGATGTCTAGAACATACACATATTGGAATGTAATGTTAGTCTATTTCACATTATTCTAGTATTTTGAATATGAAAAACCCCCTAAACTCCTCAAAACATCAAGTTTTGGTCTTCTCACTTCTTTAAACCATCTGTTCTTCTAAAGTGCACTTGACCAGCTGATTCCTCTCCTTTTTTTCTATTTAGTAATGTTAGTACCTATCTCTCTCTCAAATTTTCAACATAATAATTCAAATTATTTTCCCACTTTATATATCCAAGAATCCTTAGATTAATATAGAGAATTTGTGATATTTTATTAGAAGTTCCCACTATCACAAATCTTAAATTCAAAAATTTCAACATCTTAAAAAAATATTAGGATTTGTCTCTGTTAAATATCCCAAAAAACTCAGTAAAAATATTGTTTAATTATTTTAAAAAATATAATTTAATCACTAATTTTACTTCATGAAAAATACATTTTGAACATCCATATCAACATCATCATAAGGGTTATAACTTCACAATATTTATGTGAAGTTACTTAGAAACTTTTGGTGATTTTACTTAGGATGTATATACTTTTACTTTTTACTTTCTTTAGTTCAACTCACCTTTAGCCTCTAGCCACTAGTTCATCTGGAATTTATCAACATACCATTATTCTTCATTTTGTATTTACTCAAGATTAATCTTCCAATCAATTTTGTGTCGATCTTCTTAGGCACCAACTCATTATTAAATCACTGATGTTACTTAAATTATAATATCTTATCTACTTCTAATTCCTCTAATATTATTAGTTATATAATTCATTATTAGTAGTATGTACTTCCAGTCATGGTGATCTAATAACCTTCCATGACATTTTCACACATGATTTTTTATCATGTATCAACATTTTTAGCCTTTGGACACATAAATAATTGTCTATATATATCCACAACTCATATATTCTAGAATATTTTTTCATTAAAATTTTCCTCATGGGTTGTATTCTTCATTATTTTACCAAAACTCCATGTATGAACATTATTCTTGATTTTGGTGACCATCGAGATTGTATGGGATTTAATTACAGATATTTTTAAGTCTTATAGATAAACATATCATCTCATATTCTGATATCCTTTCAATTATTTCTTTTGATATCCTCATAGATCCCATATTTCATTGAACTCTAAAATATTCTTTGTATAACCATCTTCTGAATCTTCAACATTATATGATCTTCAACTTCTTCTAGTCAACTTAACATTCGATCAACTTAGCTTGAATCAATTTTGACCTTACATCAAATCTATGTTTCTCTCTTTAACTATTATATCAATCCTTATAAGAATTTATTATCTATCACTCCGCTTCAAACTCTTATTAGTAACCACAACTTCTGATTCATTAAATTACTCTCCAATCCTTTTTAGTTAAGCTCAGGATTATATACATATTTTGAGTTTCCTCTTCTAGTGACTTTCCAACTTATTACATTTTTTATATCTTCTGGTGATGATAATTTTACATTTGTTTCTCAATTTACACTACACTTTATGTGTTTGGAAAATTATTTATAGAAATCTCATCATAAGGATGATTGATCATTATGATCCTCAGGTTTGTTATTTTTATAAAATCAAATTGTATTCATTGATACTTTTTCAATTATTATATGAGTTTCAACATCTAGTTATCTATCTTTAAGGCACCCTGGTATTTATTCACTGAGTGACTTCTAATGGTTATACCTTCAGGATTACTTCCTCCAATAGATATTCTAGTAGATTATGATGGTTCATCTTCTAGTGAACTATTCTTCTAGATAGACTATATCTTCACACCCTTAAAATACACTTGATACTCATTTTTTTGGAATAACAACACCGATCATCATACTATTCTTTAGGGTTTTAAATATCCAAATTTTTGTAACCTGATAATCTAATGAATATTATTCAATATTCCATATCAATTAAAAATTTATTGTTCTAGACAATACTTATTCAAACTTTAGAACTTCATCTTTCTCATAAAGGACTATTTAATAATCATTTGATTTGTGTAACTACTTCCAGATATAATTCTATCTACGAATTCCTCCTTCATCCATCAACAACACTGACTTTACTTCTCTTCATTACTTCCAATGACACAAGTTCCTCTTATCATTCAATTAGATCAACCGATCTTTTCCATTGTTATCATCCTAAAGTAGATGTTTCATCTGTAAGGTTTTTACATCTAATGTTTCAACTATTCAGAGTATGAAATTCCAATGGACTTACTTCTGAAACATCCGTAGGTAACTTTATATTACTTCATCTTACCCACTGACTTTTCTATATTCCATTGAAAATAAATATAATACTTCATTATCATCACCTGATGAGTACTTCATTCTGTTTGTACTGATAAATCACGTTTTTTTTGGTTTTATTATTTTTTTAATTTTTAAATCTATTCATTTAAAAACCATTTAATTTTTAATATTATTTTACTTTATTATTCATTATTTTATTATTTTCATTTATTTAAATTAAATTTCCTAAATATTTATAATTTTCATAATTTTAATTGATATATGTGGATTGATGTAAAATTGTTGTACCAAGAGTTTTTTTAATATTAGTAATAATATCTTTGAATTTAAGTCTACTATTTTTGTTAATATAATCAAATCAACAATATTTCATCACACATATAAATATATTTTTTTATATTTTTTTTATTAATCATAAGTTTTTTAATTTTTTAAATTAAGTTTTTAATATTTTACGTTTTAAAGTAAATATTTTATAACATTTTTATTTGTTTAAATATGTACATTGTTATATATATTTAAAACATTATATATTTGAAACAGTTTATATATATTTAAAAATTTTATTGTATATTGTATATATTCTTCTTCATCTACATAAACATTTATAGCAGTGCACCTTCATCTCCACAATATCGTGATCAAGCATGGAAGCTCATCTCATGCATTAACTTCATTAGCACAGTGTGATACTGGTCATACCCCACAAATTCACTAGATTTACATGCTCTGTAGCTCATAACCTATGCATAGTCTCCTTCGACATGATCCATTCAGCACCGAAACGTCCCTTCAAGTGTTCATTTGTCTGAGCCTCATCCTATGACAATACTTCTCTTCACTTGGTTATGCATGCATTGCACACTAGCCACAAATGGTAGCAGGTCATCCACAATATCCACTAGTGAAAACGATCTCACAATGGAAATTCTAGCTTCAGGTTTCCTCTACTACTATACAACAATTCAACCATGCTCAATATTCCTCGACTCCACATTGTAGCTCATAAATCAAACATATATTGAAGATATTATAAAGTGATTTTTGAAGTCATTGTGAAGATTTTTCGATGTGACCATGAATCCACTAAGAGTTAACATGAATCATTTATTCAAGTTACCATGAATCTTTTTCCAACCTAATGTGAATGTAAATTACCACAATAGAAATTGAATTACCACAAAGCCATCTTTAATTTTCCATGAAGCTAAATTTGAATCTATCAAGAAGATATTTTAAACTTATTATAAAGCTTATTTTAAGTGAACATGAAGCCTATTTGAATAAACTATGAAGATATTTTCATCATGTTATGAAGCTAGTTTAAAGTGACCACATGAATTATTGTTTAAGGTGACCCTGAGTTACATTTTCAACGTGAGTACTAGTTATATTTTCAAATGACCGTATGATGAATTTGTTCACATGGTCAATATACCAACTGTGCACTTAGATGAAATTGTATATAGACCTTCTACAAGACTAATGTCTTATGATCACTTAAAAAACACATTTAATAGATCAGTTTGTTTATTTTTTTTGAAAAATTATATTTTTTATAATGCTCTATTTTAGCGAAATTTTGATATTTTTTATTAATTGAATGTTTATTAAATACATTTCAATCATTTAATTTAGTCATAAAAATATATATAATATAATGACTATGTGTAAACTATTTTATATAGAAAATATTGTGGAAATATTCTGAATATTAATTAGGTACGTATTATTATTCTATATTTTCTTATTGATGTTTCAATAAATTGAAAGTTTATATAATTTTTTTTAATGTTTCATTAATTTGAATATTTATCATATTCACTAAAAAAATATTTGAAGGTGTTTTAAATAAGTTCAATGTAGGAATAAAGGATCTTGAGGATTATTTGAAAATTTGAAAAAAATTCAAATAATAGGTAAATAGTATAATTATGAGTATTATTATTCTCAAACCCATGGAACACTATTATTGGTTATTTAGATGATGCAAAATCTTATAGTTAATGACACAAGATTAGTTGTTGGAATTAAATCAAGTTGGAACATGATAAAATAAACTCAACATAATTAATTAAAAAAAGTGATGACTGTAACAAATAAAATTATAGAGAGAGAAGTTTACAACATTTATAAAAGCATTGAGAATTTTAGAATAATGACTATGATTTCTATTCTATTGGTGAGATCACAATAGACTATATCATTTTGATCATCTCTCACTAAAGAGATCAATGTTATTGAGTTTAATAGATATTCAACATCATCTTCTACACTTCTGATCTTAAATTTTGTCTATTTTTCATTGTTATAACTTTCTATCTTATGTTTTTTCTTTTAGAGTTAGATTCAGATTTTATTATCTAATAGAATTCTAACTAGGTTATTCCTACTATCTAAAAAAAGGTTGGGTTGTGACTTTTAGAAAAAAATCAAGAGGGTTGTGTTTCCTGTAAAATTCAGTTAGGGTTATTCTACTAGGTGAGAAAAAGGAACATCTATAACTCTGTTATCACTCCCTAACAGAAGTGAGTAATTAGTGAATAAAAATCTTCTCACTGAGTATAGAATATTGAAAAGTGGACTAGGATCTTGGTGATCAAACCTACTATAAAACATTATGTGTTATTTATTTTATTTTCTCCTAAAAAATTTAATCTATTTATTACTTTGATAATTATATTTAGTTTAATTTTTTTTTAAAAAACTGTTCACCCCCTATAGTTAATCTTTCTATTTCACTAGGACCTAACACAATATCCCCCTTCAGATTTATTTTTAATAAAAAATTGTATTTAATGTTAACGAGTTTCACTCCTCCTTATTGATAAAAAATCCAAATCTTCTCCTGTGAGGGATATTATTTATTATTTTAACTCCCCCTTAATGATCTGAATTCGCATCCCCCTTATTGATATCATAGGGTGAGGAAGAAACTTTATTTAAACATTATATTATTCTCCCCCTTTTTGCATAGAATTTAATATAAACATTAAATAATTAGGTTAAGGATGGAATCACTTATCTTAAATAAATTATCCATAAATAAACCAACTAAAGTCATTATGAGAAATGATTATTGAAGAAAAAATTGTAATTAAATTAGATTTTAAATCTACCCATAAAATTTTCACCAAGTGATAATATTGAATTTTTTTCTAGGTGTAAAATAAATTGATTTACATGAAACTTACTTCCAAAAAATATATCATCAAATAGATTAAAAACATTATATAAAAAAATTATAGGTTTATCCACCTTTGTAAATAATCAATACTGTATCATCAAAGATCAAGTTTCCCCCTTTTCTTTTAAATATATTTTTTTCAATGAAAATGTACGAGTATATAAAATATACCTTATAGATGAAAAAAATGTAGTTCTTTGGGTTTTATAAACCTAGAACATTATAATAATATATAGATTATTTTCTATAGGGACTTAAATATTTACTTCATGACAACTTCATAATACCGTTTTATAAACTCTGGTTGTCTTGAATTTATCTCTTCATTTCAACTTCATTAGGTATCTTGAATCACTAGATTTCTTTTTAGGGGAAAAATAACCCTGGATTGCACCACATTAAATTCACTCTTTCATTGAACTTCATCACAACTTATCAAAGAATATGGTAGATTTTATTTTCCTCATTAGTTTAATCAATAGGGTTTATAATATTTTCTCAGCCAATATAATTCATTCAATTCCTCTTTATTTTTATTGATGCAATTCACCTTGGTTCTCAAATAACTTTTTTTCCTGGGATACATAAATTCCTTATTCTACACTTCATTATTTACTTTGTGGGAAATATTCTTATATTATGATAGTTAGGAACAAGTATTTTTATTTTTTATACTTTTAACTCCCTTACATACTTCAATTGATCTAGCAACAAAATAATGAAAACCTTTAAAATATTTTCATCTTTCATCTTCCAGTGTGATTTTTATTTCACAATAACCTTTATATATTTTGAAACTTGCTTCCTTTGATTTAATAGTTTATACTACCTAGGTAACTAAGTCATCAATTTTTAAGAGTCTATCTCACTAATTTACATCTTCAATGTAGATTTTTTCCTTTTATCAAGTTACATATATATGGTAATTTCTGGTGAACTTCTACTTATTCATAAAAAATGACTTCCAAAATTATAATATAATTGTATATTTATTAGATTATTTTTCTATGTTGTTATAGATTACTTATTTAATTTCAATATTCATGGACTGGTTACATTTGTCCAAGAAGTGATCTTTTCTTCTATAAAATTAGCATCTTTTTCTTGGAATGAAATCTCTTGTTACTTTCATTATGGGTGAAACCTTATTTCTAACTTTATTTTCCTTACTTTACAAGGTAGTCTTAGATTCTATCTTTTTTTGACCTTTATTCAATATTTATGTCTTTCATATATTGATTATAGCTACATTGTGATGGGTGGATATACACTAACACTCATTATTACCATGAACACTCCTTCTATAATTTCTATAGAATATTCCAATATATTCTAATATTTTTTATATTAGAATATTTTACTTCTTCTGTGTACTTTGTTTGTAATCAACTAAATTTATATTAACTTTTTTTATACTCCCCCTTAGTTTAGAAAATATCTACCTTTTATACCTTGGAATATTATACAAAAATTGATTTTCATATGGCTGGAACTTCCACAACACCAAAAGTAGCCGATAAGCCTTGTCTTCTTCCATTATATTAAACTTTGGTTATTGGGAAAAACTTCTTGAATATTTATTTTTACATCATTATTCCTAACACCTTGAAGGAAAATCTCTCTTGTTTTCTTATATTCTTACAACATTACATCAGTGGTGGTTTTCTCACTTTTCTACACCCATCATTTCCCAAAACAATATACTACACTATTTAATGTATTGGAATTAGTGCACATAGATTATTTATATTGTAGGATAAATTTCTCAAGCAGTCTATAATAAGGTGAAAATTTAAATGATATCATATTATTCCTACAACAAGAATGAATTTTATGATAGGTAATACTTTTCTTAATAATTATAGTAGTGTCTTTTTTCTTATCTTCAAGTGATTTTTGAATTTGAGTAGCTTGTGATTTTATCAATTTCATATCTATATCAAGTCACATTAAATTTAAAGTGTTCTTATAATCTTCAATACAAATCACTTTACCTTCAAATTCAATTTATAACTTTTTACATCATCTTCATGAAACTTAATCAACTTATTCAAGGAAGGATGAGTTTACTTTAATCATTTTTCCTTGATCTCCGATTGATTATTCTGAATATCAACAATTTATATGTGAGTATCCTTTAGTGAATAAAGCTTTCCCCTAAAAAATTGTATAAAAAACTTTCTTCACTCAAACTCATATATAATGATTCTTTCATAAGAGTTAATTTTTATTTAGAAAGTGATAATTATTGATCACTAATATTAATGAATTTTGTGAAGTTTTTCATTATGAATTTTATCCTCATTCAGTAGTGATTTTTAAAGTTCTTTTATCTTTATAATTTTATATTCCAACTAAGAGTTATTGACTTCAATAATATCACTTAATACATGGAAAAAATTCGAAAAACCTTCCCAATATATATTCTTCTCATGAAGGATTCTTTCTAATTCTTAATGTACTTGGTAGAATCTTTTATTATAGAGTTAGATAGACCATTCCTTTACTTCTACAATCTTTGTGAGGGTTTTTAATTTTTAGAGATTATTTTACAAAGAATATTCTATCTCATAATATTCTAATTCAAGAAATTATTTTTACTCCTAAAGTATCATGATATATAAAAGTATATATATAAAAACTTCAATAGGAACATTCTGTATGTAGAACTTAATTTTTGAGAAAAAATCATTAATAGTTTTAATGGATTCATACTTACGATATCTTGAATATGATTCTTCCAATTGATTTATTTTGATGAATTTGTCAATATAAATTTCAATATATTTACCTTCCAGTAATAGAGAATCCACATTTATCACATTTTAAGAGAATTATTTTCACTGCTTTAGAGATTATACCTTCTTCCGATTTTCAAAGTTTGGGCCAAAACCTCTATGTTTTAACTAAGGAGAATTACTTCCATTTTCTTCATCTTAGGCATAACTTCCGAATATTTGATTGAAATTATTTTTTAAAATTTTAAAAATATACACTATATATAAATTAGTGAAAAATATATGGGTATAAAGAATTATGGATCCAAACAGAGGGAACCTATGCTATGATATTAATTGAGAGTCCCCTAGGATTGTTCAGTTACCATGAGAGGTGGGAGGGGGGGGGATCAGGGGTGGACAACTTTTACTTATTATGTCTAAGTTAAACTTTTAATTCCTTTAAGTTTATCAAAACAATATCATTGGTTAGGATGTATGGATACTTATTATGATCCCTTAACACTTACTCTCTTATAAAATGTAGATATAGTAAATGAAATAAGACATAGGGATTTTTACGAGGTTTGGAATTCTTGCGAGAAACTACTCGCTACTATGTCAAATCCCATAAAGTCATGGGTTCTTCACTTTCTAGTAAGTTTTACAATGATGAAATACATTAACATTTAAATAAATACTCAGATTCAACCTAAAATTAAAAACCATAATATTATACTTGTAGTTAAGATATTTTCCATATAGATCCTTATACCTCATAGAATAAATGATGGTGTTGTTTATATTGGGACCACCGGTATTCAAGGGTTCACTTAAAATATCCTCAAGGATAGAACATTGACTGTCAGGTGAACTTTAGTTATACTCAACATGTGTATTGGACTATCTTATTCTTAAGGTATATTGATCTTATAGATATCCCATTGCATCAAACTATGAAATCTAAAACTTCCAAAAAATGGTTCTTAACATAGGTTGACTAACTACTTCTGATATTTAGAATTAGGATAAACTCATAAAAAATTTAAGAAGGCTAATGAACTTGATGGAAAATCATTTTTATATAGAAATAATGGACACTGTAAGAATAAATGCACCATTGTGGGGAAGTAAAGGGAAGCTTCATGTGAATTTTTTTATCAAGTGTAACCTATCTATTTATACTATTTGAGTATTATATATAGCATGTTGTACGATAATTTGTATAAAAATATAGTAAAAAATTATATTTAATAATATTTCAAGAGGTGAGGTGGATCATAGAGCTTCTAGTGGAGGAAGACTGATGTCCTTGGCTGTAGAAGACCACCAACTCACTTTTCCCACATGATTTATTTTAGTTTTAAAGAACTATTATTTTTGTGATTAGTGTTACCAAAAACATTATATTGATTTATAGTTTATACATGGGTGGGTTTTTATTTATGTTTGGGAATAAAATCTATTTCTATTATAAATATAAATTTTTTTAGGGAAGGAATATATAATTATTGATATTTATCTACTAGAATACAAAAATCAATTGTTTAAAATAGAAAACGAATCAAGTTAAAATGACTCATATCAAGACTAGTTATGGAATCATATAATTGGACATATAAATGATAAAAAACAAAGAATATATTTCAATATGGATATATATATTATTTGTAAATAAAACCACTTGGAATGTGTCACGCTTCTTTACAAAGAAATATAACCAGACCACCATTTGGTGGAAAGGGTGAAAGGACCACAAAGCTTCCAAAATTCGTTGATACAAATGCATGTAGACCTTTTCTAGTTTAAGCTATAGGTGTATAATTGTACTTAACAACTTTTATTGATAACTTTAGTAGATATGGTTATGCATACTTAATTAAGTATAAGTCTAAATTCTTTTAGAAATTTAAAGAGTTCAAGAATAAAGTAGATAACTAACATGGTAAGAAGATAAATAAAAATCAATTGGACCCATATGGATAATATATTAACAAATATTTCATCAAATATCTATGAGAGTTTGGGATTCAATTTCAACTCACTCACCCTTATACACCACAATGGAATGATATCAACACTTTATTAGAAAATTTGTGGTTAATGATGAGTTATGTATATCTTTTGTTATCCTTTTGGTGATATGCATTATAGACTATGGAATAAACACTAATCCAAGTTCTAACTAACTTAAAAAATGGTATCCCATTCCAATTATGGTGTGTGAGGGGATATATGTTGTCTAACTTTCATGTATGGGGTTATAAATATTTCATTAAGGAAAATTCTAGTAATACACTTTCAACTCTAGGAACAAAGTATATATTTATTGGACAACCCATGGAAATATGGTGATATTATCTATAGAACCCAAAAAAGAAAAAGAAAATAGGGTATAGACACTCCATGTTCATTGGGAGGGAGAACATATTCAAAAGGGAAATTGGGAGTAAGATCGACATTTATGAAGTTGATGTCCAATATACAAAGGAGTTGTTATAGGAACAAATTTCACTGGTCTTCATAGAGGAAGTTATCCAGAGACATATGTACTACACAAGAGAACCATAGAGGTTTGATATCTAACGAGATATGGTTTTCTATTCAATAAATATAAAGAATGATTAATAATTTATAATAATGAACCTTTTTCTAATAAGTAATTAATAACCAAATAATAAGTTTCAAGATGAGTGGAATCCATGAATTCTAAGATGGATTCCATGTATCAGAATTGAAATGCCCAATAGGATTGGTACAAAAACAGGGGGGGGGGGTGAATTAGGTGTTTCCTATTTTTATCAAATTAAAAAGTCTATTACAATATTTTACCCCTTTTTAATTTAACATATTTTTTCATTTAGTGAATATGAATCTATATTTTTTAACCAAGAAATCATCAAAAACATGCATTCAAGTAAAGAAGAAAAAACTTGTGATGCTGAAGACTGAATCACTCAATTTGGGACAAGGTGCCACATGACCTCATTTTTTACTCCACATATGTTAGAGGATTACAAATAACAGTGATGGATTAAATTATACATGAGGATACCATGACCTCAATATCGGGGGAATATCAGAGTAAAAATTCAAATAAAGTAGTAGCAAAGAAAAAGAAAGATAAAAGTAGGTAGTTGTCCCGTAAGCAGAAGAAATAACACTAACATAAAATAATATAACATAATGGAATAAAATATAAAATATCATATAGTAGGAAAATGGATACCCACATATTTTTGGAAAATGTACAAAATGAAAATAAAGTTAAAAGAAACCCAACTACAAAAGATCCCAGAGTTTTTCTTGGTATTACCGCTATCCCAATCCACCGACACTTACTCAACAATACATCATAGGGAAATTTTCCATGGAAGGATCCATGATAATAAAGTTTTAATGTGCACATATATTCCTATAAAATGTAATTCTATGATTCTTTATGATATATTTATTTTTAAATAAATTTAATCTCTTTGCTAACTTGCGGTACACGCAACACCAAGTCTAAATGAACAATAATATAGTATATTATTATAACATAGCCATTAAAATAGAGAGTATGAATAGTAATAACTAAATTTTGAAAATTAATTTTTTTCAAATGTAGAAAACAAATTCATTGGTTATCAATTTATAAGAAATAAAAATAAAAAATATTTGAACTTAAAATATTTTGTTTGGAAAAACATTATTTATGCGCGTAATGTGTTTTTATCTTAATAAATTGAATTAATAACTATTGGTAAATGATTTTAATGAAACTTATATATTAAATCAAATATTTTATCATTCATATAATTTTATTTCTGCTCATGATATAAGAATAAATCCAATTCTATGCTTAAAAATTTATTTTTTCTAAAAAACGGTTTGGTTGCATTTTTCACACTTATTTTAAAATAATTATTTTACACTTAGTAAAAACTTATTCCAAAAAATGAACTTAATTTTTGAAATAAAAATTTCAAAATTATATTATAATAATTATTTGAAAATGTTTTGAAAATAATAAATGTTCGATTAATAGAAAAGATACAAATTTTTAACTAAAATTGTGTTTTTGTTTAAAGAATTTACAAAGTTCCATTTTATTTTAAAATGTTTTTAAAAGTAAAATTAGTTCAATTATAATATTATTAATCCAATTTAGGTAATTGGAATCAATTTTATGTTTTATTCTGATATAAAAACTTTTTTTACTTAAGAAAACTTTTTCTTTGGAAAACCGTCTTTTCGTCACAATTGTGAGTTTATTTTTAATTTAAATCAGGAATATTATATGAATTGAATTTGATAAAACATGTTACATATTTTGAATAATTATAATTAATATTATAATAAATATCAACTTAATTTTTGGTTATAATGGATATTAAAAATTATAAAAATCTGTTACCACGATTAAGGTTAAAACAAGTTTATAGGGGTGTTAAACTAAAAAGATACCGATTTAAATGACCTAAAAACATATATAATTTCTATTTTATGGAAATATTATGACCTTATATAATTTAATTTTCATTAATATTTTATTTTGTATATATTTTTTCAATAATGTTACTTGATATTATTGTAAAACTTTGAAATATTACAAGTGTGCCACTCACCTCAATTATAAAAGGGCGGCGCCTCCCATCACTCCCAAAAAATATATTTATTCATTTAACATGAAAAAAACTAAAAAAGTTTCTTAAAAAAAATAATTATCCACATTTTAGTGCTTTTGGTCTCCCCAAAATACTAACCCTAGTGTTCTAAATAAGAGATTCGTAGGAGGTTTTTCTAAGAAAAACAATTGTCATCACCAAGCTCTTTATTTTTACTTCTTCTTTTACCACCTTCAATTATTTATTAATAATTAAAATATAATAAAAATAGTATAAAGAATATAATAATTTTTTTTGAAGAAGCTATATTCATCTGCTCTTCTATCAAATGGGAAACAAAATAGTCTATCATATGTACTACAGACTATCACCTCATGAGTCACTATAATTCATTTTCTATCACTGTCTTCTCACAGATGATATAATGATGTATTTAAATTATATATATATATATATAATATTTATTATGTAATTGCACTTATATAATTATAATACGACATCCACCTCATTACCTTCCAATCCATTGGAAAATGATAACGTCGCTCGTGCGTGTGTGTGGACTACTGCCTCCATGAAGCGATGTGATTCATTTTTAATTTTTGATTTACATGGATGGTAATAAGGATATATTTAATGAATATATATTATATACATGATAAAATAACTATTTTATAATTTTTAATTATTGATTTAAATTTCTTTTGTTCCATCTATTGAAAAATGAAAACTGTGTTCATGCATGCGTACGACCTACCGTCTCCATGAATGATGTGATTCATTTTTCTATATCTAAATTTTATGGATTAATATAAATAAATATATAAAAATATATATTATATTCAAATAATTATTATAAATATAGAGATTATGGAACCATTATCAAAGAATAAGGACTGAAACTAATGAACCAAAACATACAAGGAAAACGAAGCAATTATTACACAAAACAATAATTTTAACAAAGAATTATTAATAAACAGGTGACTAAAGATTATAATTAAATAATATATGGTATTATATATATTATTATTTTTCTCTAAAATATTTATAATAAATATATTTTTTTATACAAGAGGTGTAGATGCCTACGAATGAAGTCTATTTGGAGGTAAGGGTTTATTCCACAATCTTATCATTATTTGGGAATGCTTATGTTTAAGTATCTACTGGGGGAATTATTTTAACTTTATATATTAAACCAAAAATATTTTATTATAATATGGTTATTTATTTAAAGTTTAAGGTTTTGTTAATATTATAATATTTAAGTACTTAAGATACTAAAACCATGTTTTTAAGGAAAACTAACTTTGTTTTTAAGGAAAACTAACTTTGTTTTTATACTCAATTGAGAATATTTTTATTCCATATCCATATTTTCCATAAAATGTTTTAAAGAATATTTTTACCATTCTAAAATAACTTATTAAATACAATTATTCCCATGTTTTTTATAGAATTGGTTAAAAAGAACTTTTTTAAATTGAGGTACTTCTTGACTTTTTACAAAACGATGCAAGGAATATTTTTTTAACTTATACAGAATTAATAGAAATTTCCACTACCATGACCACTCATTTCTTCAAATATTCCTTTAAAAAAATTATAGATTACTTAAAAGTAATTTTTCCTTAATATTAGTGAAATATTTATTTTTTTAATAAGTTATTTCAAAATGAAGAGGGTATTTTTTACAAGAAATATACCAATGACCTTTTTATAGTATATTTATATATTCCAAAATTCTTTTTTAGATATTATTATTTAATGGGAATGTAATATTTTGATACCATTATACATATTATTCTATATAGTTTATGATAATTTTTATTTATTAGGTAAATTATTAACATTTCATATGATGGTTTTTCAATATGAATGTTTACATTGATTATAATTCACACCTTTAATATAAGGAATGAAGTGGACTTAGTAAGTTATAGGAGGGGGAAAATATAGTCCCTTAATGCATCTATACATACCATGAGACAAAATATTTTGGGAATTTATCAAAGAAATTACCTTTTTATGTATTATTCCTTGGAACAAGGCCTTGAGAGTTAGTTTCTAATGTCCGACATTATACATTCCATTATTTTGAGATTAGTTATTAATTTCCATGTGATTTTTTATATTTCATGATATCCATAGATAAATTTATAGCTTATGAGATTATTTATATGGAATTATCCGATCATCATTTATTCCTATCATATTATTTTTCTCTCACAAGTTATTGATTAAAAGGCATGTGTATTTAGTTATTTACCATTCCATATTTATTATGATTTATTTATTTATGATAGCTTCCATAGTATTCATACCCTTATTGATCATCTAATATCAACCCTTTTATATGTTTCCTTTCTCTAGGATTCCCATAAGTGTATTATGATTAATATGAAGGGATATTCTAAAGGGAGTAATGGGTTTATAAAATAAAATATTGTGTTGTATTTTAATTTTTCATATGTAATGTGAGATTCAAAGATGTATCTATTTTTCCAAGACTAGTAAACTATTCGGTCCTTTGGGATGAGATCACTTATATCTAGTACCAATTTAATAAATTAAACAATAATCCTAGGCTATTAGGTCCTAGGTATTTATAGTTGGTATCATATAAAGTTTATTATAAACCTTTGGAATTAGATTTATGAAAACATTATTAGGGAATATAACCTTATGAATGACTTTGAGGATAATTTTATGTTTTTGATAACATCATATAGTTTTGGTATGGTAGAAATTATATGTTTTTCCTACAAATAAATTACTATGTGGATAATAAAAGTGGAAGTGGATTTGACATAGATTCATCTAATGATAAAAACCCTGAAAGGACTTGGTTTAAGTATATCTCGACCATCATTCTAGTGCACAGTGAGTGTACCCTTACTATGAACCTGTTTTGATGCTTGAGAGGGATATTATTGGGTTAATTATAATTTTATTTACAAACCATTCTGAAGTAATTGAAAATATTTTTTTGAATTGAGAATATTCCTAATGAAACCACATTTATGATTTTGAGGTCAGTTATGCATTGAAGTTTCAATTTATGTCAAGTGTTTTAATAGTTTAAATATTATACATTATGATTCATAATTTTATGATCTAGTAAAGTGTATGTAATTTTTTATAAATGGTTCCTAGAGGAATGAATGTAAACTATATCAATGCACATAATTCATGTAGGGATTTCATTCCTGGGTAAGATAATGAAGTTAGAGTTGGGGTGCAACTAGAGCCGAACAAATTATAACTATATTGTGGCACATGACTCAGGTAATGACCATTAAACATTTCTATATGGAGTATAATAATGATCTAAAATGATATATAACAATAATAGACTACTTAATGTGTCATAAAGCTCCATAATTTAATGTTATTACAAATCCATTTTTATCTAAGCAATTAATAAGTTCCTCAGTGAAGATATTTCTTACTTTGGGAAGTAATGAAAGCGAGAAGGATGGTAGATTATTATATATTAGGGGATATATATCAATTATGGTAATTGATTCAAAATACTAAGGTTGAGTGGGAAATAACATGCATAAAATGGAAGGATTTTAAGGATCCTTTCTTGAAAAATTATTTTCCTCATGAACAATGATCAGATATAGAGAGAAAATTCTTATGTATTAGAAAAAAGTAAGAGGAAAATGTTTCTTGGAATGAAGCTAATTTTACAAGGTTATGAAGGCATGCTTCAAACTATGTACATATTCCATTGAGTAAGATTGACCATTTCTTTTATGGGAAAAATATAATCCTTTAATGGGAACTAGTATCATAAACCCTCTCATCATACGAGTATATAGTTTAATGTGTGATCATGATAAATAAAGGATTCTTTAAGTCTCATAATTTATAAGGAATAAAATATAAGAAATGGGAGGATGAACATTATGGAAAAGGAAATACAAAAAATTGTAAAAAGATAAGGGTGAAATTTTAAACTTGTAATAAATGTGGAAAGAAACACTATAGAACAAACTTAGAGGGAATGAGAGTTTTCTTAAAGTGTGGAGAGAAAGGACACCATGCTCATGATTTCAAGGGAAAGTAAGAATCTACAAATATCAAATGATTAAAATATTAAGAGATGGGGTACTATGAAACTGATTTTCCCATCTATTAATATAATTTTATCTTGAAAAGGACATGGGAGTATGTCCAATCTTATGTGGTCAAAATGACTAAGTTCAAATCTCTTAAAGATGTGGTGGCAGGTACTTTAATAATTGGCTCAAATTTAGCTAATGCTTTATTTGATTTGGGATCTTTTGACTCTTTTATATCTTCCATGTTTTCCATGAAAATTAGATATTTACCTAACACCTTAAGAAGGGAGTTATCAATTAAGACTCATAGTTGAAGTATCATTGCAACATGTTTGTGTTAGTAAGTTCCCTTTATATCAGATAAACCTGTTTTATCACTTTATTATCATAATAATAGTTGATTTTGATATAATCCTTGATATGGAATAGATTTCAAAATATAATTCAAAATTTTATTACAAATAGTATGAAAATATTATTTTTGAAGAAGATATGGTATTACTTATCTTTATATGGGATACTTAATCATCTTATTATTGTCTAGATCCACCCCCAGTAGCTCTTCTAAATGAGATTATTAGTGACGAAGAGAAGCCATAATCAACATATTGTAAATGTAATATTCAAATTGAGGATGTACCTACTGTATATGAACATATTGAAATTTTTCATAAGGAGTTAAATGTAAATCCATTATAACATGAAGTTGGGTTTTCAATTGATTTAATCCCTAATTTAAGACCTATGTCAAATAATCCCTGGATAATATCCACTATGGAATTAGTGGAGTTAAGAAAACAAATAGACGAATTGTGTGATAATGGATTTATAAATCCTAGTGTTTCAACTTTGGTAGATCCCATTATTTTTGTTAAAAATAAAGATGGATCTAAGAGGATATGCATTGATTATAGGGAAATCAATGCTACTATAATAAAGAAAAAGTTTCCTCTACCTCATATTGAGGACTTATTCAAACAATTTCAATGCGCTCAATATTTTTCAAAGATTAACCTTTATTCTAGGTATCATAAATTGGGAGTAAAGATATAATATATTTTGATGAATTTTTTTTGTATATGGTATAAACATTTTGATTTTACAGTAATTCTATTTGGATTGGCTAAATAACCCTCTATTTTTTGGATCTAATGAACAGAGTATTTGAGGAATATCTTAATAATTTTTTGTTGTATTTATTAATGATATATTGGTGTATTATAAGAGCTCTGAGGTCTATGAGAATCAATTTAAAATCATTCTTGATACTCTTATAAGAAAAAAGTTATATGGTAAAATTATTAAGTTATAATTCTAGATTTATAAAATTTATTTTCTTATCCATATTATCTCCAAGGATGGAATCTTATTTGATCTCAGGAAAATAATGGTAGTCCAAGAATAGACTACACCAATAAACATAACTGAGGTAAATAGTTTCATTGGTTTGGCAGGTTACTATTAGTGATTTTTTCAAAACATTTCCTAATTGGATAACCCATTAACCAAGCTTACTCATAAAGGGGTTAAGTTCATATGAAAAAAGGAATTTGAATAATGTTTTGAAAAATTGAAGAAGATTTTGGTTAATGCTATTATCTTGAATCTACTATTGGTAAATGATGAATTTGTGATATATAGTCATGCATTGAAGAAGGCACTCAGTTGTATCCTTATGTTACCTGATAAATTTATTTATTATGAATTAATGAATTTAAATACTAATGAAAAAAACTATATAACTCAGGATATGGAGTTAGCGTCACAAATATTTTCTCTAAAGATATGGATACATAATCTCTATGGTGAAATATGTAAAATATACATAGAACATAAGAGTATGATATAAATATTTTCATATAAATAACTCAACACGAGGAAAAGATGGTGGCTTGAGCTACTTAAGGATTGTGATTTCTCAATACAATACTATATAGGAAAGGAAAGCAAGGTATCAGATGTACTAAGTATGAAAAATCATGAAATTTCAACCAAAATGAGGATTTATAGGTATCCCATGTTCATGAATTTATTATAGATGTATCTAGGAATTATTAAGGAAGGGGAATCATCACTCCCTTTTTAAATATTTTTTAAACCATCTACATTAGAAAAGATAAAATGTTTTTACATGATAATGAGAACTTTTAAAATAAAATTATATCCGTGAATGATGGGAAATTGGAAGACTTCATATATGAAGATGGAATTCTAAAATTTGGAAAGATTCTATGTGTTCTATATATAATTGATCCAAAAACTAAATTATTACATGATTATCGTAGCTTAAATTTCTCTATACACCCTGGTAGCACCAAGATGTATAGATATTTGAAAGAATATTTTTTGATGGGATAATATAAAGTGGGAAATTACTGATTATGTGTCAAGATATTTTATTTGTCAACAAGTGAAGGCTAAGAGACAATATCCTAGAGGATTTATGCAACCCATGAACATTCCTTCATGAAAATGGTATCAAATTACTATGAACTATGTCACTAGATTACCAAATACACCTTGAAAAAATGATCCAATATGGGATATTGTTTAATTCCATACCAAATATGTACATTTTCTCTCTATAAGAGAAGATTTAGCTATGGAATTACATACGCAAATCTATAATAATAAATTTATAAGACTTTATAGTGAATATCTTTCAATTGTGTCTGATTTTGTTCAAATATTTACATTCAAATTATGTAAATTTATTCATAAAGATCTTGATACGAAGATTTATTTTTGAATCACTTATCATCATTAAACCAGTGGGTATTTTGAAAGGACTATTAAAAACTTTGAATACATGTTGAGATTGTGCTCACTTGATTTTCAAGGTATGTGGGGTCCATATTTACCATTGATAGAGTTTATTTATAATAATAACTTCCATTCAATTATTCAAATGGCGTTGTATGAAGCATTATATGGTAGGAGATGTCATATTCCAAATTTTTTGGGATGAAGTTAGTAAAAGGAAGCTTGTATAACTGGAACTTGTGGAGGAGACAATTATAAAAGTAAATACTATTCAAACCCATATTAAAGTATCTCAAAGAAGGAAAAAGATCTATGATGATCACTGAAGGGATGATTTGTAATTTCAAGTGGGAGATCATGTATTATTGAAATTATATATAGAGAATGGTGTTATAATATTTGATAAGAAAGGAAAACTAATCCCTAGGTAGATTAAATATTTTGAAATTAGAAAAATAATTGGATCAGTAGATTATAATTTGTAAATGACACCTGGACTCTCCAAAGTACATGAGGTGTTCCATATATCTTTATTAAGGAAGTTCATGCTTGATCCAATGCATGTTCTCACATAAAAAAATAGAATTAGAAACTGATTTTTCTTACTATGAAGAGAATGTACTGATTCTTGACATAAGAGGAAAAGGGTTGAGGAATTAGACGACTGGGCTGGTAAATGTACTTGGAGAAATCATAAAATAGAAGAAGCAATGTGGGAACTTGAAGAAATTATGATGGATAACTACCCAAATCTATTCATTTAGCAACATTCTAGAAATCTTAAGGATGAAATTTTTGGATCAATAGTGATGGAATTAATGACTAGAGGGGGAAGGTGAATAGTCATTTAAAAAATTTAAATAAAAAAATATGTAGAGTTTAATAATTAAATATCTATAGTGAGTGCAATGTTCTTGATATGAGGTGTAGTGAAAATAAAATTAAAGAGAAGCAAGATTTATAGTGGTATAAATAAAAAAATATCTTAGTCCATTCCTCATCCACCACTACTCCTCGAGGAGATTGGTACCCACTAAGAACCCCACTTTTAAAGGTGTGAGAACCTTTTTACAAACATTACCTTTTATAGGAACCTGGAGGTGAAACACAACTATTACAGTAGACTCAAAATAGTTTATTTTCCTGAATTTTGATTAGGAGTCACATCCCAGACATCCTTTTTGGTGGTGGAATAACTAGACAAATCAAGACTTTATTTTGATTGGGAAAATCATAAACCAGCCTTGAATAAATATAAATAAAAGAATAAATATTACATAAAGTAAAAAATATAGATAAATTAACAGATGATCAATATTTTTCAAGATGTTGAAGCTCGATGATCATTGATCACATTAATGAAACAATGGCGAAAGATGAAGTTCTTTTATGATCACAGTTAGAGTACAAATGTTTCATAATTTTATTGAATAAAATGAGTCCAATAAGAATTCATGTAAAACTTGTATAAAAAAATAATATATCAAATTATCTATACTAGAATTTGTTTTTATGCCTTGAATATGTCTCTCGGACCATTAAGACAAAGATCTTTTAGGATCATTTCCATTTCTAATAACTTCATGACACTTGTTAGTGTATATAAATAAAATAATGTTACCATTACCTTCATTTATTAAATATATATAGAAAAAAATTGAATAATCACAAAATTCATATTTATTCATGAAATATTAATATAAAATAAACAAAATAATAATTATAACAAATGTATAAAATTGAAATTTATAAAATAGTTGAAAAAAATATAATCTTCTTTATTATAAAGATGGTAAAATTTTGAAAAATATAGAATTCTGATAATTTCAATCTGTATGTACATATGTACATAAAATAATTCTCAAAAATATTTTTTATGCATCATACAATTATGTTTCAAAAAAAATTAAACATTTAGCAATATAATTATTTTAATAGCATCAACTAAAATAATAAATAATAATTTTAGAAATAATTTTTGAACTAACAGTCGATAAAAAAACTAGCGGTAGATTGAATCTATTATTATTGGTGTAGATCTACACATTGAAAAAGAGAGCGGTGGTAGGATTATGCTACCAATGAAATATAGGGAGGTATAATGATTTTTCTACTTGTGAAATGATATACCATTAGATGTCCAATTGTGGAAAAAATAGAGAAGATCTACCGTTGCACTTAAAAGTAAATAATAATAACAACCAATGAAAATAAGGATAATTCAAAGATAATGTGTTACCAAAATATTCTAGAGAAGCAAGAATAATATAAAACCATTGGATTTCCATTGGTGCTTCTGTTAAAAGAACACCTAATGTGTATAATGAACTCAGTTCAAATTAAAACGTAAAAAATATGGAAGGAAGATACTTTTGGATAGAACAACTAAAGAAGAAAAAATGAACTACATATAGAATAAAATTATCTAGCATTTTATGCAAAATGGTAGAAAAATGGAGATCTATGGATGAAATATGTTACCAGTGGAAAAATTATCCACTTTTGAGTAACAATGCTCCTATTAGGGTTCAACGGTTGACCATTGTAGGGTTGATGGTTCCATCATTATAATAAAAATCATTCACAATGATGAGTGATACTTCTATTTATGAAATAACTACCATAGAACATGGATCTTCCATTGTGAAAATGTGGGTTGATCTACTGTTTGGAAATGGAAGATCAATCTACCAGTGAAGAAACTGAAAGCATGCATGAAATAAAAAAATGAAATAAAAGCATGAAATATTCTGTAATCAATGAGAAACAAACCAACAAGCTCGAAAATAATATAGAATCTTAGTTAGATTCATCAGATTTTCTATAAAAAATGACATCTTACTAGATGTCAACAGATGTCTGAGGAAGAAGATGAAAAATAATTCGAAATGATGAAGTGTGGGATAATAAACAAGGCACAAGATAATAAAAGAGATTGAGTGGATTATGAGACTCTAATCAAATAACTGAGGATGTTTGCGATTTTAAAAGGTTGAACAATAAAAAAAAATCACATCCCACATCGATTAAGGGTTGCAGGGAATGAAAAATTTAATAATAAATACATGTCATTCCCACCTCAAGCTATTAGTGGGGAATTATCACCCACAAACCACCATTCAAACACAAAGGTCTAGTAGGCTTACCTAACCTAAACTATGTTCATACGGTGCACTCTATGTTGTCCTTATACACAGGACAACCCACATTAGGCCTTAACTATGCATGGATAAGTACCACTACCTCCTAGTGGCCTACCTATAGTAGGCCTTCCAATGTGGTTGAACCCTTGGGCCCCCTTAGTGTGGTTGAGGGCTAGCCTATGTGGACTACTTATGAAGGCTAATTTTTTGAAAATGAAGAAAAAAAATATTAAAAAATAATAAGTTAAAATTAGAAACTTAATAATTAATAAAAAATAAACATTATAAAAACATATTCATCAGAACTCCATTTCAATGATTAAATAAGATACTTATATAAATGTAAAAAGATTATTTTTTTAATAACAATTTTTAATTTTAATAAATCTATTGATACAATAATTTATCAGAACAAATAAAACTATTAATGTATGAAAACCAATTTCAAATAATATAAAACTCCCCTTTTTTGTAAATTAAAAAATAACATTTATTTAATTTTAATTAAAACTCTCCCCCATTTTGAAATTTATCAAAAAGAATATTATAACTTTTTTCTATAAAATAGAATCTATTTTAATTAAAAATCAACCACTTTAATAGTAATAGAGTATAATTAAGACATATTAATATTTTAAAAATTCATTTTTTAATAGTAATATCAAATTAGCATTTAATCAGATTATTAAAAATTACATTCAATTATAGAAGACAAGGGAAAAAATATTTAAGATCATTGATTATAAAAAATAGTGATTTTTAGATTCTAGCATTCTCAATTCAAATTTAATATTCTCAAATTTAATGGAGTATAAGGGTTTAGTGGAAATACTAGCTAATAATTTCTTAGTGGGAACAAATTATAAACATATATCACTTTTATTTCTATGATCTCTAAGAAAATGAAATCTGACATCTATGTGGTTAGTTATATGGTGTTGAAGAGGGTTTTTAGAAATTGAAATAACACATGAATTGTCATAGTAAATTGAAATTTTATTATAAATGATATTAAAATAATACAGAGTTTGTTTTATCCATATTTTTTGTGAACAAAACAAGCAAAAAAAAACATATTCAGCCTTAGTTTTTGAGAGTGCTACTGAAATTTGTTTCTTAGAACTCCATGAAATTAAACGTTTTCCTAAAAAGTGAAACATACTTATAGTTCTTTTTTAGTCAATTTTTAAACTTCCAAAGTTAGAATCAGAGTAAGATAATAAATCAAAAAAATTATCATTAGAATAAAATAATCTAATACAAATAGTACTCTTGATATATCTAATTACTATTTTAACTTCTTTAAGATAGGATTAGACTGAAACCTAGCACACAATAAAACCGAGAACATTGTGTGTAGTCTTAGATGTAGTGTGATATAATAGACTACCTATAAAGACTCTATATTGTTTAATATCTATTGAAATTCCACACTCATCTAAGTCCAATTTGGATTTAGTTCTCATAGGTGTTTTAGTTGACTTAATAGAATAGTGATCAAACATTTTGACATGTTATTTAACATACTTTTCTTGATTTAATGAAATACCATCTTTTGATTGATTTATTTGTAAACTAAGGAAAATTTTTAGTTCTCCCATTAATTTCATATTAATTGAATTTTTTATAAGTTTAGAAAAATCATTACATTGAGAATCATTTGTTGAAAGGAATATTATATCATCAACGTATATCTGTATAGATAGTATATCATTTGAAAATCTTTTTATAAACAAGTTTGGATTAATATTACCTTCAACAAAATCATTTTATAAAAGAAAGGTTTTCGAATTTTATACCAAGATCATGGATAATTCTTAAGACCATATAAGGCTTTATTATGATTAAAAAAATGATTAGGAAAATTATCATTTTCAAATCCATGTGGTTTTCTAACATAGAATTCATATGAAATAATTCCATTTATAAAGGAACTGTTTACATCCATTTGAAATAATTTGATGTTTTGAAAAATAGTAAAGGCTAATAGAATTATAATTTATTCCATTCAAGAAATAGGAGAAAATTAATCATTAAATTCAATTCCACCTTCCTAGGAATAACCTTAAGCTACTAGTATTTCTTTATTTTTAATGGTGTTTCCAACTTCATCAAGTTTGTTATGAAAAATCCATTTAGTTCCTATAACAGTGTTATCTTTTGGAAAAGAAACTAAATACCATAATTTATTCCTTTAAAATTTATTTAATTCATCATGCATATCAATAACCTAATTTTAATCATTTAAATCATTTTCAACATTGATAGGAACAAAATCAGCAACAAAATCATAGTTTACACAATAAAGTAAAACATATTTTCTGGTTTGAATACCAGATTCCACATTACAAATTACTTTTTCAATAGGATGGGTTTTAAGAGTTTTTCATTCCATTAGAGTAGTTTTAGAATAGATATTCTCCTCTCAACTAATGCATTATCATTTTATTGGTCATTATCTTCAATAAAAATTAAATTATACAAATTATTCATTTATTTGTTTAAATCAGAATCCTTATTATTATAATTATTTTCATTAAACATAACATGTACAGATTCTTCAACAACTAAAGTTTTATTATTGAAAACTCTATATTCTTTTCTAGAATTAGAATATCCTATGAATATCCATTCATCTGATTTGGAATCAAATTTACCTAAATTATATTTTGTATTGAAGATAAAAACTTTACATACAAAGACCCTAAATATCCAGCATTAGGTTAAAATCCTTTAATAATTTCATAAGGTGTATTATTTTGTAAATGGATAATCAAAAATAAATTTAAAATTTGGAAATATGTATTTATAGATTCTTTAAAAAAATATTTAGGTGCACTAAATTACATTAGCATTGACTTAGCCATTTCATGAATAGATCTGTTATTTCTTTCTAACACACAATTTTCTTATGGTGTTTTAGGGGTTGATAAAAAATGTTTATATCCATTGGATTCAGAAAAATTATCAAGTTCTGAATTCATAAATTCACAACCTCTATCACTTCTAATAGATATTGTTAACATATTTATCAAATTTGGAATAATATTACAAAAATAAAAAACATTGGATAAAGTTTCATTTTTATGAGATAAGAAATAAATCCATAATAATCTAATATAATCATCTACAATGAAAAATACATACTTGTTACCAGAAAAACTAACAGGTTGTATAGGTTCAAAAAATTCATGATGTAATAATTTTAGACATCTATTTGTACTAATATAATTTATTTATTTAAAAATTTCTTTATGTTTCTTACCTTTCAAACATGAATCACACATAAATTACTTACTTTTATGTAACTTGGGAAGTTTTCAAAATAGTTCATGCTTTAATAGCTTGTTAAAAAAACTAAATTTTTTATTCCCAGATCTCCTTTTCCATATAATTTAATCTAATTCTACATCATTCACACACATAACCATTTTTTGGTTATATCAGAAAAATTTATAGCATATATATTTTCTGTTCAATTTATTGAAAATGGAACAAAATTATTTATCAAAATAGTACATTCATCACTTTCAAATATAACATTTAATCCATCCCAAATTATTTTTATATACTTATTATATTATGTTTTAAACCTAATACATATAATAATTATTAAATAATAATAGTTTTAGAAAAACCACCTTCACCAATACATTTATTCCAACCTTTAGAGTTGTCTCCAAATGTGAAAAGGCCACCATAACATGAATTAAATAAAAGAAATTTTGAAATTTCACCTACCATATGCTTGGAGTATCCAATGTCTAAATAATATGAGTCTTTGAGACCTATATGGAGGATTTCCTAAAATTAAACTACCAAACAGTTTGTTTTTGTACCCATTATAACTTGAGTCCAACTAGATTAGTACCATAATATTTTTGCACTAAAATTTATTTAAAACATTTATTAGTGGGCTGAATAGAAAATAAATTTGCAGAAATGAAAGTTCTAGTATTCCCAAATGATTTTTTAAATCTCAGTGAACACTCATTAGCATAATTACCTTTAATTCTAAATTTAAATTAGGTTACATTATAAATACATCCTTTTGAGCATCTTATAATGTTAGTTTTATTTAATCTTAGTGATAAAATATTATATTCAGAAAAATTATTCCAGTTTAGTTTCATCAAATACATCATCTTATCATGTTGTCCTTTACCTTTTACGAAAGTAGATAAATTCTTTTTAAGATTGCTAAATTAATTTTTCAAAACCATATTCTCTTTTTGAATAGTTTCTAAATATGTATAATCATTAACATTTGATAGAGAATCTGTGTTTCTTAATTTACTGTTTTCTTCTTAGGGTTATTATATTCATTTTATACTTTAGTTAGATCATTTACAACTAAATTAAATATTCTATCTTCATATTTATTATTTACTTCCAAAGAGTTTTTAACTGTTTTATTCTCCTCTTTTATTTTTAGTAGCTCAGAGTCATAATTCTCTTTAGATCTATAATTATGAGAAATATAGATTTTTAGATTTTCACATTACCCTTTTTACTTTATTATTCTCCTCAATCAAATTCTTATTTTTCCTTTTTAACTTAGTATAATTTTCAATTACTTCCATTCCATCATTTTTCAATTATTTATTCTATTTAATAGGTTTTTTAACTTTTGAATTCATAGAATCAGAATCAGAACATGAATTAAAAACAATTTCAGTTTCATTTCTTGATAAAGAATTATGATAAAAATTTTAAAGAGTTATTAACTGAGTAAAGAGTGAATAATTTAACTCACATTGAATACCCATCAGGGTAATATTCCATATCTCCTATTAACTTCTATAATCACTACATGTGTCAAAAGTGCCTGAGTTGTCCCAAGCTCCAAATAAATATTTTTTTTTCTTTTCTTCTTTTATCTTTAGCTTTATTTGGATATTTGAGTTTAAGTTTATTAGTCCTTATGTGACCTTTAATATTGTAATCATAACATATTAATTATGAAACATAATTATTTTTACTAGAATTACCTTTCTTATAGTTCTTTATGGACTTCTTCGTGAACCAATTCTTTCAACCTTTGTTTTTATGGAACTTGAAAATATTCTTACAAAAGTGATCTATATCCTTGTCACTTTCCTAGAACTCATTATTATAAGAATTAGAGGTATCGAAAATATTATATTTAAATGATATAACTTTTCTCTTTGAAAACCCCTCATTAGTAATATTTTTCAGCTTTAACTCGTACTGAAGAAGATATCCTATTAATTCATCTAATGTATATTCTTTAAAATTCTTACTATCATCGATTTCCAGCTTATTTATGTGCCATATTTTTGGAAGACCATTCAGTACTATTTTTACATGAGGTGTTTTGTCCAAAAATTATCTAAGAGAACTCATACCATTAGTAATACAAGAAAACTGATGGAACATCTGGTTTAAAGATTCTTCATCTCTAATTTGTATGTCTTGGTATTCTACTCAAATAATTCTTAGATTGTATCTCTTCAACTTGTTAGTTCCATAATGACTCACTTAAATTATCCTTCATATATCATGATTTTCTTACAATATGAGACATGGATATAGACACTTATACTTATAACACTATACAAAATATTTTAAACATTATTATTAAAAACATATTTTACCATGTAATTACCTATAAGTGTCTGAGGATCAACTTTGGGTAACTCATATAGATTATCTATGATATTCTAGTGATCCACATTTAACTGCTTCTGGTAGGCTTCCATTCTATCTTTCCAATAATCATAGTCACTTCCATCAAACAATGAGGGGTTTTTTAGAATCTATCTATCATTCTATTTAACGAATTCCATTATTAAAAGAAACCATTTTATTTTCTTTAAACAGTTAATTCTAGGATTTTAGGTTAGTACAAAGTTAAAATGAGCATGAAAACAAAGAAGATAACTTATTAGAGAGTTGGTTTTGATACTAATTTTTTGATATCAGAACCATATAACTATTGACCTAGCTCTAATACTAATTGCTTGTTATCAAATTAGAGAAAAAATATAACCTATCAGAGACTAGGCACTGAAACCAATTGTTTAATCGATAGTGATGGAAATTCAGGGTGAGGTCTCTCTAAGTGCATCCAAGAGACCGAGGTTAAAAACCAGGTAGAGGCATAATTATGAGGTACTATATTAATACTACAACAGGTACTGTAGTTGTACTGTATAGGCACTATAGTAGTTTCTATACCAGTTACTGTAGTAGGTAGAATTCGGTACTGTAACTACTAGAACTATTCACCTTAGGCAACCGGTTTGGGCTTGGAGTCCTTAAGGCCTTCAGGCCACCCATGCCTTTAGGTCAGTAAGGATTTCAAGCCACCTTTAAGGCCTTCGGGCCACCTCAAGGCCTTCATGCCACATGATCAGTGCATTTGACCTAGACAAACTCTACAAAAAAAGAATCTCCAGAGGAGGTTTTAGAGCAGGTGCACTCACTAGATCAGAACCAATGGATTTAGAAGAATGAGAGGGTATGACTATGACATCAGGACCATCCTATGCTTACACAGGAATCTTTTCCATACAACCATGTGAAGGTGGAGAGCTACCATCATGGTGTAGATTCTGGGGAGGGGAAGTTCCTTGTAGTTATAGTCCGATTAAAATCCCTAAGACCTTCGGGTTATGTAATATTTCATAAGCATACGGGCCACGTAATCTCTTATCCTACAAGCCTTGTAAGGGTTCCGATCATCCTTTTAAAGGGGTTTATTAAAAATTAATAAAAATTAAAGCCTTTAGGACATTCTGGTAGGGGGTGAATAATTATTTTAAAAATTTAAAGAAAAAAAGTCAGAGTTTAAAAATTAATGATCTATAGTGAGTGAAGTATTCTAGATATGTTGTATGGTGAACATAAAATAAAATAAAACCAATATGTGTAGTGGTTTGGATAAAAAATATTTAAGTCCACTTCTAAACCTCCTCTACTCCTTAAGAAGATTAGTACCCACTAAGAACCTCGCTTTTAAAGGTGTGAGAACTTTGTTATAACCACTTCCTTTTATAAAACCCAGAGGAACAACCTTGTATTTTATATAAGACTCAACCTAGTATATTTACCCAAATTATGATCATCACTCACAACCCAGACTTTCTTTTTAGTTCTGTAATAACCATACAAAGAAATAATTTCTTTTTATTGGGGAAATCATAAACCGTAATAGGTGAAATACAAACAGAAGAATAAAATTTACATAAAGTAAATCAAATAATGAGAAATTATAAGATGATTAAAATTTTCAATGATGTCGAATATTTATGATCATTTATAATGTTAATGGAATTATTTTGAAAGATGAAGTTCTTCTATGATCTTAGTCAGAGTATAGAAGTTTCATAAGTTTCTTGAACAAAATTAGAGCAGTAAGAATTCATGTCAAAGTTGTATCACAAAAGCATCTGTCGAATGATCTGTACAATAATTTTTTATTCCTTGAAGACATCTCTCATACCATTAAGACAAATATCTTCTAGGATAATTTCCATGTCCAATACTTTCATAAAACATGTTAGTGTATGTCAATAAAATAAATTTACCTTTACCTTTTTTGGTAAATCCATTCTAAAAAACATTGGACAATCATGATTCATATTTATTCATGAAAATATTAAGATAAACAATTAAAATAAAAAGAATAATTTTTTTAAATTAAAATTTATTTCAAAATTTAAACAGAAATATAATATTCTAGATTATAAATACAATAAAATGTTGTAAAACACATCATTTTAGGAATTTCAATCTTCATGTATATGTGTACCTAAAATAATTCTTAAAAATATTTTTTTACAAAACTTAAAATTAAGTTAAAAAAAACATTTAACAAAATAATTATTTAAATAACATTAATTAAGATAAGAAATAAAAATTTTAGAAACAATTTTTTGAACTATTGGAAGATTAAAAAATGGTTGTAGATTTACTCTTCTACCATTGATGTAGATCCACCATTAAAATAGAGAGCGGTGGAAGGATTCTACTATCAGTGAAATAAATAGTGGTAGCTTAAAATTTCTATGAGTGGAATGATCTACTATTTGATATCCAATGGTGGAAAACATATATAAGATCTCATGTTTTACTTAGAGGCAGAAAATAGTAAGATTCAATAAAAATATGGGTAATTTAAAGCCACCGCATTACCAAAATATTTTGGTGAAGCAAGAAGAATATGATATCATTGGATGTCCAATTGTGGTAGATGATCTACCATTGGATGACCAATAATTATTCTATTACAGGAACACCTAGTCAGTATAAATAACTTGGTTCAAATAAAAACTTAATAAACATTGAAAGAAGAAATTGTTGGAAATAACAACTGAAGAGAAAAAAACAAACTACTAATTGATGAACATAATCCACTATTGGACGCCCAATGGTAGAAAAACACTGAGGGGTAGATGAAATATTCCACCAATGAAAAAATGATCCACCATTGAGAAACAATGCTACCTTATGGGTCTAATGGTCTACCGTTGTGGGGATGCCGATTCTACCATTATAAGAACAACAATTTATAGTGATGAACACTGCTTTTATTTATGGAATAACTATCATCACACATGGATCTTCCATCATACAATAGTGGGTTGATCTACTATTGAGAAATTTTAGATCCATCTACCAATGATGAAACCAAAAGCATGCATGAATTAAAAAACATGAAATAAAAGTATGAAACATGTCATAACCAATGTGAAACAAACCAATAATCATGATAAGAATTTAGAAACTCGGTTAGATGCATCAGAGTTACTATGACAAACTCTGTCTTATTGGATGTTGACGAATGACCAAGGAATAAGATTAAAAACAATTTAAAATGATGATGCATAGGATAATTAACAAGTTATGGGAGAATCAAGGAGATCATACAGGTTATGGGACTATGATTAGATGACTAAGGATGTCCATGATTTTAAAAGTATGTATAGTAAAAATAGATAACATCCCACATCAATTAAGGGATGTTGGGAACAATGGGTTTAAAAATCAGTTCATTCCTTGCCCACCTCTTGTTGTCTGAGTGGATCATTACCCACAACCCACCATTAAAATATACATGCCCTATACCCAAGCCTAAATGGATTACCTATCCTAACCAATGCGCATACCATGCATGCTATTTGGTCTTTATAAATTAGCCAACCCACATTAGGCCTTTTCTATGCATGCTAGAGTACCACAATATACTAGTGAGGCTACCGATGGTAGGCTTTCCCATGGGGTTGAACCCTTGGGTCACCTTAGTGTAGTTGAGGGATAACCTATGTGGCTCACTTAGGATGACCCATTTTTAAAAAACGAAAAAAATATTAACAAAAAATAAGTAAAAATTTGAAACATAACAATTAATAAAAAATCTAGATAATAAAAATATATCCATAAGCACTCTATTTTAAATATTAAAAAATATATTTATATAAATATAAAGAGATTAAATTTTTAATAATAATTTTAAATTTTAATAAATGTAAAGGGATAGTAATTTATCAAAATAAATAAAATTGTTAAAGTATGAAAACTAATTTCAAATACTGATTTTTTAAAGGAGGGAAGAATATAACACCCCAAGTCTTTATGATACATATATATTTTAAATATCTCTTTGATAGCTTGTGATACACACAACTCCGAGTCTAAATGAACTATAATATAATATACTATTATAACCAAACCATTAAATTGGTGGGTATGAATAAAATTAACTAAATTATGAAAAATATATGGTTTTGAAATGTATAGAATAAATTATTTGGTTATCGATTGATTATAAATAAAAATAAAAAATCATTTAAAATAAAAAAATGTTTTTTTCTAAAAAACTATCATAATGCATGTAATGCATTTTTATAATAATAAATTAAATTAATCACTATTGGTAAATTATTTTAATGAAATTTATATATTAAATCAAATGTTTTATCATTAAGGTAATATTTTTTCTAGGCATGCGTTAAAAATAAATACAGTTTTATGCTTAAAAATGTATTTCTTTTGTAAAAAGTGGTTTCACCTCGATTTGAAAAATTATTTTAAAATTAATTTATTCCATTATTAGAATTTTTTTTGGAAAAATTAAATTAATTTTTAAGTCAACATGTAAAAATTATCTTATAGTTGATTTTTTATAATTTTATGAAAAGATTAATTTTTCGATGAATAGTGAAAAATACTGATTTTTTGTTAAAATTGTCTTTTAATTTAAAATATTTACAGAGTTCAATTTTATTTTAAAATTGTTTTAAAAGTAAAATTAGTAAAATTATATTTTTATTAATCCAATTTAGGTCATTATAATCAATTTTAGGTTGAATTTTAACATAATATTCATGAATGGTCCATTTGGATTCATTTTTATAAGAACGTTACTTAATATTATTGTAAAAGGGAAACTCCTCCCCTTACTCATACACACATCTCGAGTCATTTAAATAAACCAAAAACTATCTAAATATCTCCAAAAATCATTATCCGCATTCTATAACAACTTTTCTTTCCATAATACCAACCCTAGGGTTCTTAATAAGAGATCCAAAGAAGGTTTTTCTAAGTGATGGTAATTGTCATCACCAAGATGTTTCTTTTTTACTTATTATTTTACCACCTTCAATTATGTATGAATAATTTAAATATAATAAAAAAATTATACTATATATTTATATGTTATTATGTTTTTTTAATAACAAATATCCATCTCATCTTCCATCAAACGGGAAATAAAACTATCGATCATGTGTACGACGAACTACCACCTCATGAACCAATGTAATTAATTATCCATCACTGTATCTCATGAATAGATATAATGATGTATTTATAATATATATATATATGATATTTATTATTTAATTATATTTATAGAATTATACTATCACATCAAACTTCTTACCGTCAAATCTATTGGAAATCGATAAGGTCGCTCATGCGTACATATAGACTATCACCTCCACAAAGCGATGTGAATCATTTTTCATTGATGATTTACCTGGATGGTAATAAGAACATATTTAATGACTATATATGATATATATAATATAAATATTATTCTATAAAGGTTAATTATTATTTAATTTTCTTTTGTTTCATTATTTAAAAAATAAAAATAGTGCTCATGCGTACGTACGACCTATTGCCTCCATAAATGGTGTAATTTATTTTTCTATCTATTAATTTTTTGGATTATATAAATAAAAAATAATGAATATATAATATATTTATATCATGATTATAATTATAGATATTATGGAACCATGAATAAAGTACAAGGACCAAAACTACTGAACCAAAACATATTGGGAAAATGAAGCAGTTATTACATGGAGGTGTAATTTTAACAAAGAATTATTAATAAAAGGGTGATAAAATATTATAAATAAATAATATACAGTAATATATATATACATCAGTATGGTTCTATAATATATTTATAATAAATATATATTTATTATACAATAGTTTTGGATGTATACGAGGGAATTTGAACCTGTGGTAAGGGTTTATTTCACAATCCCACCATTATTCAGAATTGTTTATGTTAAAGTCTATGGTGGGGGGAATTTTTTGATCACTCTATACTAAACCCGATATATTGTCTTATCATATGTAAATTTATGAAAATTAAAAATTTTCTATCATTTTCTACTCTTTAAGTACTTAAGATACTAAAACTATGTTTTTAATAAAAATTAAATTTGTTGTTATACTAAGTCAGGAACTTTTTTTTTCTTGACCAAGAAATATTAAATTTTATTATTGAAAATAAAACCTGAAAATCTAGAAAACACAGTAAAGATAGTAAATACATCCAAGATAAAGCATGTTCAAGGAGGCCTAAAATAATGAAAAATGAGGGCATCACCCCAGATTATATATACACACTCATAAGGGATGGATCCCATGTTAGATAAAATCTTACGAGGGTTGTCGTGAGATATCCTAGAAGAAAGAAAGTCCACTAACTAATTCTCCTCACATCACAAGAGAAGAAAACTGACACCATTCAATATTTTTCTTTCATATCCAAATTTTCCTAAAAATGTTTTAAAGAATATTTTTACTATTCTATAATGACATCTTAAAGAAATTTCTACCTAGGAGTTTTATCAAATAGTATAAAAGGAAAATTCTCGTCATTTTCTGAATGAGGTATTTTTTACTTTTTACAAAAGTTTCAAAGGAATTCATTTTAACTTATATGGTATGAATGTAATTTTCCACAATTATAACCAATCATTACTTTAATTATTCCCTTACAAGTTTCAATGGATGCTTCTGAAGAAAATGTTTCCCTTAATATTTGGTAATTTTATAGATTTTGAATAAGTTTTTTCAAAATTAAAAGTATATTTTCCTTAATAAATCTTACAATGATATTTTTATAAAGTATATTCATCTATGTAAAAATTATTTGGTGGAAGTTAGTCTTTACTAGGGATACACTATTTTGATATCATTTTCCATATTAATTTTTATGGTTTATGATAAGTTGAATTCACACACACATATATATATTAGATATATTTATTTATGATCTATTCAAATTTTATTATATAATTCATTGGGATTTTTAGGGTTTTTTTTTTCAGAAAACAGGGATTTGAATCTCAAAAAGGGAGATGTTCTAATTTTATAAAAGTCACACATTACATGTTGTGAAGCTTATTCATAACCTGAATCCCTTGAGTATAGGATAACTACAGACCAAAGGTCATCTCATAAAACTAGTAATAGTCATAAATATTATTGAAAAAATAAATACATGACGAAATTCATTACATGACGTGAATGTTTTGAAATCTAAACCTTCTAAAGATTCAAGCTGTGAAATCTGGGAGATAAGAGATCTCTCGAGATTTTTGTGGATATGAGTGCACGATATGAATTTCCATTACACATCATGAAAGTTTCAAGGTAGAAGTTTTTTTAAGTAATATCAAAATGTGAAACCTTTAAATATCATGAGATGATCGAGATTATATATATTAGAACATTGATACCATAGAAAGGACAACCATAATTTCTTCTTTATTTAATTCTCTCTTATCCATACTTTCTAGAACTACTTTTCTCTATTTTATTTTCTTGTTTTATTGATATTTTACTATTTTTCATCATTCCAATTTTTTTGGATTTATTGTTCTTATTCTTACTACTATTCAATTCCAATTACCCCTTTCAACCTCAATTGATGTGTGTCTGTTATTGTTATTTAATTCAATCAAGTGTCTTGATTGATTTATAATTTCTTTAATCGAATATTTCTGTTAATTTGAATTGTTTAATTAATATTTCATGCATGTTTCTAATATTTATCTCATATAATACCATCGTGATCATGCATGGATAATCCTCCAGGGTTAGGGGTTGATATTAGGGGTGGATTAATCCTAAAAATTGTTAAATTAAATCATGGGTAACCCCTTATATAGTAAATAGGTTAATAATTTTTGTTAATTATATTCTTTTGAAAAACCTTGATCTAGGGACTTGCAACAGACTGACCCTAACCTGATTGGAGTTGAGAAGGCTAGGACTAATATCCCATGATACTTTCTACTATTGAAGTAAAGCTTATTTAACCTTGGTTGTTGACTACCTATAAACCAAAGAGTAGTTTCCAGATTAGGTAGATTCAATTGGTTTAACTAAAACTAATTGGTGGCCTCTATACTACTTTATAGCCTAATTAATAGGACTATCCCAAGCTAAATCTAGGAATAGCCTTTTCTTAAGCCCTAAAATTGTCTATTATCCATTATCTTTCTTCTGAAGTAAAACCAAACTATGTAATCCATAGAAAATTAAACCTATGAGAGTCACATGATAAATCCATTTATCAAGTTATAATCACCAGGTTACAAAATTTTATATCTTTTCCCCATGGGTTTGATCCCATGCTACCACTCTATTATGACTTTGTATCTAGTGTAGTTTGGGATTTATACATTTCTAATCTAATCAATGCCTATGGAGAATCAACAACGCTATGTAGGCTAGTCAAATTTTGGCACTGTTACTGGGGAAAAGATATTTCACAGGCGTAGTAACCTTTGATGTGGACCTGGGATTACCATACACCCTATTTACCTTCCCCTTAATTTCTAAATTTTTTACACATAGGATAGTACCTATGTCTTCTTTATTGACCAATGCATGCGTTAGGGACCTCTAACTCATTCAATGATCCTTGATGCTCAAGAAATTCTTAATATAGATCTTGAGATCAAGAGATACCTATCTATATGCCATCACTTAATTATGGTTTTTCATAACAACCTTGCATCACCTAAATCTCAAAATATTCAATATGATCCATAAGAATATTAGGGAGAGTGACCAATGCTGTAGGAGTGCACCATCAAGGACTATGTCTTGTCATACTTTAGTGGTGTTATTCCCAATATCAATTTTCCTCTTATTCAGACATATAATTTTGAAATGAAACCTGGACTCATCCACATGATCCATAACCAAGGAAAATTTAGTGGACTTCAAAGAAAAGATACACATGAGGATATTTCAGATTTCCTAGAAGTCAGTGGCACCTTTAGGAGTTACGTCATAACAACTGATGCCATCATACTTAGAGTATCCCCCTTTTCCATATACGATAGATCTATGGATTGGATCAGAATCTAAGATAACATTTCTATTATAACATGGGGTGATTTGGCCAAAAAGTTTTATACAAATATTTACCACCTATATGATGATATAAGCTCATAAATGAGATCTATAGCTTCACCTAGGTGGATGGAGAATCATCTTGGGAAGCATGGGATCAATTCAAAGAGATGAATCCAAAGTTCCCACCTCAAAAACTCAATGTGTAGATAAATTTAGTTTTTTTCACCAAGGACCACAACAAACTACACATACTGTAGTGAAAGACATTGATGATGGAAGAATCATTCTTAAAATTCCAGAAGTTAGAAGATCACTTTTAGATACAATATACCACAATTAAAGTTTGTAGAAGAGAGAATGAGGGCCACTTCAATTTATAATCAACCAGGTGGAAGAAAAACCCACCTTGTAGCCTTAGTAGAATCACTCACAATGAAGCTCGAAACTTTTAAGATATCTTCTCCACCACTGTCACCTCCTTCAACTATTATAGAAATTCAAACCTGTGAAATATATTGAGGCCCATGCCTATACCAGGACTATAGAGAAGGAATGTAATAACCTCATAATAATGATTTTAATTATTTAAATTAAAATAAAAAACAAAATTTTCAACAACCCTAGAAATACTAACTACCATATTATTAAAGACCAAATCTATAGTTGAAAAACCAATCAAGGTTACAACCAATAGAGGAATGGTCAAGAAAGACCATAAAATCAGGGACCGCTTGATTACTCTCCTCATAATCTAGCTCATAGACCTCAATAACCATTTCCTAAACAACCATTACACCATGGAAGCTAAAATTTCCACCACAACAATAGTTTTAGTAAGAACCACCAAAGAGATACAATTGGACCCAGGTCAACAATCAAATCTTGAGAACCTACTCACCATATTTTTTATAAGGTGGATAATTGGATGAATACCCATGAAATTGATATGTATAATGAAAGGGATACCCTTTTAAATCTTGATCACTAATTGGAAAAAATTTATAAAAATTTATCTAACCAATTATTGAGTACATTTCTTGATAATAATGAGACACATCTAAGAGATGAGGTTAAGGATATGATCTTTAAGAGTGAAAAAATTATGAATTTTCAGCGGTCATGCCAAGGTGAGGAAAAGAAGCTAGAATAATATGAAATACGTACAAGAATAATCAGGATATATAGTGATGATAACACACATAATGATAATAAATAATGAAATCTATAATAATAGAAAACTGAAGAAGATCATATAGAATATAATCATAAAAAATAATATGTTTATATAAAACCACCCCCATAAACCCTTACATTGAAATTAATAAAAGGTAAGATAGATGGAAAATACAAAAATATTTTAGAGATGTTTAAGCAGATACACATTGATACCCCCTTTGTAGAGTCCATTGATAAAATTTTTACTTATGAAAAATTATTGTAGGTGTTTCTCTCCAATAAAAGAAAAATGGAAGAACTAAGAGTCATATCCTTGAATAAAGAATGATCCATAGTCATTTAGCAGAAGTTCCCACCAAAGATGTGTGACCCCAGAAGCTTTTCGATTCCATGCATTACTGGAACATGCAGATTCAAAAAAGATTTGCGAGGCCTTAGTGAATGTATCAATATCATGCCCATGATCATATTATAAAAGTTAGGTCTTAAATGTTTTAAACCAATAATATTTTCACTTCAACTGGCTGATCGACCAGCCAAGTATCCTCGAGGACTTCTTGGCGATGTTTTATTCAGAGTTGGTAAATTCATTTTTCCTACCAATTTCTTTATCTTGGATATGGAGGATGAAGGAGATGACCCCATCATTATAGGAAGACTATTTCTCTATAATAAAAGGTTTTTATTGATGTGAAACAATTAATTTTGATTTTCAGATTTGGTGATGAATAAGTAGTGTTCGATTTACTTAAAGTCGCCATACAAGGGGGTGATTCATTTGATTGTGAATCCATATTTTTGACTGATGAGAATAATGATTACATGATCATTGTGGATGAAAAAGGGACCCTTTATCCTAAAGAATATTAATTTAGTTATTATGGGGATGTGAATTATAGTAAACCTATGATGAGGGATACCATTTCCCCATTCACACCCTTAGTCATGAAGCCATCAATGTTAGAATTGAAACCTCTATGGAACACATTAAAGTACTCATTCTTAGAAACTGTAGTTGTACTATTAGTTATATTCGATTAAATCTGAATTAAGTTCAATTATACAAACTCATTAAAGTATTGAAAAGTAATAAGAACTCAATTTAATTGGGTGTGGCTGATGTAAAGGGGATCATTCCCATGATTTTCACCCCCATAATTTTTTAGAGGAAGGTGTTAAATCAAAAATTTCAACCCCATAGGAGACTCAATCCCTGATGAAAGAAGTATTCAAGAAGGAATTAATGAAGTTTCTTGTCATTGGTATAATATTTTCCATCAATGATAGTGAGTGGGTGTGTCTACTATAATTCATCCCAATGGAAGGTGGATTGGCTGTTATTTAAAGCAATGAATATAATTTAATCTCAAATCGAACCATTATTAGATATCGAGTATGAGTTGACTATAGATATCTAAAAACAATGAATCAAAAAGATTATTTTATTCTCACATTCATGGATTAGATACTGAAAATACTATTTGGGCATGAATTCTATTTTCTTATGGATAGACATTCCAGATACAATCAATTCACATTCAACCTAGAATATTTAAAAAAACATTCATATGTCTTTTCAGAAACTTCACCTATCAAAGGATGTCATTTGGAAC
Source organism: Viscum album (assembly GCA_963277665.1). Taxonomy (NCBI): domain Eukaryota; kingdom Viridiplantae; phylum Streptophyta; class Magnoliopsida; order Santalales; family Viscaceae; genus Viscum; species Viscum album. Next base: position 1,034,857,556 of record OY728153.1, on the reverse strand, counting down.
TTTCAATGCACCAGATACATTTCAATGGTTCATGAAACACATTTTATATGATATTGAAGAGGAATTTCAAAAGATTTTAATGTATGATTTCTCCGTATAAGAACGATCATTCAATGTCTTTCTAAGAAATCTAGAGTTAGTTCTACAAATATTTAAAGAGAATTTCCTAGTGATAATATAGAAATAATATCATTTATGGTTCAATGAGGCACATTCCTCATACATAAAATATTAAATCATTTCAAAGAAGTCAATTTAGAAAAAATCATTGTGATTAAAGATTTACCTGAACCCACGACAATGAAAGGTATAAGGTGTTTTCTGGGCCATATAGGATTTTATTGCTGCTTCATCCATGATTTTGGAAAATAACCCACCAAATTACACACTTATTGTAAAAGGATGGTACATCTAATTTCAATTAAGAGTTTCGGTGGGAATTCAACACCCTGAAAAATTGACTGGTTGCCGTTCGTATCATAATATCATTCTATTGGGGTAAGGACATTAAATTTATTTGCGACACTAGTTATTTTGTTGTGGGAGTTGTTTTAGTATAGTGGGTTAAACACATCTTTTCCCCATATATTTTTACATCCAAAACCTAAATGAAGCTCAAGTAAATTATACGACCATAGTGAAGGAGCTGTGAGCAGTGGTCTTTGATTTCAAAAAAATTTCAATCATACCTCATGCTTTCCAAAGTGGTGGTGTATAAAAATCATGTAGCACTAAATTACCTATTAAAAAAATGATTCAAAACCATTACTAATATAGTGGATCCTATTTCTACAAGATTTTTTTATATTCACCAAATACACAAAAGGGACTACATATTTCATTATTGTCCACTTATCTATACTTACACTATCGAGTTTTGAGGATGCAAAAATATGAGTATTGAGGATGATTTTCTTGATGAAAATTTTTTCAGTATAAATAACCAAGTAGGGCCATAGTTTTTTGATATTATAAAATATCATGTCATGGGATCTATTTACCCACACTTCTCCTATCAATCGAGGAAGTAGTTCTTGTTCGATACTACATGCTATTACTGGGATGACCCAATATTATCTAAGTGTTGTGATAATGGAGTTATACAAAGTTTCATCATAGAGGATGAAATTAAAAGTGTTCTTGAAATGTGTCACACATCACTAAATGGATGACATCATGGGTTTAAACCCACCATTTTTAAGATCCTACAAAGTGGACTATTCTATCCCACACTCTATCAGGATGCGAGGAGCTTTGTACATAGTTGTGATCGATGCCAATAGATAGGAACCATTGGAAAATGAGATGAAATTCCCTCGAATCCTATCCTTAAAGTCAAAATTTTCAATATATAGGTAATTTATTTCATGGTCCCATTCCCTAATACATATGGGTAGTATTACATCATATTTGGCATGGACTATGTTTTAATGTGGGTAGAAGTTAAAGCCACCACCCATGACACAACTAAGGTGGTCATGGATTTTTTTTCAAAAAAAATCTCCTGATTTGATTTTAACGATTCCTCATTAGTGACCAGGGAACACACATTAAAAAAACTCATACTAAAGGATTTCTTGAAAAATATGGAATTTGATACAACACTATAATTCCATACTACCTGCAGAACAATGACCAATTTTAATTGTCCAATCTAGAGATTAAAAAAATCTTAGAAGAAATAGTTAATACATGTAGGATTAACTGGAGACTAAAATTAAATGATTCACATTTGGAATATCACATAGAGTATGGAACACCCATCAACACTACTTCGTTCTGACTTGTTTATAGATATTCCTACCAATTTTCAATCGAACCAGAACATCGATGATACTAGGAAATTAAAAAACTAAACTTGAATGCTGAAAAATATAGACAAAAAATAATTATAAAAATGAAATGGAATAGATTTGATGGGATGATTACCAAAATTACCAAAATTATAAAGAAAAACCAATGAAATAGAATGACCAACACATTTTTCAATGAGTCTTTATAGTAGGGGACAAGGTTCTACTCTTTAATTCTTGTATGAAGTTATTCCTTGGGAAATTGAAATCCAGATGGTCAGGTCTTTTTGAATTTTTCAAATTTTTACCATATGGAATGATTGAAATCCAATGAGAAAAAGGAACAACCTTTACAGTTAATAGTCAAAATTTTAAAATTTATCCAGAACCATTTCATGGGGGTATGTTATTTATTTAAAATTCATTTGAATCAAAGCCTATATAGCTCTCAAAGTTAAACATAGTGCTAAATGGTAGGAATTACATGATAGGTTTCAAAGTTCAGAGTAAGTTTTCTGATGTTTAGGAAGGATTGACAATTCTAGTTATAGGTTAGTGGATCATGGAAAAAGTTGTACAAGTGGGATAACATACATCTTGTTAACTATACATGATGTGAATATTTTGGGGTCAGGGAAAAAAATTCCCATGTTTTACATGTTTTGAATGTGATACATGATGTAAAAATTGTAGGCCATCTATATAATCCATGAGTCTAGGGACCATGGGATAGCCCTTAACCCGCATGCTCCCATTAACCACCGGCCTCCCCCTCTCTATTCCATGCTTATTCATTCTCATATCAATGTCCTAAATTAAGACCTTTAGTGGAGCATCTTTAAAAATAGTAGTCTGACATGATGATTAGCCTCCACCTAGGCATCTGAGATTGTATCCTCCTCCTCTAACTTATATCCATTCCCACCACCGTCACCATCTGCTACTACCACCACCAATGCCTCCAACCATTACCACTTGTCTTCTATCCAATTATAGGGATTTGCCCAGTACATGGACATATACCCCTGCCTCCACTTTTCTAAGCATGAGTAATATGTTCAGTTGGTCTGTCTTCAAAACAAGACCCTGATGACCAATGATACCTTCAAACTTTTCATCCCATAGAATATTTTAATACACAATAAGGTCCTAAAACTCATTTAATGGATTTATATTTCCATAATTGTTAAAGTATGCATAGTGATGTACTAAGAGCTATTAATGGAGTTCCTGGCCATGTTGGAGCTTGATGTTGTGCATATCATCTTCTGTCTCGAAGGATGGACTTGAGAGATTACATTAGGAAAGTTCAACATTGGGATATGTATTTATACTATTTATTTCATTACATATACTTCTTATACTATATTTTGAACTAATCCGTACAAGGTAGATACTTCATGAAGATGGTATTGATAGATCACAACCCCCATATATTTCATGACCCGCAGAAGACAAAGAGTACCCAGCTGTAAGGTACCACCCTTCAAATTATTCATCAAGCATTGGACCATGTTTTTCTAGATAGAGAATATTTTCATAGAGTCATCTGCTAAATAGATGTAATAATATTTTCCTTTTCCATGTGCAGACATGCCGTCAACATGGAACGATAGTTCTCACTCTACTATGAGGCTCATTAAAGGAGGGTTCATGGTATCTTGATGAGGGTAGTTTTATTATGCATACTGCACATCATCTAAGAGTTTTTGATGTCTCTCAGCCCCTGTCATCTCTTGGGAGTAAGGAGTCCTTTTATTTCCTCTTGATTTACAAAATGGGGTTGTTGTGAAAGATTGAGAGGAACTATGAGTGGGATTCTGAGACTTTTGAGGATGCTGATAAGGCTCAATATCCTCGTACTTCATACTCACTTACTCATTCTCATGAGACACCCTCTTCTGCTTCCCTAGCCTTAGATCCTACCATCTACCCTTCCTCGATGGATACCACCATTGCACCACCACTTTTCTATGTATCTTTATATTATATAATACAAACTCCCCATTATAAAACCACACCAACCATTATATTTTCCATGTGGGAAGTGATCTAGAGGCATGAAACAATTTTCTAATGTATAATGGGGTGCCATAGGTGGTTATGACTTCATTTAAACATCCCTAATGTTGAGTTATCCCATTTTACCACTGTTTCCCCAACACCAACCACTACATCTACCCACCCACAAAATTATTCCATAGAACCCTCTTCGACCTCCATTCCCCCCCCATCAACCTTAGTCCCATAACCCACCCATGTTGACCTACCTTCAGAGCTTACAGAACCTGCTTCCTAGTAAGAGTTTTTCAAGGAGTAGGCTTGACAAGGAAAGGGACCCACCTTCATTTATTTATAAGAGACTCCATTCATAGATCCAATTTCCAAAAATTTGGCTCTAGTATAGATCAAAACCTTCCCCAACCTATTATGATAGAGAACACTTAAATCACCACAACACCTTATATGGTGGTCGATCCACCTACCTCTGCCTCCATCACATCCATAAAAATGGTGGGGCTGATCTAGACATCCATTATTTGGGAGGGGACATCTGATGCTAATAGTGTTGTGTCTTCTCTATATGCTTAGTCTTTTCAATGAATACCCCTCCACAATTACATTATGTTTTGGGTTTTTTTTACCCTATGTATTTCATAAACTGTTTGTATCATTTATTCAATCAAATGGATGGGATATGATTTTTTACTTCATAGTTTGCATACATTATCATTATTATTTATGAATTAATTTAGTTATATCTTGATCTACTAAATTTTATATGGTTATCGATGAGTCTGTTAGACTACCGTATGGACTCCCGCATGAGGTATTTCCTCGAGTGGCTGACATAAAGGGATAAATCCAGGAGATCCATCTTTGTACTATACAAGGGACCCCTCTATGGACTGTATAGAGCCTCTATCCACCACATGAGATCTTCAATCACCCCATTATTGAGGTGTTAAATCCCACAAAGAACCCTAAGGTGATCAATGATAAAACTACAATTTCTTGGAAGAATTCGTTGAAAACAGAGCTGATGGACCCCTCTTCTTGACCCTTGCCCATCTGTCTAGATGACGAAATCCTGTTAGTGCTTTATGGGAGGAAACCCAAAATTTTGTTTCTGATTTGTTATTATTTTTAATTTATTTGTACATTTTTTGTAGTTTGTTTATTGCTCTGTTAAAATATTCCCCTCTTACTATGATATGGGATGCTCTTTATTTTTGACTAATGTTTACTTATTCTTCCTTACTAAATTAATTTTTGTTATATCCTATGTTATGATTGATTATCTAGTGCATGTATGTTTATTTATAACAATTTTTATAGGAATACAAGTGTTTCTTTGATATATATCATTTCTCCCCATGGAATTCCCTTCATTATAGGGAGCTCTCAATTCCATACTTTAAATTCATAATTTCTATCTCCAGTATGATTATGCTATTATTTCTTACTCTCCCATGTCACTTTTAAAAATAGTGCATCAATTATTTCCTTTTATGTGTGGGGGATACATTATTGAGATTTATTGTGTTTACACCTATATTATTGGACGTTTTCATTATTTAAGATGAAATCTTTGCTTGCAATCATTCTTTAACATGAAATCACATTACACCCATTTAAATGAAAGAAAAAGTTTGGTTGGAAAAGGTTGAAATCTATTTTTATTCCTTCTTAGAATTTTTGAATGATTACTATGTTATGTAATTTACTAATGATTCTCATTTCCTAAAATTTATTTTTATTGAATTATTATTGGTTGTGATTCCATGAATGATTTCACTATTTTTTGTATTCAAATTCTTGATAGGATTCTAAACCTATATTTTCATATTATTTTCTAGTCATATTTGTTGAGAAATTTTTAGGTAATTAAAATCAACCATAACATGAATTGGAATCTTATCAAGGATATAAATGAATTAATACAGTATTAAAATGATTTAGGAAGTATTTGTTAAGCCATTTATCCTAAAATCCACCTATACATTTATAATTCTTAATCCCTTAAGAGCCATGAATAACCTTGTTAGGATTGAGCTATGTTACGAGCCCATTTTACCCCTTCCTATCCTAATCTTGATATAATTACTTGATTTTCACTTGAATAATTGTGGGGTAGATGGTCATTACTGATGTACGTGGTATGATTACTACCGAGGAGATGTACATTTACTTTTTCATATGATCTATAGGAAGTGGTCAATGGTTCTCCTAATATACCATTCAAAATTATCATATATATATAATATGGGTTTTGTATTGTTAAGGTAAAAAAAACCATTACCAGAAAGATTAATCTTATGATGGATCATATGTGGTTAGGTGATGGATGTTAGATTTGTCCTAGACATGAATTTTGAAAATAAAGAAACAAGATACTTTAATATTGCACTTTTATGACACATCTATTGACCTTCCCTAAGATTTTAAGAGTTTTGAGGCTCTTCTTTCTAGAGGATATTTCTAATTACATTATTACTAATGATTGTGTATTATAATTCAGAATTTTCCCTCCTTTTTGAGATTTAGTTTTATCATAAACCCACCTAACCTCATCCACAGAGTCATTTGAACCATATTGCTGAATCCCTCATGATTAATTGTGTGTTTTTCTTTAAAGAGTTGATATTTTAGAACCAATTAAAGCCTATGGTTTAGAACATGTATTCAAGGTATGATAATAACTTAAGTTTTATTTTACCTTGATTGATGAGAGTGAATTCAGGGTGAAGTAATTGCTATATGGGTATAGCATTTAAGAAACAATTGAGAAATTATAATTAATGGAAGAAATGATATGAATAAATAAATTAACCATGATGCATGCCTAATGTTTTCAATATGAGTGATTATATAGGACTCAATTTTTTTATTAACACATTGTTTTATTTTTTTTGGTGTAATTTACATTTCCTATTTAAATTTTTTTTCAACTACAATCCTTATTGAGATGCTTTTTTTCTTGAGGACAAGCAATTGTTCAAGTGTGGGTGAATTTAATAAAACTAATTCATATATATATTGGATAAATTTATTTAAGGGATATTCAATCTTTATTAGATAATGCATTGGTTTTTTACTGGTTTTTATAGGAAATAGGTATTTAATTCTTAAAAAAAAGCAGCTATAATTTCATACTTTACTTGTTTTGAAATTGTTCATGATGTGAATTCCTTGTGAACAAGATACCTATATAATTAAGGAAAACCCATGAAACTAGCACAATTCCTGAATCCTATAGGTCAAAGAAATACACGATGTGAATTCATTACTTGACGTGAAGGTTTCAAATTATAAATCTATAGAATATTAATATCATGAAATCTGGGTGATTCAATATTTTTTGAGATTTTTGTGGACCTGAGTACATGACATGAATTTTCCTTACATTCCAAGAATTTTTATTGGAATAATTCATTTAAATTAATATCACGATGTACAACCTAAACTTCTTGAGATAATCAAGATTATATATATTCCATCACTGATGAAGGATAGGGGATAACCACACTTTACTCTTTGTCTTATGATGTATTCTTTTCACTTTCAATAATTAATTTCCTATATTTTATTTTCTTGTTTTATTAAACATTTTCTAATACACATCATTCCAATGTTTTTTGGATTTTTTATTCTTGTTCAAACCAATGTTCAATTCCAATTACCACTTTCAATTACATATACTACTTTTAACCTCAATTGTTGTGTGTAATTTCTTGTTAATTTATTCAAGTAAATGTGTTAATTTATTTTTAATTTCTTTAATCATAAATTACTATTAATTTGAATTTTTTAATTAATATGTCAACTATGTTTCCAATTTTTCTTTCATCTAATACTATTGCTATCATGCACGACTAATCCTATAGGGTTAGGGGTTGAGATTAAGGGTAGATTAAAACTAATTAATCCTTAAATAAAAACTTGAATGAACATTTATCTAGTAATTAGGTTAGTAATTCTTGTGAATTGTATTCTTTTTCATAATCCTGCTATGAGGAATTTCAATAGAAAGACCCTAACCTAATTAGATTTGAGTTGGATAGGACTAATAGCTTTTGATACATTCTTACCTTGAATCTATGGTTATTACACAAAGGGTATTGAATACTTCTATACCAAAGATTAGTTTCTAGATAAGTTTTTCCTATTGGTTTAACTAAAAAAAATGAGTGAGATTGGCATAGCTTCGAAGACTAAGCCATAGAACTATCCCAACATAGATCTAGGAATACCATTTTTCTAATTCATTGAAATGACCCTGATCCCTTCTCTTTCCTATGAAGTAAAACCTGGGTATGTAAGCCTTAGAAAACAAACCCTAGTAGAGTCAAGTGATGAATCAATATTCTAAGTTATAATCGCTTGGTTACAAGACTTTCAAGATTGTCCTTGTGGTTTTGACCCCATGCTTCCATTGTTCCATGATGTTGTAGCTAGTGTAGTTTGGGATTTAAAAATTTATAATTTGATCAACTCCCATGAAGAAACAATGATTCTATATAGGTTGGTCTGTTTGTAATTATGTTTGTTGATTGGGAAAATTACTAATATTTTGTTAGCCAGTTTTTTAGTATGAATGTTCATATTGATTATGTTTCACCTATTTTATATGAAGAGTTCATTTGAAATAGTATGTAATGGGTGATGTCTGATATAACCCATCAATGTATCAGTAGGTATAATGAGATAATCTAGTTTAGGTATTTGGATGAGGACATACCTATTTTATGTATGATGTATTGGAATAAGTCCTTGATGGATAATTTATTATGTCCGACATTAAGTTTTATGTCATTAAGAGATTAGTTATTAATGTCCACAAGATTATTTGGTTTTTATTATATCCATGGATAGTTTTTAAGATTATATTATTATTTATATTGAATTATATGATCACAATTTATTCCTTCCATATTATTCTTCATGATCATGTAATTTATTAAATGAAATGTATTTTATGTTATTTACCTTTCCATTTTGATCATTCCTTTATATTCATGGTATCTTTTACTATCTTCATACCCTTAGTGAACATCTGAACTCATCTATTTCTTATGTTTCCTTTCTCTAGGATTCTATGAAGTGTATTATGATTAATATATCGGGTTAAACTAAAGGTAATAATGAAATCCTCAAATAAAATACTACATTTTATTTTAAAATTTCAGATGTAATGTAAGATTCAAGAATGTCTCTAGTTTTCCAAGACTACTAAACTATTTTATCCTTTGGGATGAGATCAATTGTATCAAGTACTAGTGTAATAAAGTAACCACTAAATCTGGGCTACTTGGATCGGGTTATTTACATTCATAGTGTAAGAATAAACTAAGTATGACACCCCTAACATTCCCTTTGCATAAGTGAATCAAGTGTATAATGGATGAATCAACATAAAATAAATACATAATTAAACACACAACCTACTATGTAATCATGCACTAACCAAGCTTCCATAAACTCCATCTGTACCTGCTTTGGTTCCATTCTAGAAGGATAGTTTATCAGAATTATAATAGCATGGTATAACCCATGACCCGTGCATATCCTACAGGCGATGAAATCTTCAACACCTTGAACCATATTGAGGAATCTATAGAGGTAATATCATCATATAAACCCATATCAATGGTTATTGGGAGGTCATCCCATACAAGTCAACCCATTCCAAGGATTATTGGGAGGTTATCTAATACACATTGACCCATCTTGAGGATTCTTTGGGTGTACATAAAGAAAGAGTCATAAACAAACAATATGAATACAAAAAAATATATCAAAAACAAAGGAAAAACACTCAAATTCACACATCATATATCCTGACCATAATATCCCCAACCATGGATGAATATCTCCAACATGTTCACTTTACATGGATATAAAACCTCTAAGTCGCCAAGAAAAAAAGTGTAATCACCCCTTTAATTGAGACACAACCCAACAATCCCACTTTAATGGTTTTGTTACATCTGTACAAACCAAACCAGTCACATTAACACAAATGGTAGAATTATCATAGAGTTATACATGAACTTAAATAATAAAAAATACATATAACTTTATACACACATCATAAAATGATGCCAGACTTTATATGTTAGGTGTGGCTAATCCTAACCACCAAGGATTACCACCCCAAACAATCCTACCAATCCAAATCAAAAAATTCATCCATGAAATCAAGAATTAGGGTTTTAAGAAAAGGGAAAACTAGGAAAAACCAAGTGAAATTGATATTTAATGGTAGAACAACGTAAACTTTACCGAAGAAGAATACTCAGACAAATAGTGTTGGAAACAATGAAGGTAAATCATGATCTAAGTAATATCATAAAGGATAACAAGTCAAAACTCATATGATTAACAAAGCGATTATTACCCGAAACATTACTTTAACTTGGAATTATTAATAAATTGGTAATATAAAGTCATAAATGAATCATATATGTTATCATAAATATGTATATGGTCATTTTATATTTTAATAACATGTTTTAACCGTTATACACGAGGCTAACACACTCTCAACTAAAGGAATGTACGAGTTAAGGGTTAATTTCACAATCTATTTATTATCCGAGATTGTTTATACATAAGGATCTACTGAGACATATTTATTATCCATGTCCATGTTTCTTAAAATGTATTTTAAAATATTATTGAAAATTGTTTAAATACATTTTTAAACATGCTTAAATTTTTATAAGATGTTTTGGAAGGAATATTTCCTTCATTTTCCAAATGAAGTACTTTATGACATTTTAAAAAAATTAAGGAAATAATATTTTTTTAACATATATGGTGTGAGTGGATATTTCTACCATCATAAAGCCATTACATCTTGAAGCTTCCCCTACAATATTACAAGTTTTTTTTAATAAGTAATGTTTTATTTTATATTTGTGCGACTTTTAAATTATTTCAAAATAAAAAGGGATATTTATCTCTAATAGTTTTCATGAATTTATTAAATTATTTTCATCTATTTAAAGATCCTTTGGAATTTATACTTTATTAAGGTTAATTTATTATGATATAATTGTCCATATTGTATTATGATATTTTTAACTATGAATGTTTTATTTTTATACCATTCATGGTTTATTGTTAAAGGAGTAACATTTCATATGCTAGTTTTAATAATAATGTTCATGTTGTGTTTCACTCTTTTCATATGAGGAATGTATTAGAATTAGTAAGTGATGGGTGGGGACCTCTATATACCCTTGATGCTTCGGTAGTTCTAATGCGACAAATTAGTTTCTTGGAACAAGGCCTTGATGATTTGGTAATGGTTTTGGCACGAGGCCTTGACAGTATGATAATGGTCTTGGCATGAGGCCTTGAGGGTATGTTTATGATGTCCTACATTAAGAATTTACTAGTTATGAGATTAGTTATTGATATTTAATGTGATTATTCGACTATTATAATATCCATGTGAAAGTTTAAATGGAATTATTTTATTTATTATTTCTATATTATAATGAAGATTATGTTTAATTGGTGTGTGTTCAAGTTTTATAACTTGCCTTAAATGTTTATTCTTATTTATGATAGCTTCCACTATATTGTTTATCCTTACTAGGAATCTGAGATCACCCCTTTCTAATGTTCAATTCTTCTCCTGGATGTGAAGAATTATATTATGATTGACCTGCATGGATAGTATATGGGATATGATAGTTTTCAAAGGGTATAAAATGTTGTTTTTCATTTCAAGATATAATGTAAAACTTATGTTCGTATATAGTATTTCCAAGGTTACTAAACTGATCGGTCTTTTGGGATTTTATCTCTTATGATCATACCAATTTAACATAAAATAATGCACCGACTTTGCTAAACTAGGGTCGGGCCATTACATATTGTCAAAAATTATAGCACAATCCTTTAGAATTTATAACAATATCCCCTATTTATTTTTTAGACAATACATGATAAACTCTATAATGTATCTTCTTCCCCTTCATGATATCTTGTCCTCCTTATTGGGAATGAAATACAAAGTGTCTTACCAATACAAAGGGTCTATATAATATTCCCCTTAATATATAGGAATGAAATTTTCTTCCTTATCCTTTTTATTGTAAGGAACATCATCAATTTTATCCCCTAGATCTATGGGAAGAAACTCATAGAAATATCAAATACCCCTTTGTCTTAAACTTCCAAGAGGGATTCCGTATAGAATGAAACTACCATTATGAATATTGGTAGGAATTCCCCATCCCATTTCATCTCTCCATAAGAACCAATTTCTATTATTGATGTATTTACTCAAGAAATTATTTGATTGAATTTACCATTTAACACTTGAGATGTCAATAAATCCCTTAAGCCTAATGAGCCTGAGAATGGTTTAGGAAAGAAGTGTTTTTATATGAAAGAAAAAGGTTTTCCATGTCACTCATGAATACCAATAAAAAACACATAACATATTTGGTTTTTCATCACATTAAATGAAATAAATGATCTATATCACACTTCACACCAAACCATTAGTAGATAACATCAATGCACTTTTTTGTGCGGGTAATACTCTATGAAAAATTAATTGATACCAATCATTAAATTTTTTGATACCACATTTTTCAAAAGAGATTAAATTTGAAAAAATGATACCAATTTAACTCCAGGAATTTTAGTTCTTAAAAGTCTTTAAAAACATGTGATAAGGTTTAATATTCTCTAATTTTTGTTAGAACTCCCTCCAAGTCTTCAGCTCTTGAAAACATTTTTTGATACTCAATTTAGGGATACCACTCATGGGAAATAATCTAATAACATAGAATCATTTGGATATCATGAAAATTATTAGAAGAAACAAAAAATGAACCACTTACTAGATTAAACTAAATATGTGAACTTCATATTAATAGCTACTGATTTTTCCCATTTGATCTTCCTGAAGTGACCTGAAACCACATGAATTTTTTGCTATATCATATCTTCCTTTCAACTTCCATAACATGTGTGTTTATAGAATAATCACCCCATGGATCATATTCCCCCCTTAATTCTACACCTCTTCCCAAAAATTTATAAATAATAATGCTTATGGGAAGATGGGTATCTTTATTTTACCCAAGTTAAAGATTAGGACTGGTCAAGATGAACCAACCCATCAACTTCAATAGTTCCTTTTTCCCTTTTTTAGATTTCGAGAAAGGGATTGAATAATATCTTAAAGTTATCCATCATCACTTTTAAATATGAAATTTTACCTATTTCCAAAGGGATTTCCCTTGAATTTTACCACTTCCAAACTTATCTTTATAAATATAATCATTTCATCCCTCATTGGCTTGTAAGTTTCTGCAATTCTGAAATCAATAACCCTCGAACAAGTAACTTCTTTTTTGGTATCATAAGTGGATCTTACCTCAATATTTCTTATTATTTAACTCCTTGTTTTCTAATGAAAAATCTTAAATTATTAGACATTACACACCATTCATGACACACTAAGAAAAATTTCACTTTATTAAACACTACCCATTAAATAGTTCTAGATAAAATACACTGATAAAAGGGAAACTTTTATCACTAGTCTAAAAAAGAATGGATAAAATTACCTTTTATTAGATCCAAAAAAAGTTCTAATAAAAGGTACCCTTTTTTGATACTTTTTTATATCATTGATAAAAGCCATCCATTTATCATCACTTTTTTTAGCACTGAAAAAAGTAACACCTTTATCCGTGTTTTTTTAGTACAGATAAAGGTTGTTGTGAGTAATTTAATTTATATATAAATATAAATATATTTTTAAATAATATTTATATTAGAATAAGTATATATACGTAAATATAAAATTGAATTATTATTAATATAACTTTTAATAAAAAATGAATCTTATTTTCATCATTTTATATATAAAAAATTATCAAATTTTTATTTGTTAAATTGTTTAATAGTTAATTTATATGCATTAATTAAAAAATGTTTATATAGTCAAAATAAACATTATATATTAATATTTTATTTAAACAATTATAGAATATATAAATGAGTGTATTTATTTAAATATATATTTATAAAAATATTAAATAATTTAAAATATATATACATTTATAACTGTATATATGTATGTGTATGTGTGTATATATACATGTGTATTTTTATGTGTGTGTGTGTAAATGTGTATGTATACATATGTATGTCTGTCATGTGTACATGTATGTGTGTGAAAAGTACATTTCTTGATTTTATAATATTTTTTAATTTTTAATATCTCTCCAGTTTTAGTAATTTCTGTATTAATTAATTTTTAATATAAGATTACTTAAATCTATAAATCATCAATATATATGTGCATGTGTTTAATTTTATTTGATTTAATTTTATTATTAATATTTTTGTCTAGTTAATATAATTCATTTTAATAATTTTTTTATTTATATAATTAATATCATCCAGTTATTCATTTTTTTCATTTTTATGTGCATGTAATTCACATAAATGTTACAAATTGGCATAATATTTTTTAATTTACTTAATTTAATTTGGTCATTTATGATTAGATATTCATTAATAATGTTAAAAATATATTTGATCATTTTGCAATATTTATTTATAGATATTTTTGTTTATTATACATGTAATATTTTCAGTATTTTTGTAATTTATATGAATGATATATATTAAATATTGTTTATTAAGTTTAAAGATTTAAAATATGTTTGAAATTTATAAATTAATCTATTTAAATAATTTTTGTAAATAATTTTTTAATTTAAACAGTTTTTCATAAAATTATAAATATATATTAATATATATATATATATATTAAAAAAGTATTTATTAAATTATAAGAAAATAAATATATATTTAAATAATTCTAAAATTAAAATAAATGAATTTTAATAATAAATATATTTTTTATAATTATATATATCTATATTAACAAAAATACATATATAATTATATATATATATAATTATAATTATAAATATATATATATTTAAATAATTATAAAATTATAATAAATATATTTATATATTATAGGTGGTTAGGGTACAATTTCATCAAAACACAGATAAACACACTTTACACAGACCAATGTGTAGGTCATATCCCCCCACAAAGGGGCAACCCACCAATTAATAGCCTAAATAACCATTCAATTATGCCCCGAAAGGCCCGTAGATAAAACTCATATCAACTATCGCTTCTTCATCAAATGCATCACCAATATAATGAGCCTCTCTTGTATGCCAAAAATGGACAACCCATTATCTCTCCAAATGTTGTGTCATTGACACAGACAACCGCTATGCCACCACCCCCATCGTTGAGCGGGGGTTCACTAGTCTCATTCTCTACCAAGGCACCCTCCTTGCACTATGACAATCCCTTCACAACATCTCCAGTTGTTGTGGCCAAATCCCTCTATAGATCTACCCACCTCTCTTTCATCAGCCACCAGACTAGTACCCTGCATACCACAGCCTTAAGAAGGCCTTGTTCACCGTCAACTTCCTACTAGGAATCACACTTCCACCTATCATCAGAGAGTACTAGGTCAATATACTACTAGTAATAAGATGATGTGGACACTCTCATCTCTATAGGTTCCCTACACTACCTGTTATTTCATTGACATCAGATGCACTGCTACAGATCTCCACCATTGTGACATCATCTGGGAGCCTACCATCATGCTCCAACCTCACCCAACACCACCAACCTCCATCTTGGCACCACAACGCCACCAGTTCACACTCTGTTGATAGATAGGACAACTCACCTAGTAGTTCCATCATCTTTCATGAACACTACTTATCCCACCATCATCCATCAATAATATAAGTCCCTAGCCTTAAACCTTACTTAATCTTGAGTTATTACAAGATTACACATTGAAGATCTTTTCGGGTTTAGAGTTTTAGAGAATTAGATCATAAAACATGCATTACATTCCTCATATAAACAAAGTGGTTACATAAAGATAGTATTCTTTTTTCCCATCAATGGAAACATATTTAAAATAAAACATGGATTCATTCTTGACACTTCCTTGGCACTATCATCATATCATGTACCTTTCCCTTGACCTGTGAAAAACATTTCAAAAAAACTTGGGATGAGCATAAAAAGCTCAGTATGGGTTATAAAAATATGGAAAGGAAACATAAGTTCATATTTACATAAGAATGAAATCATACTTTACCCATAAAACATAATCACTTTAACATACCTAATCAAATCATGAATAAATCATAGAATTCATAAGACATAAAGGTAACTTGAGGCATTCATAACATTCTTACGTAGGGAGTAACCCTCTTGGTTACGTTTGGAATACCCATCACAGTATATTCCTTAAATCTCTTCAGATAATCCTTAACCTTTCACTCCTTCGCATTACCCAATGCATTGGAGAGCTATATCGGGCTCACCCTCCCTTAGTTTATCACGGAACCACCCATCTTCATAATAATTCCCAAGAACCATAACATAATCGTATCACATAAAACATGCATAAAGGAAACATAAAATTTCCACATTGCAATTACAAGATATCAATACAACACATTGATATAATAAAAACATTATGAAAACCATTTTCAATACCAAAATAAAATAAAAGTAAAACATGGTATTTATTTTTCTTTTAAAAAGAAGGTATGGCTTGTAGAGGAATCCGAAACTCAAATAATGGTCACGGCGGCGGAGAAGTCGTTGTCGCCGCATACGTATGACAAAAACATTCCCTTTTGTCATTTAGTAAAACGTTTCGTAAAAAATATTCCTTTTGTATAAACGTAAAAGTAAAAGGGGTTTATACACCGTATAAAAGAAGGTTGTGTATAAAATAAAATATGCCTCAATGAAAGGAGATTGAG
Source organism: Viscum album (assembly GCA_963277665.1). Taxonomy (NCBI): domain Eukaryota; kingdom Viridiplantae; phylum Streptophyta; class Magnoliopsida; order Santalales; family Viscaceae; genus Viscum; species Viscum album. The sequence continues at coordinate 1,034,840,890 of OY728153.1, read as the reverse complement.
ACGAAGTCCCATACCTCAGGTCCGACTTGACTCGGTCATTCTTTAATCTCCTGAATAATAAACATGAGTTAATTTCTACTTGTTTAAGAACCTTTTTCAAGTTCATTATTCCTTTTATATCACTTATTTCCATGTCATGAACACTATGTAATTATTTAAGTTAATAACAGTCATTTTAACGATCATTGGTACTTGAGTAAAAAATAAACCCTTTATAATTACAAGTTTTTCATGTATCCATTATATCCAGAATGGTATTCATGATGTAGATATCATATTTATCATATATATCCAGTACATGGATGCATTTATAATATTACATAATCATTTAGAGGTAAGAAATGAAATGCACCGTTCATGGAGACGGTAAGCCGTACGTACGCATGAACGCTACTTTCATTTCTATTTCGTATTTTATAGAATGGAATCATAATGATATAAATGTATATTATAATTCCAGTGTAATATCATATATAATATCATAACTCCATCCTTTATACGTCTCACATATTGTATTAACGAATCAAATCACTTTGAGGAGGCGGTAGTCCGCACTTCCTTAAATGAAGATATCACGTTTACCCATAATGGAAACCATAAAGGTGTGACCAAAATGAAAAATACAGAAGCTTAAGGAAAACATAAAAATATTATATATCATATATAAATATAGTGTCATCTTAATGGCCACCTTTGAAGGTGTTAAAAGAATGTTGAACAATCATCGTTTCAGGAGGCAAAAATTCACCATCCACGGAAACAGTATGTTCTTTAACCATTAGATGTAGGTGTGTGTAAGTGTAGCTCGAATCCTTCTTATAACAACATCCTAGTATATTGAAGATACTGGAGTTTTTACAAACGAAATGAATAAAAAGAGTTTAGGGGGTTGGAGAAGAAAAATAAAACAAAAGGACTCAAGTGAAGACATTACCTTAAAATCGGGTAACTCCCTTTGGGTTGAGCTCAAAGGATTCTTGGGAAGACTTATGCCCAAAGTGAGGATTCAAGGAGTAATATAGGGAAGCGGAGAGACAAAATGGGTAGGGGTTGGCCAAGCCGAAGGCTTTGGAAGTGTGGGTAAGTAGGTAGAGGTGGGGGCCTTTTATAAGAGGAGAGGAGGGTCACTCTTGGAAAGTAAAGAAATGTTACTTTATTTTAAAATGAGTTTCAGATTCAAAAGGTCCCACATTGATATAATTCGAGGGTAAGGTGATAAGGGTTCGAAATCCACCCATCCAATAGGTTTTGGACATGTGTAGGTCATAGATTTTACATTATCATTTCATTTTATTTAAATCCTTTATTAATGAGGTAATCGCTGCATCATCATTATGTCATAAATAATTTAATTTATTTAATGTATAAAAATTATAAAACAAATATCAAGTTGTATGAAATCTTTTTACCTTTCCAATGACTATTTATAATAAAAAATCTGACTTGTATAACCCGATGTAAAAATTGTTTTAGTAAAATAACTCATGTTTGTGTCATTTTTATTTTAACATAAAAAGATATTAATGTCATTTTCCTACCAAAGTGGCTCCATGGGGTCCCCAAGTTGACCCATGGCTTTTCTTGGTCGGCCATGACACATCCAATAAGGGTAGGACATGTGTCTAGGTATTTTCATTTTATTATAATATCATTTTTGCCGTAAATTGCACTAATTACCTCTAATCGCGATTAAAAACTTAAAAGTTACTATTCACCAAAAAATTATTTTAATCTCATTGAACCACATTTTACTTCTTAATGATAACCATGTATGTCAGATTTTTGAAAATCAAATCACAGAAGTTGCAAAGTTTCATTTAAATGAAAAATCGGTTTCTTTAACTACCACTTAGTGGTTTCACTATTCGTCAAAAATTGAAGTTTTTCAGAAAAATAGCAAAACTTCACCCTAAGCTATATTTGATATTCTGAATTAAAAAATGATGTCTATTTTACAAAAATTCAAATCATATAAGTTACATTAATTAATTTAATAATTAATTCCCGCTGTCATGACAAATAGCGTGTTTTTATGAAACAATAAGTATCAAAAGATTGACACCAGTTTAAGTCCAATTTCAAAGTGAAATTGATTCCAATGACCACCATTGGATTAAATGGTAAAAATATATTCTATTTTCACTTAAAAACCAATTCAAAATATAACATAATCATATAAATAAATTATATTAAAAATAGGTTTTGAATTAAAATACAACATTTTTCACTATTCATTAAAAAATGAACTTTATCGGAAAAATACCAAAAATTCAGACAAAGTAAATTTTGATGTCCCAATATTAAAGAATAAGTTTATTTTGACAAACATAGCTTATTAAATTGTCAAAAGATAGATTTAAAAATGGTTTGCCATCAAAAGGCAGTAAAACAATCTTTTAAAAATATTAGTGTATTCCATGCTAAAGATTGGATTTATTCTCATTTTAAGCCTCTAAAACACTATCTAATTCACTAATAGACATAGATAAAAATATCTATTATTCATTAATTACTTGGGATGTTACATCCTTCCCCCCTTTAGAAAATTACGTCCCCGCAATTTATTTACTTATCGAATAAATGAGGGTAGTTATCCCTCATTGCATTTTCAGATTCCCATGTTGCCTCTTCATCATGTGGTTTTTCCACAAAACCTTTACCTGATTAATCACCTTATTCCGTAACACTTTCTCCCTTTGGTCAAGAATCTGGACCGGTTGTTCCTCATAAGATAGGTTCTCTTCCAGCTGAACTACCTCTGGACTTAAAACATGAGATGGATTTGGCATATACTTTCTCAACATCGAAATGTGAAAAACATTGTGTACCTGAGATAAACTCAGAGGTAAAGCCACCCGATATGAAACTGATTCAACTCTCTCCAGAATTTTATATGGTCCAATGAACCTTGGACTCAGCTTTCCTTTTTTACCAAATCTCATCACACTTTTCCATGGTGAGACTTTGAGAAAAACATGATCACCTACCTCAAAAGATAGATCCTTCCTCCTGTTGTCCGCATAACTCTTCTGCCGGCTCTGAGCTATTCTCATGTGTTTATGTATCAGCTGAACTTTTTCTGCCAACTCTTCTACCAATTATGGTCCCATAAACTTCCTTTCACCCACTTTATCCCATAAAGCTGGAGCTCGACACCGCTTCCCATATAATGCCTGAAATAGTGCCATATGTATACTGGAATGAAAACTGTTATTATATGAAAATTCAAGCAAATAAATATGTTGGTCCCAACTTCCCTGATAATCCATCAAACAAGCTCATAGCATATCCTACAAGGTCTGAATTGTTTGTTCTGACTGCCCATCTGATTGAGGATGAAAAGCTGTACTAAAATTTAATTCAGTACCCAACGACTTCTGAAGGCCTTTCCAAAAGTTAGAAGTGAACCTGGGATCACGGTCAGATATAATGGAGAGGGGAACTCCATGTAACCTGATGATCTCTTTAAGATACAAATGGGAAAGTTGATCTAGGGAAAAAGTATCTCGTATAGCAAGGAAATGAGCATATTTAGTCAAGTGATCAACAATAACCCAGATTGCATTATTACCTCGAGGGGTCTTCGGCAATCCCACAACGAAGTCCATGGATATATTCTCCCATTTCCACTCTGGCACTGGTAAAGGCTGAAGCATCCCTTTCGGTAACTGCCGCTCTGCTTTAACCTGTTGACATGTCAAACACTTCACAGAAAAATCAGCAATATCTCTTTTCATTCCATCCCACCAGTAATACTCCCGCAGATCTCTGTACATCTTAGTACTGCCAGGATGAACTGAAAACGGAGAACTATAAACTTCACATAACAAATCTCTCTTCAACTGTGAATCACAAGGCACACACAATCTCTTCCCAAATCTCAAAACTCAATCATTATCAATGTTGAATTCAGGCAACTTACCCTTCTGAACCAGCTCTACCTTTTTCTGCAACTCACTGTCTTACTTCTGTGCTTACTTGATTCTGTCTGATAGAGAAGATTTCACTGATACCTGAAACAAAAAAGAATAACATCGTGCACCAACAACTTCTATTCCAAATTTCATCAAGTCCTTAACCAAAGGATCACGTTCCAAACGCAACATTGCTAATGAAGCATTACTTTTTCGACTCAAAGCATCAGCCACTTTATTTGCTTTTCCCGGATGGTAATGAATTGTAAAATACTAATCCTTGATTAATTCTATCCATCTCCTTTGTCTCATGTTCAATTCTTTCCGAGTGAATATATACTTTAAACTTTTGTGATCGGTATATATTTCACACTTTACTCCATACAAATGATGCCTCCAAATTTTTAAAGCAAAAACAACAACAGCTAATTCCAAATCATGCGTAGGGTAATTTACCTCATGAGTTTTAAACTATCGTGAAGCATAAGCAATTACCTAATCATTTTGCATTAGGACACAACCAAGTCCTTTCAATGAAGCATCACTATAGATAAAAAACTCACAATTCCTGGAAGGTAGTGCCAAAACTGGAGCATTCACCAATCTTCTTTTCAGTTCCTGAAAACAATCATCACATTCTTTTGTCCCGATAAACTTAACACCCTTCCGAGTTAGCTTAGTCATTGGACTAGATAACCGTGAAAAATTTCTAAAAAACCTTTGGTAATAGCCTGCCAAACCAAGGAAACTACGAATCTCTGTTACATTTTTGGGTCTTGGCCAATCTTCCACAACTTTTGTTTTCGCAAGATCAACAGTTATCCCATCTTTTGAAACAATGTGACCAAGGAAAGAAATTTTTTGCAACCAAAACTCACACTTTCTGAATTTCCCATACAATTTATTTTCTTTTAAGGTTTGAAAAATAACCCTTAAATGTCTTTCATGCTCTTCTTTACTTTTAGAAAACACCAAAATATCTTCAATGAAAACCACCACAAACTTATCCAATAACTCATGGAAAATTCTATTCATTTAGTACATGAATATAGAAGGTGCATTGGTTAGCCCAAAAGTCATTACTAAAAATTCATAATGGCCATATATTGTACGAAATGCAGCCTTTGGAATTTATGCTTCCTTTACCTTCAGCTGATGGTACCCCGATCTCAGGTCAATCTTTGAAAAGAACTGAGCTCCCTGGAGCTGATCAAACAAATCATTGATATGACGCAAAGGATATTTGTTCTTAACAGTGATGTTATTCAAGGATCTATAATCAATGCAAAGTCTCATATAACCATCTTTCTTTTTAACAAATAAAACAGAAGCACCCCATGGTGACGTGCTAGGTCGAATAAAACCTTTCTCTAATAAATCTTGCAATTGCTCCTTCAACTCTAAAAGTTCAATTTGAGCCATTCGATAAGGGGGTTTTGAAATTGGCTTAGCATCAGGAACTAAGTCAACAGTAAATTCAACTTCTTGATCTGGTATTATTCCAGGCAACTCATCAGGAAAAACATTAGGATACTCATTTACCACTGGCACATCATTAATCTGAACAGTTCCTTTATTTTCAATAATATGTGCAAGGTAACATTCACTTCTATATTTAAAAAGTTTCTCGGCCTCTTGATATGTTATCAACAGTAAGGGTTCATTCTTGTACACAAACTGAAAGTCTTTCTGAAAAGAAAATTCTTTAGCTCTACAGTCAATCTTATCATGGTAAATAGAGAGCCAATCCATACCTAGGATAACATCAAACTCTAATAGAGGTAGAACAATAAGGTTTTCAAGTAGGTTATTTCCACAGATAAGGATAGGAAGATTCTTATAAATTCTTTTTGCCTCAACATTTCCCCCAGGTGTTTTTTCCAAAAGTTCAGGAGTCATTTCTTGAGATGGTATTCCCATTTTAATAGAAAAGTTTTCAGAGATGAAAGAATATGTAGACCCCGAATCAAACAACACACTGGAATAATCTGAAAAAACAAACAAAGTACCTAATACAACTTCATTTGATGGCCCGACATCTGCTGAAGTAGTTGCAAAGGATTTCACCACCCCTTTTCTGCTTGTAGTCTAACTACTTCCCATCACTCAAGCTCTTTGTCAAACACTCGTTTGCATAGTGACCCATCTCATTACACTTAAAACATTTCACTAACTGTAAATCAAATTTGAACTTACCATCAACCTGCTCTTTTTCAATGAAATCACGAGCCTTATGTCCCATCTTACCGCATCGGTAGCACTTTCTAGAATTTAGAAGACATTCCCTAGCATGCCTTTTACCACATTTATCACAAACTGGAAACTTAGTTTTCTTACCATCAGACTTTTTTGAAGAATTCTTCCCTTTCTCCTGCCACCTCAGTCTCTTCTTCTGCTGGTTGTTATAGAACACTTGGTCATCGGCAAACTCCATTTCCTCCTTCTCAGCACATCGAACAAGCTTTTCATAACTTTTAAACTCACGAGAAGCTAATGCCCTTTGATATTTTGGTTTTAATCCTGAGTAAAAATGATTGATTTTACTATCAAGGTCTCGGATAAAATTTGGAGCATACCTTGCCAATCGAGTGAACCTTTCTTCATAGGAAGCCACTGAGGCTTCATCTTGGCTCAATTCCAGGAATTGTTTTTCCATCATAAGTCGAACAGCCTTAGAAAAATACTTCTCAAGAAACATACCTTTGAATTCATCCCAGTCGAGAGCATCAATCTCATCGGCGTCCCTGATATTTTTAACCATCGACCACCACTGATCTTCTTTACCCTCCAAACGGTAAATAGCAAGACTATCATTTTGATTGTCTGAACACCCCATGACATCGAAAATCTTCTCCAGTGCTTTAATCCACCCTTCAGCTAGAACAGGGTCAGATGATCCCTTGAATGATGGGGGATGTTGCCTCATGAAATGTTCCACCACTGACATGTTCCTCTGTGGTTGATCTGGCTGATCTCGTGCATGGATACCACCGCCATTTATCGCTTGAGTCAACTGCGCCATTACTACAAAAAACTGTTCAGTTCCAATTCCGACCATCTCAGGATGCTGATTCGGAAGGTTATTTCCTTCTGTATACCTTCCTAGCACTGCTTCCCTATTCCCTCTGCGGAAAACCATTCTGAACAAACATTTCTTAGATGAAGCAACATGGTAATCTTCAAATGCTATATCATTTCAATTTGACCATAAAAAAAATATTTTTGGATAATCATTTAATAGAATTCTAACTCCTAAAGTTATCTAAACCGACATCTGATACGAACTATAAGGCCCTAGCCTTAAACCTTACTTAATCTTGAGTTATTACAAGATTACACATTAAGGATGTTTTCGGGTTTAGATTTTTAGAGAATCAGATCATAAAACTTGCATTACATTCCACATATAAACAAAGTGGTTACATAAAAATAGTATTCTTTTTTCCCATCAATGGAAACATATTTAAAATAAAACATGGATTCATTCTTGACACTTCCTTGACACTATCATCATATCATGTACCTTTCCCTTGACCTGTGAAAAACATTTCAAAAAACTTGGGATGAGCATAAAAATCTCAGTATGGGTTATAAAAATATGGAAAGGAAACATAAGTTCATATGTACATAAGAATGAAATCATACTTTACCCATAAAACACAAGAACTTTAACATACCTCATCAAATCATGAATAAATCATATAAATCATAAGACATAAAGGTAACTTGAGGCATTCATAACATTCTTACGTAGGGAGTAACCCTCTTGGTTACGTTTGGAATACCCATCACAGTATATTCCCTAAATCTCTTCAGAGAAACCTTAACGTTTCACTCCTTCACGTTACCCAATGCATTGGAGAGCTATATCGGGCTCTCCCGCCCTTAGTTTATCATGGAACCACCCGTCTTCATAATAATGCCCAAGAACCATAACATAATCATATCATATAAAACATGCATAAAGGAAACATAAGATTTCCACATTTCAATCACAAGATATCAATACAACACATTGATATAATAAAAACATTATGAAAACCATTTTCAATACCAAAATAGAAGAAAAGTAAAACATGATATTTATTTTTCTTTTAAAAAGAAGGTATGGCGTGTAGAGGAAGCCGAAACTCAAATAATGGTCACGGCGGCGAAGAAGTCGTTGTCGCCGCATACGTACGACAAAAACATTCCCTTTTTTAGTTTAGTAAAACGTTTCGTAAAAAATATTCTTTTTGGATAAACGTAAAATTCAAAGGGGTTTATACACCATATAAAATAAGGTTGTGTATAAAATAAAATATGCCTCAATGAAAGGAGATTGAGACGAAGTCCCATACCTCGGGTCCGACTTGACTTGGTCGTTCTTTAATCTCTTTAATAATAAACTTGAGTTAATTTCTACTTTTTTAAGAACCTTTTTCAAGTTCATTATTCCTTTTATATCACTTATTGCCATGTCATGAACACTATGTAATTATTTAAGTTAATAACGGCCGTTTTAACGATCATTGGTACTTGAGTGAAAAATAAACCCTTTATAATTACAAGTTGTTCATGTATCCATTATATCCAGAATGGTATTCATGATTTAGATATCATATTTATCATATATATCCAGTACATTCATGCATTTATAATATTACATAATCATTTAGAGGTAAGAAATGAAATGCACCGTTCATGGAGACTGTAAGTCGTACGTACGCATGAACGCTACTTTCATTTCTATTTCATATTTTATAGAATGGAATCATAATGATATAAAGGTATCTTATACTTCCAGTGTAATATCATATATAATATCATAACTCCATCCTTTATACGTCCCACATATGGTATTAACGAATCAAATCACTTTGAGGGGGCGGTAGTCCGTACTTCCCTAAAAGAAGATATCACGTTTACCCATAATGGAAACCATAAAGGTATGCCCAAAATGAAAAATACAGAATCTTAAGGATAAACTAAACATATTATATATCATATATAAATATAGGTCATCTTAATGGCCACCTTTGAATGTGTTAAAAGAATGTTGAACAATCATCGTTTCGAGAGGCATAAATTCACCATCCACGGAAACAGTATGTTCTTTAACCATTAGATGTAGGTGTGTGTAAGTGTATCTCGAATCCTTCTTATAACAACATCCTAGTATATTGAAGATACTGTATTTGTTACAAAAGAAATGAATAAAAAGAGTTTAGGGGGTTGGAGAAGCAAAATAAAACAAAAGAACTCAAGTGAAGACATTACCTTAAAATCGGGTAACTCCCTTTGGTTTGAGCTCAAAGGCTTCCTTGGAAAGACTTCTGCCCAAAGTGATGCTTCAAGGAGTAAGAGAGGTAAGTGTAGAGACAAAATGTGTAGGGTTTGGCCGAGCCAAAGGCTTTGGAAGTGTGGGTAAGGAGGTAGAGGTGGGGGCCTTTTATAAGAGGAGAGGAGGGGCACCTTTGGAAAGTAAAGAAATGTTACTTTATTTTAAAATGAGTTTCGGATTAAAAAGGACCCACATTGATATAATTAGAGGGTAAGGTTATAAGGGTTCAAAATCCACCCATCCAATAGGTTTTGGACATGTTTAGGTCATAGATTTTACATTATCATTTCATTTTATTTAAATCCTTTATTAATGAGGTAATCGTTGCATCATCATGATGTCATAAATAATTTAATTTATTTAATGTCTAAAAATTATAAGAAAAATATCATGATGTATGAAATCTTTTTATCTTTCCAATGACTATTTATAATCAAAAATATGACTTGTATAACCCCATGTAAAAATTGTTTTAGTAAAATAACTCATGTTTGTGTCATTTTTATTTTAACATAAAAAGATATTAATGTCACTTTCCTACCAAAGTGGCTCCATGGGGTCCCCAAGTTGACCCATGGAATTTCTTGGTCGGCCATGAAACATCCAATAAGGGTAGGACATGGGTCTAGGTATTTTCATTTTTTTATAATATCATTTTTTCCATAAATTTCACTAATTACCTCTAATCGCGATTAAAAACTTAAAAGTTACTATTAACCAAAAAATTATTTTAATCCCATTGAACCAAATTTTACTTCTTAATGACAACCATGTATGTCGGATTTTTGAAAATCAAATCACATAAGTGGTAAATATTCATTTAAACGAAAAATCAGTTTCTTTAACTACCACTTAGTGGTTTCACTATTCATCACAAATTGAAGTTTTTCAGAAAAATACCAAAACTTCACCCTAAGCTATATTTGATATTCTGAATTCACAAATGATTTCTATTTTACAAAATTCAAATCATATAAGTTACATTAATTAATTTAATAATTAATTCCCGCTGTCATGACAAATAGCGTCTTTTTATGAAACAATAAGCATCAAAAGATTGACACCAGTTTAAGTCCAATTTCAATGTCAAATTGATTCCAATGACCACCATTGGATTAAATGGTAAAAATATATTCTATTTTCACTTCAAAACCAATTCAAAAGATAATATAATCATATAAATAAATTAGATTGAAAGTAGGTTTTGAATTAAAATACAACATTTTTCACTATTCATTTAAAAATGAACTTTATCGGAAAAATACCAAAAATTCACACAAAGTAAATTTTGATGTCCCAATATTAAAGAATAAGTTTATTTTGACAAACATAGATTATAAAATTGTCAAAAGATAGATTTAAAAATGGTTTTCCATCAAAAGGCAGTAAAACAATCTTTTAAAAATATTAGTGTATTCCATGCTTAAGATTGGATTTATTCTCATTTTAATCCTCTAAAACACTATCTAATTCACTAATAGACATAGATAAAAATATCTATTATTCATTACTTACTTGGGATGTTACAAATAATATCAACCCTAACTACCACCATTGTGGCCCTGTCATCATCCACATACAACAGCTTCCCCAACCACCATTCACCACTCAAGATAGCATTACTGCCATTTCCCATTGTTAGTTTTCACCCTAATAGTGGTACACCACCACCCATAACTAGCCCACCATTCCCACCATCATCCATCAAGGAAACATTAAACCACTAAAGGATCATCCCATAGATACAGACAGTGGTTGGGATCGAACCCTTGATCCCCCACTACAATGTTGCTGCGGATAGCCATAGATTACTAGCTGGTCTACACCTCATTGGCATAAATATATTTATTATATTTATAATTATATATATATATATATACGTATATAAATATACTCAAAAGGTCCGATATTGAGTTGGAATACCAACCCACACCCACCAAAATTATTATAAAAAAGTAAACTATAACAAATGAGAGGAGTGAGACAAAAAACATTAAAAATGCCAAAAAAGGAAAAAAAATTAGCCAACTCCTGCCACACCATATGGATACCAAATTCCTAGGATATCGACCTCTTTTCGTTAGGTGTCGTCCTCTCCACCATGACTTGGCCTGTTGGGGCAGAACCAACTCATCATTCGACAAAGAGTCTGAGGAGTCCTCTGGAATAAAGTTTTTCATGTATTTCCCTGAAATATCTTGAAATTAAATATTTAGATTATTTTGGAAAGCATATTCAATATTTTTTGATAATATTTTTAGAATATTCAAATATCCCATGTATCCAAAAACATCGAGTTGCATTTTTTATAAGGAAACCTTGAGCTTTAATTGAAACTATTTTACCATTTCATCTTTAAGACCCCAGGGGTATCTCTCACCCTCATAATTCACTAGATGAGGCTTGGAATTTTTTTCCTTTTATTTTCACATTCCATGAGTGAGGCCTTTACAAACAAGTAATAAGTAGATTTCATGAGCTCAAAAAATTGAGATGGATAAGTCCAATCAACATTTTCAATCAGAATTGTCCACCTATCTTCCTTTTCCCAACTTATAACATTAGTGGTAAAACCCTTACATCAAAAAGATCTGACATCGACAATTGATAGAGGTTGTAACATTAACAAATCTTGATGGTCATCAACAACATGAGAGGCCATATGATTAGGAGGCTGAGGAATCCCCTAAGTAGGATGATCACCATGGCCACCAAACATTATTTCTTTATGCACATAAGCAAACTGGTTTCTATCATCATTAGTGGCACCAACAATAGTGACTATAGAGACCCTCTATTTTCATACATTAACATTACATAAATTTTTCAGAATACTTAAAACATTATACAAAGAGACACCCAAAGATCGTACTAGTCTAGTGTCTTTGGAAACATAGAAACATAAACACTGATATATAAGTGAGATACATTATCTTCTACTATGTTCTTCTTGACTAGAACCCTTCTTAGACACATCAAACACATTACATATTATCCAATAATGGGGAAGGAAACATAAAAAAGGGGTGATCTCAAATGATCAGTAAGGGTAAAAATGGAGATATGTAAGCATAAGGGTATGAGAACATGATCAAGAAAAAGAAACATCCCACCTTTCATATAAAAGATCATATACAAAAATCATGGAATAAAGCTTGGAAGTTCACAAGACATGAATCATAAATAAAATAAAGACCATAATCTATGAAAGTATAACATAGGAAAAAAACATGGAATTATAGAAGGCACATAAGAATTTATAATGACTTCCATAGTAGTCAAGTCATTGATATCAAGACCATATTATTAGAAAAATTCCTTTATTGAGCTGGATTCACACCACGTTGAAGCCCTATATTATAGAACCGAGTTCACCCATTGTTCCAACCCTATATTACTGAACCAAATTATTTCCCCACTCCAACCCTGTAATACTGAACCAATTCCATTTCTTATTCTAGTCATGTCTATATCATGTGATATAAATACTTACCCAATTAATTGGAGGGATATATAGGTCCCACCCATATCATAATGAAATCATACAAACATGTGCCACAAGATTATAAATAATAATATCATAACCCATGAAATTAAATGGGTATTGTAAACATGTAATAATATCATAATATGTAGACAGATATAGGTTTAATAATCATTTCATCATGAACCTAAACCCTAAAAAAAGTTGGTTTCAAAATCATATAACCTATGAAAGAGAAATGCGTTTCAAAATCATATAACATGTGAAAGAGAAATGAGTTTCACAAACATGATGACATCAAAACACAATCCATTCTGAGATAGAATATGAATGAAAAAATTGAATAATTTCCACATAATGGCATGATTAAAACCAATGGATGTTATCTTAGATGATATTTTTTTGAAAGACCTCTTAAAAAACATTTCTTGAGGAAAATATCCTTTCTGCATTGAAAATGACTTTAAAAACATAAAGACTTTTTGAAAACATATTTTTACGAAAATAGGGTTGAAAACTTATCATGGAAGCATAGAAAACTATAAAACTTTTTTAAAATCTTTTTTTCCATGGAAATGGGCTACGAATATATTTTGAAAACATTTTTTGAAAACTAGTTTTTTGAATACAACATATTTCTAACCAGAGAGATGATCATATTTTACATAAAACATTATCTGAAGTACCAAAGAGGGGGAAAATGGTACTAATAAATGGATATATATTTGTTAAACATTTAATAAGGAAACTCATGAGTGTTCTTGAGAGATGGATCATAATATTTCATAATAGGAATCATAAACATAAATAATCTCGAAAAGCGATGTGATTGTTTCAATACACTATTATAACTTAGTAACTTGGGATCATAATATCCATGTAAGAAAAGTAAATTATATGGATCTTAAAATATCATTAAAATAATTAAATTTATGATATAACATGTAAAATGGAAGTATATTAACCTTGAAAATGATATTAGGTGCATAAAAAACATGAGTCTCAAAGAGGGAAAATTGAGACAAAACTATTTTACCGATTTGGTAACCTTTTAAACCTAGACCTCATGAATGAAAGATAATAAAATGTATATGTAAATACCAATAAATTTAATTATATTATAAATATAATAAAATCATTGGAATATCATACAACAGACAAAAGCAAAGAGTAGAGAACATAGCATGTATCTCACACAAATAGAAAGTGAGATGAAATCCCCTTACCTTGTGTCTTGAATCTCATCATACTCATTCAAAACACCCTTATAATAAATATAAATTTATTATTAAACTTTTAAATAACCATATTATTATATCTATTACTATATATGGTTTGATTATGACCATATATTACCCTCTTGTTAACAATCCTATGCTAAGGTTTCACTTCGGTAATATTGGTTTTATTCATTATATGTGTCTTAATTTGTTATATCATTGATAATTATGATTATATCATTATTAAATAGTGTAAAAAATGATATAAATATAATTTAAATTAAGTATATGTGTATTATAATAGTTTATAGAATATATAAGTATGAAAAAAATACACCATTCAAGGAGATGGTTGGTCGTACGTTCGCATGAATACTATTTCCGTTTAATTATTGTGTTGAAAGAAAGAAAGAAAAATACATATATGTATATATATATATGTATGTATATGTATATATATAATTCATACAGTATATTTATTATATCATATATTTCTTATATATTCACTAAAACCATCCTTAATACAATTCATGTAGTGTATGAACGAATCATATCACTTTAAGGGGACAGTAGTCCGCACTTCCTCAAATGAAATTATTATATTAACACCAAATGAAAAGTAAAAAGATATGTGTTGTAAAATGAATAAATAATATTAAATAAATAATAAATATAATATATAACATATATAAACAGGGTGTCCATCATAATTTCTACCATGAGAGAGAGTAAGGAAAATTGATCAATCATCGTTTAGTGAGGCAATAATTCATCACACACATAAAGAATATGTTCATTATCTGTTAGATGGAGGTGTATGTAAATATAGGTTGAAAACATATAATAAAAAATACCTAGTATATCAGATATATTGGTGTTATTATACAATCCTGGAAAAAGAAAGTGGAGGGGGTGGAAAAGAAAATAAAAGAAAGGACTTGAGAGAAGATGTTACCTCAAAATCAGGTAACTCCTTTGGGTTTGTGCCAAGAGGATTAATTTGATTTCATTCTACCAAAGGGAAGGATTTATGTGAGGTGTATTGGTTATATATTTTCCAATAAAAAGAGGTTTGAGATGTGTGTGGAAGTGGGAAAGGTGTGGGCAGTTTATAGGGATGGAAAAGGACTCAATTTGAATTTTTAAAAATTAGTTAGGTGCTCACATGTTATTACCTAAAAAAGTCATAAAAAACCAACTTAAATCAATAATGTAAGGACTGTGGATGGATAATGGTCATAAAATGAGTTTTAGACAATTTTATATCTCATTTGGGCCCCTTAGATTAAGGTTTAGTCCTTAATTAAGCTTAATTTGATATTAATCACTGTGATCAATTTAAATAAATTTTCCTAATAATTTTGGTCTAAAATAAAAATGATAAAATTTAAATTTAAATGTTATATTGATTAAAATTTTTTATGTTGGTTTTTATAAATTCAGTTCATAGAAGCAAAAAAATTAAGATTAATGCTAATCCCGCCGATGAGAAGAAATTATGGGTCTTTAAAGTAGAAAAATGTTCAAAAAATAGTTAAATTTTTATATTCAATTTCAAAGTGAAATTGATTCTAATGACCTAAATTTTATTAATATTTTTATAATTGATATAATTTGACCATAAAAAAAATTTAAATCATACTTTATCATTAATAATTATTTAAATAAAAAGTCTGTTCTAACCTAAAAGCAGTACTTTTCACAATTCATCAAAAATTGAAGTGTATAAAAAAAACAAAAAATTCACCCTAAGATAATTTCAATATTATAAATTCCAAAATGAGTTTTATTTTATAAAATTAAATTTCTAAATTTTTCTAAAATTAATTTTATTATTTTTCACAGAATGACATTAAAAGCAGTTCATTCAAGAAAACCATATTTTTAGACATAAAAGGACTACACCAAAAATCATATATTTAATTATCAATATGTTTTATTTATATAAAAAATTAATATAAATATTTGAAAAGTAGTTATCACTATTCATATTACTATGTTTAATGGCTAGGTTATAATTATATTGTTTATATAATTATAACTATAAAATATTGTTTTATAGAAACATCGTTGTTGCATGTAACGTATGAAAAGTCAGTGTTGCGTGTAACATATGATGAGTCGATGTTATGTGAAATGTACACCAATTCTATGTCATGTGAATGAAATGTTTGAATTATTTCATGGAAAGAAATAAATGAAAATTTACTTCATTTGAAAAAAGGCCCACAAAAACTCGAGGTGTTACATTCTACCTGCCTTAAAATAAATTTTTCCCTCAAGATTCATCACTTGGGTAAAAAAATAAGGATGATTTTTCTTCATCATATCCTAAAGTTCTCATGTATGTACCCCTAAATAGTGATTTATCCACCAAACTTTGACCAGGTGAGTGGTCTTGTTCTGTAGAACTTTCTCTGATCGGTCCAGAATTTCAACAGGTTTCTCCTCGTAAGAAAGATCACGTTCCGGTTGTATAAACACTGAGTTTTGTACATGTGAATCATCAGGTATGTAAATCATCTAGAGAGAAATATGGAACACACCATATAACTGTGAGAGATTTGTGGGATGTTCCAAGTGATCGGCTACCGTCTTGATACAATCAATAATATCAAAGAGACTAATATACTTAGGGATTGGTTTTCCTTTCTTCCCAAATCTCATAACAGTCTTCCTGGGTGAGTTTCAAAGAAACAATTTTTCACCAATTTCAAATTCCATAACATGTTTCTGGTTATCAACATAACTTTTCTTATGACTTTGAGCTTCCCTAATATGCTTCTGAATGGTTCTTACCTTCTCGACCATTTCTTTAACAATCTTAGGTCCCATTAACTTTCTTTCTCCAACCTCATCCCAGTATGTTGGAACTCTACATTTCTTCTCATATAGGGCTTCGTATAGTGCCATTTAAATACACGAGTGAAAGATATTTTTGTAAGGCAACTCAACTAGACTAAGGTGTTGATCGAAACCACCTTTGAAATCCAGAGAACAAGATCTCAAAATATCCTTTAGGGTTTGAATTCTTCTTTTACACTGACCATCTATCTAAGGATGATACATAGTTCTGAAACTCAATTCTCTATCAAGTTCTTTCTAAAGACTTCACCAGGAATTTTTGGTGAACCTTGGATACCGATCTAATATAATGGAATCTGGTACTCCATGAAACCTTACAACTTCCTTAATGTATATCATGACAAGACGATCCATAATGAAGTCTTATCTAATAGCGATGAAGTGTGATGACTTAGTAAGGTGATCCACTATCACCCATACAAGATTAAACACTTTAGAGGTTTTGGGTAGTCCAAAGAAAAAATTCATAGTGATGTTATCCCATTACCATTTTAGTATGGGTAATAGATGTAACACCCCCTTTTAATTTTGACTTTCAGCCTTAACTTGTTTACATACCAAGCACTGAGATACAAACTCTACGATATCTATCTTCATTCTATCCAACCAGTAGTATTATTTCAAGTCCCTATACATATTTGTACATATAGAATTAATAAATAATGAATAAATATGAGCATACTCTAAAAATTCCTTCTTCTAATATGGTATGTAAGGAACACATAAATGGTTCTTGAACCTCATCATTCTCTCCTGATCAGGGTTAAAATCTGGAACATTTATGACCTTATTTTGTAGCTCTACATTTGTTTCTGCACCTCTTTAATATTCACTAGTCTAGAGGGTTTAACATTCATTTGATAAATATAATATTTTACCCTTACTTTAGTACTTATATATCCTTTCATTTCAAATTAAAAAATATTGGATCTTTTTTATCCTCATCATGGATAAGCTAGTATGATCCTTCCGACTCAAAACACCAACCACCTTGTTCACTTTCCTAGTGTGGTAATGTATTGAGCAGTCATAACACTTTATCAAATCTAACCATCTTCTCTGAAACATGTTCAACTCCTTCTATGTGAATATATATTTCATACTTTTATGATCAGTATATATATCACACTTTTCTCCCTAAAGATAATTCCTCCGTATCATTAATGAAAAAATTACCACTACTAACTCAAAATCATGAGTTAGCTAATTTTTATCATGAATCTTCAAATTACATAAAGAATAAGAAATAACTATGTTATTATATATAATAAAAAATCCCCATCCATTCTTGGATGCATCCCTATAGATTGAAAACCCTTATCTATTACAGGGTAATGTAAGTACAGGTGCATTGACTAACCTTCTATTCAGTTCCATAAAATTTCCCTCACATTCATCTATCCAGAGGAACTTGACACCCTTCCAAGTTAACTTGGTTAGAGGTCATGAGAAATTCTGTAAAGACCCGTAAAATTCAAGGGAAATGTTTTCTTAATTTTCTTTAGAATTTTACAAAAGCGCGGTTTCTGACGGCACCTGATTCCGAGGCCCGGAGTGCCCGAAATCATTTTCCGAAGTTTGGCTCGGGTACGTTCAGTGAACGAATGATCGGGAATTTCTAACTTTTGAACCGGTGCCCGGAATCAAATTTCGAGGGCACCGATGAACTCGCAGCGCCGATTTTCGCTTAAGGAGACCTTTTCCGAGGTTGCGTTTTATGCGGGATGAAAGTTAGTTTTGGGAGAAATTATAAGAAGTAAATAAAAATGTGGAAACACTTTTTATTTTTATTTTGTTGGTTAACTTATCCCAAAGGGAGTTAAAGGTGGGACCCACATCCACTTAACCTCCCTTGGGAGGATTAAGTGTGGTGGGGCCCACACAAAGCATAACTCTTCACCTCTTTTTTTTAAACTCCCTTAAACTCCTCTTTTAATGAACATGACAACTTTGTTTATTAATGGAGTTGAATTGTTTGAATTTCAAACCTTAGAAATTAAAATTGTTAAGTGTGTGAATAAAATAAGACTTTAGCTTATTTTATTTGGGTTAGAATTCTCTAGCCGCCTTGAGAGAAATTGGAGTTCTTCTTCTTCTTCTTCTTCAAGCTTTGACGAAGAACGCGAAGAACCTTCGAACATCGACGAAGAACGCCACGTTCTCGGGAATCGTCTTCCGCAACACCTTACCCGCGACACCGACGACATCATCTTCCGCGTCATCTCTTCCGCGACGATTTCCCTCGACGAAATCGTCGTCAAAGAACTTCGAATCCTCGCTACACGACATCGACGTCCTTCTTCCGTGACGCCGACCACCGCGACGCGTCTTCCGCGGGTCGTTGACGATCATCGTTCTTGAAACCGAGGTAGGGGTTGTTTTTGATTATTTATTTATTCTCGTTCTTGGTTATATCATGACAAACGTGAGAATAAATATTTATGTGTTATCGTCTAACGAGAGGGAGGGGGCCGGACCGCACAAACACGGTCGAATCCCCCCTCCCTTGTTCTTAAATTTTATTATTTCCTTGCGGATGAACGAGATGGCATAATGTCGTCGCACCACGCGGGAATCGCAAGGCTATAATCGCACGACGCCATCGCGTCGCGCCACGGAAAGTTTATCAAGAACGCGACGCCGTCGCGCCGCGTCGAAGGAAACCGAAGGCGCCGCGGCCGGAGCGGGGCCGCGGCGGAGGGGCGCAGTGCCGTCACACCGCGCCGGACGATGAAGGCCGCGGCCGGTTCTGGGCCGCAGCGGAACGAGAAGACCGGCGGCTCGCCGGGCCGCCGGTGTCGGAAGACGGAAGGGGGACCGGCCTTGCCGGTCCCGTTGAGGAAGAACCGGCCGGCCATGTTGGGCCGGCCGGAAGGGAGATGGACCGGGGGAATAAATTCCCCCGGCTGGCCAAAACCGGCCCCCCATAAAGTGGGGGCCGCGGTTACACAAAGGGGGGGCAGCGCCCCCCCCCCCCCCCCCCCCCCGTTTTCTGAAAAGCAGGCCCCCACGTGTGGGGCCGGTTTCTCCAAAGGCGCGGCTTTCAGCCGCGCCGCCAGCTAAGAGGGGCGGGGGCCTTGCCCCCCGCACGTGGCACCCGAGTGGCACCCAGGCCATGCCGCCGCCCGCCGGGCCGCGCCGCCGCGCCGACGGCCGGGCCGACGCAGGGGGGGGGTCGGGCCGGGTCGGCCCGGACCCGGACCCCCCGTTTTCGAATCGACTTCGGTCTTTTTCTCATAACTTGAGCTACAGACCTCCGATTGACGAACCGTCAGCGGCGATGTGATCCTTGGATCGAGACAGTCGATTCGGTATATCTCACTCAAAGTTTCAGAATTCTTTGAGTTCGGCCGGGTTGGTTCGTACACGAAACCAACCGGGCCCTCGGAGCGGAAACACTCATATCTTGAGCTACGGACGTCCGATTGACATGCCATCAGCTCTGTTGTGTTCCTCTTAGTGAGACGGATCTTTTGGCATACTCCGCCCGAGGTTTGGATGCAGGTGGAGTACGGTCGGGTTGGTTTTGCCTTAAAAACCAACCGGGCCCCTGGGACTAAAAAGCCAATAACTCTCAGACCGGGCGTCCGATTGACGCGCCGTCTGTTGCGTTGAGTTCCTGTTGACGATACGGAACTTTTGGATACATCAACTCTGGACTGTGTGACAGTTGATGTGTCAGCCTCTCGGCTCGTGGAGCGGACCCTCCCGAACGAGCTTGCTGTGTGCGGGAACCCTAGAGCTGGCTGCGACTGTGACTGCTACTGCTACTGTGACTGCGACGACGACAGTACAGAGATCCTTTGTGGATTCGACGATGACTACAACACTCAGCGATCTTATGTGGATCAGTGCTACAGGTCCTGTGTGGGCCCGATCCTGTGTGGGTCCGATCCTGTATGGGTCTTTGCGCTCAGCGGTCTTGTGTGAACCAGCGCCTACAGGTCCTGTGTGGGCCCGATCCTGTGTGGGTCTTTGCGGGGGTTAGTTACCTATCGATCCTTCATGGGTCCGACGACTTAGATGGATCAGAGATCATCTTTATCGTCTTTCAAAGAAGTATACCTGTGTGAGCTGAATCCTGTTGCTTTCTTGTGTAGATTGAGTTGTGTTATCCTGTGTGGATTTCATTTTGCTTTCCTGTGTGGAATACGTATACTTTCCTATGTGGACTGAGTTGTACTTGGGCTCGAAGGTTGGATCGTATTGGAATTGATGACTTAGGTATATGTATGGGCATATACCTAAGCAGTGTCGGTTGTTACTTCGTGATTGTATCTTCCTTTGTAGTTTATCCTTTGTGGATTTTTGGAGACCTTTAGGGGTCTCGGGGTCCCTACTGAGTAGCTTATACTCACCCCTGCACGGGCTATGCCCGCACTACGTTGTGTTGGTTGCAGACGACGGACGACGTTGATCGTGGTTGAGGCTTGCAGAGCAGAACGGTACCTGGAGGTGGACCACTGGGCGGGACGTGCCCGGAGTGGACGGCGGGACCCGAGGAGCAGTGGAGCTATCTATACTCACCCTTCAGGTGGGATTTCCAGTGGACAGCTCGGAGTAGCGGATTTTACTTTACAGTTGTTGTTTTCCCTTTCTAGTTGTACTTTACTTCAGTTTGGGTTTGTATACTGGCCCATTTACTTTTCCGCACTTTCAGTTGTACTCTGTTCTTACTTAGTGTTTACTTTTCCGCTTGCCTACTCTGTGGTGTTTGTTTACTTTTCAAAGGCAATGCCTTCCCTTTCTACTGGAATTTACGCCTTGGTGCTAGTCGCCAGCCCCTGGCCTATGGAAGGCGGGCTTGGGGTAGTCACGGAACAGGCCCCGTGGACGAGTCGTGACAAATTGGTATCAGAGGAGTTCAGTTCTACCGCGAACTCTGATCTTTTCTATGAGAAGCAATAATGTTTAGCGTATTGAGTGTGGTTATCAGTCCAGGGAGTCCAGTGTTGGTGCGGCAGCCGACGTATCCGTACACCAGGACCCTGACTTCTGATTTCTGACTTAATTCACTAAAACATTGATTATGTGTGTGTTTCAAAGTTTTCTTTGTGATTACTTTATATCAGCTCACCAGGTATACTATTCTGACCGTGGCGCACCTGTTTCCTTTTCAGGATGGCCCCACGACGGCAGCCAGCTAGGGTTCCGAGAGTCGAGCGTCACGACAGCCCACCGAGCGACGAGGCCTCGGTGCAGGGCCCTTTGTCAGCAGTGGCACCGGTGGTAGCTCTACCCGTCGAGCCACCGATGCTTCCAGCACCAGCCGCTGACGATGCACGTCACCTCAGCGCACTGCATGAGTTTCAGCGCCAGTGACCGCCCAGGTTTCGTGGGGAGATGGACCCCCAGGCAGCCGAGGACTGGCTGGAGGCAGTGGTACGAGTTTTTAGGCTAGTGAGGACACCTGCAGACCTCATGGTGATCGTCGCTGCGAGCCTACTGCACGCAGCAGCGGGCCGATGGTGGAGCTTGATGCTCCAGGTGCACGATGAGGCATCTCTGCTTTGGACGGACTTTGAGAGCCTCTTCCGCTCGGAGTTCGTCCCAGCCACCCTTCGTGCGGTGCGTATCCAGGAGCTTCTTCAGCTGCGATAGGGCATCATGACGGTCGCTCAGTACTCGGCGAGATTTACTGATCTCTCGTGCTACTCGACCGACATGGTACGGGACCCATTCTTCCGGGCCCAGACCTTCGAGAAGGGTTTGAGACACGAGATTAGGGCATCGCTGATCTCCCTCAGCATACCGACTCAGATAGGAGTACTGGAGCGGGCCCTTTTGATCGAGAGCTTCCTTGCTGAGTCTACACCAGCGCCGAGACCCACCGCAGGGCGGCACGTGGAAGAGTCATCTGCAGCAGGCAGTTGACGGATGACTCAAGGGTCCAGGCAGACCAGACCTTCAGGCAGACGACCTCAAGACACTGGCTCAGCAGTGTGGGGCACACAGCGCGGAGCCAGTCTTACGAGAGGCAGACAGTGCTACTCGTGCGGCGGCCAGGGCCACATGGCTCGTGACTTCCCGACCCGCCGTGCCGAGGAGTAGCAGACGGTTGAGGGACCACCGAGGCAGAGGCAGAGGGTCGACCGTGGCGGTCCGCAGGGAGGAGGCGGACGAGGCAGAGGAGCTGGACGAGCAGCAGGTGGTGGGCGACGCTTTGAGGCTCTGCCACCACCACCCCCAGGAGGTCCACCCCGACCACAGGGAGCTGGCGGGCACAGACAGGCAGAACTCCAGGCAGCAGAGGCCTACGACCACGGCGCACCCGAGATGATTCGAGGTACTATCTGTGTCTATTCCACCCTTGCTACAGTACTTATAGACACAGGACCGAGTCACTCTTTCATAGCCGCTGCCCTTGTTCGGAGCTCGGAGATTCCGACAGAGCCGTTGGCTCGATCCTTACGGCTAGAGACTCCTACGGGAGCAGACTCGACGATTACGCACTGGTGCCGGCAGTGCGAGCTTACTCTAGGAGGTGAGAGCTTCGGCTGGGATCTTCTTGTAGCAGCGTCGAGGCCTTACGAGGTCATCTTGGGCATGGATTGTCTATCTACGGTCCATGCACAGATTGACTGTTTTAGGCGCAAGGTGCGGTGTGTACACACCGATGGGAGCAGGTTCACCTTCACCGGCGAGAAGGGAGCCTTTGCAGCACAGGATGGACTTCCGCAGAGGAGAGGACAGCCCATCACTCATCAGTTGGCTAGCCTCATCCTTGGAGCAGTTGACGTGCGTAGTCCTGGTTTTCCTGTAGTGGTGGATCAGTTTGCGGATGTTTTTCCCGAGGACGTTCTAGGGCTACCTCCTCGCAGAGAGGTAGACTTTTATATTGACCTATACCTCGGGACAGCTCTGATATCGACTTTAGCATATCGGATGGCCCCCGCCGATCTTCGAGAGCTACGGGTACAGTTGGAGGACTTGCAGGGCAAGAGGTTCATCCGACCCAGTGTTTCACCCTGGGCTTCCCCGATATTGTTCTCCAAGAAGACGGACGGGAGCTTGCGACTTTGTGTTGACTATCGTCTCCTGAACCAGGTGACAGTGAGGAACAAGTATCTGCTACCGAGGATTGATGAACTCTTTGATTAGCTCAAGGGAGCACGGTGGTTCTCGAAGATAGACCTCAGGTCAGGCTATCATCAGCTCAGAGTCAGAGACGAGGATGTGCAGAAGACGACCTTCTGATGTCGGTATGGCCACTATGAGTTCTTGGTTATGCCTTTCGGTGTAACCAATGCTCCAGTAGTGTTCATGGCTCTCATGAACAGGATCTTTCCGCCATACCTCGATTGGTTTGTCGTGGTCTTCATCGACGACATTCTGATTTACTCGACGACTGAGGAGGAGCACGCCTATCACTTGCGAGTTTTACTAGACACACTCCGAGAGCACCAGCTTTATGGTAAGCTCTCGAAGTGCCAGTTCTGGATACGTGAGGTCCACTTCTTGGGACACGTCATCTCTGTGGCGGGAGTTGCAGTGGATCCCGTGAAGATCGAGGCAGTGCTAGCTTGGGAGCCACCCAGGAGCGTGACTGAGGTTCAGAGTTTCTTGGGATTGGCTGGTTACTATCGGAGATTCGTGCCAGACTTCTCTAGAGTTGCGGCACCACTCACAGCTTTGACGAAGAAGGGGAAACCCTTCATGTGGTCAGATAGATGTCAGCAGAGCTTTCAGGAGCTGAGACAGAGATTGACCAGCGCACCTATCATGAGGTTGCCTGAGGAGGGAGTAGGGTACGTAGTCTACTGCGATGCATCAGGGACCGGACTCAGATGTGTTCTGATGTAGGAGCGGGCAGTGATCGCCTATGGATAACGTCAGTTGAGGCCGCATGAGCAGAACTACGCTACCCATGACCTGGAGCTAGCAGCAGTGGTCTTTGCTCTGAAGACTTGGCGACATTACCAGATGGGCGTGCGTTTTACAGTCTTTTCTGATCATCAGAGTCTCAGGTATATCTTCTCACAGAAGGACCTGAACTTGAGACAGCGGCGATGGCTCGAGTTCCTCCAGGACTATGACTTTGAGATAGTCTATACTCCTGGGAAGGGGAACGTAGTAGCCGATGCCCTCAGCAGGAGGACGAGCATTCAGCTACTTGAGGAGGCGACAGAGCAGCTAGCCTCTTTGCAGATATCCTTCGTGGATAGAGATGGAGCAGCCTTCCTTCAGTCTCTCACAGTCACCCCTCCACTACTGCAGCGGGTCAGAGAGGCACAGCGTGAGGACGCTGACTGTGAGACACGGCGTGCACAGATATCCTCAGGACAGGCACCTGATGGTTTCTCCCTTGGATCAGAGCACGACATCCTTTTTAGAGGACGTACCATGGTACCAGTCGCTTTGCAAGAGGAGGTGATGAGAGAGTTTTACACTTCTCCTTTGGCGGTACATCCAGGAGTGGCGAAGATGTACCAGGATCTCAGACGACAGCACTGGTGGCTGGGCATGAAGAAGGTTGTGGCAGAGTTCGTTTCTCGATGCCTCACCTTCCAGTAGGTGAAGGAAGAGCATCAGGTTCCCGCAGGCTTGGTACAGCCCTTGGAGGTCCCGGAGTGGAAGTGGGACGGGATATCTATGGACTTAATGACTGGACTTCCACGCACTTCCAGAGGTCACGACTCCATTTGGGTGATTGTTGACCAACTCACCAAGTCGGCACACTTCTTACCCATCAGAGAGCAGGGCTCAGTGGAGAGCTTGGGACGTCTCTACGTTCAGGATATTGTGCAGCTCCACGGTGTACCATCATCTATCGTCTCCGATCGAGATGCTCGCTTTACTTCCCGGCTTTGGAAGGGGTTACAGGAGGCGTTCGGGACACAGCTTCGTCGGAGGACAGCCTTTCACCCTCAGACGGATGGTCAAACGGAGGGGACCATTCAAACTCTCGAGGACATGCTCCGCACATGTGTCCTCGACTTTGGTCATAGCTGGGAGGACCACCTACCCTTGGTGGAGTTTGCGTACAACAACAGCTACCACTCCACCATCGGAATGGCACCGTACGATGCGTTGTACGACCAACCTTGTAGATCTCCTTTGTGCTGGACAGAACCTGGGGAGTTATCACTTGTGGGACCAGAGATGGTCCAGGCCACGACAGAGAAGGTCCAGGTCATCCAGGAGCGGATGAGGACAGCTCAGAGCCGGCAGAAGTCATACGCTCACAGGAGGCAGAGGCCACTAGAGTTCGAGGATGGCGACCACGTCTTCTTGCGGGTCTCACCTCGACGTGGTTTACGGAGATTTGGCCGATGCGGCAAGTTATCTCTGTGCTTCATCGGACCCTTCCCGGTCCTCAGCAGGATTGGCGAGGTGGCTTATCGCCTGGCTCTACCACCTCAGTTGCACCGGGTGCACGACGTCTTCCATGTGTCTTAGCTGAGGAGATACGTGCACGACCACACGCACATCATTGACCATGGGGAGCTTGACGTTGACGATGGGGCGAATTTTACGGAGGTCCCGGTGGAGATCGAGGATCGACAGGAGCGGGTCCTACGTGGACGGTCGATTCCTCTAGTGCGCATCAGATGGCAGCACGAGAATCTCCAGGAGAGTACTTGGGAGCGGGAGGCTCAGATGCGTGCTTAGTACCCTCATTTGTTTCCCTAGTTTTTGATGTATCTTTACGGGGACGTAAAGCCCTGAGGTGGGAGTAATGTAATGACCCGTAAAATTCAAGGGAAATTTTTTCTTAATTTTCATTGGAATTTTACAAAAGCGCGGTTTCTGACGGCACCTGATTCCGAGGCCCAGAGTGCCCGGAATCATTTTCCGAAGTTTGGCTCGGGTACGTTCAGTGAACGAACGAGCGGGAATTTATAACTTTTGAACCGGTGCCCGGAATCAAATTTCGAGCGCACCGATGAACTCACAGCGCTGATTTTCGCTTAAGGAGACCTTTTCCGAGGTTGCGTTTTATGCGGGACGAAAATTAGTTTTGGGAGAAATTTTAAGAAGTAAATAAAAATGTGGAAACACTTTTTATTTTTATTTTGTTGGTTAACTTCTCCCAAAGGGAGTTAAAGGTGGGACCCACATCCACTTAACCTCCCTTGGGAGGATTAAGTGTGGTGGGGCCCACATAAAGCATAACTCTTCACCTCTTTTTTTTAAACTCCCTTAAACTCCTCTTTTAATGAACATGACAACTTTGTTTATTAATGGAGTTGAATTGTTTGAATTTAAAACCTTTGAAATTCAAATTGTTAAGTGTGTGAATAAAATAAGACTTTAGCTTATTTTATTTGGGTTAGAATTCTCTAGCCGCCTTGAGAGAAATTGGAGTTCTTCTTCTTCTTCTTCTTCTTCAAGCTTTGACGAAGAACGCGAAGAACCTTCGAACATCGACGAAGAATTCCACGTTCTTGGGAATCGTCTTCCGCGACACCTTACCCGCGACACCGACGACGTCATCTTCCGCGTCATCTCTTCCGCGATGATTTCTCGCGACGAAATCGTCGTCAAAGAACTTCGAATCCTCGCTTCACGACATCGACGTCCTTCTTCCGTGACGCCGACCACCGCGACGCGTCTTCCGCGGGTCGTTGACGATCATCGTTCTTGAAACCGAGGTAGGGGATGTTGTTGATTATTTATTTATTCTCGTTCTTGGTTCTGGCATGACAAACATGAGAATAAATATTTATGTGTTATCGTCTAACGAGAGGGAGGGGGCCGGACCGCACAAACACGGCCGAATCCCCCCTCCCTTGTTCTTGAATTTTATTATTTCCTTGCAGATGAATGAGATGGCGTGGTGCCGTCACACCACGCGGGAATCGCAAGGCTATAATCGCGCGGCGCCGTCGCGCCACGCCACGGAAAGTTTATCAAGAACGCGATGCCGTCGCGCCGCGTCGAAGGAAACCGAAGGCGCCACGGCCGGAGCGGGGCCGCGGCGGAGGGGCGCGGTTCCGTCGCATCGCGCCGGACGATGAAGGTCGCGGCCGGTTCCGGGCCGCGGTGGAACGAGAAGACTGGCGGCTCGCTGGGCCGCCGGTGTCGGAAGACGGAAGGGGGACCGGCCTTGCCGGTCCCGTTGAGGAAGAACCGGCCGACCATGTTGGGCCGGCCGGAAGGGAGATGGACCGGGGGAATAAATTACCCCGACTGGCCAAAACTGGCCCCCCATAAAGGGGGGGCCGCGGTTACACAAAGGGGGGGCAGCGCCCCCCCCCCCCCGTTTTCTCAAAAGCAGGCCCCCACGTGGCGGGCCGGTTTCTCCAAAGGCGCGGCTTTCAGCCGCGCCGTCAGCAAAGAGGGGCGGGGGCCTTGCCCCCCGCACGTGGCACCCGAGCGGCACCCAAGCCGCGCCGCCGCCCGCCGGGCCGCGCCGCCGCGCCGGACCCCGCCGACGGCCGGGCCGGGTCGACCCAGGGGGGGTCGGGCTGGGTCGGCCCGGACCCGGACCCCCCGTTTTCAAATCGGCTTCGGTCTTTTGCTTATAACTTGATTTACGGACCTCCGATTGATGAACCGTCAGCGGCGATGCGATCCTTGGATCGAGGCGGTCGATTCGGTATATCGCACTCAAAGTTTCTGAATACTTTGAGTTCGGCCGGGTTGGTTCGTACACGAAACCAACCGGGCCCTCGGATCGGAAACACTCATATCTTGAGCTACGGACATCCGATTGACGTGTCGTCAGCTCTGTTGTGTTCCTATTAGTTAGACGGATCTTTTGACATACTCCGCCCGAGGTTTGGACGAAGGTGGAGTACGGTCGGGTTGGTTTTGACTTAAAAACCAACCGGGCCCCTGGGACGAAAAAGCCAATAACTCTCAGACCGGGCATCCGATTGACGCGCCGTCTGTTGCGTTGAGTTCCTGTTGACGATACGGAACTTTTGGATACATCAAATCTGGACTGTGTGACAGTTGATGTATCAGCCTCTCGGCTCGTGGAGCGGACCCTCCCGAACGAGCTTGCTGTGTGCGGGAACCCTAGAGCTGGCTGCGACTGTGACTGTTACTGCGACTGTGACTGCTACTGCTACTGTGACTGCGACGACGACAGTACAGAGATCCTTTGTGGATTCGACGACGACTACAGCACTCAGTGATCCTACGTGGATCAGTGCTACAGGTCCTGTGTGGGCCCGATCCTGTGTGGGTCCGATCCTGTGTGGGTCTTTGCGCTCATCGGTCCTGTGTGAACCACCGCCTACAGGTCCTGTGTGGGCCCGATCCTGTGTGGGTCTTTGCGGGGGTTAGTTACCTATCGATCCTTCGTGGGTCCGACGACTTAGATGGATCAGAGATCATCTTTATTGTCTTTCGAAGAAGTATACCTGTGTGAGCTGAATCCTGTTGCTTTCCTGTGTGGATTGAGTTGTGCTATCCTGTGTGGATTTCGTTTTGCTTTCCTGTGTGGAATACGTATACTTTCCTGTGTGGACTGAGTTGTACTTGGGCTCGGAGGTTGGAGCATATTGGAATTGATGACTTAGGTATATGTATGGGAATATACCTAAGCTGTGTCGGTTGTTACTTCGTGATTGTATCTTCTTTTGTAGTTTATCCTTTGTGGATTTTGGGAGACCTTCAGGGGTCTCGGGGTCCCTACTGAGTAGCTTATACACACCCCTGCACGGGCTATGCCCGCACTACGTTGTGTTGGTTGCAGACGACGGACAGCGTTGATCGTGGCTGAGGCTTGCAGAGCAGAACGGTACCTGGAGGTGGACCACTGGGCGGGACGTTCCCGGAGCGGACGGCGGGACCCGAGGAGCAGTGGAGCTATATGTACTCACCCTTCAGGTGGGATTTCCAGTGGACAGCTCGGAGTAGCGGCTTTTACTTTACAGTTGCTGTTTTCCCTTTCGAGTTGTACTTTACTTCAGTTTGGGTTTGTATACTGGCCCATTTACTTTTCTGCACTTTTAGTTGTACTCTGTTCTTACTTAGTGTTTACTTTTCCGCTTTTTAACTCTGTGGTGTTTGTTTACTTTTCAAAGGCAATGCCTTCCCTTTCTACTGGAATTTACGCCTTGGTGCTAGTCGCCAGCCCCTGGCCTATGGAAGGCGGGCTTGGGGTAGTCACGGCACGGGCCCCGTGGATGGGTCGTGACAAATTCTCCACAAATTGTTTATAATAACCAGATAAACCAAAAAAACGATAGATCTCAGTCACAATGGTTATTCCAGGCCAGCATTTATTCACCCCCGTCCTAGATTGATCTACTTCTATACTATATCTTGAGATTATTTAACCCAAAAATGAATCTTTTTTCATCCAGAATTCAAAATTTTAAAAATTTCATTTAGGTTCTCCTTCCTTAGGGGCTTCAATAAAATTCTCAAGTTATATTAATGCTCTTCCTTGCTCTTTGAATAGAAAAGAATATCATCTATAAAGACTACCACAGACTGATAAAGCTAATCCATAAAGACTCTATTCATTAAATCCTCAAAGATATAAGGGGAATTATTTACACCAAAAGGAGTCAATAGATATTCATAGTGTCCATACCTTGTACAAAAGGCCATCTTGGGTATATTATATTTCTTGAACCTCAATTGATGATATCCAAAATGAAGTTCAATCATGGAAAAGTATTGAGCTCCATGAAGTTTATCAAATAATCCATAAATATGGGGAATAGGATAAAAGTTATTGATTTTTAACTTGTTTACCTCTTAATAATAAATGGAATGTATCATTGATCCATATTTATTTTTCAAAATAAGAACAGGTGCACCCCAAGGTGACACACTTGGCCAAATGAATCAATTATCATGGTTTTCTTGAAGTTGCTTCTTTAATTCCTACAACTCAATCAGGGTTATTCTATAAGGAGACTTTGATATTAGTGTGGGAATATGTATGTGTTCTATTAAAAACTAAACTTCACGTTTTCATGGAAGACTATGAAACTATTCTAGAAAGAGATCCACAAAATCCCAAACAATAAGAAAATAATCGATGTCAATTTTTCCCCCAATAATTTGATATAATAAACCCTTGTGAATGGGAATTAATAACCCTAAACTGGATGTAGTCTCTATAGGAAGTTCATACTTATCATGACATTGATGGATGATCATAGGAGGGTTTTAAATATCAAACAAAACTTCCCTTCCGTGACAATTGATGTGAGATTTGTGCAGAGAAAGCCAATCCATACCTAAGACGATATCAAATTCAACCAAAGGAATAATGAATTGATTTATAAGAATAATATTCCCACAGACATAAACAATAGAGGAATCATATACATGAGATTCAATCCTCGTACCATTAGAGGTTTACATAGTAATTCCTTACCTAAGGAGACTCCCCATTTAGTTACAATCCATTACCTCTCCTCTAAGGGTGTGGATCTAAGTGAATATGAAGAGTTCTCTAGATATCAAGGTGAGTCTCCTTTTACTTTCTCCTCTTCCTCCTCATTCCAATTTTTATTGCCTCTATATTCTCCCCTGGTCATGAAAGACCTAGGGTTATGTAATCACATTATTTTTGGTGGGTTTTTTTCTATTTTGGGTATGGTATTCATAGGTTTAGTGTTTATAAACCCTCAGAAGGTGTTATCAGGTGTGTGTTTCCATTCCGCCTTGGTTTTGAGGTAGGTTCTTCCAATCACATTCCATTATTATTTATGTTACATATTTTCATTGATTTTATCACCTTATATACATGTTTAGTATTTCTTTAAAACCTTTGGATAATATTTTTGGTGTGAAAAACGGTTATTTATGCCTTGTTTTGTGTAAAATGGAGTTGTTTCATATAAATGTGCACACTACTAGTTTAAATAAATGTTAAGATGGTTTTAGCATATGGTTTGTGATGTTTATGACATTTTTTAACTAATTTAATAAGTTTCTGGCATGAAAATTTGGCTTTATTCCTTTTTTAATGTTAAATAGTGTTTTTTATTAAATTGTGTATGCCTCATTTTTGAGAAAGTGCCTGATTGGTTCTTATTTGTTCATGGTGTTATAAAATGAATTGTTTGGATTATGAAAAATGTTGGAAGAATGTGAATCAATGTTTTTGGGTTCCTTATATCTTTCCAATTTGGTTTTGGGATTTATAATGAAGTGAGTATCAGTTTTTAGGGTGTTTTGTAATGCGTTCTTGATAATTGGCCCATTTGGAACCTTTATAAAAATGGATGGATCGTTCAGTTGTACTTTCAATTTTTCATATAAATGTTGTCAGTTCAATTTTTATATAAATTTGTATAGGGTTATACATTATTTATACTATTTGAATTGTTGTTTATATTTAGGAAAAATTTCTCTTTTTTTACTCTATTGATGTCCTCGATGCTTGTCTCCATCTCGGGAGGATCGAGAATGCCTTTCGAGACTTGTCATGGAGTGGCCCAAGTGACCAGTTCAGGGTCGACTTAGGATAGTTCATGGAAAAATGGTATCATAGTAGGTCATATTTTTCCAGACCTTACTTTTTAGAGTTCCCATGTTATTTGGGGGATGTCAAGGTAGATAGAATAGGATTATCGGTACTTGAGGGGTAAGTTTGGGAAGATAATCAAAAACTCTTACTCGTTCCGATCCTCAGGTTTCCATGCAAAGTTTGGTTTTATTAGTGTCCTTGGTTCTTTTTGATTGTTTGATGTTGGGATACAATAAGGGGAGTTGGAATAATGGTCTCTGTGAGCTCGTAAGGCCTGGCATGCCATGTGGAGCTGGGGAATGGTCTTGAGAAGGGTCTTCATGTTGGTGGTGTGTTTGGAATGTGGCTTCAAACCATATGGTCAAGTCAACCACTGCCACTAGTTCCCTTTTGTGGGTTTCTTGGACCATTATTGAATTCAAAAATTGTTTTGAAAATCCTCGTGTGAGAATTTTGGAAATTGGTTTTAAAAATTTAATATAAGAAAGGTTCTGTAAAGTTGGGTGTTCTAAAATAAATATTTGGAATAAAGTGAAAATGATTTAACAGGATTGAATTTCGCTAAATCTAATCTTGTGTTTTTTTGAAATAAAATGTTTTGAAATCACGAATCATTTTAAGAATATTCTGAAACTTTATTTTAAATGTGGTTTTTTGGACTGTTGAAATGATTTTGAATATGATGAATTGGTTTTAGAAATTGGTTTTTAGTGGTTGGGGGTTTCCTAAAAAGGTTCATGGTCTCTATGGCCAAGAAATTATGAAAAGAGACATTGATAATGTTTTGAAAATGGTAATGGGTTGTTTAAAGTATCTTGGTTGTTTGGAAAGTTGTTAAAAATTAATAGGGGTAGGTTTTTAAGCAAATTGTTTTTTATAAAGTTTGGTTTGTTTTGTGAGACATGAAAAGTGTTTTTGACTTGGTGGTTAGTGTGCCTTTGTAATGTACTTGATTTTTTGAATGATTCTATTTTTTTAACCTTTGGTGTTTTCATGGGTGCTCACATGCATGGTTTTATAGATATCTGTATAGATGGCTAGTACAATATGGTGGTTGGGTTCCCGGGATGGCATGGAAATGTGCATGTTAGTGACACTTGATGAAACACCATTAGTGAAAGTGGAAATCCACCAAGTAAGTTTGTTTTTAAAAAGTGTTTTGAGCTGAATAATTTTGGAATTTGCTTATAAACCAATGGTTATGTAGATTGTTTTTCCTAGGTCTTAGAAGTGTTATTTATTTGTAATGACTCCTTGTTATTTGGAATTTATACTCTTCTATTGTATTGATATGGGATTTATTGGTGGATCAGTTTTGGATTAATATTAAGTGGGTTTCTAAATATGTGTTGGATGTTTTTATGTGGATATAGATGGTTCCCCGTTGTCAATATTTCTAGTTGATCCGCCTAAGGATTCATTCCATGGGTTAAATCCACCTCTTTGAATGATCACTCAGACCATTTTTTTTGGAAAAGAGAGTTGTTTGGGTATAGATTAAAGTGCCTTCATATTATGTTGACACTCTCGGTTGTGGTAATAGTGGTCAATGGTGTTGATGTGTTTCGTCATGTTCCTTGTCCATTCTGATCCTCGTTCAGAGTGTGGGAGAATGGTTGTGTGTATCCTTCTGTTTCTATAGGTTGATGGTATTTTTTTACTAGTGATATTCTTAGGGTGTTGTGATCCTTAGCTCATAACTATGGCGCAACAGATGCTTCAAACTTCAGGGCTTCGGCTTTAAGCCTCAGAGTGAAGCTTTTCATGGAGTCAGGAAATTTACAGAGGTGTAGGGAGCTTGACAAAGATCTGGATTATACCTTTGTGGTAAGGTTGTTTCTATTTATCTATTGTGGTTCCTCATCACTGTGAATTTTCTATTGTTTCAAAGAGCATGGTGGACTTACCCCTCATGTAGTGTCTATGGTTCTTCCTTCTTGGATGTGGGTTTCCGATCAATGTCCTTGTATAGACTGCCTATGTGAATTGGTTGTGGTATTGGTTTTACCTATTCTTAGGTGGAGAGTGTTGGGCAGTTCCATTGTTTCTTTTTTGATTCAGTGGACTAATGATTAGGTACGCTTACCTACCTCAAGTGGTGGGGGTCTGGATCCATGTAAAAAGTGTTGGCCCAGTTCTTGTACCCTCCATTCGGGAGTGGGTGGTTTAAAAGTCCATGTTTTGTTCCTCTTATATTTTTTGGGTAGGTTGTTTCAGGGGTGTTTTAGTGGGCCTGTGTGGGAGAGTCCCATTCTTAGTGCATCTTTAATTCTTCTTTTCTCATTACTAATTAGTTCTTAATGGTGTGGAGACCCATCGTGGGTCTCATAAATCTTTCTTTTAAGGATTTTTTAGATATTAGTTGTTCTCTAATAGTGTGGAATCCATTCCAGAATCCCCCCCAAATCATTTGATTTTGTGAGTTCTATTTGTTTTGGGTGATCTTTGGGTTATTTGGATAAGGCCCAATAATCTGGTTCCTGGCTTGGTTGTGAAGGTAGTGGCTTGATCTTTCCATTATTTCTCAGGAAGTGGTTGTGAGTTGGAATTCTGATTGGGAAAGAGGCCTAAGTTCCATAAATTGTAAATGATATTTCCTTGGATTTAGAGGATGGATCATGTTGATGAGTAATCCTTAGGAATTAATCAATCAGTTATAATTTTTTATGTATTTATGAGGGTGGAAAGCTTTAATGGTTCGGATAATTGTCACACTTAGTATTTCTTGTTTTGGTTTTGATCCGGTTCATTGGAAATACCAAACCTTTTCTTAGGTTTTGGGTGATATTAAGTATTATTTTTTAAGTTCCATCTATGTCTAATAATCCCACCATGGGTTCCTCATATCTTGTTTGGGGGTTTCTATAGAAAAGGATGGTTACTTAAATCTTTGGGCCAAACCGTGAGCCCATTTCCAGATTTTAAAAAATTGTTTATTTTATAACCCCTTCATTTTTTAACAATTTCACCCATTCCACTAACCAATTGGCCTCTCTTAACCTATTCAAACCACCATATCCATTTTTACCCCTTATTAATTCATAATCATGGTGGATTTGGGTTACTTATTCAGGTATTGACCTTCCCATGAGCCTATTTCCAGTTTTAATAAAATATTTTGTTTTTTTATATATTATTCATTTTTAATATTTATTCATAATTACACCACTCATTCAATCCCACAAACCCTAGGAACACCCCCATGTTCCATTTTCCCTCTTTGGACCTCATATTCAATAGGGATTAGGGAGAACATCCTAAAAGTTTCTCAAATCACATAGAATTGAAAAAGTAATTTGTTTCTTTCATAAACCATTCATTTTTATTGTTTCCCACCAAATATTCTATCCATGGTTATTATATCTCTAAGGAGACTCTCCATTGAGTTCCAAGACATTCCCTCTACTCTAAGGGTGTGGATCTAAGGGAATATGAAGAGTTCTCTAGTTATCAAGGTGAGTTTCCTTCTCCTTTCTCCTCCTTCCTCCTCCTCCTTACAATTTTTCTTGGCTCTATCTTATCCCCTAGTCAATAAATACCTACGGTTATGTTATAACATGATTTTTTATGTGTTTTTCACTTGTTTAGGGATGATATTTAAAGGCTTAGGTTTTATGAACCCTCAGAATGTGTTATCAGGTGTGCGTTTCCATTACGCCTTGGGTTTGAGGTAGGTTCTCCCAAGAAATCTCCATTTTTATTTAAGTTTCACATTTTTCTTTTTGGTATCAGCTTATATACATGTTTAGTGTTTTTTACAACCTTTAGATAATATTTTTGGGGTGAAAATGGTTATTTATACCTTGTTTTGTGTAAAATGGAGTTATTTCTTATAAACGTGCACACCACTTGTTTAAATAAATGTTATTCTAGTTTTTGCATATGTTTTGAGATGTTTATGAACTGTTTTAACTACTTTAATATGTTTTTTTCATTTAAACTTGGATTTATACCCTTTTTAATGATATATAGAGTTTTTTTTATAAAATTTTGCATGCCTTGTTTTTGGGAAAGTGCCCAATTGGTTCTTGTGTGTTCAAGGTGTTATAAAATGATAAGTTTGGATTATTAAAAATGTTGGAAGAATGTGAATAAATGTTTTTGGGTTCCTTATGTGGGTTAAAATTTGGTTTTGGGGTTTATAATGATGTGACTATCAGTTTTTAGGTTTTTTTGGTATGTGTTCTCGGTAAATGGCCCATTTGGAACCTTTATAGAAATAGATGGGTTTTTAATGTGTAACCTAGGTTTTTTAGGGTTCATGTAAATTTTATACTTTTTAAAATGGTGTTTTTCTACCTCTTTATGAGTAGTGTAATTGGTTATTTTTATAAATGTTTTTTTGTAAATAATTCTTAAAGTATTGTTTGACATTTTTCTTGTAAAATTTTTTTTCATGTGTAATTCATGTTTTATCATTTGGATCCATTTTATGGTCTATATAATTGATTTATTAAATGGTTTTTAGGATGAAAAATCTATATTGATATGGTAATAATGGGTGTTTTTCCTTAAAAGAGATTTTTTAATGGATTTTATGTGTAAAGACTCATTATACTTCTTGAAATTGTTTTATGAAAAATTTAAATGGTTTATTGATCTGTGAAATAAATGTGAAGCATGTTTGTGGGATGTTTGTGTGTGTATGATTTGGGAATGAAATTTTCAAGTGAAAAGTGTATTTTAAAATATTTTTAACTTGATTGATCACAAAAGGGAATCCCGAGTATCTAGGTGGGAGGACGGGTACTAGTATGATAGTGATCTGGAGTGGTTTCATCCCTGTTTCACGTAGAAAGTTTGATGATGAAAACACTAACTAATATATGATGATGATGTTGGGGACCACTAGGTTATGGGTATTGTTTACCTACAATTATCTCATGCATGAGAACATATATTTTTTATGGTTACTTTTACACTGAGACACGAGGTACCTGGGTCCTACAATGAACTAGTTCCTTTGGGTGTTCTAATGACTTGTTCTCATTAGCTATTTTCTACTCACCATCAACATACGGTGTGTTTGGTTCATAAATTAAGTAGTGTTTGTGTTTTATTTAAAAGTGTAATTTCTTTAAAGCACCCATATTAAATTTTTTCCATTTTGAAGTTGCATATTGTTGGAAATTGTTCTAGCATTCTTGTGTATAAAACATGAGAGATTTTGTCAGATAATTTACATAGCATGGATCCTTGTTTTTAAAACATACTTTTATATAATGTATTTCAAACATGAAATTGACGTTTCTTTTATTTTATGTAGAAATGTATTGGGAATAAAATATCACGCTAAACTATTGAGTTTTCATACTCACACCTATTGTTTTCTTCTATTTTTTAGCCCTTGTGAAAGATTCAGCTTTAGTTCGGTCGCCTTGAGCGATATAGGACTGTTGTGTTAGAGAGTGACCAGAGAGGTCACATGGATTTAGTTGGTCATCTGATCTGGTTGGTTTACGTGTATCATTCAGTTGTACTTTCAGTTTTGTCATATAAATGATGTCAGTTCAATTTTTATAAAAATGTGTATTGGGATTTTCATTATTTCTCCTATTTACCTTATTGTTTATATTCGAGAGAAATTGTTACCTTGTTTACTATATTTATTCCCTCGGTGATTGTCGCCATCCTAGGAGGATCCAAAATTCCTTTCGGGACTTTTCATGGTGCAGCCCGAGTGACTGGTTTAAGGTCAACTCCGGATGGTTCGTGACATGTAATCTTAACACCCTTATAAAATTCTTAGATATGAAAGAGTGGGTAGATCTAGAATCAAATATGACATTAGCAGTTCTAGAGTGGATGGTAAGTGTATATTTCATCACATTGTTATCTCACACCTCATTATAAATAGCGATTTAATGAAATTTTCCCATGTTCCTTGGCTTAAGAGGTAATTGACATAGATCATCATCACAAACCCTTGGGTTTGAAAAATTGTTAGAATAATTCCCATTCTCCTTAAATGTGAAGCACTGAATCGTGGGAGGTGAATTTTGTGAGGCCTTTTCTCCATTATCATTTTGAGCTAACTTCTTCTAGTAATTTTGGAAATAAATTTCTTGGAGGCCTTCCTTTCTGAACATAATACATTTAGTAGACCCCTTAAGAAACATTCCTCCAAATTTCTTCCCAAATTTAGAGAATAAAAGAAAACTCATCTTCTTTTATCCATGTTTTTTAGAGTTTCCTTTGAACTCCAAATTCCTCTTCTTGTCAAAATAATGAGATTGATACATGACTCCAACCTCCATTTCAACCTTGATTGCATAACACACAATCTCATCATAGATAGTAAAGTATATTATGGCCAATGCCATTCTCAGACTTGGATTCATGACACTAAATAACCTATAAACTTTACTTTCGAGTTGGATAATAATTCTGGAAGCATACCATGAAAGTCTTGTGAAATTATACTCATAGGTACCAATAGATTCAACATCCCTTTACTTCAACTCAATGAACTCTTCCTCCATCTTGATATGAAGAATCTGAGGAAAGTAATTATTGAAAAACAAGTTCTTGAACTCGTCCCAATCCATGAATTCAATATTATCTTGCTTCCTTGAATTCTTGATTAGAGTCCCCACTGGTCTTCTTTTCCTTCTTATAGATAGATAGATAGAATGACTTTCTCATGCTCTAAACACTAGATAATGGAGAATATCTTTTCATTAGTACTGATCCATTGTTCAAAAACAAGTGGATCAGATGACCCTCTGAACTAATGTGGACATTGCCTCATGAAATACTTAATAGAATGTTGTTCCCTCAATTGCTCATTTGGAAGTCCACCATGATTCATAGCTTGAGAAAGATGTGTGAGCATAGAAATGAGTTTTTTTATTTCATCTCCCATAGAATTTAGTTTCTCAGGAGGAAATTCATTTCATTTTCCATCCCAATCACCATTAACACAATTCCTTCATGTTTTAACCATTGACTAAAACTAAAAATCATAGAGTAAGAAACAAATATTATAGTGAGAAACCACATAATCATGAAAAGTCAATTATTGGATGTCTAAATTATGAAACCTTCCTTAACCTATGACACCTTAGGTTTACCCTATGTTATTCATAGCCAACTTCTATTTAAATCCTTTATAATGGTTTGTTTAGAGTTTTTGAATTTCCAAAGAATATCCCATGGAGTGTCAAACCAAGTGTGAATCAAGGCCTATTGTCATTTACCATATTATCCTGAGTCAGGCCTGGAAAATCTTTTCAGAATTATTTCCACTAAGTACATCTATGCCAAATCCACGTCTACATGTATTATCCAGAAAATGATGTATTTCTAGTAAACCAATCACTCTATCATTCACAAAAATTCTAGGATATTTTCATATAATTTTACTTTCTCTTAAACATATCCTTAGAAACATCCTTAGGGTTCTCTCTAAGGTTTTCTCATCCAAGCATAAAATGGTTAACTGAAAATTTTCTCTGATAAAAACTATAACAAACCTCTCTTTTCATTCATTAACATTTAATAAATTTTGTGTAATACTTAATACATTATACAAACAGATTCACAAAGACTGTAATAGTATAATTACTTTGGAAACACGGAAACATAAACACAGATACCTAAGTGGGCTACATTATCTCTCACTAGGTTCTTCTTGACTATAACCCTTCTTATATACATCAAACATAATACATATCTTCATAACCTGGGGAAGGAAACATAAAAAAGGGGTGATCCTAAATGCTCAATAGGGTAAAAAAGAGAGATATGTAAGAATAATCATGAGAATAAGGGTATGATAACATGACCATGGAAATAGAAGATCACACCCGACATATCAAAGATCATATACATTAGTCAAGTCATAAACCTTGGCATATCAGAATACATGAATCATAATGAAATTAAGAACATAATCCCTGAAACTATAACATTGGAATATAACATGGAATTGTGGAAGAATCATAAGAATATATAATTATTTCTATAGAAATCAAGGCATTGATTCTAAGACAATTTTAGTGGAAAAAGTCCTCTACTAAGCAAGGGTTACACCCCATTCCATCCATTTATTACTGAACCGAGTTCACCCCTTGTTCCAACCCTGTATTACTGAACCGAGTTCATTTATCATTCCAACCCTATAATACTGAACCAATTTCATTTCTCATTCCATCCATGTCTATATAATGATATATATACTCTTACCTAATGCATTGGAGAGAGATACAGATCCCACCCATCTCATAAAGAAATCTTACATACATATACCACAAGATCATAAATAATCATATCATAACCCATGAAATGAAATGGGTATTATAAATAGGTAATCATATCATAACCTTTAAGAATAGATAAATCTTATAATAATTTTATCCTGAACATAACCCTTGAAAATAAACATCTTTCAAAGTCATATAACCCATGAAATAGAAATGGGGTTTCAAAAGAATATAACCCATGAAAGAGAAACGACTTTCATAAACATCATTCCATAAAAACAAAATCCATTCAGAGAAATTATATGAATGGAAACATTGAATAATTTTTTCATAAAGGCATGAGTAACATTGATGGATGTTATATTATATAGGAAATAATTTTGAAATACCTTTTAAAAACATGTCTTGAGGAAAATATATTATTTTCATTGAAAAAAATTTAAAAACATAAAACCGTATTGAAAATATATTTCTTTGAAAATAGATTTGAAAACTTATAAATGAAGATTTTAAAACTAAAAAACGTTTTTAAAATCCCTTTTCCATGAATCTTTTCTTCAAATATCTTCTGATTTTTTTTAAAATCTTATTTAAAACATATTTTGAAAACATGGTTTTTGAATACAATAGTTTTCTGACCGGAGAGACAAAAAATCATATTTCACTTAGAACATTATCTTAATTACCAAAGAGTGGAAAATGGTATTAATACATGGACATATCTTTAATAAAAATAGTATAAGAAAATTAATGAGTTTTCTTGTGATATGGATCATAATATTTCATCATAGGAATCATAAAAATTAACAATCACGAAAAGCAATGAGATTGTTTCAATAAACTCTTATAACTTGGTAACTTGGGATCACAATGTCCATGTAAGAAAAGGAAATTATATGAATCATAAAATATCATAAAAAGAAGGAATTTAATTATATAACATGTAAAATTTAAGTACATACTCCTTGAAAAAGATTTTAGGTACATAACAAAACATGGGCCGCAAAGAAGAAAAATTAAGACAAAACTATTTTAATGATTTGGTAAATTTTGAAAATTAGACCTCATGAAAGAATGATAATAAAATGGACATGTGAATAACCAAAAATTTAATTATAAGATAAATATAATTCAATCATGGGTAGTACATATACCACAAAAAAAGAAGGATTAGTAAACATAACATGTATCCCAAAGAAATAGAAAGTGAGATGAAATCCCCTTACCTTGTGTCTTGACTCTCATTGTACTCATTCAAAACACCTATATAATAAATATAAATTTATTATAAATATTTTATAGAACCATATAAATTTATATAGTATTATATATGGTTTTATTATGACCTTATATTACCCACTTTTTAACAATCATGTGTTAAGGTTTCACTTCAGGTAATATTCTCTTTATTCTTCACATGTGTCTTAATTTATTATATCTTTTATCCTTATATTTATATCATGATTCCAGAATGTAAATACTGATGTTAATATAATTTATATTCAGTATATTTGTATTAAAATAATATATAAACTATATAAGTACGAAATGAAATACACTTTTCATAGCGATTGAAGGTCATACATATGCATGAACTCAATTTTCGTTTAATTGTTGTGTTGACAGAAAGAAAGTAAAATACATACATGTATATATATGTATATACATCATTATTACAGTATATTTATGGTATCATATATGTATTTTATATTCACTAAAATCATCTTGAATACAATCCATGTAGTGTATGAACTTATCATATCACTTTGAGGGGG
The DNA here is from genome assembly GCA_963277665.1 of Viscum album. NCBI lineage: Eukaryota > Viridiplantae > Streptophyta > Magnoliopsida > Santalales > Viscaceae > Viscum > Viscum album. The sequence goes on along the minus strand of OY728153.1, from coordinate 1,034,798,717 downwards.
CGATAGTGCACACTTCCTCAAACAAAATTATCGTATTAACACCAAATGGAAAGTAAAAAGATATGTGTTATAAAAGGAAAAAATAATCCTAAATAAATAATAAATATACTATATAACATATATAAATATTTTTTCCATCATAATTTTCACCATGACAGGCGGTAAGGAACATTTAACAATTATTGTTTAGCGAGGTAGTAGTTCATCGTAAACATAAACTCTATGTTCGTTATCTATTAGATGAAGGTGTGTGTAAATTTAGGATGAAATGTTAGCATAAAAAAATCATATTATAATGAGGATACTATTTTTTTATAAAATCAAGGAAAAAATAAGCTAGAGGAGGTGATGAAAGAAAATAAAAAATGGACTTGAGAGAAGACGTTACCTCTTAATTGTGTAACTCCTTTTGGTTTGTGCAAAAAGGATTCCTTGGATTTCCATATTCCAAAGGGAAGGGTTCTAGGAGGAAGTTAGGATTTTTGGGAAGTGTATTGAATATAGATTTTCCAAACCTAAGAGGTTTTAGAAGTGTGATGAAGTGGGAGAGGTGGTGGCCTTTTATAGGGAAGGAAAATAATTCACTTGGAATTTTTGAAAACAAGTTAAGTCTTCACATGTTTTAACCTAAAAAAGTCATAAAAACCAAAATAAATCAATAATGGAAGTTTTATGGACGAATCATGGCCATAAATGTGTTTTTTATAAATGTATAGGTCAATTCCGCCCTTATGATTAATGTTTAGTCCCTAATTAAGCTTAATTTGACCTTAATCACTGTGATTAATTTTAATCACTTTTACTAATCATTTTGGTCAAAAATAAAAATGATCCAATTATAGTAAATATTATATACTGATTATAATGGTTTATGTTTTCTTTAAAATTAATTTTATAGATGAGGAAAAATTATGATTAATTCTAATCTCGCACACGGGATGAAATTATGGGTCTTTAAAGTAGAAAAATGTTCAAAAATATGTTAAGTTCTGATATTCAATTTAAAAGTGAAATTGACTATAATGGCCTAAATTTTATTAATATATTTACAATTGATCTAATGTGAACTTAAATAAAAATAAATTATACATTAATATTCTTAATTATTTAAATGAAAAGGTAGTTTTAACCTAAAAGATGTACTTTTCACTATTCATAAAAATCACGTTTCTCAGAAAAATATGAAAAACTCACCCTAAGATAATTTAGACATTATAAATTCAAAAATGTTTTTTATTTTATAAAATTCAACTTCTAAATTTTTTCTAAATTAAATTTTATTATTTTTCACATAAGGACATTAAAATAAGTTCATTCGAGAAAACAATATTTTTAAACATAAAATGACTTTACCAAAAATCATACATTTCCTTATCAATATATTTTATTTATATAAAACAATTATAAATAATATTTTAAAAGTTGATATTACTTATCATATTACTATGTTTAACAGATAGGTTATAATTATCTTGATTAAATAGTTACAACTATAAAATGATGTTTTGAAGAAACATCATTGTCGCGTGTAACATACTCCAAGCCAGTGTTGCATGTAACATATGCCGAGTTGATATTCCATGTAACATAAACCAAGTCTGTTTCATGTGAAAGGAATGTTTGACATAGTGTATTTCATGAAATAAATAATAATTTAATTTATTCTAAAAAAATGTCCTAAAAAAACATGGGGTGTTACAGTGACATCCACCACCGTACATTTTTGAATAGAGATCCCATCATTAGGATGATCCGATGCATTAGAAGATCTAGGTTTACTAGGCCAGACCATTTGAAATATCTCATTTCCCAAAACACTCTTACCTTTGGTCAAAAGTATTTAAATATATATACTTATATAATTATATATAAATACTTTTTAGAATATTTTTTTTATAATTATAAATATAAATAAGTTAATATATATTTAAATATTTAAATAATTATTATAAATATATTTATTATATATATAATTATATATATTTATATATTAATAAAAATATATATAATTATATATAAATATATTTTTTTATAATAATAATTAAAATAATAAATATATTTATTATATTTATATTTATATGTATTTATATATTAATAAATAAATATAAATAAATTTTTTTATATATTTATTTATAATTATAATTATATATATATATATTTAAATAACTATAAAATTATAATAAATTTATTTAAACATATTTTTTAAATGGTAGGGTTGAAGACCTTTTATTAGACAACAAAAATAGAGAAAATGAGAGATGAGTTTAGACAAAGAAAAACCACCCTCATTGATAAAGCAGTCAAAGACCTAAATTTTTTCTAATCTCCACCCCAATTCTATATTCCCTATCAATCATATAACTCCAATTAATTCATTCGTGCCCACAAACTTGACCTATAGGATGTCAGTCTCTTCTCATATTTCTCACTTGTTGCAAGAGGCCTTCATTGTCACTATCCTCCGAATTAGTTCTCCAAGCATCTAATTGAACCTCTACTCTTTTAGATGCATCATCAAGAAAGGTATCTTTATTGTCTTTCTCTACGGGGGTATGAACATGAAATTACCTAAAATCTACCTTATTGCGAATCATTATTAGAAAAAAGCCTTATATCCACTTTATCTAAGGATAAATACTAAAACAATTCTTTTTGAGATTGATATTTACAATCATTGAGCTATTCAAGAACTCTGTAGAGGTTGGAATTTATCACCTACACCTTGTTTGAGCATCCCATTCCCTACACATTCTTGATTTTAGGGTCACATGAAGCTTCTAGAAAGAAAAAATCAACCTACCTGCATGTGGGGATTCTTGATGGAGTCTCCATCTAAAGGGGTAGCACAATAGGTTCCACTTCCATGTCACATTAAGTGTCAGTAGGAGAAGCATGTCCAAGCTCACGTAAATGAAGTTTGGATTTCCTAAAAGGGAAAATTTTTAATCCATCTTCATCAATCGAAATTACCTAAGATGAAGATTTTTTCTTTCCTTCCAGACCATTATCCCTACAGGAAACCTCATTCTCCCTTACCTGAGAATTTGGAGAATCTTCAACTGCCACATTGAAACCGTTAACTACAGAACCATCTGTAACATCCTGACCTTTCTCAAAGGTATGGACCATTAGTTTTCTAATTTAACTCCTTGTTTTGGACCTTTTAATGTTACCTAAGGGAGTCAGAGAGGTTACTAGGGTTTTTGGGGATTCTTTAGAGCCCGAAACCCCATAACTTTGTAAAGCAGACTAGGCCACATAGTTAGAAGAAACTGTACATCCCATCCCACATAGTTTCTCTAACCATGAAGGTTTTGATAGTGGAATACAGGGGGCACACTACTTTTCTTTAACCGTATGATCCCAGGAACACACCTGTGTGGGTTGAAGTTCCTATTAGACAATGGATTCTCACATGGATAGTTCACAGTTAATCAAACGATGTGCCTAGTCCATGTGAGTCCCCTCTTTCAGCAGAATAGAGGGCATGGTTGGCTTACAATTTGGTAAACCTTACAGACAAAATGCATGAACCAACAAATGAGGGGGAAATTAAAGTTTTACCTTAAATATTTTAGAACCTCTAATTCTTCTTATCATCCCTCATTTTCTCCACCAGAATCTGCATGGGATTCCTCCTCAATCTATCATTGGATTTTTATTTCCTCCTCTTTTCAAACTCCAAATAATTTTTCCATCAAATGAACTGGGAAGCATAGGGTAATATCTATTATATTTTTCCTTACATTTCTAGTTTCTCTTTTCCTCTATTGCACTATTTAGGTGAAACTTTATTTTCCACATTTTCATATAATTTGGAGATATGTTTGATAATTCTATTTTTAGCTCGATTCGATGGTCGAAAATAGATGAATGGGATTCTTATAACCTAAGGTAGGAGGTATAGATTCTTTCCCAAAGTTTCATCACTTTTTATATTGTGTTCCATTGTGCTATGTGTCGAAAACTTTCAAGGGAACCACTAATTTATTAAAATAATTAAATTAAATGCTTTACATGTCCAATATGACCCTAGTGAGAATAAAATCAAACTTTGATTGATCTCCTTGGTGTTAAACACCCTAATGGGTGAGAATTTCACTTCGAGGCCTAATTCACTTTAACTAAAATTGTTTTCACACCCTTAGGGTGTGTAGTACTTGTAAAAAATGTGTAAATTTAATGTATTGATTTAAGATGAGTTATAGGCTATGAGTTAGGCCCTTAATCCCGATTCCTTATGCTTTATTCTCCATTTCATATGATTATTTATTATTCCTTATACAATGTTCCTTGTGCTTTATGACATTATTAAATATTATGCCTTTTGATTATTTCCATGTGTCTTTTGGAATAGTTGATTGTCTTGAATTAAATTACTTGGATATCTTACTTATATTTTTGTATATGAACTTCATAGTGCATGATATGTGATCATGGCTACCAAACCGTACCTGCTTACATGTTGAGAGAGATCACAAGTCATGAATTAAGGACTCCATGTATGGAATCACTATGGTCGGTATTATAACTACTTGACACGCTGGGAGAAACACTTGGATTGCCTTGTACCAGCTCTCTGGGTGGATTATTATACCCATGAGTGACACCAGTTCCATAGGGGAGGCACCATAGATGGGATTGTTGGAATGGTGATTATACCATGCCAAGGGTGATACTTAGTCCCCTATGTGAGATAACTGGGTTGGGTTCAGTGGTTATGTATACACCATGATGAGAGTGACATAAGATATGCGTTTTTTGGGTCACCTTGGATAGTATATGCGGTATTGGATATTTTGTAGGCTCTTATATAAAATCTTGGTATTCCTTAATGGATTTCTTGGGATGGTATTAAGATTACACAATGATTTTATGGATTATTTTGTTGGATTACATGTGATGCCTTTTTATTTTTAAAGTATGTGAATAATTGATTGATGTTTTAGGGGTGTGAACTCAAATCCAAATAAAAATATTGGTGTCATCCCACACTTGAGGCCTTGTTCATAATGACCCATGTACACACCTATTTCATTTGTATGAGTTCCCTTAATTCAGACATTTGGATTAGGCTGAAGAAAGTAGAATAATTCAGGTATCCTTTGAGGAAACTATATTGAAGAGTTGTTTATTTATGTATTTATTGCCATGAATTCACTCGTATTGGAACACTATTATTTTTATATTTCATAACTGGATTGATCTAGAAACCGTTTCTTGTGGCCTCCGGAGTATCTCTCACATCACGATTGGGCTACCTTTGGAACCCAAGAATAATTCATGATTGTAGGTATAGATAAAGGGAAAATACTAGCTTCTAATGCTTGATAAACTTTTCTAGGACGAAGTATGGGAGAATAGGATTGTACATATGCTCATGATGCATGTAGTAGCTACATTTTAGAATCTTTATATTTTTGATAGCATGTGGTATATTTTTGTATCCCATTTTCCCCATGTACTCATTTTTTATAGTTACAAAACACAATGATCATGATTTTTTATCTATTATTTGTTTTCCATATTCTTCCAGTTGTTCATTTCAATTTGATGATTTATTATTCTTAGTTTTATTATTCTAGTACATTATTTTTCATATTAATTATTCCTATACAGCAGGTTAATGGTCCAGTTGTTATAGAGTTCATTTTCATTGTTTATTATTTCTTATATACTGCTTTGATCAACTATGATTTATTAGAGAATAGTCTCCCCACATACATACCCTAGGTCCTCACTACTAGTCGGAAGCCCATGACATACAGGGTTGCACTCTTGAGGTCATGTGGCCCACTGTATTGGGGAACGAATAAGTAGATACCAGGGCGGGATTCTATAAAGTTGTGTCAGAGCTGTTTTCCTTCTTTTTTATATTTTTTTGTGTTTAGGTAGGACACTAGGAACAAATGGTATTTGAAAAAGAGCCTGTGCCCAAGAGTATCTAACCCACATATAGTGGAAACCCAAATTTCATAGGAATGGGAAAATATTGTTCTATTTTGAGCTTATTACAGTTTCACAGATTTCACTATTTGGTGACACACTTGTTTTGTGCTATTAGTATTATTGATGTTATTATAATGGGTTTCATAACCTTGTCCTAATGATATGAGGGCGTATAAAATCCATGAATCATATTAGCCACCATAGGACTTAAATGTCATGAATTATGCCTTTCCATATAGACTTTCCATGTGCATTTCCTATATTGCTTGTGATTTTTGTGGTGCCTTTTCTATTAATGTTGTAGTGTTCTAGTGTTTCTACAAAAATAAAATACTTAGACTAAGTAAATTTAAAAAATCAATCCAAATGATGTTTTATCATATAGATTGACTATGAAACCTTAATTAACCAATTATGCCTTGATCCATGGGTTTAATAGGCAGAATATCAGTTGGTTTAATTGAGTGAGTAATTGTATGAAAATTGGGAATGGTATTTCACTCAATCAAACCACTCTCCAGACCTGTTACATCATGATACCAAACATACATGAGAAATCACAATTACTTAGAATGAAAAATTCAATTTATCAGGAATGTGGGACTTTATAAATATAGAATTGGGGATGCACTTAACTGAATTAAGATATTAATATCTAAATAAATATGAATGAGATTTAAGAAAATAATTTTTAAAAATAAAGTGGTTACATTTAAATGTGTATTAAAAATGAAAAGTAGAGGGTATTTTCATATCTACCTTGCATTTGACAACCCATATTCTGGAACCATGACAATTATACAAGACCTTGACCCTAACCCGACCTTAGTAGTGGGTAGTAGGCTATGCCTCATGTGATCCTTCATGAAATTTTCATTATCACCTAGACCTAGCTCCATGATCAGGTTGAGGTTTGTGACTCTATTATAAGAAGGAATTAGGAACGTTTCTTCCATAATCACTTTCCTTATTTATTATAAATTTTATCTGAGGAGTGTGCTTGAAAATTATAGAGTTATTCCATTACGATTTCCTCACAACGTATTCCATGAAAATGTTTATGAGCATGCTCTGGAGGTGGTGGGTCTTGAGCCACCCAAAATACCTTATGTAGTCCCCCCCTGAGGCACCTCCCATATATTTTCTACTAGAAGCCGATGCTCAATTCTATGATAATTTTTCTTGTTCATGCAGTGTGTACAAGGTACTTTCTGGCATGACCCTTCTTTGGTAGAGCTGACTTGGGAGTTTCAGTTGTATCATCCATCCACCTTCTCTAAGGATGGTGTACCTTAGGCTGTGGATTCATGGTTAGAAGTCATGGTATCCATCTTTAACCATATTGAGATACCTTCAGAGGGGGGTGGGGGATCAAGATCACTACTTACATGTTACATAATTCCACTAATCGCTTGTAGGACATCATCTAATAGGAATAGAGGTATCTTGGTATGGGCTAGGTAGACTTCCAAAAAACATTCTATGATCACTTATTCCCATAGACTCTGAGAAAATACCATTCTAGGGAGTTTTTTCATCTTTATTGGGGTTCTATGACCATGCTATAGAAATCTGCTCACTTCACCGAGATCCATATTTTCACTCCGACTTTGATCATTGATGAGTTAATAATTACTAGGTGATTTGAGGATGGGATTGTGTACACTATTCATTCATATGTGATTTTTTCCTGGTTGACTACCATTAGATAGATAGTGAACTAGGAACTTATTACATAATGAAAAACTAGAGAAGATGGAAATGTGAGCCAGTGAATTTCAGTTTCAAGATAGGGAGATAATTCATTTGGCAGCAGGAAGTTCCATTTTGAGGGTGCAGATGGGGGCGGTGCCATCCAAGTGACATGCACAAATAGCCATGTGGTTTGTCACCAATGTGACAGTCCACCCTAAAATAAGACCCAAATCATATGGAACCCAACTGTGTGCCGATCTTGTAGTGTGATGTGTCAATTTCAGTGCTTCTTCCAATATTTTCCATCAACATCAAGTGAGAGGGGATCCATACCGACACCTCTTTTAGGTACAAGATTCATTTCTCCATGTTAGGTTGGGAGTTTCTCTTCTACCAGCTGATCTAGATGAGGGGGTGTCCATGGACAAAGACGTCAGGCCTTAGAGGATTATCAACACTAGAGTGGACCTGTGCGGGTCATTCAGGCAACATCTCAGGGCTGTAGTTTGGTCTATATTTACATAGTGCATCCCACACCTGAGGATTAGAGTCTAGGTCATTATACTGTACGAGGTACTATTATAGTAGCCTCTAATTTAGTTTATTTCCTTTTTGATATCGGTGCATCACACTCTTGTATATCTGTTGTGGGTAAGGGATTTGTAGGCCTTATGATAGAACATTCCAATGGCATGAAAACTCTTAATACACAGCTTGGGTTCAAATCAATGAACATACGCTAGTGTAAGGAGTACCCCCTTAAGATAGGTGTCTACTTTTTCTTTTGGAATTTCTTTATCATGAATATAACTGGCTTCGACATCATTCTTGGTATGGACTGTCTTGTTCTTTATTGTGCCCATGTGGATTGTTATCACTGATGCGTGAGGTTTACATCATTTGTGGGCATCACATATATTCATAAGGGAGAATGAGATATCCAAGAAAGTCGAGTTGGACACATGTGTCATGGGTTGGGTAAGGTAACCATCCTGATGGAGAGTCTACTTATGAGTGACTAGGGAATGTAGCATGTAGAATTCCCTCCTATTTTGGATCATTTCAAGGACTTATTCCCTGAAAACTTCTCTAGTTTACCTCCTAAGAGAGAAGTTGAGTTCACCATCAAGCTAGTACCAAATGCAACACCAATGTACATTACTCCTTCTAGGATGAAACCTACAGATATCCAAGAACTCATGAAGTGTCTTGAACATCTAGAAGTAAAGGGTTTTATCTGACCTAACAGATTACTATGGGGTTCACCGATCCTTTTCACCAAGAAGGTGGATGGTACCCTTAGATTTTTGTGGATAACAGAAGTTTGAACAAGCTGCTACTGATGAACTAGTATCCAAATCCTTGCAAAGTTGACTTCTTCTACCAGCTCTGTAACACCCCCAAATGATAAAGGGTTAAATGACTAAATGATATGACTCATGTCAACAAGGTGCACCTTCCTTTTCGGGAGCCTATCTGATTAGAACTCCACAGTTAAGTGTGCTTGGCCTGGAGTAGTGATCAGGATGGGTGACCTTCTGGGAAGTTTCTCAGGGTGTGTGTGAGTGAGGACAAAGCACACTGGAAAGGACAAGTGTTGGCATGTGGGGACTATCATTAGTCAGATGACCCGTTCAGGCATGTGGGTGGACCTTGGGGTGGGCCCCACGTGTATGTGGGGCAACTGGTGGAACTTGGTGGGCCAGGACCTGACGGCCATGTTAAGGCGGAGTGTCTGTGCTGTCACCGGGACACGGCTATCACAAGCTCTGGGGAGTAACTATTTTATCTAAGGTCTATTAGAGGTTAGGTAACAATTTGGTGCATTTGATACCATCAGATATACCACATAAAACATTCTAGAGCAGGTTTGACATGTATAATTATTTAGTTATGTCATTCAGCCTTACTAATATTCCAAGAATCTTTATATCTCTAATTAATCAAGTTTTCCATCTGTACATGAATTCATTTGTGGTGGTTTTTGTAGAGTACATCCTTATGTATTCTCGCACAATACACGACCATGCCAACCATCTTGAGATTGTGCTTAATACAGTAAGAGGGAGGTGTATCGGTTGACCCGTTCAGGCATGTGGGTGGACCTTGGGGTGGGCCCCACGTGTCTGTGGGGCAACTGGTGGTACTTGGTGGGCCATGACCTGACGACCATGTTAAGGTGGGGTGTCTGTGCTGTCACCGGGACACGGTTGTCACAAGCTCTGAGGAGTGACTATATTATCTGAGGTCTATTAGAGGTTACGTAACAATTTGGTGCATGTGATACCATCAGATATACCACATAAAACATTCTAGAGCAGGTTTGACATGTATAATTATTTAGTTATGTCATTCGACCTTACTAATATTCTAAGAATCTTTATATCTCTAATTAATCAAGTTTTCCATCTGTACATGAATTCATTTGTGGTGGTTTTTGTAGAGTACATCCTTATGTATTCTCACACAATACACGACCATTCCAACCATCTTGAGATTGTGCTTAATACAATAAGAGGGAGGTGTATCTGTTGACCCGTTCAGGCATGTAGGTGGACCTTGGGGTGGGCCCCACGTGTCTGTGGGGCAACTGGTGGTACTTGGTGGGCCAGGACCTGACGACCATGTTAAGGTGGGGTGTCTGTGCTGTCACCGGGACACGGTTGTCACAAGCTCTGGGGAGTAACTATTTTATCTAAGGTCTATTAGAGGTAGGGTAACAATTTGGTGCATGTGATACCATCAGATATACCACATAAAACATTCTAGAGCAGGTTTGACATGTATAATTATTTAGTTATGTCATTCGACCTTACTAATATTCCAAGAATATTTATATCTCTAATTAATCAAGTTTTCCATCTGTACATGAATTCATTTGTGGTGGTTTTTGTAGAGTACATCCTTATGTATTCTCACACAATACACGACCATGCCAACCATCTTGAGATTGTGCTTAATACAGTAAGAGGGAGGTGTATCTGTTGACCCGTAGAAGGTGAGAATCGTGGATTCCTAGGAACAACCCAAGAATGTGTTTGATATACACAGCTTATTGGGGATAGTTGGATATTACAGATAATTCATTCAAGATATATCATTCTTGGAAGAACTGCTTACAGGCCTGATTATGAAAGTTGTGAAATTAAATCTGTCTGATTCTTGTGAGTCTTCTTTTAGGAGCTAAAGGGAAGATTGAATTCATCACTGATCTTGATTTTTTCTGAGCTGAGAAGAGGCTACACAATTTAATTTAATGCTTCGGGAATGAGGATGGGAGAATATATAATGTAGGGTGATTATTTTGTAGAATATAGGTCGTTCTAGCTTAAAACTCGCAAGCATAACTACCTGATGTATTACCATGAGCTAGCCAAAATGGTTCATGCCTTATGTTGTTGGAGGCACTATCTATTGGGTGAGAGGTTCATTATTTAATGATTATCCAATAAAAACACATATTTTTATTAAATTTTAATGGTATTAAATGTTTATTTTTGATCTTATGGGCCTGAGTTAGTGGATTTTAATTTTGAACATCCATTCTCTTCATTTGTGCAATCCATGCCTAATATGCACCAATTTATGCCCAATGTTTCATTTGATTTCAAAGAATGTAATTATACATATTTTAATTTGATATTTCTATAAATGGATATAAACTTAAATATGAACATTTTTCATTCAGGAATCAATGGAGGATTCATAAAGTATGATGAGGATTTTTGGCGAAGAAAGGAATCAATTCTGGAGAAGGCAGATTGGATATCATCCCACTGATCAGACTGTGGGGCCCACATTACAAGCCCAATGAAGCCCAAAATTCATGGGAGACTATAAGACATATAGAGGAACAAATAATTCTTATGGGGATAGTGATAATTCGTCCTAAATGGTGGTTATTAAGGCGGAACCAGTTGAAGATTCAATTCTGGGCCAGATTCTGCGGCCCAGATAAATAGCCCACTAGTTATATCATATCTCGCGAAAGGTTTATTATTTTGGGCTGAAATTTTACATGATGTTAGGGGAAATCAGGAAATTCATTTAAGTCTTATATGTACCACTCTAATTCGGCCTTATAGATGGTTATTTAGGCGCGTCTATTTGGTGTAGAAAGATGGCTTCCACTTTGAGGCAAGAGTTGAAAAGTCTCTTATGCATTAAATGTCCACCCAAATTTCTCCAAAAAAATTAATTAAAGGAACATGGGATGATGGGAGCTCGGCCAAAGGCTTCCAAAATTACCATTTAAGGTAGTAGGGATGGAGGATTTGAGGAGATTGGAGTTTTACTTTCATTGTAATGTTGTTATGCACCGACGACATGCTGTTTTTTTGTGTGAAGTTTTCCAGGGACGACCACGATGGTCCCCGGTGATGACGACGACGGGAGACGGTGCATCTCGCCGGTGTCCCAGTTAATGTGTGGCATGTGATGGTGGTTCGATTTGCGTTCAGGCTGTTGGATTAACGTGTGGTGCGCGGCGCGAGGTATGTCAGTTCTGTCGCGGGATTAGTTGACAGGCTTGGTACGATCGTGGGTGCGTGATGGTGATACAGGTTCGAAGATCGAGGCAGCTGGCAGTGAGCTGATTTTGAAATTTGAAATGTGTTTTTTGTCCGGATGTGGAGAAGTGGTTTAAGGGATGTATGGGTACCGAAAACCCCTTAAACCGGCTTCAGAAAATGAAAAAAATGATTTCCAGGTTGTTATACAAAATTGCCTTTGTAATCGTTCTTCATTCTCATGTAAGTCGTTTGAATCACATTAGTTCTTAATTAAAGTTATTCTTCTTCTCTTTTTATGTTATAATTATTATCACTTTGATACCTTTTCATTAAGGTGTGAATTTATTCACAAAAAATATTGTGAAATTTATTCACACAACGGTGGAGTGATCATTTTTGTTGTTATTGTTTTTGCTTCTTCAATCTCGCTTCTTTAAGTCGAATTTTTGCTTCCATTTTTTTGAATAGCATAAATGGAGGTCTAACCGCTTATGGGTTGGTCCTAGGGAGTTGCATGGGGAATATTGGATGTTATTTTATGATCTTAAATTCATAATCATTTCATTATTTTAAGATTTCCATTTGATGATTTATTTTCTTTCCGTCTTCGCCAACTTTAATAATGAAACATTTTGAGTGCTAGTGCGATCCAATTCCTTGGAGTGATAATTAAATTGATCCTCTAAGTGCATTGGTGATTAGACTTGGAATGGTGTAGGGATTAAATTGGTGAATGATGTTGAAGAATTATATCATTTTTTTTTGTATAAAACTTGAATTAGTGAAATGAATGTTATAAGAAAATAAATGCATCCAATCTAACCCTAGTAACAACTTAGGATCAACTAATATCCATTAATTGTTTTAGAATAAGTAATTGTATGTTTTATTTTTTTTAATATTAAATCAGTAGTTATTAAAATCAAATCAATCCAAATAGTTGGCCACTCCACAGCCAAATCGTTCCAAAATCAGAGTGTCTCTTGGTTTCTTGTTCGGTCCCTGTGGATTCGACCCCTACCTGTACTACAACGACCGCATACCTGTAGGGTAAATTTGGGCGCAACCAAAGTTTGGAGCCGTTTCCGGGGACCCAAGTAAGTTATCTTAGACACTATCACCCTTTTCCCACCCCACATTTTCTATTCTCACCCCCATCTCTCTTATCATTACCCCTTTCTGTTTGTGCGTGTTCTGAAAATCTAGGATCCAACTTCCTGTCTTGTCCAATGAAGTATCTTCCAAATTACCATGTCACAAACTCATTATGGAATCAAATGGAAAATCAATATTTGGAAGCACATAAATTAGAAATTTTCTTTGATCAAACCTGTGATTAATTACCACACACCCTTGGACATGTACAATCATTGGGATGATGAATATTCAAAGGATAAATTTCTAGCCCTCTCAAGGATGGTTGAGGAGATCAATCTTGAGGAAGTCCATGATGTTCAACCTTGTACAAATTCTATTCCTCAAACACTGATTGAACAATTGTGTAATCAAATAGAGATAATGAATTCTGAGTTATCATCTTTGAGATTAAAACTACAATGCATTAATACTTGTGAGGAACTCATCCCTACACCAACTATACCTTCTATAACCTTATGTGGAGTGTCTAGTTTCCCAAAAACCACTCATGAATTTATTGAAGAACCAACTTTTGGATTTGGGGTAGGGGAATTGAATCACGAAATTGATGGAGGGTCTTTAAATGAGGAGGAAATTGATTTTTTGGATTCAAATGAGAAGAATTTGACATCGTGGATGGAGTCTCTTATGTATAACTCTGTTGATGATTTTTCAAAAACATCATTCACTGAACCATTGAGAGAAATTAAAAACCTTGAGTCCATAGCCATTCCTAACATTCATCTTTCCAATTTGGAGGTTGAATATTCTATTCAAAAGGAACCAATTTTTTTGAGAAATTTGAAAAATGAAACTGAGTTGGATTCAAAATCTCAACCTGTGTCTGATTGTCTTATCCATACCGAGCTCAAAATCATTGTCCTTCCATCCGCCCTTAAGTATCCCTTTATAGGGCATAATAATTACCTTTCAATTGGAATTAATTCTTCTCATGAAAAAAATAATTTTGGAATGATCATTGATGTATTTGGAAAGACTATAGTGGAAACTGGATCAACCATTTCTTACATTCCTTGGATTTTCCCATTCATTTCAGAAAATAGGATTGTTCATGAATCAAATTCAAAATATTCTTACCAACCACAAGGGATACACATTATAAATCATGTTGAAGTGGAGAAACACGGGGTCCTCAAAATGTTGAAAGTTGGTATTGGGTAAGTTAGGGGGTTCATGTCGAGCTAGCGATGTTAAACAAAAGCACTACACGGGAGGCAACCCGTGGTTTTCATGTTTTATTTCACTTAATTAGTACCTCGGACTATTGACCTATTATTCTTTTATGAGTAAGGATGGGTATGAAAGGGGAGCACCATATTCACCCATGTCAAATGGTGTGATCCTTGAGTAATACCTTACCCAGAAAATTAAGATAAGACAATGTATCATCAGTTTGTTTTATTTATGTTTTTGTAGGTTAAAAAAAATTTAGAATGTTGACCTGTTCTACTTTTATTAGTATGGATGGGTATGAAAGGGGAGCACCATATTCATCCGTGTTACGTGGTGTGATCCCTGAGTAATACCTTACCTGGAAAATATAAAGAAGACAATGTATCATTAGTTTGATTTTTAAAAATTAAAAAAAAGGAAACCCATAAAAATGATGATACTTGGTTTTAAATAAATTGTTGTGTTGTTTGTTTTGTCAGGATTGTTCTTCTTTTTATGGTTTAGGGACTATTTTGGGTGATACATATTCAATCAAGGAGGTGCATACATCTCCCAAGAGATCAAAAGAGTAATCTGGAGCATCATGAACTTCAACTTCAAAAATCAGGTGAATTTGTTCCATGTTGATCATTTTCAATTTCCTCTTTTAACTCCTCTACTTTACCCCTTCTAATATTTCTTTTCTTTAAACACTGAGGACAATGTTATTTTAAGTTGGTGGGAGATGAAATTAACATTTTGATCTTGTCTGCAAAAAACAAAATGCATGGAAGGAAAAATTTCGAACATGATAACACACATTTCAATCTCTGAAATTGGATATCAAATAATTTTTCATGACTTGATTTTGATTTTAATGCATGTTTAGGTTCATGTGCATAGATTTTGGAAAGTGCGGTTGTCTGATGTGATTTTTCACCGTTATATTTTCATCCATTAAAAAAAACACAATGAACATCCTCTAGATTGTGGGGTTTTAGTTTGAGTTGTTGGGGAACCATAATAAATGGCATAGGTTTGGTGATCATTTTAATTTTTACATGAGTATTCAAAAAAAATCAATTGTGTGTAGAGCAATGGATTGACCTAATGTGTGGCTTTCGGCACTTGTGGATCGCGACTCCATAGTTGTCTGGCCCGGAGTTGGGAATTTTATCTCTATTTGTGGTAATTTAAATTTGTTTTTGATTGAGTTAACTCGAGATGATGCCCGAGTATGTGAGATTCACTTGGTGCCATTAGGTCTTTGAGTCTGGGAGTCATCGGAAAAGTCTTGCTACATGGGTTGACTCGATTGAGTTCAATTTAAATTACCATGGAAAAATTGAAAAAAAAGAGAAAAAAAAGAAAAAAAAATGAATACTCATGTTAATATTAAAATTTCATTCCTCCTAGTGCTTCTATCTTTCTCCCTTTGAATGAAAATGAACCGCCATGTCTATTGTGATGCACAACACTTTGTCATGCTTAATTGAAATTGGATGAAATATGATGATGAATTTGAACAAAGGAGTGGGCTTGGGATTGGGTTATGCCTCTGGACTTAGCTTGTTTTAAATGATTTTTATGGGTTTGATAATTGTTTTGGTATGAGGTCTTTGGGTGAGCAATGTGTATTAAAATGTTTTTGGAAAAGGTTATTTGAATTTCATTTTTGTGAGATATATTTTGCTTGGGACTAGCAAAACTCAAGTTGGGGGGTGTTATTATCCAATGAAAACACATATTTTGATTACATTTTAATGGTATTAAATGTTTATTTTTTATCTTATGGGCCTGAGTTAGTGGATTTTAATTTTGAACATCCATTCTCTTCATTTGTGCACTCCATGCCTAATATGCACCAATTTAGGCCCAATGTTTCATCTTATTTCAAAGAATGTAATTATCCATATTTTAATTTGATATATTTTTAAATGTATATAAACTTAAATATGAACATTTTTCATTCAGGGATCAATGGAGGATTCATAAAGGATGATGAAAATTTTTGGCGAAGAAAGGAAACAATTCTGGAGAAGGCAGATTGGATATCATCCCACTGATCGGACTGTGGGGCCCACAATACAAGCCCACTGAAGCCCAAAATTCATTGGAGAGTAGAAGACATATATATGAACAAATAATTATTCTAGGTACAGTGCTAATGCATCCTAAATGGTGGTGATTAAGGTGACCCAAGTTGAAGATTCAATTCTGGTCCAGATTCTGTGGTCCAGAAAAACAACCCACTATTTATATCATATCTCGAGAAAGGTTTATTATTTTGGGCTGAAATTTTACATTCTCTTAGAGTACATCTGGGGAGTCATTTAGGTCTTTTATGGAGAACTCCAATTCGGCCATATAGATGGTTCTTTCGGCGCTTCTGTTTGGTGTAGAAAGCTGGCTCCCACTTCGAGGCAAGAGTTGAAAAGTCTCTTATGCATTAAATGTCCACCCACCTTTCTCCAACAAAATTTATTAAAGGCACATGGGATGATGGGATATCGTCCAAAGGATTCCAAAATGACTATTTAAGGTATTAGGGATGGAGTATTTGTGGAGATTGGAGTTTTACTTTCATTGTAATGTTGTTATGCCAAATTGCCTTTGTAATCGTTCTTCATTCTCATGTAAGTCGTTTGAATCACTTTAGTTCTTAATTAAAGTTCTTCTTCTTCTCTTTTTATGTTATTCTTCTTATCACTTTGATACCGTTGCTTCAAGGTGTGAATTTATTCACACAAAATCTTGTGAAATTTATTCACACAAAAGTGGAGTGATCAATTTTGTTGTTGTTGTTTTTGCTTCTTCAATCCCACTTCTTTAAGTCGACTTTCCGCTTCCATTTTTTTTGAATAGAATAAATGGAGGGCTAACCGCTTATTGGTTGGTCCTAGGGAGTTTCATGGGAAATATTGGATGTTATTTTATGATCTTAAATTCATAAGCATTTCATTATTTTAAGATTTCCATTTAATGATTTATTTTCTTTTCGTCTTCGCCAACTTTAATAATGACACATTTTGAGTGCTAGTGCGATCCAATTCCTTGGAGTGATCATTAAATTGATCCTCTAAGTGCATTGGTGATTAAACTTGGAATGGTGTAGGGATTAAATTGGTGAATTATGTTGAGGAATTATATCATTTTTTTGGATAAATCATGAATTAGTGAAACGAATGTTATAAGAAAATAAATGCATCCAATCTAACCCTAGTAACAACTTAGGATCAACTTATCTCCATTAATTGTTTTAGACTAAGTAATTGTATGTTTTAATTTATTTTCTTTAGATTAAATCAGTAGTTATTAAAATCAAATCAATCCAAATAGTTGGCCACTCCACAACCAAATCCTTCCAAAATCAGAGTGTCTCTCATTTTCTTGTTCGATCCCTGTGGATTTGACCCCTACCTGTACTACAACGACCGCATACCTGTAGGGTAAATTTGGGCCCAACCATTTACATAGATCAAAAAAGTCTCAAATATATATCTATATAAAAATACTTGAATTTTTGGAAGTATAGGTAGGTAGAATACCTATAGTCATTCAACTTTGAGCTTTATTACACTCTTAGAAAGGGTAATTCTGTAGATGGAACCCTAAGCTAGAAGAATCAGAAATAGGCCACCCCGGAGGCCAGTAGTGAGTGGTGGTTGATGGCTCTATTTTATGAGATGTATTTGGAAGTTCAAGAATAACATGGGAAAAATATTTTAGAAGTTATAGAAATGACACTATCCCTTATAGAGAGGGTTAGAATGAGAAAACTATCTGATTCCAAGGGATTTTTCATGAGGTAGAGAGTCATAGGTGGGAATAAACCTCCTGTATGGGTTGTTGATGGGAATGAGATCATGCACTTTTGTGGATGTTTTTGCTTGCCTTAGGATGTACGAAAAGAGTTTGTGCCTAAATATCATGCCTCTATTTGGGATGTTCACCCTAGTTTTACCAAGATGTATCAATACATACATCATCAATATTGGTGTCTAGGTATGAAGAGGGAGATTGAAGGTTTTATCACTGAGTGCTCCACCTTTTAGTAGGTGAAGGTAGAAAACCAATGACATGTTGGACTACTGCATCCTCTATACATTCTTGATTGGAAATGGAATGATGAAACCATGGATTTCCTAATAGAATTGTTAAGATCCCCATGAAGTAGTGATGTAGTATGGGTGATCATCTAAAGGTCAACCATATTTGCACACATTATATCGACCCCTAAGAACCTTTTCTATTGATGAGCTAAGAGGGATTTACATCAGAGAGATAGTGATATGTCACAACATTCATCATTCTATCATTTTGGACCAAGATTCCCACTTACTTCATGATTCTGGGAAGGGTTGTAGAAGGAACTACGTTCATAGGTTCTCTTGAGTACAACTTATCACCATCAGACCGAAGGTCCGTCCGAGCAAACGATAGAAGTGTTAGAGGACATGATTCGGGCATGAGTAATTAATTTTAAAGGTTCATGGGAAAAGAACATACCTATTTTTGAGTTTTTTTACAATAATATATTTTAATAAATGATCCAAATGGATCTGTATGAGGAAATTTATTATAGTCTATTTAGTTCACCTCTATGGTGTTTAGAGGTAGGTGAGGCATCACTACATGGTCTTTGTCTACTTTATGAGACATTAGATAATGTCCATCTAATTTATAAATGTATGGGTACAACTCAGTATAGGTTGAAGTATTATATTGATCATCGCAATCAACCAATGAAGTTCAAGGTGGGACATCGAGTATTTCTATTTGTTTCACCTAAGTATTGTCATAGATGAATTCAAAGATAGTGAAATCTATCACCTTAGTATGTTGGTATGGTATCCTATCAGTTACAGTTACCTTAGAGTCACAATTCCATGAATGACATCTTCCATGTATTGCAGATTTAACAGTATCATGCTAGCCTGACTCATTTATTTGACCTTGAGGATATAGAGCTAGAGGTGGATGCATACTTTGAGGAGAATCTGATATGTATCGTTGATCAAATAATGAAAAATCTCTAAGGTAGGTCAGTCCCACTGGTCTGGGTGCTATAGAATTATAGATGCATACATGATAAGACATAGGAGTGGGAGGCTGATATACATGTACAGTGGCCAAAATATTTCTTAGATTCCATTTTAATACCCTCGAAAGGGAAACTTGGGGATGAGTTGTATTAAGGAGGGGAGGTTGTAACATCCTGGATTTTATCAATGGTGTGTACCGTAAGTTTTTAGATTTAATTCCTTGTTTTGGACCTTGTAATGTTACATAGGGGAGTCATAGAAGCCACGAGGGTGTTTGGGGATTGTTTGGAGTCTGGAGCCCTAGAATTTTGGGAAATCGACTTGGCCGCATAGTTATGAGAAACTATATCACCCAGTGTGCATGGTTTCCTTAACTATATGATTTGTGATAGTGGTGAGAAAGGGGTCACATAGTTTTTATGAAGCCATGAAATCCCAAGTTCGTGCACATGTGGGTTTTAGGTAATATTAGATGGTGTATTTTCACATAGCAAGAGCATGGTTATCCAAACTGTGTTCCTAGGCCATGTGAGGCCCCTCCTTAAGAAGAATAAGGGGCATGGTTGTCACACAGTTTGGAAAACGATGTATCTAAACTGTGTATCCGAATAACTGAGGGGAAAATTACCCTTCTTCCCTTAAACATTTTAAAACACCTAATTATTCCTCTCCACCCATGTTTTCTCCTCTAGAAGCTGCTTGAGCTTCTTTCTCAAGCCATCCTAGCCTTTTTTATTTCCTCCTCTATATCAACTCCAAATCCTTCACCATTAGATGTGTTGGGATACATGAGGTATGATCTATCATCCACATCCTTTATTTTCAATTTTATCTTCATCACTATTTCGTTATTTAGGTACAACTTCATTTTCCCAATTTTTGTGGGATTTGGTGATTTCTTTGATAACACTATTTATAGCTCGATTGGAGGGCTGAAAATGGATGAGTGGTCTTATTCTATCCAAAGTTATGTGGTCTAGAATGTTTCCCAAAGTTTCATCACTTTTTATATGGTGCATAATTGTGATGTGTGCTAGACCCTTCCAGTGAAACCTCTATATTTTAAAATGAATTAACTTGAATGCTTTTATATGTCTGGTACAACCCTAGTGAGCTGAGAATCAACCTTTGGTTGATCATCTTTGTGTTTACTACCCAAATGGGCGAGAGTTTCCTTTTGTGGCCTAATAACCTTTAACTTGAATTATTTGGATCCCATTAGGGTGTGTTGTACTTGTAATAAATGCCTCAAATTAATTAATTTAATTAAGACGAGTTGTTGTCCATGAGTTAGGCCCTTAAGCCCAATGCCGTATGCTTCATACTTCATTACTTATGCTTATTGATTATGCCATATACCATGCACTATGTTATTTATACTTAAATTACATAATATTCCTTGGGCTTATCACTATGTTTCTTATTCCATAGTTTATTGGATTGAATTAAATTACTTAGATTACTTTGTTATCTTGTTGTACATGAAATGCCTTGTGTATGATATGTCATTATGGCTACAATTCCTTACCTAATTATGGACTGGGAGATAAAATAGGTCCCAACACAAGAACTTTATGGATCGAATCATTATTCTTGGTATTGGAACTACTTGACGTGCTAAGAGAGATACTTGGCATTACATGTATGGGCTCTCCAGGGCGATTATTACACCCACGAGTTACATCAGTTTCTTAGGGGAGGCAACATGAAGGGGCTCATAGGATTGATGCTTATACCATGACTTAGGTGATACTCGACTCCCTATGTGAGTTACCCAGGATGGTATCAAATGTTATATATACACCATGATAACAGTGATAAAAGGGACACCTTTTATGGGTCTCCTTAGATGATCTCTACGGGATATGATATTTCAGAGGCTCTTATAGGGACACTTGGGATTAATTTATGGATATACTTGGATGGGATCAGGATTCCATATTGAATTTTTTATATTGTTTTGTTGCATTACATGTGTTGACTTATTATTATTGAAGTATGAATTTTTTTTACTGATGTCTTAGGGGTGTGGAAACCAAGTCGAATCACAAGATTGGGGTCAGACCACATTTGATTCCTTATTCATAATGACCCATGTACAAACTTATTGAACTTGTATGGGTTCCCCTGATTCCTTAATCCGGATTAGGATGATGATGGTAGAATTGGTCGAGTATCCATTGAGTAACACAGACTGAAGTGTTATTTATTTATTTATTGCCTTTAATTAACTCTTATTGGCACACCATTCTTTTTATATTACACAAACTGGATTGGTCTAGAAACGTTTAGTGGTGGAATACTGATTATATCTCACACCCTACTTTGGATTACATTAGAACCCAAGAGAACTTCATGTTTTAGGGTATAGATAAAGGGAAGATTCCAACTTCTAATGCTTGATTGAATTTTATAGTATGAATTATGGGAGTAGAGGACTGAGGCTATGATCGTGATGCTAGTAGTATCTACTTTTTATCCTTTTTATATTTTTGAGAGCATGTGGAATATTCCTCTATCCCCTATTCCGCATGTACACATTTTTTATATTCACATGACATCATGATCATCATTTTTTTACCTATTAATTATTTTTCATATTTAATATATTGTTCATTTATCTTGGATGATTTATTATTCTTATTATTATTCCATCATCGTTTATTTCCTATTATTGATTCCTATATAAGGGGTTACTAGTCCAATTATTAGAGATCCTTCTTATGAAGTTTCTTATTTATTATATACCAATGTGATCCATTAGGATCTTTGAGGTCATAGACTCCTCATGGACACACCCTAGGCCCTCACTACTAGTCTGTAGCATCTGGAATCTGAGGAGGTGTTCTTTAGTTCATGTGTCCCACCATCTCGTGGCACTAAAAAGTGTATATCGAGGTGAGATTATACACCAACTATTTCCTAAATAGTTCTCGGATGAACATAGTCATCCATGTGAGCTTTAATAGGGAAGTCATCTTCATTTCCCCAAAGAGAAAAACTAATTCCCCCACTGTCAGCCCCAAGATCTCCAAAAGTATAGTAGGTGGACATATGGGCCATGGATATTTGTGACATATTTATACTCGTATATGAAACCTCCTTATTAGAAGTTTCCATCACATCCATTACTAAAATCCCAGTATCCTGTATATTCACCAAATGAGATGGATTGGAATTTGAGTAAGATTATTGATAAGAATTCATTGGGGATAATAGTCCATCCAAATCAACCTCCTTAGAAACTTTCAACAAATTAGTGAAATTATTAAAAAGAGTATTATGAGGATTAGTACTTCGAACGACCTATCCAGTATCCAGGGAGGCCCTTCTCCCTGGATTTTCAAAATAATCACCCTTGAGTTGAACTTGAGAGAAATATTGAATTGAAATTGTAGTAACCAATTCATGATCACCAATTATGGGAAAAATCACTCCATGTGACCTATGAGTGTTTTCACTACTATTGGAAGTAGCAGGTGTGCCACTTCCCATGGATTTATCCAACATGGTATCATAATCCTAAATAGCAGGAGGATAGCCTGCAAAATCTAATGAACTTGTCCCTATAGAACCAACCTATCTATAGGGACATATCATTTTCCATAATCACCCTAGATTTTGAGTTCCAATTTACCTACTCCTCCACTTTTTTCTTATATTTTATAACTCTTGAAGTAATCATCCATTCTTGGAGTAGTTGATGATCAACCAAGTCATATGAAAATACTTTTTCAGCTGAACTAGCTAGCCCATCTTCCAAACTTTCCACTGAATACATGGAATACTACTGCCAATTTTTATCCATTTCCTACACACCTATAGAGGCATATAGACCATGAGGTTTAGAGGAATCCATAACATATTAATGTACATTCTGATTAGAGGTGGTCTCCACTGGAATATGCTTTTCCTTGATTATTGCTTCTGCAGTGGCAGGGCCAACATTAGAAAGGTCATTCTGCTCATCCAGACTAGCATCATCCAAGGCTACATTTTAACAGACCAAACATTTTGAATGATAATTGCTTCCTAAAATTGTGTGTTATATTATTCATAAAAAAACCATAATTTTTTATGAAGTGAATATAAAGAATAATATGACCCTCTAGATTAAACTATTATATGATCTTTGGCCATTTATGACCATTGGTAGCAATAATCTTGATAATAATTTTAACGTTATCATTAGAGTTTATAAGTAAAATTTTGAGAAAGGATAATTGATACATAAAGGAGGAATGATGGCCTCATCAAGTATAGTCACGCTATACAAATCCCATATGATAAAACGTAATAGGGAGGTAGCGTCACTGGGATATTATCTCAACCAAGCCCAAGCTAAGATTCAACAAGTGAATATTGAACAAAATCAACTTCGTTAGAGGTTCACGTTTCTATAAATTACCACTCAGGCAATGTTAGTCGAGCCTCCCTATGAATCTATCACAATCGTATACCATACCCTTAGGTCGTATATGAGTGTTATAAGGGGTTATCTTTCAATACCTTAGTTAATTAAAGTTCACTAATTTTTACAAATAAAATTGTTATTCCATCAATTCTATTTTGAGAATAGTTTTTCTTAAAAATATGATGAATTTGTTAAATTGATTTTTTGGACAGAAATTATAGTTTTTAGAAAATATATAATTATTATAAAAAACTAATGTATTATTAAAAATGTTTATTTTAATGAAATAGTTTGATTAAAAAACTACTATTTAAATATAAATGATAAAATATTTTTATTTTTTTCAAGTGTTAGAAATTTCACTTTGCATTTTCCATCCGCTAGTATTTTTAATAAATAAGGTTTTTTATATTTAAATGTTAAAATTCACATATTTTGATAATTATTATGATAAAATAAATACAATTTTGAAATTATAATATTGAAATTATATTTGTGTGAATTTATGAGAATTTTCTAAAATACATTAGTTTTTATGAATAGTAAAAATACAGTTTAGGTTTTTTGGTATGTTTAATGACTTTATAATTTTTTCATAATGTTATAATAAGTGTTATAAAATTCTAGTCAACTATTGTGGATTAAAATAACAAAATAGGTTTCTTAAGTGTCCAATACCATGGGAAAATACCATGTGAATTCCCATGGTTTTTTATGTACCACTACCGAGGTGTCTAAGGAAATTAATAAACAAATCCTCCATTTTTGATTTAACTACCCACCCATTTAAACATTTTATTTCACTCCCAATTATTCCTCCATAAATCAATGATAGTTTTACCTCTTAATGAGTCTTCCCAAGGTGTCCTCAACCCCCAAATGTCCCAATCCTCAGGTTTTAGGATAAACTCTTTATGGTAAGGGAAATCTCAACTTCTATTTTCCTTTTAAGATCCCTTTTTATGTGGTATGTATTAAAAAATTTTAAACTATGTTCTTATATCCATTTTATTCTATACCTTTACTATATTAAGATTATTTTATGAGTGGTAGACTCTTTTCCCCACTATTTTTTACTGTATTCTAAAACCATGTTTCATACCCATTATGCCAACAAATTTTCATCTCAAAATTTCACTCATTTTATCAATAAATTCAATTATTTAATTTTGTGAATATGCAAAACTCTTTTTTTCTAGAAGTATTAACCTAAATGTAAATTTGTTTTTTTCTGGGATTAACATACATGAAATCAACCTTCCTTTTTTGTGGGTTAATAATGAAACAATGATCTTGTCTTTAAGCACTTTAAAAAAAACAACATGATTTTGATATGAAACTAATTTCATTTATTCTCCATGGTTTATTTATGAAATTATTTATTATGATAAATGTGTCTCACATTAATTAATACATATGAATTTTTCACCCTGGTAGCGCTCCAATGCACTGGGTAAAGAATTCAATCTCTAGAGATGACATGTTTTACGATACCTTGGTGAATAACCTTGGTAAATTTCATGACACATTATTGAAAAAAGATGGTGATATTCTTATGAATGTATCATTTAAATATTGTGTCAACACTTCCATGTTATGATTCTTGATCTTTTTTATTATGATATGTCTCCTTTTCCTTTTCTCAGGGTTTTCTGATGTTCCTCAAGTTCTTATCAATATTTATCAAGATCACATGTAAATTATTTCGCCTATTTTCCCTTACATGTCCTTATGGTCATGATTTCATTTGATTTATGTCCCTATGTTATGACATGTAATAAAATTACTTAGTATAAAACATGAAGAATACTTTCTTACTTTGTAGAAGAATGATTTATGTTTTCATTTATTATATACCTTGTTTCTAAGAAACCAAACTTTAAAAGATCATCTATTTTTACAATGTAATGAAATTTTTATTAAATAAAAAGGCTTGATGTCATATTTGGAATCAAAAGAAGGTTTATTTATTTATATAAATTAGGATTTATAAAATTTAAGAAGATCCTTATAGAAAATTTAAAATATTGGAAGAACATCCTGGTATTTTGGTAAACTATTAAGTAAGTTGTTTTGAGTAAATAAATCCTTTTATGGATATGAAAAAGTGGATGTGGTTATAGAATAGATGCACCAGGGGGGAAAAATATGACAAGGTGCATCAGGACTGACTCAGTGTAACCTAGTACATGATAATGGGCCTTACCGAACACCTGGTTTGACACTCCTGGGGATATATTTAGTTAATCACAAGCTTTTTATGAATGATTATAAAGGATTTATAGTAACAATAATTATTTTTAATGAATAAAATAATTATGTATGATGTTTAAAGACAGAAAATTCCATTAGATTTATAATATTCTTAAAAGAAACATGTTTCTCAGTATGGTTTTCTTCTTTTAGAAAATGTCAGGAAATAGGAGGAACTGTGTAAATGGTAAGTGTAATGGATCACACGCTGAAGAACGTCTGATGGAATCTAGAATGAAAAAATTCATGAGAATGATAAATTAACTTATTCAATTTATAAACAATAACAGTAATCAAGATGAGAGAACAGATTCACCTTGAAGGGAACAAATTTACTTTGAGTTCTTTATGTGTCAATGACCACCTTCATTCAGTGGATCTAATAACCCATTGATTTCGGTAAAATTGATAGGCTCTATAGAAATGTTATTTTTTGTACTCTAATGTTGAAAACAAGAGAAAGTCACCCTGTCTATTTTCCACTTAGAGGGATAAGCTAATTATTGGTGAAAACTGGTTAAAAACACGTTTCTAAGAAAGGAATTTAATGCTATATAGTTAGAAGAGTTTATGGGATCCTTTTTCAAAAAATATTTCCACGTTTGATGCAAACTAAATAGATATGGAATTACTCAAGAAGAAGTAGAAGGAGAATGAATATGTGGAATGCTGTGAGATGAAATTTACAAGGATTTCTCACTACACCTATATCTTTTTCATGTACCATAATGAAAAGATTGAAATATTATTTAGTGGACTATGACCACATCTAAGAAAGAATCTATCCAATCATGACTATGATATCTATGAGAATATAGTGAGAAGTGTTAGGAAGGAGGAATTGGATTTTATTGAGATACAGAGGTTTCACAAATCAAATGAAAAGAAGAGATCTTTAGAGCCAAACTTGGGGAAGAACTTTGCTCATGGAAGAGATGGAAACCAAGTGAAACTTCCCACATACAAAAAATGTGGGAAGAAGCACTTGGGAAAATTATTGCTCGAGAGTGTAAAATTTTACAAGTATGGAAGAGAGGGATAAAATTTGAAAACTTTTTCTAGTGAGGTAAAGACTCAACTTCTCAATACTATAAACAAAGGGAAGATGGTGTAAGCCTAGCTTGAAGTCCAATGCTTTATGTGTGGAAAGCTTGGAAACTTTTCCAATCAATTTCCAAATATGAAGATTGTAGAGGGTAATCACCGTCAACCTCAGGATAAGAAAATGTAGAAAGGCCATGACTTTACTATCATTATATAAGAATTTGGAGCTTTAAATGATATGGTTGTAGGTGATCCCTTTGCTTTCTCAAAGCTATAGAGTAATTTTTTTGATTCAAGTTCTACGCATTCCTTTGTTTCCTCCAAGTTTGCAATGAATATAGAATCAATCCCTGATGTGATAATAGTATAACTATTAGTTAAGACTATTGGAGGAATTATCTAAGCATCAACAGTGTATATAAACTCTCGTATTTAATTTGGTGATCATAATCTCATCATAAATTTAGTAGTCATTCCCATTATGGAATTCAACATCATGAAATGGATAGACTGGATCTCAAATTATAATACTAATATCAAAAAAAAAAATAAGGAAAAATCAGTAGTCTTGAATGGACAACCTATAATTGTTTTCAAAGGGGAGATAATATGAGCTGATATTTTTCTAGAAGCACCTCTCAATCATTATTTATGGAAATGATTGGTGAATATGAAGAATAAAATACAAGTGCATGATAGAAAATTTCCCCATCAATTCGAAATAAAATGTTGTATTTCTCGAGGATTTACCTATACCTACCCCAAAATGAAAGGTAGAGTTATCTGTTGAGTTCATGCCAATTTCCATGCTGATTTCAAAGACCTCATATAGAATGGAAAATCTGAAGCTGATATAATTAAATAAACAACTACAAGTTCTTTTGAATAAGGGGTTTATCTGATGAAGAGTGTCTCCTTCGGGAGAACATGTTCTCTTTTTGAAGAAGAGGTATGGATCAATGTGGATATGCATTGATTATAGAGAACATAATTAGATCATGGTGAATCAAAAGTTCCCTCTTCTATGGATTGATGAATTATTTGACCAGCTTCATCAGGCTCAATTATTATCTAAGATTGATCTTCGATCTGGTTATTATCAATTGAGGATAGAGAAAGAAAATTTTACAAATAATTAATTCTGATAAAGATATGTGAATTATGATTTTTTATTCCCTTATTCTTGACTAATGCACCTACTATATTTATGTATTTGATGAATAGAGTCTTTAAGAACTACCTTGAATTCTTTTTTGTGGTTTTGTATTGATGATAATCTGATATATTCTAAAATTCGCGAGGATCTTGATGATCATCTGAGGGTTATATTGGAAACTCTAAGGAAGTATAGTCTATTTATAAAGTTCAAAAAATGGGAATTTTGGTTAAAACATGTTTATTTATTGGCGAAAATTGTAACCAATGAGGTAATCTCAATTGAACCTTCCATGAAAAAGGTTGTGGAGGGGTGACCTCATCCTACAAAAGTAACTAATATTCGTAGTTTCCTTGGTTTAGTGGGATATTATAGGATGTTTGTGATTTTTTTATGAAATTATATTACACTAACCAAGTTAACTCAAAAAGGGGCAATGTTCATCTAGGTAAAGGACCGTGAATAAATATTCCAAGATCTAAAGAAGAGATTAGTTACTACACCCATGTTTAGTCTACCATCTATTAAAGAAAGAATATTTATTTTTAGTGATGAATATGTAAAAGTTCTTGAGTTAATCTTCATCAAAAAATGACATGGTGATTTCTTATATATTTCAATAGTTGATGCCTCATGATCTGAATTATCCTATACCTGATCTAGAGATGGTTGCAGTTGTTTTTTATTTGAAGATATGGAGGTACTATCTTTATGGGGAGAAATGTGATATATACACAAACCACTAATGTTTAAAGTATATTTTCACAAAAAAGGTATTGAACATGAGACATAGGATATGGTTGTAACTTATTAAAGTTTATGATTTTTAAATTTAGTATCATCCCAGAAGAGAAAATAAAGTTGTTAATTCATTAAGTAAGAAAAATTTTATTGTTTTAGAAATGATGTGGATTCAATGAGATCCTTTGATCAAGGACCTAGTAAAATTGTACATGGTAATCTTAAGGGAAGATACATCATCAACCATATCTCAAATGATTTCTCAACCATCGTTACTAGAGAAGCTCAAGAAATATCAAAGAGAAGATCCTTTATTATAGAAGAAGATAGAGGAAGTAAAGAATGAGAAGTTTCCTGAGTACAATATCAATCAAGAGGGTGTAATGAAATTTTATACAAGGCTATGTTATCCAAATATTTCAAAAATAAAGAAGTATCTGATGGATGAAGCTTCTAGCTCTACATTCTCAACACATCCTAGATGCACTAAATTGTATAGCGAACTTCCTAATCTTTATTGGTGGGATAACATGAAAAGGCATATTTTCAACTACACTAAAAGGTTCCAAGTGTGTCAACATGTGAAGGAATATAAATAAATTTTAAAGGTGTATTACAACAAATACATATACCAAAATATAAGTGGGACAACATCACTATGGAATTTGTCAGTGGTATCCATTGAACATCCAAAGGAAACAATACGATATGGTTTACAGTGGACCATCTCACCAAGACTTCCCATTTTATCTATATCTGAAAAGACTTGTCTCTTGATAAGCTTTACAAGGTTTATGTAAAGTAAGTGGTGATGTTTCATTGAGTTCCACTTTCTATCATATCTAATCATAATCTAAGGTTCACATCAAAATTATGGTGAAGTCTTCAATATGATCAAATTACCGAATTGAATTTCAATATGGCCTATCACCCCCAAATAGATGACCAATCTGAAAGGACTATTAAAACACTCGAGGATATACTGAGAACATGATCAATGGAATTTAAAGGTAGATGGGATTAACATTTACCATTAGTGGATTTTTCATTCAACAATAGCTTCAAATTAAGTATTGAAACGGAACCCTATGAAGCAATATATGGAAAGTGATGTGTAACTCCTACATGTTGGGATGAATTTGGTGAGAGAAATATTCTTGGGCTAGATCTTTTGAAAGAGATGATAGAAAAGGACCATGCCATCCAACAACACATTAAGGCTGTATAAAGTTGGCATAAGAGATACGATGAAAACCGTCAAAGGGACCTGGAGTTTGGTGTTAGAGACAAAGTGTTTCATTTAATATCACCTTGGAAGAGAGTAATTAATTTTGGAAAGAAAGGTAAGCTCATCGACAGGTGTATTGGTCCCTACTAAGTTGTTGATTGCATAGGAGCAGTAACCTATCAGCTTACACATCATCTAAATCTAGCTCAAGTTCATGATGTATTCCACATATATTTCTTGAGGAAGTACATACCTGACCCTTCACATGTACTAAATCTGGAGGTGGTACAACTAGAACCTAACCTCTCCTATGAGGAGTAGCTGGTGGATATCTTGGAATGCAGAGACAAGTTTCTACACAATAAGACTACCGACCTCGTTAAAGTGTTATGGAGGAACCACATATATGGAGAAGAAATGTGGGAACTAGAGGATACAATGAGGCAGAAATAACCAAATTTCTTCTCAATTGAGAGAACAATTTGAAATTTCAAGGAATAAATTTCTTAATAGGGGAAAAATTTAATAGAATGATCTTTTTGATAGATAATTGTTTCCTGAAATTGTGTGTTATATTATTCACAAAAAGCTATAATTTGTTATGAAGTGAATATAAAGGGAAATGTGACCATTTGGATTCAACCATTACTTGACCATTAATAATTTATGATGATTGGAAAATATGAAAATTGGGAACTATAATCTTGATAATAAATTTAAGGTGATCATTAGTGTTTATAAGTAAACTTTTGAGATAGGATTAGTAATGTAGAAAGGAGGAACAATGGCCTAAACCAGAAGAGTCATGTCGTACAAAGCCCATTTTTTCAGAATGTGGGAGGGAGGTAGAATCACTAGGATTTTCTCTTGACCAAGCCCAAGCCTATCTTTAACAAGTAAATCTTGAATTAAATCTCCTTAAAGAGAAGATCAAGTTAGTATAAATCACCCCTCGAGCGATGTTAGTCGAGCTGCCTCATGAATCTATCACCACTTCACACCTTACCCTTAGGTCTTATTATGGGGTTATAAGGAGTTATGTTTCAATATCGTAGTTATTTAAATTGTAACACTGGGTCTAAATACAATTTTTATTCTATAAATTTCTTTTGGATAATAGCTTTTCCAAAAAAATATGACGAATTTGGTAAATTGATTTTTCGGACAGAAATTATACTTTTCAGAAATGATATAATTGTTAAAATAAACAAAGTTATTATTAATAATATTTACTATAATGGAATATTATGATAAAAACACTCCCATTAAAATATAAATGATAAAATAATTTTATTTTTTTTCAATTGTCATAAATTTCACTATGCATTTTCTATTTGCTATTTTTTTAATAAATAAGAATTTTTATATTTAAAATTAAAAATTATCATATTTAGTTAATTATTATGATAAAATAAATAACATTTTTTAAATCATAATGTTGAAATTTGTATATGGTTAATTAATGAGAATTTTCTAAAATACCATAGTTTTTTATTAATAGTAAACATATAATTTGGGATTTTTGGTAAGTTTAATGACTTTATAATTTTGTCAAAATAAGGTAATAATAAATATAAAATTATGGTAGAATATTTTGTATTAAAATAAAATAATATGTTTCCTAATTTTCTAATCACAGGGTCAAATACCAGGGGCAAGACCACGATTTTTCATTTACCACTACTTTGGTGTCTAAAGAAATTAATAAACAAATCCTGATATTTTTCTATAAATAACTACCTATTTATCCATTTACATTAACTCCAAATTATTCCTCCAGGAATATCTTATACTTTTTCCTCCCAAGGTTTCCTAAATCCCCCAAGGTCTTGATCCTAATGTTTCAGGATCAACTCTCCACAGTTAGGGAAATATGAACTTCTCTTTTCCTTTCAAGTTCCCTTTTTTATGTAGTATGTATTTAAAATTTACAAGATATGTTCTCAATTTTATTTTATTATATAAAATTATTGTATCAATATTATTTTATGAGTTGGATACCCTTTTCCTCTCTCTTTTTAAAATTTTATAAAATAACGTTTCATACCCGTTATGTTGTTGAATTTTCTTCTCAAAATTTCTCTCTTTTTCTCAACAGATTCAATTATTTTCTTTTTATGAATACCCAAAAATAATTATTTTTCAGTGGTATTCAACTATATGTAAAAATTATATATTCTATTCTTGGATTAACATACTTGAAACCCTCCTTACTTTTTCGGGGGGTAATAATGACACAATGATCATGTCTTTAAGTAATTTAAAAATACTCCATGATATTGATATGAAAACTATTTCTTTTATTCTCCATGAGTTATTTATGAATTTCTTTATTATGATATATGTGGCTCAAATTAATTAATAAATTTTAGGGGTGCACCCTTATATTACTCTAATTCATTGGGTAAAGAATTTAATCTCTAGATATGGCATGTTTTTTATGCCTTAGTGAATAACCTTGTTAATTTTTCCGACACCTTGATGAATTTTTTTTGATATTCTTATGAAAGAATCCTTTAAATATTTAAAACACATTTAAATGTTAATATTATTTGTATTTTTATTATGACATTCTACTTTTTCCTTTTCTCATGCCTTTAAGAAATTACTCAGATTCTTATCAATATTTCTCAAGATCACATGTAAATTGTTTCTATTGTTTTCCATTATCATGCATTATGCTCACCCTTTCCTTTGATATATATCCCCATGTTATGATATGTTGTAAAAGTAATTAGGATGAACCATGAAGAAGAATTTATTTTTGTTTTAGAAGAATGTTTAAAGTTTTCATGTATTATGTACCTTGTTTGCAAGAAACTAAACTTTAAAAGATCCTTTGTTTTGTACAATATAATGAAAATTTTATAAAATAAAAAGGTGGGATGTCCTACCCCTATCCCCCAAATGAGCATGAGCATGAAAATAAATTTTAGAACAGCATTGTGCATTAGATTTCAATCATCTAAAATTTCTAAATAATGAATTCATATCTTTCCCCCATATAGAGAAAACATCCCAAACAATCGATCTCTTACAATTAAAAATGTCATGTCCTATGATCTTAAAATATAAAAAAAATCTTGGAACCTTTTTATAATAAATTTTCAAAGTAGTCTCAACTTCATCAGTAGAAAAAATATCATTTGACTAAAGTATAGAATAAATCCACTTCAAATAAAAAATGTGCAAAGTGGACAATTTTGTCCACCTCAGTTAATTAATCTATTTTTATGGGAACCCTAATTGACAAAGATATGTCATAAAGGATTCTAGGATACCAATGTATCCAGTTTAATCCATATACCTTGTCCCACAACTAAGAAGAGGGGTTTCCAACCTCTATAGAATTTATTTTTTATCCCATTCATATATGTGTAGAAATCCAAGATTGAGAGAAATTGCACCAAAGCCCTAGGAACACATATTTAATGCCACAGAAGGGAAAATCACATGGGAGAAGCCACGACCAAGAGATACACATTTACAATTTTTAAAACCCAAGATTCTTGAAAGAAACAGGGCTAGATCCTTTATTATCTATGGTGAAGCTCACTTTAGAAAAATAGGATGAGAAATGATAGAATGATCACATATTTCTAGGAATTATGACACCATAACCAAATCAGCCTTGATATGAGCGACATTTCCCTTAGGATGAATGCTACCTGATTCTGAACACTTTAAGAGAGAGAAAGATTGATTTACTGCACTATCATCAACCAAAATAGTCCCTCCATGATTGGTTTTCTAACTATCCAATCAAACACCTATATGCCTGTGGATTTCAAAGCATCCTTATGTGGGGAAAATATTTTTTTGACATTTGAATAGATGAAGAATCTATCTGGTGGAAGCCCTAATCGTTAGCAGAAGCTTGTGAGAGAAGCTCTCACAAGACCAGACCCATCAATCTTCGATAATAAATATATTTATTATATTTATAATTATATATAATTATATATTAATAAATTTATATAATTATATAATTATATATAATTATTTAAATTTATAAATATATAAAAATGTATTTATAATTATATACAATTTTTTAAAAAATATTTATTTATAATTATAAATATAAATATATATAATTAAATAATTATAAAATTATAATATATATATATATATATATATTTGAAAATATTGATGCTCAAAGGCCTCCATATTAATAAAAATGAAAAAAGGCGGAGGGAAAAACACAAATAAATGTTTTATAGACAAAAACAGATAGAAAAATAAGGTAACATAAATCAAGTGGCTCTAGATCTAGTGCTCATGCTATGATGAGAAACACATATGCCCCAAACTTGAGGATGTCATCCTCTTCTCAACGATTTGACCAGAATCTATAGCCCTCCTCCATCATCTGATAGTTCATCATCACTGATCACCATCTTTACTTTAACATCAGTAACACAATCACTGCATACTTTTTCCTCTTCATTACTTCCAAAGGAAAGCCGATCAATGGTATTTTTTATGCTAACTTTTGAGATTGTATTTACATGAGAAGTGATGATTGAGGATGAAATAACACACTTTCCAGTTCCTTTTTCATTTTATGAACATAAATCCAGAGGAGTTACATCATCTAAAAATCTATATTTCTAACCTTGGGTTGGTTTAGAAGTCACTTTGAGGCCCAATTTTCCATTGATGGATTTAAAAAATGCCTCATCTTTCTCACCAGTTGAATGTGTAGCAGCATTAACACTAGCCGAATAGGTAGCATGAGTAAATAGAAAATTGTCACCAGATAAATGTTCCTCAACACTACCCCTAGCCTAATGGGTAGATACAATAACATAATGTTCCTTCCCTAATATTAGAGTCATTTCTGACGTTATCTGAATGGGTGTCTTCCTACATAACATGTTACTGTCTTCCTGAATTGATCCATCAAACCTGTTTATATCCTTCATCCTGGATTCTATGGGTAAAGAAAGAGGATTAGATTCCATAAGATCATTGAATCCATTGGATATAAAAATTTTAGATGCATTGCCATCCTTTCTACTGTTATTTGTATTAAACAGAACTCTATCATAAGATGTATAATTAGGTGAATTCTCGTTACAATGATACTCTAAAAAGATCCACCGATTTCACCTATTTTCCACTTTCAATAGTGGTATTAGCATGCATAATTTAAGAAGGAGACCATTTATGCATGGATTTAATTGAAGTGGTAGCTTCAACTTTAGACATACCGTTTATATTTTTTTGGAAACAATCATTTTCCCCTCCTACAAAAAATAAAAATCCACAATGTTTTGAACTAGAATTTCATTGTCATCATGGCTATCAATTGAACCATCATTAGTATTTCCATCAACTAGTCTTTGTATAGGTAATCTTTAAAGGATACCACTATAATAACCACATGTTCCTAATTAATAACATCATCCCAAAACATTTTGGGTTTTGATGAGTCCATTAAACATGATTCAATATGAGGGGAGGGAATATTTTTATAGTTATAATGCACTAAAAAAACCTTCATTTTGTATGAATAATCATTAGGGACCAACTATGACTTATCTTGCAAGGGGGACCCAATCTGAGGTTGGTCCTATACCATTGTGGAAAACAATGTGTAAATTTTATCCTTACATTGATCATCAGAGCACTAATTGGGACCATCCTTTTATTTCTGGGAGAATGAGTAGAGTCATGACCTCTCATGTAATAGTTAGAATGTACAAACTAATTTCTAAAAACAAATTTTATATGAAAAATTATTCCACAAGCCTCATAAAATGGAGGAATCTATTCATAATCAATATTCAAACGAATTTCATCTTGAGGAGTTGAGAGAAATACTTTGTCTTTTAGAGTAGAGCTCAAACTGATCTCTAGCAGTACCCTATCAAAATTCCCATAATTGAATATTTCTATAGAAGAGTCAATACTTACTGGAATTCAAATAGTAGAGTTGATATCATAAAGTATATTAGGGATCCAAAGAACTCAATTATGTCTATGAATCCTGACCCAGACTTGAGCATAAGTTTCCTTAAAATCATGTAAATTAAAATTCAAAGTCCAATTGTGAATCTTCAGAATACATGGCCTAAGGTTGAATATACCGAAGCCATATGATTTTATATTTAGTTCAATAAAGGTAAAAATAAGATGAAAAAATCCTCGACTAATTGAGATACACTTAAAATCATCAAACCCCCCAAGTTGAAGATAAAAGGGAAACTAGAACAGAACCTTACAATGTTTTATACCTTTTGACAAGAAGATTTAAATGATGAAGGAATGCCTACAAAGATCCATCCTTTCCAAGATAAATCTAATTGAAGCCGAGACATGCGATGGAACCTTTTCTGAAAACCCTTTTTGGATTCCAATTTTGATTAGGGAAAAAGATCCGCCTAAAAATATAGAGAATGAATGAAGACCACGTGATGCATCCACTTACTTCCCCATTGGATTCTCTGCTCCCTGATCTGCAGTATAATGGTTCGAACCATAAGAATAGAGATTGTGACTTCTTTTGTGTTCTTAGTAGACACGATTGCTCATAGATGTCGGCCGAGTCCTATCCCATTCCTCTATGCTGTATATAATTATATAAATATATTTATAGTTATATAAAAATATTTTTAAATATATATATTTATAAATATAAATGTTGTTTGGGTGGCGCCTGAGTGGTAAACCCCATAATCCTGCATATAAAATACTTGAGTTCAAATCTTGGAAATCCCCTTGGGGTATTTATGACGTAGGCAATGACGGGTGCATGACATGGGTAGGCAGTGATGCAAACATGACACAGGCGCATATATGCAGATAGGATTATGCAAGAATGACACTACACAAGGCTTTTGGGCCATGTTCATGGGCCCCTTGGCCTTGAGCCTTCGAGGTAAGTAGTGATTTCCCCTACCTAGATCGAAAGAGTTCATTTATTTCATAATAAAAAGGCTTCGACCCCAACATTTATAAAATAAATAAATAAAAATAAATTTATATACTTAAATAATAATAAAATTATAATAATATATATATAATAATATAAATATATATAATTATAAAAAAATGAATAATTGTATAAATATATTTACAATTATATACAAATACTTGTTAATATATTAATTTATAATTATAAAAATAAATAAATAAATAAATAAGTAAAAATTATAATATATATCTTTATTATGTTTATAATTATATATATTTATATATAATTATAAATATATATATATATATATATAAATTTGTATAAATATTTAAATAATTTTTGAATATATTAAATTATAATTATAACTATAAATAAATAAATATATATTTAAATAATTATAAAATTATGATAAATATATTTAAATAAAAAAGGTATTTATTATCGTTATAATTACATATATTAATATATTAATATATTAATATATTTATATATAATTATATAAAAAATAGTTGGGGCATACGTCAGTGGTGGAGGTGCCCCATTATTCGGCATTAGACCCGGGTTCCAATCCAGGTGGGAGTAAATTTCTACTGGCAGACGGTGATGCAGACATAACACAGGCAGACGGTGATGCAAGCATGACCCAAGAAGGTGGTGACACAAGCATGACACAAGAAGATAATGATGCTCTCATGATGTATGCATGAAGTTGCATGGGCCTTAGAACCAGATTGTGGGCCTTTAGAACATGTAATGGGCTTCATTTCAACCAGGCCTTTGGGCCATGTACGAAATAAACAACGCTTGATGGGTGGACTATCCTTTGCGGGGATGTGGTCTACCTTTCCGTCTGTGTGTGTGGTGTGTGTATTTAATGTAATGGTACCCCAAACACCTAATATATATATAAATATATATAATTATATAAAAATATATATAATTATATAAAAATATTTTTAAATATACTTATTTATTATTAAGATTAATTTTTTTAAAATAATTATAATAAATATATTTAAATAAAAAATATATTTATTATATTTATAATTATATACATTTATGTATTAATAATTATATTGGCATAATTATATAAATACATATATAAATATATATATAAATATATATAACTGTATATATAAATATATAAATATATATAATTCTGTAAATATATTTATAATTATATAAAAATATTTTTTAAAATATTTTTTATAATTATAATTATAAATAAATAAATATATATATTTCAATAAATATAAAATTATAATAAATATATTTAAATAATAAATATATTTATTATATTTATAAATATATATATTATATTTATAAATATTTTTATATATATTAATAAATAAGTAAAGAAAATTATATAAATATATAATAGGAAGGGTGTGAACCATGGATAAATTCCATGGTCTTGAAATATTTATTAATAAAAAAGAAAATACACAATTAGGAAATACTAGAGGTTGTAATGTAAAGTGTTGAAATAAACTATACCTTAAAATAATAGATCATTCAACAGTCACCTTATTTTATGGCTGGCTCCCCTTCCTCGGGCACCACCATAACCTCTCAGATGTCTTCCCCTCTTCCACTCCTTAGTATCCTTCTAAAATTCATCCTTCTTATCCATGATTGATGAGTCATATACCCCATCATGAGGTTCAATGCATCCAATAAGATCATTATTTAATTTCAAAGTAGAGCCATCTTGATGTGAGGAATTATCCCTCAAATC
The DNA here is from genome assembly GCA_963277665.1 of Viscum album. Classification (NCBI taxonomy): domain Eukaryota; kingdom Viridiplantae; phylum Streptophyta; class Magnoliopsida; order Santalales; family Viscaceae; genus Viscum; species Viscum album. Next base: position 1,034,759,714 of record OY728153.1, on the reverse strand, counting down.
ATGATTGTTGCATCCCTTGACGATCTCAATCTCTGAGGATTTTCCTCCAAAATGTTCATGAAAACTACCAAATTCCACCCAGAAGACATCACTGCTATTAGATCTACTTAAAATTGAAATCAAATTGAGTCTATTTTTTCATGGAGCAGAGTCTGTCAGGCTAGTTCAACATTCCTTAGTTTCCACCTTCTCTACTGGTGTACCACCCATGATTGGAGTGATTGTTATATCTTCATGACATGATCCTTCATCCATGTCCACTCATTTTCCTTCCTATAAATCATTATCTTTAATCACCCTCATTACACCTCAGTCGATATACAATGGGGGACATCCCCAAAATAGTCTACACCAACTATATATGTCCTTTCCAAAGAATTTTAGGTCTACCCCATCTTGAAGGGAGATCTAAATTTTCTATAAGAGACAGTTCAATGAAATCCTCATCAACTGTGATTTTTCTTTAATTAAAAGAAGGGAGGTTTATTTCACCCTGCATTTGGTTGACATGAATCAACCTTATTTTTACCTTTTCAATCTATATCCATGGTCATTTATTTCCCCAAATAATGTTTCTCATTAGCTTCTATTTGACCAATAATTTTGTCATCGGTCAGACCAACACCTTGAGAATGTCCATCGCCACCACCAGATCCTTCAAGAAAAACATCTTTGAAGGAGTCCACCTCATCTTCCATGCTTTCTTAGGAATGAGAATGTCCAAAAATCCCCTTCAACACAAAGTCAGAGCAATCCAATCCAGACCAAGAGCTTTTAAGAGTCTCAATGACCATTGAAGCTATAGAATTCACATTTATACCTATAAAAGAAGGCTCTTAGACACCTTCCCTAGTTCCATGCATGCCATGAAAAACTGAACCAAATTCATTAGGTGGAACCATGTGGAAATTTTCTTCTCATGTCACTTGGGTAGGGAGTTTAGAAACCAATTTTTGCATGTTAAATTTAGCAACACCATGAGAAAACCACCGACAGACATCCTAATGATTCCCTATCTTTTGGAAAAATCCATACAAAACATTCCTATAGAAATTATCCACAATATGTGTGATAGTTTGATAGACTAAAACAGAAGTGGGGATCCTCTTATATTTAATCACCAAAAAAATTTCATTGTCCCGGGTTGAAAGCATAGCTTGGATTGTTAATATAATGTTGAGGACAACCTCATCAAAAATACGGGAAAAGTATCCAAATCTGGCTAATTCCATGGATTTTTCCATTTTATAGGAATCCACATAGTAGAAGAGACATTAAAAAGAATGTGAGGATTCTATAAAATCCAAATCAATCCCATAAAAAACTTTTATCAGAACTTTTTTGAAACTACTTATAAAATCCTTCCAAATATTTTAAACATATCCCTAATAGAGTCAACCTCACTTCTGCTTTTCAAGATTTCACAGAACTGAATCACTGTTATCTCTCTTTACCTCCCTTCTTGATTAATAAAACCTTTCAAAATCAAAGCTATGTGATTATTTATAGTCTTCTTTAATCATGAACCAAATTACGCACCTGATCCAATTCCTATCCCACTATATATCTTCATACGGAAAAAATTGATTGAACCACTATTGGACGAACCTTTTAAAATGATCATATTCATCCATTATTTGGTATGTTATGTAGTAGGGAAGAAATAAATTCTATAGATAAATGTAGAGAAATCATTTTCTTGGATTTTTGGAGTGGTTTTTATTTTAGACGATAAATTCTATCTCATTTTCTATTAAACTGATGATGGTGTTTCTATGTTGTCACATTATATTACAAGCCTTTGAATTCTAGTTGGTTTCTAAGAGTTTATTTATCAATTTTATTCCTATATGATTGTCCATGAGGAGAAAATAGTATTTTTAAAATGATTTCAACCCTTATATTGGAATGAGATTCCATATCTCCTATTTTTAAAAATTCCAAAGTGGATTTTAGATTAGATTATGAGTGTTTTTTAATATGTATCTTAATGACACCTTGAATTTATAAATTTATAATTTGTATCAATTTATTTTTGATCCAACTATTTATAAAAATTTCATGAGAACTCATAAAGTTTCTATTTGGTTTTGAAATAAGTGGATAACATAGGTTTGAGGGTTTTAAATGTGCCCTTTAAACCAAATGATTTTCAAACGAAGTGTCTGAGTGCCTGAAGTGTTTAAAATGATTGACATAGGTTGTTGACATTTACCCCACATGCATAGTTTATTCAAGGTTTTCTTAAATTAATATTTATATAAATGATCATCTATTTGATTATTAATAATATCAAATAATATTTTCATGTGCATATAAATATTTTGTTAAATGTAATTTGTAAATAATTATTTGTATAACTTCAACATAATTTATAAGTAATAATAACAAAAAATTATTAATAATGTGGATTATGTGTATATAAATAATTATAAACAAATTATAAATAATTCTTATTATTGACAATTTTGATTATTCTGAATTAATAATTTATATAAAGATTTTTTATATAATTTTGAATTAATAATTATTTTAAAATAATATTTTTGAATTAATAATAATTTTTAATTAATCACTTTGAGTTAATATTTATATTAAATTAATATTTTTTATTATCTTGAATTAATAATTTAAAATGAATAAATTATATATGTAATATTTAAATAATTTTGATTACCTTAAATTGATAATTTTCATTATGTGTATATAAATATTTTGGATTATGTGTGTATAACTAATTTTGATTATAAAGAACTATTTATATATAAATAATTTTGATTATGTGTATATAAAAATTATTTTAAAATAATTTATAAACTATAATAACTAATAATTATAAATATATTTTAATATATATTTAATATATTAGGAAAAATATACATATTTATATAATTATAAATTTATTTTATAAATATATATATTTATGAACCCATATTTATATAATTATATATAAATAATATATAAATAATTATATGTATAATTATATAATGATATTGTTATATAAAGTCTCTTGTATGGAACCTAAAAGACCTAAGATCAGGTCTGAGAGGGCCCCTTGGGGGATTTATGATGTGGCAGTGACACATATATGACACATGTAGGCATTGATGCAAGAATGATGCAGCATGGGTGCAGCCCCTAGATATGCTGATGTAGCAGGACCTTCAGACCATCAAAGTCTTTTGGGCCACCAGGCATTTAGGCTATGGAATGAGATCAACCCACATGGGAGAAGACCCTAAAGGAAGAATTAAGGCAGTAATAGCCACCGATAGAGCTGACTAGATTTGAATAATGAGAGGGTATGATAAATTTTATCGGTACCAGACACCGTGCACCTCTGTATAGAAAAATGATTGCTGATGATCTATGCAAGGTGGGGAGATATGCACTATCAATGAGGTTGATGATGGTGAGGGGCAGTTCAAAGTGTTGTTGGGTATTTCGGCCTTTGGGTCATGTATTGGGCCTTGTGCCTCTAGGAATATTGGTAATGTATGTGTTCAATCTCAACCCGATTAAGAGAGGAATTATCCGAAAATAAATAAAATATCTAATTAAATCTATAATTTTGAAATATATTTTTTTTAAATAAATAAATAAATATATATATATAATAAATATATATTTGTTTAAAAATCATAGATACAATTTAAAATCATAATATGTTTTTATTTAGAATAATTGAGTATTGGAAAACTATATTTTTAAAAAGGGTTATTTTTTAATTTTTTTTTTAAAAAAATCTTTTAAAAAGTTTCACCAAACATTATGGAGATAAATTAAAAAAATTCTTTTCTTTTATTAAATTTCACATCAAAATAAAATGAAGAGAAATTAACATTACACTCATTTCTTTTTTTAAAATTTTAAAATGTATATTAATATATTTGTCTTAGTTTAAAGGATATCCAATTTCATTATTATTAAATTATAATGATAAATTAAAATCAAGGTATTTGATTAGTTGTGATATGTTCCTCCCCCTTAACCATCTATTTTTTTATTTTATTTTTCAATTTCCCATATGGTTTGAACAATGTGAACACAAGGGATCTTATTTGTCCTCAATCTACCTCGATGATTATCCTTCTAATATTTATTTCCTTGATCTATTGTTGGTTCACCCTCTCCCACACATTAACATTTATTTTCACTCATTCATCATTATTTCTCACCCTGTTTGTATGGATCTCCAGGTAATGCACCAAAAAAAATCTAACCACTTATGATGTAAGGTGGTGACTACAAATGATAAGTAGGTAGAGTTTTTACAGTGCACAAATGAAAATCAGTTCCATGTTTCAAGTACCACTCCTACTCCCATTAATTAAAATCAAAAAATTATACTCATAATCTTTCAAGTATCCCTCCTATACCGATGGATTAAAACAATAATGTATTTTTAAAACATTCCATTGCCTTGTGTATTTTATTTTTAGTAACCATTAGAGTATCATATTCCAATATTGTTTTATTTTCCGAAAACCAAAATATGGAATGGTTATTATGCCAAATGTTTAGAGAGAAAAATTCTAAATTATACCAATTGTAATTTCGATATAAAAATAGTTATCAATAATTGATATAGATATATAGTTTTGAAGACTTTGTATTGAGGGCCATATGTTGAGAACCACTATGTTGGGTTCTTATTGGGGAGGGATCTCTCTTGAGATCTGAAATAGTGCAAGAGATGGTATATTAGGTTCATATAATATAGAAAATATTACTGATAACCCACGTTAGTAAAATCATAACCATTAATAAACCAATTTATGATTTTAAAATCATAACTATTAATAATATTACTTTACAACAATATTTTATCCATAAGATGAAATTTTTATATGAAATGGTTTTTATGCCTTATTTATTTTGTTAAATATTAATATTACAAAATGAAATAGGATGGATATGAATAAAAATGGATGGATGTCAATCAAATGAAAAAATAGTATAAGTATGGGGTGAAATAGTTTATCAAGTTTGAAAAATATAATTTATATGACCCTTCTTAAATCATTTTTCTATGATTACGCTATTTTTGTTCAAGACTAGTTAGTCTAAGGGAGTTTTAAGAACACTTAATCTATCATGGAATAAATCAATGTTATAAATGTTGGACTATACACATGAAAAAACTTAATGTATCTAGTGACATGGATAAGAATATCTTTTATGGATCATCTAATACAATTACAAGTGTGGACAATGATAAATACTATATCAAGGTTGTGATTACGGGTGTTAATGATAATGAAGATTATATTGAGTTAATGACAATGATAGTGGTAGATAAACTTTGTGATTGTATAATGTTTTTGAGAAGTTAAAGAGTTGTGAAAAGTCACCATTGTAAGATATTTTTACTAAATATAAAGCAATGTCAGCCATATTGAATCTATATAATTTAAAAGATGGAAATTGATGGAGTGGTTCCAGTTTTACTAAACTACATTCCCTTTTAATGATATTCTCCCAAAATATAATGAGCTAAATTTTTGAACATATGATTCTAAATAAAGGATATTTTCAATGGGTATGATCTATAAAAGAATATATTCCGATCCAAATGACTGTATACTATTTCAAATAGACTAAAAATAACTTAAAAAATTCCCAATGTATCATGCTTATCGATACAAGAAAGATAAATTGTGTCCTATGAAACTTTTATGGTACACCTTCCAATAATTCCAATGCTTAGGAACCTATATAGTTGTAAGGAGACTATAAGATAATTAACACAGAATGAAAATACAAGAAATAAATATGGGAAGCTTCATCACCTGATAGACACTCCTCATTAGAAGATAATTTTTACGAATATCCTAAATTTGGAAATGAGATGAGAAACCTTTGTCTAGAGATTTCTACATATAGAGTGTATCCTTTTTGTTTTCAAGGAAGAACTCATAGTAAATAGATGGTTATGTTGGAGAATTATAACTTTCCACCATGGTTATGCATGAAACGAAAATACATTATATTATCTCTGATTATATGTGGACCAAAACAACTAGATAAAGATATCGATGTCTATTTGGATCCATTTATTGAATATTTAAAATTATTATGGGATTCAGTTGTTATTTTGTATGAATATTACAAAAATACTTATTTCACATTGAGATCCATGTTATACATAATGATAAATGATATTCCTTACTATGGAAATATTTCAGGTTATATCATTAAAGGAACTCAAGGGTGTCCCATTTGTGAACAAGGTACACTATCAATTAGGTTAAAACAATCATTAAAGACTGTGTTTTTAAGACATCACAAATTTATATATTGTAGATATAAGTACCAGTCTTGGATGACATCATTTGATGGGAGTTTAGAAGAATGTACAACACCATCTCCAGTAATAGGTGATCAACTATTTTATAAAGTAAAATTTATAGACACTTATTTTCATAACTCATTTTTGAAAAACCTTACAAAACATGGTCTGAAAATGTGATCATTTGTTTTAATTACCATGGTGAAATTATTTGTATGTCATGAATTTTTTTGATGTTATGCATGCTGAAAAATGCATGTGATAATGTCATTATAATGTTTCTAAAAGCACCTAGAAAAAAAATTTGGAATTAAGGATATGTTGTACATGACTGACATGGGAATATAGGAAGAGTTGACGCTAGTGAAGAGTGAAAATCAAACTTGCCTTCCTCTAGCATCTTATCTTTCAAGGCAAGAGAGATATCAATTTTTAAATTTCTTTAATGGTGTAAAGTTTTTATAAATATATTATTAAAATATCAATAATATAATTACTATGAATGATTTAATTCTAAATGGTATGAAATCATATGATTTTTATGTTTTGATGAAAGATATAATTACTGTAGATTTACATTGCATTTTCCCCAAGAATGTTCATAAAATATTAACCAAGATATGTTTCTTTTTTAAAGCAATATGAAATAATGTTATAGACCTGATGAAATATTTAATTAAATAAAAGGAAATTAATATCACATTAAGTGAGTTGGTTATGTTCTTCCCACCAATATTTATTTGATATGATAGATCAATTGGTAAGAGAAATTGAGATATGTGGTCCTATAAATTATAGATGGATGTACCCCATTGAAAATTATATCAATATTTTGAAAGGGTATACAAAAAATTGAAGTCACATATAAGGTTGTATTATAGAGAGATATGTTGTCGAGGAAGCTCTTGAATTCTATACCACCTACCTGTCCAATGTGGAAAACAGTGGTCAATCAAAATATCATCACACCAAGAAACTTGTGGGTGAAGAAATTTATGGTATATATGTTTTCACAATTACTATTACATATCAAGAGCAGGCCCACATTTTCATTTCACACAATATAGGTTTCCCCATATGTTGAAACCTACAAAAAAATTCTTTGGCATTTTAATCCATAAAGGGCTTAAATCAAGGTATCAAATAAACATAATAAATAACTTATAAGATTATTTTGAGACCATAATTTTAAGAAGTCAACTGAAAATATGGATTCAATTTTAGAAAAAATTATATGGCTAGATATAGGAACAAGTGTTCATGTATTATATCACAATTTTTGTGTAATTAATGGTTATATATTTTATAAAAATAATCATGATGATCGTAGTACCATGAAAAATAGTGGACTCACACTTTTAGATGAAGTAATTCATATATCTATTACGAAGGAAAAAAAATACAATTTATAAGAGTATGCCATTCATTGGTATCATCAAAAACATATGGGAGATATATTATACAACATTCCAAGTGTGTATTTTTCAATGGAGGTGGGTTGATAACATGAGTGCTGTTAAAATAGATGAATTGAAATTCATGGAAGTGGATTTTAGTAAGGAAGGGTACAAAGATGAATAATTTATAATGAAATCATAGGCATTATAATTATTTTACATTCTAGTTCCTCCAAACCAAAAGTGGTCAATTTCTTTGTTATCAACCAGAACCACTGAAGGTTCAAATTTCAATTTAACTAAATATGTCCCTTTCATTAGGATTACACAATAATTTCACAGTGGTCCATATGTATAATGGGTCTTGTATGTCAGAGGAGACCATAATTAAGGGATTAAATACTCGATAGGGGGTGGGTCAAATCTGTTCAACCTTTTAAAAAAGAGAGTTCAATAATCAGGTTATATTTATAAGTAATATACATTATCTTACCTTATATTATTATTTTTTCACTATCACATTTATGTAATCTAAATTAAATGTTCAACAACTTTTATAGGTAATTAATTATGCACATGAAGATGCTCTGAATCATGAGGAATACCTTGTTTCGCAACATGCTGAAGCTCCCAATGAAGAGGAAAAATATAATTCTATACATACCGATGATACCAATCTGGAGGAAAAACATATTGATGATGCTGAAAAAAGGGAAATGGTAGAAAGTGAACAACCAGTGTCCTAGAAAAAATTGGAGCATCATAGCATGATGGTGTTTAGAATAATTAGTATGGAGAGATACAAGGGCATGCAATTAGAGGTTGAATGCATATTTTCAACTAGTTAACCCAAACAAGTCCATGTTTAGTTGTAACATTTGTATCACTACATCCATGTGCGTGCCGATTGATGTAGATTCATAGAAAAATGTTGTGTTTTCATTTTAGACACTATTTTGGGAAATGTTTAGGGTAACATTATGATATAGTAGGTGTATTTTACTAAAAACACCAATGAAATGTTGAATTAATATTCATTAAACATTGTATAGAGAATTTATAGAAGATAAATCCAAAATGATGTTTTTACTTGTGCTCGTCAGAAGGATAATATTGTATTTCACACAATTCTTACAATGTATCTTAAAAAATATGCTGAAGGGAAAATAAACCCATTCCTAACACAGATGTATTCAAACTTGGTTAACCAACAAGTGGGGGTGAATTTATTGGTCATTGTGAGGAGACAACTTTTCTAGTACACTGTAATTGGTAATACGTCGCTTGAAAATACATGTATTAATCAATTTGATTAAGAATTTTTAATTTACGAAACAACAACTGTGTGATGAAAATAAGAATTGTGCAAAAAAAACCAATGTAATATAATTTTATATCAAGGATGGAGTACACTTCACTAGAAAAAAATGGTACGTACTTTAAATCTACTGTAATACTTTTATGTGATATAAAACAAAAACATTATTATGTTTATCTATTTATATGCATATTGATGTATCAAAATATAAAGCCACTCCAATCCCATGTCATGTTATATGGAAGAGGAATGTGTAAAAAAAGAAGGTATACTAATAGTTGAAAACACACAAAAAGTTTAGGAAGAATGTTCAAGTATTACAAAATAAGTTTTTTATTTTAATTGGTATTACATAATAATGATTACTTATTTTTATTTATTTTTTATATGAAATGGAAAAAAAGATTTATTATCAGCTATACCCAATGAATAACTACCATCAATGGCCTTAAAGAATCCATAACAGTTATTTTGTTTTAGTGGTGATGGTTTTGGGGTGTCAACTCAAACATATTTTGAGGAAAGAAACGAATATGTGATAAAGATAAAAAATAGAAGAGTTGCAGGAATGATTAGCTACTCTAGAAGAAAAACTTAATTGGAAGTTAGAGTTGTTATAAAATTTCATGGAAATTAATGAAATAAACTAAAAAACACAAGAAAAGAAAGTATATGAAGATCACTACCACCCCCACCAGCTTTTAGGCGATCCATTCCCCAACAAAGATCTATCTTAGAAGAGGTAATAAATATTTTCATAATTTTTTTTTCTGTGAAATGTGAATCAAGAAGACACTAATACCTTTACTATAATGATATTATATATGGAGAAAATGATTTTGATTTATATCTATAAATACCCACTCATAACCCTGTTTTGAGGGGTACCATGTATAATATACAAGGATATATTCTAAAAAACAAACAACTTTCAATAGGTTATGTGTGAGTGGGGATTAACATAGATTTAGAGTTGAGCACCAAGATATATGTTCCACTTGATGATGTCAATATTTATACATTTGGTCAAGCTATTTTAAATTTTACAGAATGGATATTAGATCTTTTAAAAATAACATGTTAATAAGGATGCATTCATTTCCAATTTATTTTTCATTCAATACCTTTAACAATTAATGAAAAAATGTTATGAACTAATAATTGTTATTACATATTAAAAAAGGTATGATGTTGAAACTGGAGGAAAAATGAAAATTATATAAGAGATCAGCCAAAAAAATAAAGATATATTCACAAATTATCTTAACCCCACCCATTAAACTTCTACATTTACTAAAATTAATGGTTCATGTTGACGCAATGTTAGAAAATGGTGATATGAACACAATTGATTTTTAAGAATAGATGTATGAAGAGGCTATTACTAACTACATTGGTCTTGAGAAAGTAAATGAAATCCTAAAGAATGAATGTTTATGATTATCAGTTATAAATTTGTACATTAGGTGCGTTTTCATGATTTTTTTGTCAAATAGCTGATCCCCTATGCGAATTATTACTAAATACTATTCATAATTTATGTAGGTGTATATACCAATATTATTTTAAGAGAAAACCATATGAATTGAAATTTGGACTCATTAGTCCTCACATCAATTCTACATGACTATTCACATTAGAACCAAAGAAATATCAAGGAATAGAAGACAAATTGGACCCAATATTTGAAAGAAAACTTACAAAAGATAGATTATTCTTAATACCAACAATGCTAGGGGTAAAGCTGTACAATTTAATCATATAAAATATATTTTTATTCATTTCATTAATTATTCATTTTTAGTCTATATTGGTTACTCATTTCAGTCAATTTTGATATTCCAAAGTTTTATTTTTGTGATTCAATGTATGGATACCCAAAAAAATGACCACATGTGATGAAGTTTATCAATTTACAACACACTACATGCAACATTTGACAACAAAAGTTCAAGTTATAAATTTTATATTATGTTTTAATGAAAATTATGTTTTAAAATGGTAGTGTTTAAATATAATCAAAATCATGGCATGAGGATAGTCTGTAAGCACCAGAATATTCTTTTCAGGTATGGATCTTGTTTTAGGTTGTTTTTGAGGAAAAGGGAAGAGTTTGGAAATTTTATACGTACACGTCATGTACTCATAGGTACATGTTGTTTACCCAGTTTCTGCGGGTGGCTGTGTACTGGTTATGTGATGACTGAGTACAAGGCCACATGGATTTATTAAATCGGGGGCCAGTCGAGGTATGTACACATCGTGTAAATTAAATAAATAAGTTGTGTATTTTTCTTTTTTATTTGATAAATCAGACAAGGGGTGACGTCTAGTCTCCAGAACACTCTTATTCTGGCTGTGACTCACAAAGGAGCATACAGAATTTTTGAATCTTCTCTGAGCCACCAATTCATCATCTGTTCTCCAAATCAAACACCAATGGTTGCGTTTAAATCGCCTCAGTGAGTTCTTGGTTTTTCCTAAATCTCTTCGTCTGATTCCTCCTCTTTCTCGATTTATCCAAGGTTGAAATATTTTGACCTTGTTGTAGATATACGATGTTCTAGGCCAATTCAAGGGCCAACGTTTGAGAGTGTTCTTCATATAACATCAAGGTAGGTGGTTTGTTGACTTTAAGATTTTTTCATTGAGTTATATATTCCTAAGTTCCAATTACCCATGATTTGGGTATTTTGGGTTAAGGAATTGAACCATGTTATCATTTTACTTAATTTTATTGATATATTTAGGGTTTTCATTCTTATATAATGTTATATTTCATGTTTATCGGACAACTTGTTGGTGTTTTCCTTTTTTAAATGTTTATAACAATTTGGTCTAGGTTGCCTATAAGGTAGACCCCATTTCCTTTCCTTTCTTGTTAGGTTAGAATTGATTGGTTAATTTATTCTTGTTAAATTCCTATGTTATGCATTGTAGATTCTTATCCTTCTAGTAGGTGAGATTAATTTCGGCTGCTGGATATCATTTGTGCACGATTGTTTTAAATAGTGATGTGAGAACCTGGTGTAGTGAGACCATAGGGGGAATTGACATTGAGGGCTACCCCAGAGTGTCTATTATGTTTATGTTGTGAGACCATAGGTGGGATTGAAGGGAAGTGATCCCTTAGAGTATCTATAGGATACCATTACAATACCACATGGGGAATTGACGTTGAGTGTTTCCTCAGAGAGTATGTAGTTTATTGTTAAAAGACCACAAGGGGAATTGACAATGAGTGCTTCGTTAGAGAGCCTTTTTTGTGGGACCAAAGGGGTTAGATATTGTGAGATATCCTAGATGGTCATTATATCTTTATTAAATGGATGATATGTTGAAATAGATAGTTTAGACTATGAGAACATTCCCAGAGGGTCACTTGTGAATGTTTGATTGATTGTGACATGTCTTCCAAGCTAGAGCACAAGACTGGACTCAGTATTACTTGACTATTAGATTTCTTTATGAGAAATCTATTTTTCTTTTACATAGTGGATACAGAGATATTGCAAGTTCCTAGGATTTCATTATTCAACGGTTTTAATAATTGATAAATGTAAATTAATGTAATTGGAAACTATAGGATTGTTTAGTTTTGAGTAATTCCTTATTTATTGCTTTATTTTACATATTTCCTGTTATATATATTCATGGATAGTTAGGCACAAATATTTTGGTGGTTTCCTACCATGATTCATCTCACACCCTTTTTGGGTCATGCTTTTTGATCCAAACAGATTATATGTTTGTAGGTATAGATAAGGGAAATATCCCTTCTATATTAGGTACATGATTGTTGTGGAGCTAGAGAGAATGCGACCAAGATGAGGCCTTCGATGCTGTAGGAGTTTACTTGTTTTCATTTTTACTTTTCTTTAGTACAATGTTCTAATATTGTGACTTGTTTGGCTTCTTTTCTAGACATATGTGACATGCATCATTTTTATATGTGATCTTGTGGTTTATTTACTATCATTCTTCTAATTTACTTCATTGGATGGTATAACTATTTCCACTGTTTTCTATTATTGTTATTCTAATATGTTGCTCTGCCAATGAGAGAATAGTTTCCCCACTATCACACCCAAGGCCCTCGCCGATATTCGGTAGCCTCTGGAGTCTAGGGAAATGGGTGGCACCCAGATCCAAGATGTTACAAAGTTGTATCAGAGGAATTTTTTTCTACTTTTCCTTAATATTTAGAGCCTATAGACAGGGATAAGAAGGAATGGGTTGTTGGTAATAAGCTCTGCCTAGGAGTAGATAACCCATGTACAGGAAACATCCAATTTACCTCAAATATAGATATTGTTTCTAGTTTTTCAAATTGCTATAATTTATTTGATTTCACCATTGGGTGGATCACATGTTTTGTGATTTTTTTTTAATATTAATGAGGTTTTATTTCTATTGCAACCTGATGAGATAAGGGTATTCCATCTCATGCATTATATAGGCACTTCCTAGAGATCACATGCCATGCATTCTTGTCATGCCATTTAGGGTGCATTACTAATTGCATGTTGTTGTGATAAATTTTGTACTAGATGTGCATGTTGTTATGATATATGCCTTAATATAATACATACTTTTTGATAGGGTATTGCTATTATGTAAATTTTCTTTTCTATGGAAGCCAAAATTTGGTCCCTAATGTGTTATGGGCCCTCTTGGATCAGAATTTGGTGGACTATATTTGAACTTTAATTGAATTTTGTCAAGTTGTGATGTGAATAAGGATGAAAAATTTGATTTGTGGGAGTATGGTCTCTCATGGTTTAGAATTTTTCGTTACTTGAAAGAAAATTTAAGTTTTAAGGGCTTCAGAGGAGTTTCAGAGGCCTACTGTTTGGAAATGAAGACAACCCGGTGTGTGTTATGAACACATGCCATGTCTTCTTCTCTTCAAGAAGAAACAACTTTTCTTAAGTACATGTTGTGTACTATATGAACATGCCATGTAGTGTTTAACCATGTGACTGATTGTGTGAGCAGAGACACAGGGTTGGGAAACTTTGGTAGAACAAGTTGTGTTCTAGGAGTACATGCTGTGCCAAAGAGGCCTTGCATCTAACTATGTGACTAATGACATGAGTGAAAAAACATAGGTTGTACACGCTGTGTCTAAGGTTAACATGCAGTGCGGTGTTACCCAGGAGAGAACTGAGTGGTTTATCCATGTAGAAGAACTCATGAAGGAGGGAAAGATCAAGTACACACTGTGGCATCAAATGAACATGTCGTGTGTATGGGTGTTACATGACGAGGTTGAGAAGAGGTACATGCCCATGTTGAAACCTGAGGGAACATGTCTTGTGGATGATATACACTCAGTGTAACCAAGTTTGAAAAAAATAATGATCTCTTCTCCTATTCCTTTCTTGCACTTCTATGTTTCAGTCCATAATAATCTTTAACTGGGGTGTGTACTTGACCTTGTAGAGTCATGCCACTAAGACATCCTCCGGTTGTGTGCCAGATATAGTGAGATGATCAGACACCAGAAATGGTAGATTAGATACTACCAATAAGTCCTCCAATAATGCCCATCATAGACCTAACCATTATACCAAACATAGGTGATGAAGCACCATTCCAAGAATCCTTCATGAGGTTTATTATGACTTTCCAGGGAGCAGCACATTCTACCTCATCTATGGAAGAGCTGACATGAGTGTTCCAATACCACCATCCTCCCACTTTCTCAGAGGATGGATGACCTCAGGCTATAGAATCATGGGTAGAATCCATACTATCTATCTTCAAGTATTTTGGATTGGGAGGAATTTCATCCTAGATTTATTGTTTATTTTTGGATGACTAGGGGACTTCACAGATGAAATTTCCTCTAGTGTTGGATTATTATAGAGATATATTTCCAGATGAATTTTCATATTTTCCTACGGAGCGATAGGTATATTTCTCTGTTGATATTATACCAGGAGTGTAATCAGTGTCCATTCCTCCTTATAGGATAACTACACTGAAGTTACAGAAGATCAAGAATCAGTTAAATGAGTTATATGAAAATGGTTTCATCCGACCCAACACATCTCTCTAGGGGTTTTGGGTCCATTTTAAGAATAAGGTGGATGGTACCCTCAGACATTGTGTGGATTATCAGAAGCTGAACCAGCTGACAGTCAAGGACCAATATCCCTTAATGAGAATTGATGCTTTTATTGATGATATTTGAGGATCCCACGTGTTCTTGAAGATTTAATTGAGATCCGATTATCATGAGTTGTGTGTTAGACCATCAGATATACCTCTTAAAACCATTCAGAGTAGGTATGATCTATACGAGTATGTGGTTATTCTTTTCGGTCTCACAAACGTGCCAGCAGTTTTCATAGCACTGATGAACTGAGTGTTCCATCCATACTTGGATACTTTTGTGGTTGTTTTTGTGGACAATATCTTGGTGTACTCTCTCACTCGACATGACCATGCCACCCATCTTGAGATAGTCTTGGGTACACTGAGAGAGCATCAGTTATATGCTAAGCTCTCAAAATTCCACTTTTAGATAGACCCGATCCACTTATTGGGTCATGTTATCTCAAAGACAAGAGTATCAGTAGACCTAGAGAAAGTGAGAGCAGTAGTTTCTTGGGAGAAGATAAAGAATGTCTTTGTGGTCTGAAGTTTTATGGGGATGGATGGATACTACAGACACTTTATATTGGAATTTTCATGCTTAGAAGCACCACTGACGGTCCTGAATAAGATGAGTGAAAAGTACTTATTGAATGATTCCAGCGATTCAGCCTTTCAAGAGAAGAAGGGGAGGCTGAATTCAGCACCGATACTGATTTTTTCAGAGCCATGCAAGAGTTACACCTTTTACTAAGATGCATCAGGCTTCGGGCTGGGAGTAGTGATTATACAGTGGGATAGAGTCGTTGTGTACGAGTCTCAAAAGATGAGGCTATATGAGAGGAAATATCCGACACATGATCTTAAGTTAGCTACAGTTGTTAATGCTTTATGCTGTTGGAGACATTTTCTTTTGGGGGAGCATTTTGTGGTGTTCATTGAGAAAAAAAGTATCAAGTATATATTTAATCAACACAATATGAATTTGAGACAACAAAGGTGGGTTGAGAACCTCGAGTATTTTGACTTTGAGGTTGCCTATACTCCCGGAAAAGGCAATGTAGTGGCTGATGCATTGATCAAGAGGACTCAGATACATACAGTTTAGGAGGCCATCAGTGAGTTCCAACATATGGCTTGGTTCTCTAAGATGCATTTGGAGGTTCACAACAGATAGGGGAATACATTTATTGATTTTATAGATGTTACCTATACTATTCGGAATCATGTTCAAATGAGGAATCTATCAGATTTTGAAGGACTAGTCCTACCTGAGTGTGTGTTAGGAGATGACCCTACTCCTGGGTGGACCATAGGTAAGGATGAGGTCTTGAATTTTCATGGGAACGTATGGGTATCAGAAGACATATACGAGGAGCTAATGTGGGATTTTTATTCCTCAGTTTGGGTAGTTCATACTTGTGTTACCAAGATGTATCAAGATCTACACTATCAATATTAGTGTCCAGTTATGAAGAGATATGTTACTTGTTTTTTGATTAGATGTTGCACCTACCTGCAGGTGAAGGAAGAGCATTAGTGACAAGCTGGGATTTTACAGTAGTTACCAATTCCCAAGTGGAAGTGGAATGATGTCGCGATGGACATCATGACAGGGTTTACAAGGTCACCTCTGTGGAATGATGTAGTTTGGGTTGTTATTGACATATTTATAAAGGTTTCACACTTCTTTCCGAACAAGGATACCTTCAGTGTTGATGATCTTGGAAGGTTGTACATCTGAGAGATTGTACACTTGCATGGGGTTCCAAACTCTATCATCTCATACAAGGATTCCCATTTTACTTCTCGTGTCTATCAGCGACTACAAAGGGATTTGGGTACACTTGTACTTCTGAGTACAGCTTACCATCCCAGGATAGATGGCTAGTTCGAGCACACAATTCAGGTGTTTTAATACATGCTTAGAGCATGCATCCTGGATTTTAGAGGTTCTTGAGAGAGACACATACCCTTAGTAGCATTTTCCTACAATAATATTTTTCAAGAGATGATTCAGATGGCACCTTCTGAGGATTTGTATGGTAGTCCATACTGATCACCACTATGTTGGATGGTGGTAGGAGAGGTAGCTATGTTGGGACCTCATCTTGTCTAGAAGACCATTGAGAAGGTGGAGTTGATTTGAAAGAGGATAGATATTGCATAGTCTCTCCATAAATCTTATGCTGATTGACGGAGATGACCTCTAGAGTTTGATGTCGGAGATCATGTTTTCTTACATGTCCCACCGAGGTTGGGACATAGGAGGATTAAGAGATAGGTAAAGCTTTCAATGAGGTAAGTCAGACCATTTAAGGTTTTAAAGAGAGTCGGGCTGGTTGCCTATCAGTTGTAGTTACCTTAGAGGTACCGGGATATGCATGATGTCTTCCACATTTCCCAGCTATGACGTAACTTTTTAGAGCAGTCTCACATTTTCAGCCTAAGGAGGTGGAGTTGGAGGTGGATTCATCCTTCGAGTATAACCCTATAATAATTTTGGACTGGTGTAACATGGTTCTTCAGGGCTAGTCTATTCCTCTAGTATGGGTGTTATTGAAGCATGGGTGTGTACGTGACGAGACTTGGGAGAGGGAGGCCGATGTATGATTGGAGAGGTCAGAGTTGTTTGAAGTTTCTTCTTCTCCACCCTTGTAAGAGAAATTTGGGGACAAATTTCTTTAAGGGGGAATTTTTTAAGAACTTCGATCTTATTTATAGGTATGGATCTTGTTTCAGGTTGTTTTTTAAGAAAAAGGAAGAGTTTGGAAATTTTCTATGTACACACAATGTACTCATAAGTACATGCCGTGTACCTGGTTGCCACGAGTGACCACGTACTATCCATGTGATGGACAATTAAATTGTCGTGTGCACTGCCTAAATAGGGGGTCGGTTAAGGCATGTATAGGACATTTAAATTAAATTAACATTCTATGTACATTTAATTTTATTTGATAAATCGGACCAGGGTCGCATCTAATCTCCAGAACTCTCTTCTTATGGTCGTGACTCGTGAAGGAGCGTACCGAATCACCAAATCTTCTTCTGAGCCACCGATTCATCATCCTTTCTATGAATCAAACGCTGAAGGTTGTGTTGGAATCACCTAAGTGTGTTCTTGGTTCTTCTAGAATATCTTCCTATGATTTCTCCTCTTTATCAGGTTATCCACGGTAGAACGTTTTAAACCTTTTTGTAGATCTATGTTGTTCTAGGCTGATTCAAGGGCCTAAATTCGAGAGTGTTCTTCATACGATATCATGGTAGGTGGTTTGTTTCCTTTCGGAGCTTGTCTTTGAGTTATATATGCCTAAGTGTTGATTACACATGATTTAGGTATTTAGTGTTAAGGAATTGAACCCTGCTATCATCTTCCTTGGTTTTATAGACAGATTTAGGGGTTATGTTTTTGTATTATGATGAATTTCATGTTTATAGGACACCCTATGGGTGGGGTCCTTGTTTGAATGTTTATTACTGTTTGGTCGAGGTTTTCTATGAGGAAAACCTTGTTTCCATTCTTTGCTTCTTAGGTTGGAATTGATTTCTTAATTGATGCCTGTCAAATTCATGTGTTATTTATTATATCTACAAAGCCTTTTAGTAGTTGAGATTAATTTGGCGGCTAGATATTGTTTGTGCACGATCATTTTACACAGGACTGTGAGAACCTGGTGTAGTGAGACCATTGAGGGATTTGACATTGAGGGATTCCCCATAGTGCTTATTAGGTTTATGTTGCAAGATCATAGGGGGGATTGACAGTGAGTGCTCCCTCAGAGTCTCTATAGTATACTGTTAGGATACCACAAGGGGGAATTTATGTTGAGTGATTCCTCAGAGAGTCTATAAATTATCATTAAAAGACCCCTCGGGGAATTCATGGTTAGGGCTTCCTTAGAGAGTCTTTGTTTTTGTGGGACCAAAGGGGTTAGACTTTGTGATCTTTCCCATAGGGTTGTTATATCTTTATTGAATTAATGATATGCTGAACTAGAGGGGTTAGACTATGATAACATTACCCGAGGATCACTTGTGAATGTTTGATTGATTGTGACGAGTCATCCAAGCCTGAGCACAAGCCTGGACTTGGTCAAACTTGACTGTTAGATGGTCTTTCGAGACATCTATATTTTTTTTTCACAAGGATACAAAGATTAGGCTAGATCCTAGGATTTCATTATTCAATGGTTTGAATAATTGATAAATTTAAATAAATGTAACTGGAAATGGTAGGATTGTTTAATTTTGAGTACTTCCTTGTTTATTGCTTCATTTGGCATATTGTCTGCTATATATATTCACTGACAGTTAGGAGAAAAAAAATATTTTGGTGGTTTCCTACTGAGATTAATCTCACAACCTATTTGGGTCATGTTTTTTAACCTAAATAGATTATATGTTGGAAGGTATAGATAAGGTCAAGTGCCCTTCTGCATCATGTACTTGATTGTTGTGGAGATGGAGAACAGACGACCAAGTTGAGGCTTATGTTGTTGTAAGAGTTTACTTGTTTTCTTTTGTACTTTACATTAGTACTATATTCCCAAATTTTGACTTGTTTGGATGCTTTCCTATACATATGTGACATGCATCGTTTTTATATGTGCTTCATTTGTTTATTTACTATCAGTCTTCCGCTGTTACTTTGTTGTATGGTATTACTGTTTCCGTTGTTGTTTATAATTGTTATTCTGTTGTGTTGCAATGCCAATGAGAGAATAGTTCCCCCACTATCACACACACGACCCTCGCTTCTAGTTGGCAGCCTCTGGTGTTCAGGGAAATGTGCTTGAGGCCATGTGACCAACCGGGTATGAGGAAACTTTGGGCGGCACTCGGATCTGGTATGTTACATAGTCTATGAGCATAAGGATCATATTAACTTCAACATGTGGATAAATATTACGGTATATATAATAACATTCCACTATCAACATGTATATAAAAAAATTACCTATTCTTATCAATGTTTTTGTAGTGTCCGAAACAATCCAATGACAAATATTGTGGTTATTATGTTTTATAATTTATAAAAGACATTGTATACCATAAAAAAACTAGCAGACTTGAAGAGGTATTATTGAAGATAATTTTAATTTCGTTTAAAATATTTATTATTCAATTTTTATTTATATTTTTTCAGTAATAATAGGTCCATAAAAAATCCTCATATATATAAGGGGAGATAGATTTTTTATAACTGAATGGATTACTTACTTAATGTCAAATTGTATATATACATCAAAAAAATGACTTCATACTACTTATTTAATTAGTTTTATCACCATTATATATATATATAATTTAATTTCTTTATCCTTTTTTGATACTTTATAAAAATGATCCATAAGCCATTTGTTCCATTTAAGAATCAACCACCCCTCAATCTAATACAGAGTGTGTCCAGTAAGACTCAAAGAGCATGTTTTTAGTTTTGAATTAGAATTTTTGTTCAGAACAGAAATCAAATTCTTACAACTGAGAAAACCCATTGAAATTATTTTTATACTTTAGGATAATTATCCATTATTCATTTGCGACATGTATGAATCAAACAAACCTCAATACAATATATAGTGTTCCCATTGCAACTAAAAGTGCATATTTTTAGTTTATAATTAATAATTTAGTTAAAAATGTGTGTCACTCACTAAAAACCAAGAAAACACACATAGATTATCTTAATACTTTAGGAAAATGATTTTTGAAGCACTTTTGATGTATAATAACCAGTATCACATAAAACTAACACACAATGTTACTGATATGACTCAAAGTGAATGTTTTCAATTTAAGCTGATATTTTTGAAAAAAACATATGACATACTCAAAACTAAGAAAACACAATTGAATTGTCTTGATACATTAGGGAAGTGATCCCTAATTCATTTTTGATGTGTAGGAATAAAATTATCACTAATATAATGCATGATGAGATTGGTATTACCCAAAGTGTGTGTTTTTAGTTTAAAATGGAATCTTAGAAAAAAAAAACACAAGTTTCATACTAAAAAATTGAGAAAAATAAATTATATCATTTTGATAATTTCTAAAAATTATCCATATGTTATTTTGGACATGTAGGAATAAACCACATCTCAATCCGATGCATGTTTTGAATGGTATGATTCCACATGTGTCTTTTTATTTTAAATTGATATTATAGAGAAATAGAAAAGTGACATACTCAAAAATATGAAAACACGTTCATATTGTTTTGATACATTATATAAATTATCTATATGTCATTTGGGACGCATTGGAATCAACCTCACCCCAATCTGATACACAGTGTGACTGGTATGACTCCATGTGTGTCTTTTTATTTAAAATTGAAATTTTAGTATAAAAGACAAGTGCCATACTCAAAATTTAGAAAACACATTAATATTTATTCATCACTTTAAGAAAACAATCTACAATCCATTTTTTATGTTTAGGAATTAGAAACACCTCAATTTGATATACAGTGTTCCCAATATGACTCAAAGTGTTCATTATCAGTTTAAAATTGACATTTTAGTTTAAAACATGTGGCACTCACTGAAAATTGAGAAAACATAGTAGGATTTTCTTGATAATGTAAGAAAATTATTCATATGTCATCTGTGACATTTAGGAATTATTCTCACATCAAATTGTCACACGATGTGATCGATATGACTCAAAGTATGTGTTTTCAGTTTAAAATTGATATTTTAGAAAAAAAGTTACATACTCCAAACTATGAAAAAATATTTGGATTTTTTTATACCTTAGGAAAATGATCCATAATAAATTTATGAAAATTATAAATTAGTCTCACCTCAATCCAATTCACAGTGTGACCGGTAATACTTAAAGTGTGTATTTTTATTTAAAATTTTCATTTTTGAAAAAAAGGAAAGTGATATACTCAAAACTGAGAAAACATATTTTTTTTATTTTTTAATAAAATAATACACATGTAATTCTTGATGGTTAGAATTCATTCAAACCTCAATACAATATTCATTGTTCCTGGTATGACTTAAAGTGTTTATTAAAAATTTAAAATTGACATTTTAGTTCAAAACAAGTGTCAGTCACTGAATAAAAAGAAAAAAACTCATATTTTCATTAAAATTTATAACAATTATCCTTAATTAATTTGTGATGTATAGGAATATATCTCACATAAAACCCATATATGATGTGATTGGTATGAATCAAAGTGTGTGTTTTTAGTTTAAAATGAAATTTTAGTAAAAAAACAAGTGACATACCCAAAATAGAGAAAATGGACTCATACTATTTTCATACTTTTAGAAAATGATTCATAAGTAAATTTTAATGTGTAAGAATCATCCAAACATCAATCTGATTCATGGTGTGATCGATATGACTCAAAGTACATGTTTTCAATTTAAAATGATATAGTAGTAAAAACTAAAAATGAGATACTCAAAACTAAGAAAACATATTCATATTGTTTTGATGCTTTATAAAACTATCTATAAATCATTTTGACATGTAACAATCAGTCAAATTGTAACATGACACATAGTGTGACCGGTATGACTCATAGTATGTATTTTTATTAAAAATTGACATTTCTGTAAAAAAAGGAAAGTGAAATACTCAAAACTAAGAAAACACATTATATTATTTTGATACTTAAATAAAATGATCCATAGTCATTTGGAATGTGTAAAAATTGCCCTCACATCAATATGATTCATGGAATGCCCATTATGACTCAAAATGTCCATTATCAGTTTAAAATTGATTTTTTATTTTGAAAAGTGAGTCACTCAAAAAATGAACAAAAACACACTCATATTGTCTTGATAATTTAGGAAAATGATTCATAAGACATTTTTGACATGTATGAATTATTTTAACATCAAATTGTCACATGATGTGATTGTTATGATTCAAAGTTTATGTTTTGAGTTTAAAATGACATTTTATTTAAAAAGTTACATAATCAAAACAAAGAAAAAACATTGAGATTGTTTTGATATGTCATGATAATTAATCATAATTTATTTTTGATGTGTATAAAACAACTTCACCTCAATCTAATACACCATATAATCAATATAACGCCAAGAGTCGCTTTTTATTTATTATTGAAATTTTAGTAAAAAAGACAAGTGACATACTCAAAACTAAGAAAACACATTCATATTTTTTAATACATTAAGACAACAATCCATAAGTAGTTTTTGATGTGTAGAAATCATCCACAACTTAATCTGACACACAGTGTCCTCAGTATGAATCAAAGCATCCATTATCAGTTTAAAATTAAAAATTTAGTTCAAAACATATGTCACTCACTTAAAATTGAGAAAACAAGATCATATAAACATGATAGTTTAGAAAGTAATTCATAAGTCAGTTTTTGACATGTAAGAATCAGTCTCACATCAAACTGACACACGATTAAACATGTATGAATTAAAGTGCATGTTTTTAGTTTAAAATGACATTTTAGTAAAAAAACAAGTGATATACTCAAAAAAATCATATACATTCAGATTGTTTTTTGAATCTAGGAAAATGATCCATAAGTCAATTGTGACATATATGAATCATCCACACCTCAATCTGATACACAATGTGACTAGTATTTCCCAAAATATGATGTTTTAGTTAAAAATAAAATTTTATTATTGTTTTATTTCATATTTATGCTTAATAAATATCTTTATATTTTTACTAACATAATATTTAGTTTCATATATGGGTGGATTATTTTTCTTGATTTGGGGTAATTTTTTCTATAACTGATACCATGACTTGGATTTTTTGGGAGGGGGTCAGGTGCCAAAGACAATGAAACCATGAATGATTTTGAATGTTTTTGATAAATTGTAATTTATAATATAATTGCACAAAAATGTTTTAAATGTCTAAAATAGTGTCTATTTTCTTGTATTTGTAATATAGTTTTCATTTTTATTAAATTATAAATTTTACATATCCTCTATTTTCCTGTATTTTTTGTTATAGTGTATTGTAACATTAACTACACAGCACGATAGTATGACTATTATCAGTGCTAAACTAGCACCTATAATGCCCCCCTTTATCAATGTTTTTATATCAATGATAAAAGGGGACCCCTTTTTAAAGGATATTAGATCAATATCACTTTTTTATCACTAATAAAGGATTTTTCTAGTGCAGTTAAAAGCCTTTTATATAGTAGTGATACTCTATTGATCCTCATTGTCATTTTATGATCATTCCTTGGAATAGAAACTTGAAACTATTATCTATTCACCACCACAATCATGTATCCTTTTCATCTTCAAGTGAGAGCCTACAATTTCTTATACTTTCTCCACACAAGGGTTAGAATGTAAAATTATATTAGGCTCATATTTTACCTTGGATAGATAATATAACTTCTGGGATGAATTCATCTTGTTATTCTTCTCTTTTCATGTTTACATAAGGCAAGTTTCTTTTAGATTCACTTATTTTCCAAACAAATATTTTAACCACATCTACACATCTTTAAACATTCACTGATTTATCTTTTTGTACATATATTCATCGAGAGGCTCCTTTATTGCCACCTTAACCAAGGAATAAATTGTGATGTTTCTTTGATCTATCTCAAAGAAAACTCTATGCCACCTTGATAGAACAATTAAATCTTCAACAACTTTTCAAGTAACTCCAAGACAATCTTCTACGTAACTAATGAACTCCTTTAACCATATTCTAACATTTTATCAATGAATTATAAGATCGTTAATTTTTATATCATTTTTCTTCAACAACTTTAGATCAAGTTATAATAATAAAAAATACCTAAAAAATGAATCTATCACTTTGATACCACTTATTAGTCCCTCAACAAGGGCTTAGAGTTAGATTACCAGGAGATGGTGGGGGTGAATTAAGTTTTGTAATGATCTTGAGAAATTAAAAATATTAATCCTTTTAATTTCTCAATTTTCCAAAGTATATTGACCTCTCAATCTCAAGGGTCATATGTTATGATTTTTTATTAGATATAATTTAGGTTTGTTCATTTGTTTTGGTGTAGATGTATAAATAAAATAGGGAAAAAATAATTTACTCGGTTCATCCTCACTAGGATACATCTAAGGATCATATATCAATATTATTACATGCAACAAAATCTATTATAGAGTTCCATAATCTTCAAAACGATCACTCCACTTAAAATGGATTAGGCTAGGTCACTCCATACATAGACTTTCTACCTTACAATGTTTAGGGTCAACTCACTATGACCCACGGATCACTGCCTCTTTCTCACCCCCTTTTCTCACTTCTCGAGGAAGGATCCACAAATAGTTTATGGATATATAGTTACCTTCAAAAAATCATATAACATATATTTAACCAAGGATATATGCTCAGTTTTATTCCCACTGGGCTTCTCCTTTACCTCTTGTGAATTCCACCTTGGTGGCACTTTCTTTTTCACATTTCAGAATAGTTATGGAATAAATTTCATCACTGAACAATAGTGAGGTCATGAAAGAGATTTAGATCTTCAATATAAGCTCAGGTATCTCTCTTTCACCTTGGTGGAACCTTCTAATTATTCAAGATTCGAACCCATCACCTCGAACAAAAATATCTTCCTCACATATATTTAGATCTTCAATATAAGCTTAGGTCTCTCTCTTCCATATACTGCCAGTTGATCTCCCCTTCTTGAAACAGGGAGGTTATGCATCTAATCTTTTAGAAACATGTAAGATTCATTATGGTGTAATAAAACCACCCATAAATCCTTCATAACTCTTCCATGATATCCTCAATTAGAAATCAAAAAAAAATAATCTCTTTTGGGATTCTATCTCCTCTTATGACATGAATTAATCATCGAATTAATCTTCCATCATCATTGCTATAAATAACCTTTGATATAGGATTGTATCATAGCCTAAAATTGGCACAAGACATATGAAACGCTAAACATGAAACTTAGGAATCTTTTAACGGAAAACATATTGATTTTCCATAACATAACCAATATTTCCCAACACTATTCCTTGGTGAAAATATTTTACTATTTTGTCAGAAAAACACCGTACACTATGGGAGTGATCCTCATACTTATGGCCATTTTTTACTTTCAAAACAACATGTTCACTGTGAATTCTCCCACCAACAACATAGGCTTTCATGCGCTTTCCTTTTTTCATAATGATTCATCAAAACGATACACATGATCAACTATGAATTCTTCACTATAGCATGTTGCATAAATTTTGGCTATTTTCCTCCAACACACTGAGAACTATGTCTTTTACCATGACCATCCCAACTATTTTTCCTTGTAACTCCTTCAATCCCCACTACCTATCTTACTAGTGCTTGGTTATCCTACTATGGGAGTTTTAGATAGGATCACTAGAACACAACCATGGGGATCTCTAAAAGTGTGGTATTTATCCATCTATATGTTCTGGGACTTTGATTCTCAACACATACTCAACCATGGGCATGACCACACCTAGACTTTTCTCTATATCCACCATGGATTCTGACCAAGTAATAGTCTTTATTTTATTATAAAACCTCAAAATAATACACCCTAAAAATATGTGTTTTCTTCTTGGATTTTCCATTTTCACTCTTATGTAATCAAAATCCTAATTATATACTTATACTTTACTTTTTGACTTCCTCAAATTGACCAATCACCACATTTTCAACACTTACAACATCAGTATCAATCAATGTTATTGTCAATAACTCACATTGGTTATCACTATTGGTATTAACCAATACTTTAATCACCACTCATCACTTTGGTCAGATTCAATAATTTGTTGTTAATAATTTTATTGTCAAAAAATCTAGCTAGCTTCCTTGAGATTCCAACACACATATTTTCCTATTGTTAAAAAATAAAAAATAATACATTGGGATTTATAACAACTTCAAATAAGAGGATATGATATCTTGAATAAATGAGAAGAATAGAAGAATAATTACCTTTTACTTTGTATTCTCATGGGCCAAGGCCTCTATATCCACCAAAATTAGAGTTCAGAGGGAGAGAAATCACCCAAAAATAACATTAGATTCCTTGAGTTAGAGATCCCCAATTTTATAAGGAAGAACACGAGGTTTCAGAATAATTTTAGGTTAAAAAAATATTTTTTGGATAAATTAAAATAGCACACATGGTTTGGTAACATGGTTTTCCAAACCATGCTCCTATTGTGTGTAGATAATTACCACTTTAGGGATTCTACATGGTTTGGATTAATGGGGTTTTAAACTATTAACCAAACTTTATTTTTCCCCTATTATGATTTTTACATTCTCCTAGGTGATGTATCATGGTTATCTCTAACCATGACCCAACCATGATCTATATACTACCCTCTCCAACAATCCACACAGTTTCTTAGAGAGAAACGAACAATTTTATGGATTCATTATAAAATTTTGAACTCCCTTTAAATCCTCTAAAACCATCTAAAACTATACAGATGTTACCTAAGACTTCACGAAAGAAAATAAAATATAAGAAAACATTCATAATGGATGAAAACATGGAATAAATTACCTAAAAATTTCAAGATATTATAATATCCCTCTATAAGGGATTCTCATCATCAAGAAATGTCTCTGGAGTTCATGCTCAAACAAATTGGGCTACTAAGCATGTAAATCTGATTTTAACGCGCAAATATCATATTTTATGTGAGTTTTCTACCATAATACTCTAACAAGGGACACTGTATTCCTTTACAAATCATTAATTCAATCTATGATTTAGATTGAATATTCTATGGATGATAAATTTGGTTCTAATTCATTATCTTCATTGTCAATCATATATGTAGGATAAATATTGTACCTTTGAAACTGAGACAAAAAGACCATGTTATGAATACCTTGATACCATTGAGGTATATCTAATTATTAGACCAATTCTACAATATGATCATTGACATCAAAAAGTCCCAAAAATCTTGAAACTGACACCCCCTAATTCTGTAATAATTAATTCTTTAATCAAGATGAAACCTATAATGAAAAATGGAAACCAATGTTCAAATCCAATGGTTTTCTCCTTAGGTAACAATATGATTGTTTTCTACTATATGCAGTAAGTAAATTATCATCCCATGCTCCACCAAAATATAAAATTCATTACCAATGTATATCCTCCAAAATATGGATTTTCCTCTCTGACAACCCATTAGTCAGTAAATGATATATCATACTGAGATCTAACTAAGTCCCCATTGATTTTTACAATCCTTTCCAAAACCATCAAGTGAAACTCGAATTATAGTTAGATTATATTCTCATAAGAACTCAATAGAACCACACTATCTATTGAATATAGAGTTTTTCTAAATCATTGATTAAATGAGTCTATTAACTCAAGAAGAAATGTTCTACCATTATCAGCATATCAAAGGCAAACCACACAACATCTTGACCTATAGGGTTCCCAGTAAACCCTATAAAAAATTATATCATCACCTCATTGAAATTATATATGGGCATGTAAATAAGGATGAATCAAGACACCTAGTGGATGATTATCAAGCCTAATCCTATGACAAGTGGGGGAATGAGAAACAAAACCAATGATGTCTCTATTAATTCCTGAATACAATAAGTATTTTTTGATATCATAATACATCTTCATCAATACTAGGTGGACTATCTAATGTAAATAATAAGATTAACTCATCAAATATTCCCTCATAGAAGCATGAACAAAAAACCTCCCATGAACTTTGATTTTTTCATTTCTATATAATGACCATCCCATAACTGGGGCATTCCTTTCCAACTATTTCAACACTATTAAGCACATATAATATGAATCCTGGGTGGATTTCACCTAGTGATACGTGGAAGACATGATAACTAAGGGGGAGCATGTCATCACCCCTTGAACCTCAGATGCACCCACCAACCATTTAGTCAAAAATCTTATCAATATCCATTCCACCACTAATGAATACTCTCTAAGAACGTACATCTTTATACTAAGAGAATATAAAAAACAACAATTTCCAAGATTATAATACATATCAAATTTAAAATTCAGAAGATATTCAACGTAACACCTATAAAATACATTCAAGTACCTCTAAGAGAAGATATTCCACAAGATCATGTAATCTATATAAATGAAAAACATTTTACTAAAGAGATAATGGATTCAACACTTCATGGAATAAATTATAGTCACAAATTCCAGGTTATGAATAGGGCAGTTCCACTCATGTGGTCATAATTAATGAGACCAATATAAAATTACATAATATATTTGTATCAAAATAGTTATCAAACCAATACTAAAACAATCATATTAAACCACATATCAAATCCAAGGAACATGTAATATCAAAATAGGAGTTGATGTTAATCTCATATTCAACTATATGAAGGCCTCTTGACACCAATATATATCCTCAAATACCATCCATCTTCTTGGTAATACCAGTTTCAGGTTCTACAAAGTGAGAGAAGTCCTAAATGAACCATTTTTTATACCCATACAAAACATGGAAATTACTAATCTTGAATAAGTTCCTATGGTGTTCCCAAGCCATTACTACATCTACCTTCTATGAATAAACTAAGATTACCACCTAAAAAATCACATGCCAAATGAAGCACTCCACTTGGATCCAAAAGTTAAAATCTTGGTATATAGTGCATGAACTTGAAGTGTACTCAACATGATATCAAGGTGTATAAAATGGGTTTTTGGGGGTCTATGAGTATTTCAGGATATCATCAATGAATACAACAACAAAAGAGACAAGATATAGATGGAAGATCATGTTCATGAGATCCAAACACACCACTAGAGAATTCATTAGCCTAAAAGGCATGATAAGGTACTCACATTTTCCATACCTTCTCTAAAAACACTATCTTAGGTGTATTCTCTTCTCTGACCTGATGTTTTTGGTTTCCAAATCAGAAATTGATTTTGAAGGACCACCATAATCCCCTCAAATGATAAAATAAATCATCTATACTCAGAAATAAATACTTATTCTTCACTATAACCTGATTTAGATTTTATAATATATGAACAATCAAATACTTCTATCTACCTTCTTAGAAAAAAAATTGCATAACCACAAAGTGAAGTGCTCAATTTGATAAATCCATTTGACAGTAAATCCTCAAGAAACAAATTAAGTTCCTTAAACTCAACCAATTATATATTACATGGAGGGATCGATATAGGTTGTACTCCTGGTACAAGTTAGATATAGAAATAAATTCCTCTCTCATTAGGATGTTCTGATAAATCATCTAGAAAGACATCCTGGTAACAGTCCACCAGTAGAGAAAAAGAGGATAGAAATACTATGTGATCTAAAAAAAGAACCATGTCCACTACCTATGTGATAAATTCTCTAAAATGACTTAGGTTAAGTATTGTTCTACTTATTCCAACATCCATTTCATTGGCAATGATAATATTTTCCCACTTAGGTATAATAGAAGACACTTATCCTCTTTTTTAGTTGATGTTTTCATGATAACTGGTAAACTAGCCCATGATTAAAATCACATTAAATATAGTCATATATAAGATAAATAAAATCCCATAAATATCCTTAACTAGAAACTACTACAATACATTTTTAACATCTCTAGAGATGTTTTACCATCTTCCCGAAGGGTGGATCAAGATAAACCATTTTATAATATAACTTAACTGGGTATTCTAAATCCACAACAACGTGAGAATATATAAATGAATGGGAAGCTCCCACATAAGAAAATAAGAATAAAAAAATCATAAAATGTAATTAGAATTATAAATCTAACTATATATGGTCCCTATACACCATCAATTGAAACATAGTCCATAAAACACTCTACATATTCCAACCCCATGAATCTATTCCCAAGATCCCTATAAAATATGGTTCTATAGATTAGACCCCCTATCAGTCGCTTGACTCACAACCCATTCCTTCTAAACACCTATAAGGAAACCTAACCATATTTCCCTAAAACATTAAAAAGATGCACCATATTTATATATTTATGACACTTGTAATTTGATTCATGAAAAAACTTATGATAGTTTATGCTCTATCAAAAATTGAAGGACATGGTTACAAATAATTCACTAAAGGGTGATGAAGAAAAATTACTCCACTTTGACTGCCTTCTTTCACCATTCCAGGAAACCTCATCCTTCATCTTTCTACTACTATAAAATTTGATAATTTCATCACTAGGATTCCATATATTAGGAGAAAAAAGATCCATAATATGTCTTAGTACTCTATCTTAATCTTGACCATTCTTGATATTTAGGTATTTAAATAACACCATATGATATGTCATCAAATCAATGATACAAACCTGATACCTCAACCTAGAATGAACGCCAATCTTGGACTTTTGGGCCTTCAGTGTCTCATTACTAGAAAAAGGTAGTGTGAAATGAAACAACACTATGATGAAAATTAAATCAATGAATTTCAAAACTTTCCCTTACTGAAGATCATTAAACTTATGAGCTCAATCCATATTTAGTATATATAAAAAACTCTCTAAATAACACCTCCTTGAAGGACTCTTAAGTCAGACCCTCACATCTCCTCACCTAGTTCAAGACACAACACCATCTCCATGAAGGTTCTAGAAGCATGAATGTTTTCAACTTAACTCATCGATCCTCAAGATTCCCCACTAGATCAAACATTCCCTTGATGATATCTATCAAATCCTGAGTATCCCAAGGTCCTCCAACACCTTGGAAGGATGGGGGATACTAAAGATAGAAATCCAAATAATAATCAACCATTTTCATGTAATATTCTCAATGTGGTCTTATTTGATACATTTTAGCTATATTAATTATGGTAAATCAATTATTTTATGTGTCAAAATATGATTTTAATTGTGTATTTTAAGTTAATTTGGAAATTGTTGTTGAAATTTTAATTTTATTAAATAATTATTCAAAATGTCAAAATATGTTTTAATCTAATTTTATATATTTATTTTGATGTTTAAATAATAAATCTTTTAATACTTTGTTAATTAGGCATGTTTTAATGTTTTATGTTTTATGTTTCATCTACTCATTATTTGAACCATTAAATATTTTATTTTGAATATTAATTTGAAATATTTTTTAGATACTTAGTTAATTTAATATTTTTATTTATTACTTAGTTAATTTAAATTTATAATCTTTATGTTTCTATCATATTTAAAAAAATGTAATTTTAATGTAATTTTCATTTTTTTTATTTTAATGTTATTACTATTAGGAATTTTAATTATGTGTATTTTTTTTTATTTTGATATTTAATTTTAGTAAATTAATTTTTTTAGAATATCTTGTATTTATTTAATTCATTAATAAATTATTTAATTGTTTTATTTTTTTCATAATGTAAGATAAATGAAAGTAGCACATAAGGGAAATTTTGCACATTGTTATTGTAAAATAATGTTGTGTCTAAGGTTTAATATCTTTGAAACACATATAAGACAAATTTTTGAGGCCCTACTATGTAAGATAATATATTTGGGCACAGTGTCATTTCACCACTACATAAGAGAATTATTTCCACGTAACATAATTTGTAGTAGCATAATATAATTTTCAAAGGGTTCTTGGGTAAGATAATATCACATAAGATAATTTATCTTATGTGATCTATGACCCATGGCCAGAATGACTGAATGAACAATGATCTAAAAAGAACTAAGATCAATGATGGTGATTCTTTGTTTCTAGAAGATGGTTGAAGTGGTGTTTTGTTGATTGATTGGAGGTCAAATGATAGAAAATAGGAATCAAGATTCTTTATGTGAGACATTCGATGTTGATGAACGATATCTCAATCGAGGCTTGTTGATGTTTTATTTATCTATGATACTTTGGATGCCAAAGGTTGATGAAAAATCCTAAAAAATGTGTTTTTGATAGGTATGATTACCAACATTTAGATGAACCTAAGGATGAAGGCAAACATGTAATAAAATAACATCTATGATGAAACCCTTTCTTAATCAAGGATGTCATTTTCTATGAGGAAGAAACCACTCGATCTCAATGATGGTGAAGAATTAGGGATGCATGTATAGTGTTTAGTGGAGGATGAAAATATTGGGAGATCTTTGTGTTATTATCAATGATGCGAAGAATATTTGATTAATCTTGAGTTTCTAATGGGAGACTAGCCCCTGGAGAGTTTGAGGATGTTTCTTTTGTTGAAGAGGGATGAAGTCACCACAGAGCTTCTTGAAGAAGTTTTAGAAACCCAATATATGAATAAGAAACTCATTTGGGATCATGAAAAAGAAAATAAATAGGAATAACACTCAAAATGAAACTAAAGAAGAAGAACTAGGAAGACCAATTCCAAGAAAGTTTGATGGAATAAGATGTGAGTATATGTTCTCAACTCAGATAATGGGAAAATATTGAGTTTAAGGTTTTTTTGATTGATGGTGATTATGTTTGTTTACAAATTTTCTAATTGAATCAGAGATGGTAGTGATCTCATACCTTCCCATTGTGTTGGTTTTGATTTTGAGTGGGGGCATGCATATGATGATCAATGATATTCCCCAGGGAACCCATGGATGGGATGATGATTTAAATGATTTTTTGGTTCATTATTTCCACTTAAAATCTATTTTTTATTACACTAAGTGTGGAAAGGTACATTAACAACTAATATTATTGTTAGAAAGGAAATTTTTACTAGTATGTCGTCATGAGTCCTCTATTGAAATTACATTAAAGATACCATAACTGAAGCGTGATTCATGATATCTCTCTTTTGAGAGGTAGTGGGTTTTTCTGAGGGCATATTTTAAAGCTCAAACAAGTTTGAAATATAAGGTTTCAATTGATTCAATTGAATATTGGGATAATTAGGGAGAACCAAGCATATTTCAAAAGGGCAAAATTTTGTACTCGGGATATTTGTCGATAAACATTAAAATGAATTAAAATTGGCAATTATTTATTAAATCAAAGATGACATAATATATATAAAAATAGGATTAAGAGATGTGAAAAATATGATTTTGGGATTTCCAGAATAGTGTCATCGAAAGTTGTGTGACAATAATCGGAACCATGAGATTTTATAGATAGGCTAAATAGGATCTACTGCTACTTCTGATGCCAATAGAAATTGTGATCAATTACCACACTTTCACCTTGGTTATTTCTAGATGAATTTATAGTAGAAGAAGATATTGAATTCTCACAGTGACATATTTTTGAGATTTTATTTATTTTATTTCACAATTTTAATTCTCGTTAATATATTAATTTTTGTAATGAGATTAGTGATTGATGTCTTAATATTCTTTCACTTTGTTAAAAAAAATTATTCCATTATGAGAATATCAAATTTATTATTAGAGCGTGTTGATCTATGAATACAACTTGTTAGTTCAAGTTGAGTCAGATTTTGAATTCAATTATCCTTGATTAAATTTATCTACCAGTAATAGAATATTGTGATTATAGAGGGAGTTAACCATGTCTTTTCAGACAATGATTATTGTGTTCATTGATAGGATCTAATGAAAAGGAGATTTTCTATCGAGATTTTGGTTATATACCTCAATTTATTAAATAAAATGAGTTAAATGGTTATATATTTTAATATTTTCATTAATAGAGTTACAATTGTGAAATCCATTAAAAAAATGCAGAATGATTGATCTGAAAGTGTTACTAGCTAAATTATTGCTTCTTCATTTTGTTCATTTCACTATTTTTTGTTTTGATTTTCTATCTGTTGTTTTATTTCACTATTAAATTTTTTAGTTCCTAAATAATTTAAATAATTTCATTTGCAATTTTTTTTCCACTTATAAAAAATTAATTAAAATATTTTATTAAATTATAAAAATTATGACTGAAAACTCTTATATGGAAATCTTGTTGAGAGATAACCATGGTTTCCTCTATACTACAATACTTGGGTTTTAATTTTGAGGAGAGGTAAGAACTATAAAAAAAATCACTTCTAATTGGTTTCATTTTTATGGAGAATACTCAGGGGTATAATAATTTAAATAAACAACATAACGTACATCTTTAAAAAAAGTAAAAATAGTTCTTTAAAAAAAGTAAAAAAAATTTTTAAAACAAATCTGCTCTATGTCACAAAACAACCTGGAAAATTCATAAAAAGAAAACTCATATAATATATGAAATTTAACTATAGAAAAAAATGTCATTAAATTTGAAAATATGAAAAAAAAACAGAATCAATAGAGAAATAAAAACAAAAAAAATTCTAAAAAAATGAATTTTTTTTGAACTTAGAGATCCTGGATGACCAAAGAACATTGAAGGATCTCGCTGCTCCTTGTTTTGAAAATCAATGGAACTACTTAGGATCCTTAGAAATTTCCCCACATTTCTAACTAAGATATTTATTAATACATCACTTACCCAGATTTCATGGGATTCTGAAAGGAGAATCATAAAAACATTTATGAGAGTTTCATATGGTGTGCATCCCCATGAATCCTCAAGGGGATAGTGAGGATCAAATCAAGATGAGATCCTTCCATTTTTATTTATAAAGGGTGGATAATGAGTTGTTCCACTACTCCTAGTCCACCACAATAAGTATTTGGTACCAACTAAAGATAACCTTTCTCGAAAGGTTTTCCCCAACACAATAACTACCTCACTTAGAAAGGGAATTTGTGGTATTTAGAAACATTAATGGGAAACATTACATGAATATTTGAATAGGTTTAAGAATTTTAGTTCAATCTTCCCACAACATCATATTTCTAACCAGATCCTTATCCAATAATTATAAGAGGTAATTTTTTTAATGGATACGTGTATGATAGATAATGTGGTAGGAGGAGTTCCAATTGATAAGAATCATATTTATGCTAGGAATGTAATTTATAATATGGAACATAATTAACAATAGTTTGGTAATAAGGACTTAATCCATGTTAAGTTGGCCTTGGAAGTTCCTATTTCCAATTCTAATAATAGCTAAATTGAGAGTCAGGTGAGTGAACTTCCAAGAATGAGGAACCATATGCTAACTAACTCTTCCCATTCACAATCAAAACTGGAAACATTCCATCCCATTTAGACGAATTTTGGAATTTTTTTATTCTACTAATAATTTTAATGATCAATGTCTACAGTTGAAAGAAAGTTATAAAAAATTTAATGGGATATTTCCTAGAAATCCTATCGAGTGTAACTTGAACAACCGATTTCTTAACCAAAATCCCCAATGTAGTACTTTTCAATCAAATCAGAATTTCAACCCAGACAGGAATAACCAACAGAACAAAAGGATTATGGATAATGATCATCCAAACTGGAATTTCTAGACCAAAACTTTGGATCAAATTCCTTGGTACAACAAAAATTACTATAGAATCCAAGATAGTGGGAAATTTTTAAATTTTATGAATTATGAAAAACCAAAACAACAAGTTAATCAAATATATGAATCAAACATTGAAGAAATGGTTAAAAAATGACAATATAGTTCTGAAAAACAACAGGCGTTACACCAAATCATGGTTATTCAAATAATAGAAATCAATGGTTTTAAGAATAAAAGAAGTGATAAATTTCTATCACAATACGAAGTGAACCCAAAATGAAGAGATAACATCCTTGAAATAATTTTGAGAAGTAAAATTGGAAGTAAAAAACCTCAAGCTAAACATAATGAAAAAGAACAGAAAAAATACTTATACTTTTGAAACATGGGGAAAATTACATGAATAAGTGACAAAACCACATACTGAAACTATAATAAAACCTGATGAGTATATTTTACCACATACTAAACATGTTATAAAACCTACTATACATACACTAGTTAAAAAATAAAAACAAAATAGAAATAATGAAATCCAAATTGAAAGAACCTATAAAGATTTTAAAAACCCAATAGGATCTTACAAAAGAATGAAAATAGTTGATGATAACTTGAAAATTTATAGGGAGTTTCCACCTTATGCTTTGGGTATCCCTCTAATTATGAAAAATTTAGAAGCTATGATGGTAACATAAGTACTTGAAACTTTTATGAAAGTTATGATTAGAATTCCTTGATTAGATGCTATAAAATAGATCCCTTATTATGTTAAATTTTTCAAGGAGATGTTCACTCACAAATGTAAGTTTAAGGAAGGTGAGAAAGTTAACATGGGAAGGAATGTTTCTTCCATGATCCAATATTACCTAATTTAAAATGAAAGGATACAAGTATGTTTTCTATTCCATGTGTCATTTGTAACCATCAGTTTGAAGATGCTATGCTAGATTTTGGATTTTCCATCAATGTTATACCTTATTATGTCTTTTCATATATGTAGGTTAGAGTGATTAAATAGTATAATACTATCATCTGGCTAGCTAATAGTGGTTTTTCTAATTGGGATGGATTCATTGAAGATGTTTTCGTAAGGGTTAATAACATTATTTACACAAATTATTTTTATGTGTTAGACATGAAGGATGGTATATTTTGTTTACACGCAATATTAATTTTAGGATGACCATTATTGAAAAATGATAAAGAAATAATCAATGTTTATTAAGGTACTTTGTCTATAGAGTTTGGAGGAAATATGGTTCATTTTTATAACATTGAATCAATAAAAATGTGGAGGACCAATCTTCATATATAGTTAATATGATTGAATGGTTTCTCACAGAGTTGATTCTTGATTTTAATCAAGAAAACCTACCATTAAATTCTTTAGAAAATGATCTTTCTTATGAAAATGAGTTTTCCAAAAATTATGAAATCTTCTATAGTTATGGATCTAAAAATGAATCTTTATTTGGTAAAATTTCACACTATTTTGGTTTTTATGAACAGGAAGATGATGAATTTGTTTTTCTGAAAATGATAGTGGAAAGGTTAATATATTTTTTGAAACTTTTGAAACATGTACTAATAATAGAAATTCTAAATTTTTGAAATAAATTAACCATGATGTGGCCAAAAATAAATTAGATTTCTCTAAAAATATCAGGACTATGGAAAATTCTTTTTTCTCTTTAAATTTTTCTTTTGAATCCACTGTTTTAAACTAAGATTTTTCTCATAAAACAATAGGAAAGTCAACTAATTTCTACAAATTTAAATATATAATTGCTTTTGAGGAATAAAATTCATTACTGCTTGATAAAAATGCACTGATAGTTTAAAATTCTGTAATTATAATATTCTTGGGGATGGTACAGAGGCAAAAAATAATGTTAATGAACACAAAGAAGTTGTTTTCATCCAATGTGGATAACCCACACACACTTGAAATCAAACATTTTATAGGAAATTTTCAATATTTCTAATTGGAAGAACAAAAAAGTACCTATTAAAATATAAATTGGGATATCCAATGTATAAGAAATCCAACTTGTAGAGGTCTTCAGAAAGAATAAGAATTCCACAGGATGATCTTTAGAAGATTTTCTCAGAATTAGTTCATATGTGTTCATGCATAGGATTATTTTAGAGTAAAATTCTAACCTTGTTAGATAATCTCAAAGGATAGTGATTCCTACCCTTATGAATGTGGTTAATAAGTGACCACATTATTGGATACATGTATATTTTACCTTATTTTTGATAGTCGATGGGTAAGTCTAGTTTATATTGTACCTAAAAAGGGAGGATTCACAGTTGTGGAAAATGATTTGAGAGAGTTAGTTCCTACTTGGATTCCCAATAAGTGGGGGAGGGGTATGAATTGATTATAGGTGTATGAACATAGTTATTTTGAATGATCACATCCCATTACATTTTATAGATTAAATCCTTAAGGGGTTAACTGTTTAATCACATTATTTCTTCATAAATGGTTTTTTTGGGTATTTTTAGATACACATATCTCCAGAGGACCATGATAAAATAACTTTCACATATCATTTTTATACATTTTATTATTGTAAAATTCCATTTGGAATATATAATTCTCCTTCAATATTCAAAAGATGCATGCCTAAAATCTTTTTGGAATATCATGAAGAATTCCTAGAGGTGTTTGTGGATGATTTTACAGTGTATGGTTCATATTTAGGGAAAATATGAGGAGTTTAGGGTCTATTATTAGAGCGTTCATTGAGAGGAACCTTGCTTTGAACTTTTAGAAAGTAAATTTTATGATTTAAAGAAGGATTGGACATAGTCATGAAGTGTTTATGGATACGATTCAGGTGGAAATTATATGGTTGAAAAAATCTATTCACCACCTTTTCCTAAAAATATGAAGGATATTAGATATTTTCTTTTCTATGTTGGGTTTTATAAGAGATTTATAAAATATTTTAACCATATTAATTTACCATTGAAAAGACTAATTTAGAACGAAATTCCATTAGCATTTGATGAGAAATGAAATGAATACTTTAATGAACTCAACTAATAACTATTTTCCCCAGAAATAGTCCAACCACCTAATTATGATATTTATTTCGTGGTAATGACCAAATATTCAGAACTATATTTAGGGGATGTTATTGGGAAAAATTATAGAGGAAATTACATGTCATTGCCTCTGTTTCTAGGACTCTAGATTCTTTCTAATCTGATTTATCCACAATATAGGAGTTGTTAGCCATTGTTTTCCCTTAATAATTTTAGAAACTATCTTTTGGGATATAATGTAGGTATTGTTACTAATCATTCTTATATTAAATAATTTTTTAAAAATAAATAATCAAAACTGGTGCTGGTTAGATAGATCTTACCACTTCAAGAATTTGATATAGATATCCAAGATAATACAGAGTTTGAGAACATCATGGATGATCATTTGACTAGTATTCCTTTAGAACTTTGATAGTATGATTAATTTTTTAACTTCTTAGATATTTTTTCCATGTTGGAAAATTAATTCCTTCTACTATTGAAGGAATTCCATTCTATTCAAATATAGCAAATTATGTAGTTATATAAATTGTTCCACACATGTTTTCCTTGAAGTACATTTCTAAAATAATTAACGAGGCTACGAAATATGTCTGGGATGATCCTTAATTATACTAAATGATAAGTAATCAAATTTTAAGAGGTTTATCCTGAGTTTTAATATTTCATCAGTGTTGAAATCATTCCATTTTTGAGCTATGGAAGCAACTTTTGTCCACAAAAGACTACTAGAAAAGTACTTGATTTAGGTTTATTTTAGGCCACCATTTTCATAGATTCTATGAGTTTTTAGGATATATCAATATTTTCAATTCCATTGATAAATTTCTAAAATACATGAGATTATACAATAACTTTTGTTGTTTTGTGATGTATTTGATGGTTGGGGTATTGATTTTATGGTCCATTTTCCAAATTGCATTTGATATTTTTACTTCCATCTTGAAATGGACTATATGTCAATGTTTATTGAAGCTTTTCCAACAAGGAATTATGATTCTAGAGTGGTGTCCTAGGTTTTCAGGAGATATATGTTTTGTAGATTTGGAATCCCAAGATTTATTCTCACAAGCCAATGAATAAATTTATTTAATAGGAATTTGAAAGCATTCTTGAAGAGATATGATGTTAGTGATAAAGTTTCTATATACTATCACCCTCAAAATAATGGTATGGATTATTGTTCAAATATAGAGATTAAACACATTCTTAAAAAAATATCAACCAGAATATGAAATATTAGAGTTTAATCCTTGATGATGCCCTTTGGTCATATATAACTACCTATAAGACTTTAATAAGGATACTTCCTTATAGAATATTTTTTGGAAGAGCTTATAATTTACTCATGGAAGAATAAAATCAAGATTTTTGTGCTATCATGTCATGTAAATTGAATATTTTTGAAGCTAGAAAAGGGAGAAAGTAATGTTTTTAAGAATTAGGGGCTATAAGAAAACATGAAAATGAAAATGAATGGATTTTTAAGGAGGAAAATAAATATATTCATGAAAAGATGATTATGAACAATGAATTTCAAAATATTCAAAATCTAGGGAAATATATTATATTTAACATTAATTAATATCAATTTAAGTTGTTTACAAAAGTTAATAAGGAACCTTTAGTGGAGGAGTTCAATTTTTAGATGTAGAGTATATTTCAATAATCTAGGTTGTATCCTACCTTATATTTTTTTGTTTGGAATAATGTGAGGGAAACACTAGTGAAAAAATTTATTTTTCATGTTGGGGTTTTTACATTGGTTAGGATATGAA
Organism: Viscum album; assembly: GCA_963277665.1. Classification (NCBI taxonomy): domain Eukaryota; kingdom Viridiplantae; phylum Streptophyta; class Magnoliopsida; order Santalales; family Viscaceae; genus Viscum; species Viscum album. The sequence goes on along the minus strand of OY728153.1, from coordinate 1,034,718,423 downwards.
TTTATTGCAAGAAACTTTTTAAATAAGTTTTAACATTTTTTAATAAAATTAGACATTAAAAATATTTTTTATGGGAGTTTCTTGAGTTGGTTATGAAATAATTGATGTGAAAAATCAATAGTCACATGGGTTTTCATGTTGGATATTTCATAACTCACAAGAAAAATTAATAATCACAAGCTTTTTCACATAGGTTATTTCATAACCTATGTGAAATATATATATATATATATATAATTCTTTGATTCTACCCATCCCTAGTAGAAAATAGTACAAAACTAGCAGAATAATAGAAAAACACCCATAAAAAAACAGAACAAACAATTACAATTTGAACTTTTATGTTTATAATATATATTAAAAATAAACTAAATTCCAATCAAACCAATAAAATGATTCACCCATTCAATTTTTATGTGTCTCATATTCTATCCACTATAAGTCCATGGGTCATAAAAATGCAATAAATTAAAAACAATATATTTAACATGTATTAAAATAAAATGAATGCAATATTTAGAAAATGTTTATAAAGAAACCTATCCTTATGGAACTTCGTAACCATCCTAGTTGAAATAATTTAATACATAAATCTTAAAACATAGTATCGTGATTTCTTTAATCATTATTATTGATGAAAAGTCTATTTAAAATAATTTTTTCAATTCAAAATAACATTTTAGTGTAATATATCTAAAATCTAGTAATTGTAAATGAAAATTCACCTTTTCATTGACATATCTGATCTTGTATATCTTATTTATTATGGTCTCTATAAAGAAATTCCATGCAATATTTGAAAATATATGAAATAATTTAACTTAAAATTCATTATAATATAAAACATATTAGAATATTCAAACTTATGTGTCCAATACATTCATACACTTTTCTTACTCTTCACCATGTATAGAGTATAGTCTTTAATGTGACTTCTATCTTATAAAAAAAATCCCAACATCCAAAGGCCACTGATATATAAGAAAATTTTATGTGAGTGTTTATTTTGTTTATATATATATAACACATTATAATATATATGTTTCATACTCTTTAATGTAAGGAAACATCCAACACTAAATAATTGAATTCTTCTGAAATGTTTCATTAATAGAAAATGTTCTTTATCCATAATTCATTGTCATCTCTATAGGTGAAACAAACATTGAGTCCATAACTCTATATAATTATATCTTATCATGATACATACATATTTTATAAATATACCTAATACAAAAGAAACATAAGTATAATTTTTCAATTAATTAAATTATAAAAAAAATTTGTTCATCGATTTACATGAAAAAATGTTTCATTATATTGATTCCCAACTGATCACTAATTACATTCTCCCTGATATCCATTTCAAAATAATTATATCCATTATACACCTAAAAATGTCATCCTTTATTTCAATCTCATAAACATTCAACAAAAAAAATGAATATGTTGAAAATATTTCAAGACTTGTAAAAATTGTCTCTGAAGTCATATCACTTATTAATTTTTTTGTCTATGCATTATTTATTTACCTTTATAGAATTCCGATAAAAATATAAATAAATATATTAAATTCCAAAAAATAACCAAAAATTAATTAAAAGATAAAATATACATGTACCTCTATGGTAATATGTCAAACATGTCTAGATGGAAAAACTAAAAACTGGATGATACATTGTCCAAATGTACTCACCTCATCAATAGGAAATGATATTCTTATTTATCTATTTGAAATATCCTGTACAATGACCCTATGATGAACTATCTCTATCTATTTATGATGAATATGTATTACCAATATAAATTATCATCCCATTTGAAACAATATGACAGTGGGGATCATCAGTAAATAACTCAAAATAACTAGGAAGATATGGAGGAGGGGATGTAGGAGTAGGATAATAAGTAGTGGGGTTTATATGTAGAGTTATATGAGTAGGAAAAGTAGGATAAGTGAGATTTACATGCATAGGTGGAGGAGTGGTATCAGCAGTCTGAAAATGCCTTTGCAAGTCTATAAACATCAATTGTACTGAAGCTCTGATCATGTCCTACATCATCACATGGATATCCTAAACTTTAGCTTCAAAAAAATCTATTTTATTTATAAAAATCATCTATTAGAGAATATTCATAATGTGGAAACACTTTTTTTTACAGATACACCTACCAGGTATCCTCATACATGACCTAGGTGTTCTGGCTTTCCTAATATTGTAGCTAAAATATCCATCATACCCTTAGTTATAAAGACCCTTTGTGTGTTTTTATACTTTAGAGAATACATTATACAATATTTTAAAAAATCCATGATGAATCAAAATATATAAATAATTTATTTAACTTAAATAAATTAATAAAGTAAATATCTTACAATCCTCTTAGCAATATCCCTAGACTCTTCCATAAGATATTATACTTTTTTTCTCAACCAAGACTTCTTCTATTTTTCATGTCTAGTGGGGGGGGGGGGGGTGAGGATCAACCTCTATGGATCCTAAAGACTCAACTCTCAGTTTTTGAAAATTTCCAGCTATTATTTATTCTTCCAATAATGAATACACTCCTTGAGATAAAGTGTGAGGGTATACATTTCTAGATTTGATTTCCTGATGATATCTCCTTGATTTCTACAAATTAATAATAAATAAATAATTAATATGATCATTAATATAAAAAACATCTAAAATGTAACATTTCACTTACCAAAAATACTTCTCATCACCTATTTTTAAAAGATTCTTTATTTGTATCATCATCTATAAATGAATATAGATCACATGGAATATGATGTTGTTGATGCCCAAGAATAAAATTCGATGTGAGGGTTGATATAAAATCCCTCCATATCCTAGAATACAATGATAAACATTTAATATCGACTCCACTATTATTAGGTATATCATATATCATCTGATAAGAAGGGGGAAAATATATTACTCTAAAAATTTCAATACAACTAAAATAATACCAAATAATCTTACCAAAAAGGTCTCCCACAAGTGAGATATTGTCTATTTATCAACACTTCTCTAGTAATCAATCAGAATACTAACATTTCCTTTATCTTATACTATTTTAAAAGTATTGAAGTGTTTTAAATTTGAAATTCTTGGAATATTTTTATCATTAAAGTATACTAGAATCCTCTGGTCCTGACTATGGGAAACTGATAATTTTAATAAATGTTTGATTCCATGTTTTCCAACCCTTGAACTCTTTTATACCCCTGTGGAAGTATATGTCTCTTGTAAAGAAGGATGAAGAGGCTCATCAATAGGATCATGTGTACGTCTCTCCCCATAAGTATGAGTATGATCTTCTCCAAAAGTAAGTGGTGGATCAGATGATTGATCTGTCAGTTTTATACAAATCAAATCCACAAACAATTAGTATAAAAATATAAAAATATAACTATTACATACAAATTTAAATAAAAATGAAAAATTATCAAATAAAATTTAATGTAAAATAAACTCAACACATTTTTATTCTAATTTTTTTTATAGTTAACTAAAATGTTAACAACATTAATTAGAGATGAAATGAAATAAATGAATGAAAAAAAATCCAAAAAATGTTTCCTGGAGATTAAAAATACCCCAATCCAATAAATCATTAAATTTTTTTTGAATATACACAGATCAAATAATTTTTTATTTAACATATTATATTTAAAATATATTTTTTTCGACAAAATAAATTAATTGATAAGTTGTGTATGTGTAAACATGGTAAAAAAATATAATATAAAAAAATTAACTTATTAGTTATAATATATGTTTTAATAAATAAAATAAAATTAAAATATCTAACATTTTTTAAAATTTTAAAAAGATAAACAGAAATAAACATATGTTACCTATATTATTAGGAATGTACTAAAATACTTTTCCCAAAACTCTTTCATCATGATCATTCCATATGAAACAAACCATGTCAATGATGTGCTCATCAAAATAATCTATTAATATTTCTATTGAAGTAGGGATGTCCCATAAACTTGCATATTTATCATGTTTATTATCACCAACATACTGTTTTTCCTTGTAAAATAATATAACACTCAATATTGGATTAATGAAGAACATTAAAAAAAAATTTACATGTGTTTCCATGATAAAAGGATGAACTGTGTATTCCATTATATTCAGATTAACTAGTGTAATTCCAAACTGATCATGTCAAACACTATTGTTTTTAATAAACCATTTGAATTTAAACATTAGATCATTAAATGAAATGTAATAAAGCATCATATTTATTCAAGGACTCTATAATATTCACTTGATTTGATATTGGGTTTGTGTCTGTGGTACTCTAAAAATTCTTTACTTTTGCAAACACCAATACACTAATATTCTAAACTGTACTTCCGTTGTCCTGATAATTTGTATAAAACGTATAGCCATTAATTTTATACAAAGAACCTATTATCACATTTAAATTTGGACCACCCACTAACCATATCAATGTTTTGATTCATCTCATATTCCAAAAACAATCTCTTTAAACCATGGAAGAAATAATTTTTTATGCTGATCAAAAATTCACATATCTTTATTATTTGGATAACATTGTTTAAACACATTAATATGCATTGTTATATATAGCTGAGCATCTTATATGCTATTAAATATGTATAAATTTACCTTCTTTATCTGTTCACCTATCAATGATTTTACTTTCAATACCTAGATCCCCTCTCCCATATAATATACTTGTTCTGGGTGAGATATAAGAAAATTGATGTGCTACAATGAAGAAAAGTATCTTATAAAAAAACTATTCGACCTCCTTAGAAATATACTTCCCTATAATGGAGGTTTTATGTTGGTATGAATCCTTAATATACCCCTTAAATATTTTCATATACCTTTTAAAAGGATATATCCAACATAGATATACAAGTCCATAAATCATTGTTTCTCAAACTAAATGAACTCTTAAATTCACCATGATATCAAAAAAATATGGAGAAAAATATATTTCTAATTGAAAAAGTATAAAAACCGCTTTATTCTAAAAAAATTTCAAAGAATTCAGATCAATCAACTTAATTCAAATTGAATTGAAAAATCAATACACCTTCTTGATGGTCATTCTGACACATAAGAGAAATATTACACATAACGAAACTATTAGGAGTGGTAGCATCATGATGTGAAAATCATGAAATTTTGTTCCTATCAACTTCAAATACTTTAAATAATCTTTTTTTACATTTCAAGAATAACCCTGTGATACTTTGATATCATGGATACACTGAAAAAAGATAATTTTCTCCCTCTAGGGAAATGTATGAAAAGAAAGGGGAAGTAATGATTTCCTTCCATCATGAGTGAGGAATAAATATAAATGTATTTCCATTGAGAGTACTTTCAATCTTGAATTCAACCCATATTAATTATTTCCTTTAATATCTTACAATGTTCTAATTAATCTATCATATAAATTCTTCTCTACATGCATGAAAAAAAATTTATGTTTGACTCATGACATCTATAATATAGTATCTCAAATAATATTTATTGTTTCTTCCAAATATTTCTATCATTACCATATTTCTGTGTCTTTTTAAATGTCACATCAATGTTTTTCACCATTTAAAATACCTGATTAGTGGGTAAAGGATTTGTAAAATATTTAATTCTTGTGAGTCGTTGAATTCATTTTTTAATATTTAATAAGAGTTATCCATAGATAAAAACCTTCTATGATCCATGTATTCTATTTTTTCCCATGACGACGTTGATAATATGAAGTCTATTATTCAAAAATTGGACAATATTTATATCCCTTAACATTGTATTTATATAAATTTCCATATACAGGGATGTCATTTAAAGTGAACATAATCATTGCATAAAATTTAAAATATTTTATTTTATAAGTATCATACAACCTAATACCTTCCACCCATAAATGTTTCAAATAATCAATAAAATTTGAGAATAAAACATCAATATCATTTCCAAGATTTTTTGAGGTAGTGATCATGAAAATAAATATGCCACATTTTCACTTAAAAAATTTTCAAGAGAAAAGTTGTAAATTATCAATAAAATAGGCAATGAACTAAGTGTACTAATAAGGTTTTGATATGGATTCATTTCATCCATGCATATTCCAATTATGAGATTTATAATAGCATTTCATAGTATAAGAAGTTGGTGATCAATTTTCTTCTACTATAGACAATCACTTGGATACCTTAATTTTTAATCACATATCTGCTCATCTATATACCACATTAAACTTTTTAAATCATGTGAATTTTCAAATAAACATTTCAAATGATTAATTATAGGAAGATATCAAAATGACTTGGTAGGGGTCTCTAAAACTATTAAATCATCCTGTGATTTTTCTTTCAACTTATGCCAAGACGTCCCACATTTAGGACACTCTAATAAAAATTCATATTCCTTATTATATAGAACATAATCATTCAGGATGTAATGTATTTTTTGTACCCTAATCCCACAGGGAATAATTTTTTCTTCCCATTATAATGTGATTATGTAAGATCATTGTTTTTAGGAAGAATATATTTCAACAATTATAGAATCTTTTTAAAACTCTTTTCACACCATTTGTGTTTTTCCTTTAAGTTAATCAATCTTAACAATGTCAATAATACTATAAATTCCATACAACATGGAATTTTTTTTCATCATAATTATATATATTCTCATTTATTAGTTCTTTTTCAATTACCTCTACTTCAATATCATGAATCATTTCTATAATTTGATCAGATTTATCATCTTGCAATGTATCATCATCAATAGATTTAAAATTATACCTATTTTCACCATGCCAAATCCTAGGGATGTTACATGTATTAAAACCATGAAAAATTAAATGATCTTTGGTCTCCTTGAATTTCAACTTGTTCATATTTAAATATTTTAGGCATGGATAAAAAACATGTCATTATTTCGAGCATTTTTTTAAAAAATTAAAAAAATTATCAACACCTTCCGCATATTCATAACATATTCAAAGTAAAATAATACAACATTAACTCATTATTATCTATAAAAAATACAAAAAATAAATTTCTTATCAAAAGAATATAGTGGTGAAAAATGAGTTAGAGGAGAAAATAGTATATAATTTCAATGATAACCATGAAGAATAACTTGTGTTATTATTTATTAGTAAAGCATTTCAATGATTTTCAATGATCATGAATATAATGTTTAAAAAGTTAATAACATCATATATGAAATTGAATATTGATTTTAATGACTATACAATCAAATATATAATAAAGGAAATAAATTTATATCCCTAGAGTGTAAAAGAGATTCCTATTGGAAAATAAAAAATAAATGAATGATTTAGAAGATGGACTAAGTATCTAGAAAACTCAAGTGAATATTTTAATGAATTGAAAGTAAAAAAAATTAAACAATAATATTGGATCATTATTGAGTAGAATGAATTTGTTGATGATAAGAGATAAAGTTTATAAGTATTATAAGAAGTAATAGATTTCTAGAAAACAGGATGAAGGTTGAATTTAAGACACTCACTAAGAAAAAATATATTATAATAACATTAGCTATAAAAAAATTTCAAACACATGTCTTAGTGAATAACAAAAAATTTTGGAAGAAAATATTAAAATTGAATTGTATAATTTCTTAGAAATATCGCTATTAGATTTTACAATTATATTCTACATCTAATAAAACTATAAAAAAATAGGTCTTTGTGGTAATTTTTTAGTCGTGGTTTTATGAACCACTTCTAAATAAATCATATTTAAAATAAGTTAGTATCAGTTTAAGTGAACTATCATCATTTTATTTATTTTAATATTTAGCAACAGTTTTATTGAAAATGATACTATTTTTTTAAAAAAATAATTCCTCCACCTTCTCCTTGAGCCCCCTCCCCCTCCCCCCTTTCTCCAAAATCTCATGCCACTACTCGCCATCCATCCCTTGTCATATCCTGACACCCCTCACTACCCACTACCCCTTCATTGCCCCTTTCCACCCCATTCCATCTCTCCCTGAGCACCCTCCTCTTCACTTCTTTCCTCTAGAGCGCGTTCTTCCAGTACCCTCGTTGGCCTTACTGATCTCCACCCCTCACTACTCTCCACCCTTTCCACTCATTGCTCATAGCCCCTCACCGCTCATCGCTTGCCTCCCCTCACTGCTCTCAACCCCTCACCGTGCCCCCTAAGTAACCTTGAACTCACCTTTGACCCCCCTTCTATGTGAGCCCCCCGTTTTCCTCGAGCCAACACCACCCCTTTCTATTACCTATACTCTCCACACCTAGTCGTCCCATTATGCACCTCTTTAGCTATCCCTACGCCCCCTTTTTACTCAATCCCCTGCCACCCCATCCCGGATCCATCGTCACTCGCCATGCGTCACCAACCCTCTCTGCCCTTCGTTTCTCCTCTCCGATAGGTGGTTCAATATATATGTTTTGGTTCCATAACCATGATGGGTTTAATTAGTTTAATTATGTTTTTATTTAATATTAAATTGTGTTTATTATTGATGATTAAATTTTGATAGTAATATGGTGAGTTTTCTTTTGTTTTAATGTGACAAATTGTGGTTTTTACTTACAAATACAGTAGTCCGAATTTAAAATAATTGTGCACATAAGGTTATTGATGAAATTTAATTTTATTATTAAATAATTTATCTTGTTACTATAAATGATTTATAGGGAGCTAAAAATATTGAGTTGCATGATTTTTATTTTTTCCTAAATATCATGATTTTTTTGATTAATATATGTGTTTTGAGTGTTTTTTAGTATCTAGAATTATTATGAGTTGTTTATTAATTTTATTTTTATAAGGTGTTATCAAGAATATATTGAATTAATATCAATGTTAACATGTGTTTATAAATATAAAGAATTATTTAAGGGGATATTTAAACATTTATTTTTTATTAATATCAAGAAGTGTTTTAAATATTACCAAGAATTTTTTTACAGGGATTTTATTAATTTTATTGAAATATAGGATGGTTTTATTAATTTAATAGATATGAAAAATATTTATGATTATAGACATAATATTAGATGGGATCATCTCAAAATAAAATTTAGTCTTGATATAAACTTTGTTTAGAACTCCAGTCATTTTATAACATTTATTTGGTGTTATGTCGAATGAAAACCCTACCCTAGTCAATGATGAAGTTGGGTGATATTTAATTTTGAATGTACTTGTTTGATTAATAATTTTTATATTTATATATGAATGTACATTGAGAAATGTGACTATAAAATACCTAAGGATATATTTTTTATTAATTTACCATGAAACACACATCAGTATGCCAAGGGTTTAGATGATTTTTTAGATTTTTCAATTGAAAAAAATTTAGTGGATGGTAGAATAATTATTTCCTTCTAGATTGTAAATTAAAAATATATTTGAATTGGAAAGAAGTATATGAAAATTTTATATTTAAATATATTCCTACTCGATATGTATATTGGATTTGGCATTGTGAATAAAATTTTATGGAATCTCAAAACAATCACAATACTATCAATGAAACACAATGTGACCCGGAAGAGGAGAATTTAGTTAGAAATTTGCTAAATGATTAATTTGTTTTTGTAGAATACAATATCCAAGAATATCATAGATCGATATAACCTTCAATTGATTCTAATAAAGTTAATGTTTCTTTGAACTACAGTGACTAAAAACTGAGTTTTATGAATTTTTTGAAGACAGACAACATGAACTGTATGAAGGGTGTGCCAAGTATTCAAAGTTGTCTTTTATACTTAAGTTATATGATATAAAGTATCTTTGTGGAATTAATAAAAAATAAATTTCCATGATTTTTGAGTTTCATCATGATTTATTCAGTGAAGATAATACCACTACATAATTATATGATATATAGAAAGTCATCAACAAACATAGACTTGATTATATAAAGATACATGCATACCCTAATTATTTCATGATTTATTGGGGAGAAGTTTCTGATAAAGAAGAATTCATAAGATATCGTACAACAAGATGGAAGTTAATGAACAATAATGAGAGTATAACTCAATGGAACCCTCAGAAGAGAGAGAAGAAGAAAAATCATGTAAAGGTATTGCGTTACTTTCCTCTGAATATATGCTTGAAAATATTATTTATATTGTCTGTGAGTGCATATGATAGAAAGTGGCATGCTCATCATAGTAACTGTAGATTTAGACGAAATCTAAAAGATTCAATATCATAGAAGATGTTTTATTCACTATACCCATATTTTTTTCGAATCCTAGGAATGAACATTTGGGATTAACTTTTGATTGTTTTAATCCTTTTAGTACTTTATGTATTAGTTATAAAAATTTTCCCACAAATTTGATCCCCAATAATCTACCTAGATGGATCTGTATGAAGTAGAATCATTTCATTATTTTCATGATTGTTCCTGGAAATAAAATTCCTAGAAATGACATTGGTGTATACCTTCAACCTCTAATTAAAGAATGATGAGAATTATGCGATGATGGCTTGGAAAGATATGATGCTTCAATGAGACTACTATTCAAAATGAATTCTACTTTAATGTGGAAAATTAATGAATTTTTTGGATGAGGAAATTTATATGATTGGAACACTCATTGTGGTTTTTCGTTTCCATTTTGTAATTTTAATTTTTTACCCCAATGATTACCTCATAGAAGAAAATGGTGTTTTAGGTGTCATTATCAATTTGTTGATTCTTATCATAAATACAGGTTTAATAAAAAATGATTCAATAAGGATATTAAAATGATAAAATCACTGAAGGTGTTATCTAGTTCAGAACTCTATGGGCAATTAATGAATGTCAGTGAAGAATTTGGAAATTTTCACTATTTTAAAGAAGGTGGGAAAGGGGTATGAGGTACAATATCCAATGTAGTTGGAACAAGAAATGGAAGAAAAAGATTATATTTTTCAGGCTTCTTTATTGTAAGATTAATTTGATATGTGATATTGTTAACATAATTCATATTGAGAAGAACATTTGTGATAGTGTAATTTTTTACATTTCTTAATTAGTAGGTTTAGTCTAAGAATCACCTTAATGATCATAAGGATTTGGAGACAATGAAAATAAATCATTGTTTGTGTGAAAATGATAATGGAAAGACTAGGTAAATGACATCAGATTGTTTACTCAATTTTAACTAAAAATTAACATCTGAATGGTATAAAAGCCTTTAAAAAATGTGTTGGGGGGGGGGGGGTTTAAAACCATGAAAATGATGTCAGATTCCTTGAAATCAGAAAAAAATCATCGATTTAATTTTAAAATTTAGGAACTAAAAACATGCCATTCAAGATTATGGTTTACCAGGGATGGCCGTAAATATATTTTAATTGTTTTAAAACACTAAAACATGATTGGAATGATCAAAACCAAATAAAAAAACCTCATATTCACATAAAATCATGATAAAAGCATCAATAAGTTATTTTTGATGTATACACATAGACAACACATAAATCTGATGTATGGTGTGGTTAGAATGACTTGGTAAACAATTTATAAAGGAATAAAAGACTTTCAAAACAAGTTTCTAGGGGTCAAAACTAGGAAGAAAATGTCAGATTACCCTAAAATTAGGGGAGAATGACTGTATATTTAATTATGAAATGTAGGAACTGATGTCATATCATTCTGAATTTTAGTTTTCCTAGGATGGTCGTAAACACATTTGTAGTGTTTTAAAATAATAAAATGTGCTTGGAATGTTCAAAACCATAGAAAAGGACCTCATATTGACATGAAATTTTGGGAAAACCACTTATGACTTATTGTTTATGTGTACACATAAAAAACATGTCAATACGATGTGTGGTGTATTCGAAAGGTAAACACTTATTAAAGTTAAAGATCCTTTAAAAACAAGTTTTGGGAGGTAAAAACTAGGAAAACGATGTCCTATCACCCTAAAATAAAAGAAAAAATACCATAGATTAAATTTTGAAATGTAGGAACTAATAGGATTTCATTATGAATTATGGTTTTCCTTGAATGATCATAGAATCCTTTTTTGTGTTTTAAAACACTAAAGCGTGCATGAAATGTTCTAAACCATAGAAAATACCTCATATTGACGTGGAATAATGAGAAAACCATCAAAGAGTTTTTTTTACATGTACGCATAGAAAACACATCAATCCGATGCGCGGTGTGGTTTGAATTACCCGATAAACATTTATTAAAGTTATAAAAGTCTTTAAAAACACGTTGGGGGGGGGGGAGGGGGTTAAAATTGGGAAAAAAGGGTGTATTTACCTAAAATTAGGGGAAACAACCATATATTGAAATTTGAAATGTAGGAACCAGAATCACATCATTCAGAATTATAGTTTTTCTAAGATGGCTATAATGACTTTTTAGTGTTTTAAAACACTAAAACTTGTAAGGAATAGTCAAAACAATATGAAAAAAACCTAATATTGATGTGAAATCATGGGAAACCACTAATGTGTTATTTATGACATATATGTAAAGAAAAAAATTATTATGACATGAAGTGTGATCGAAATGACTTGGTAAAAACTTATTAAAGGTACACAAGCTTTTAAAAACATGTTTCAATGGGTTAAAACCCAGAAAAAAATTGGATTGCCTTTAAATCATAAGAAAATGAAAGCACATTCAATTTTTAAAATTATGATATGATGACATGTAATTTCGAATTATAGTTTTCTTGTGGTGGCCGTAAATGTGTTTTTAGGGTTTTAAAACACAAAAAACATGCATGGAATGGTAAAAATGTTTGAAAAAACCTCTTATTGATGTGAAATCATGGAAAAACTACTAATTAGTTATTTCTAATGTGTCTGTAGAGACAACACATAAATCTGACATGAGGTGTGGTTAGAATGACTCAGTAAACACTTCTTAAAAGATTAATGCCTTTAAAAACATGTGTCAGGGGGGGATTAAAAACTAGAAAAATGAAGTCAGATTGTCTTTAAATTAGAGTAAAACGACTATAGATTGAATTTTAAAAATTAGGAACTGACAACACATCATTCCGAATAACAGTTTTCCCGGGATGGATGTAAATTCAATTTTAGTGTTTTAAAACACTAAAACTAGCGTGGAACAATGAAAACCATAGAAATGACCACATATTGAAGTGAAATCACAGGAAAACCACTATTAAGTTATTTCTGATGTGTCTGTATATATATATAGAAAAACAATCTAATGTTTAGTGTGGTTTGAATTACTCGGTAAAAACTTCTTAAAAGTACAAAATCATTTAAAACAAGTGATGGTGGGTCAAAATTAGGAAAATGATTTCATATTACCCTGAAATCAAGGGACACTGATCATAGATTGAATTTTTAAATGTTGGAATGTAAATAAAATTATTCAGAATTTTGATTTTCCTAAGATTGTTGTAAATGCATTTCTAGTGTTTTAAAACACTAAAAAGTGCATGGAATAGACAAAACCATAGAAAAAACCTCAGATTGACATTATTTCATGGGAATACTACTAATGAGTTGTTTTTGAAATATAGGAAATGCTTTGAAATTAAAGTCTTTAAAATTCATTTATTAAGAAAATTTCAAGCGCACTATATATTGATTTAAATATAAATTAGAATATTTACTTATCCCTTTTTAGTTTCAATTGTTGAATCATATCTAAAATAGGCATGTTTATGTGTTTATTGTTTTTTAATTATATTTTATTTGTTTTATATTAAAATTTATTTTATTTAATCAACAAAATAAAAAAATTTAACTGTAAAATTTTGAATATATTATGTGTCTTATCACCTTTGTGTTTATTTTCATAAATGTTCTCTTTTTCATTATAGGTTGGATATTCCATAAGTTGGTCATAGGTTGACAGTTTTGATGCATTTAATTCTTCATAAGGTAGTCATGATGGTTCTTAGTTTCCCTGGCATGTTAAAATTTAATCAATTATTCTACTATAATTATAATTTATTATCTTTATTTCTAATTTTTGTTTTCTTTTTTTACAGTTGATGAGATGACATGGTTGGTTTATGTTGATGAGATGATATAGAGGTAGGTAGATGCATTAGAGGCTGTGATGTGCATGTATATTGACCATGTGTTGTTGTTATACATATTTTATATGTTTATATTGATGAATGAGGTATTGATTTATTGATATATGGGTTGAATGATATAAATATTATGATGACTGTAGATGTATAATGTATATATAAAAAATTTATCATATAGTCATTTTTAAGTTTATTACATATTTTTTTTATATTTATAGTTTTTTATTAAATATTTTTTATAAAAAGAATTCTGATTTAGCAGAGGTTTCTAGTCACTACTACTAAATACATAAATTAAAGTATGTTTAGCAGCGGTTATGCCTAACCTCTACAAAATCAAATTGCTGCAATTATGTTTAGTGGTAGTTTTTTTAGTTATTTATATTCCTTTTAAATATTTTTTTTATAAAAAAACTTCTGCTGCCTAAACAAGAAACCATTTCTAAATGCTCAAAAATGACACATATGAAAAATTCAAAGAGATTAATGAAATTATATCTAAAATACTAGATACTCTGAAATACAAGATAATTTTAAAAACGACCACTATATTATTAACTGGTAGTTTAATCCACCACCAGTCCATGAAACAACTACTGTAAATGCTCATTTTTTGTAGTGTGAAAATAAATATTTCATGTAATAAAAGGATTAATTTTTTAAAGTAATAGAAGCTAAAATTTTCTATCTAACCACATCATGGAAAATGGGGTGTTAAATACAATAATATATTTTCAATACTTTTTAGGGATATAATATATACACCCATCAAATAATGATAAATGTTACACATTTTAAGAACATAAATTTTAAAATTACCATAATCATAACATATAATATTGAACACATAATAAAAAAATTGAATTAAAAATGGTTTCTAATTTTTTTCCCATAATCTATACTAAAAAATATTGTGGGTGGTGTCATTAAAGTATTTTTCTAGTGGATAATAAGAAATATTAAATTGTGTTGACGTTGAAGAAAATTACTTTATAATACCATTATAAAATTACATTGAAATAATAAGACATGAAATTTAAAATTTTAATTAGCCTTCATTAAGAAGGATTAATTTATTAATTATTGATAGTATAAATAACATTGAAAATCTCAAAAAATATGGGAAAAGTTATATAAAAAGTAGAAAATTTTTATAAAAAAAATCATTCATGTAGAAAGAATTAAAAAATATATTCCTTTGAAATATTTCTAAAGTAAAAATAAAAATATTATAACCTTATGAAATTAGAAAAATATATACAATGATATCAAAAAAATAATATATAGAATATAGATATGGAGGGGAATGACTCACTTTTGAAAAATGATATTCAAAAAGGTCAACATACATGAAACAACTAATTTGAGTTCATAAACAACGGGATTCTAAATGGTGAGATGACATATAAAATTCAAAATGTAACAAACAAACCAATAATACACTTTAAGTCGATATCCAAACTTTTTTTTCAGTAACCTGAGGAGCTAGAGCTTCTGATGGAGTTCTTCTTTAATAGATATCATGACAATAGAGAAAAATAAACACAACATTTTGTAGAATTAGGGTTCTAATAACATGAAAAAGGGATACAATGAAACCAAAACACTAAAAATGTAAAAATCATTGCATTGAATAAATTTTATAAGTAATTATCCTTGGAACGATTGAAAGGGAGGATCACAAATGTGTGATGATTAATTGAGAGATTATAAGATCTATATTTGAATGCAAAATGATGAGTCTGAAAAAAACTAAGGGTGTATAAAGATAGTAATGCGATATTAGAGTCTACAAAATCGAAAAAATGAGGGTTAGGGATTCTGTTCCATGGAATGACTGAAAGAGAGGAATGACAATGTGTGGGGATCAATTGAGAGATGAGAAGATCCATCTTCAATGTGAAATGATGAGTCCAATGAAAAATGTGGGTGTATAAAGATCATAATGCGAGATTAGAGTCCACAAAATCAAAGAAATGAGGGTTAGATATTCCTAGAGAGAGAAACAAGACCACTTTGACAAGAATGAAAGAAACCAAAATGAATCTACTAGACGATTCATAAAATTTGAAAAGTTATATAATGATGATTATTTAATAACTGATCTAAAAAATCCATGAAATTTATGTTTTCAT
Source organism: Viscum album (assembly GCA_963277665.1). Classification (NCBI taxonomy): domain Eukaryota; kingdom Viridiplantae; phylum Streptophyta; class Magnoliopsida; order Santalales; family Viscaceae; genus Viscum; species Viscum album. The sequence goes on along the minus strand of OY728153.1, from coordinate 1,034,702,221 downwards.
ATTCTTTATATAATAAACGACATGAAAAATCAATGAAAATTTCTTTTTCATATACTTTATTTATAATAGATGTGTGAAATCCATGAAAATTGCTTTTGTAGGTTTGTTTTAAATATCTAATGTGAAAAATGTGATGCAATTAATAGTTTTGGTACTTGTGAATGTGCTAACTTTTATTCGCATAAAGATTTTATTTTTATTTATTTGGGTTCACTAAATGAAACATTACCTATAACAATGGTTTTTAACCATGGATATATACCCTAAAGAATTGGCTATAGGATATAGCCAAGGTTTGGATGGTAGTGGCTCCTATTAGCATGGAAATAGGGCTATAACTATTTCCACAGTTTCCAACATGGGAATACACCTATATCCATTGTTGGAAACCATGGAAATTACTAATAAAAAGGAAATCTATTCCAATAGTTTGAAACCTTGGAAATAGGAAAATAACACTGGTTTCAATCCATATAAATACCATTATAGCCACAGTTCAAAACCATGGCTATTTGTTTGTCCAGTCTTAGTATAAAGCTAATGTTTTTATCAATTTCTATATCCACTAGAAACCATAAAATTTTTTTACTGTACTACAATTAAATTACCACTTTTCTAATAGTACTTAAACAGAACTCAAAATGGACTACCCTTCCAGAACAAAAATAAGAATATATCATTAGAATTCAAAAACATAATTCCCTACCATGAATAAAATTTATAAATAGAATTCCAACACTTAAATACCTACCATGAATATAATATAGAAACTAACCTTCTACACTTAAAACCCTACCCTAACAGTAAAACTCAATTTCATTATTAGTAACACCATAAAATAATTACATAAAAATGAAAAAACAAAAAATAACTCCAAATATATACACAAAATGGACTACACCATAAGCTCTAAACCACCACTATAAAACTCATAGCATAATTCCACTATCAATGCATTCACTATTTTAAAATTTTTATTCATTTATTTATCAAATATTTCTATATAATCGTCGCATAATTATTTAAATTAAATAATTAAAGTCTAATATTATAATCAATGTTATTTTCATGAATTATCAGATATAAAATAATATCATTGGACGACTATTATGACCTTTTCTATCCTATACATACTTACTAGATAAATTTTCACGTTTTCTAGAAAATTATTTTTTATGTATCACATGTTCCTACTAACTACTCCAATGATCTGGAATCCCCATTGGGTTATTCTAAACCTTAAACAATAGTGGTTTACCCCTAAATCCAAAGGGGGAATTTCATCTATAATATATTGAGGTTATTGTATTATATTCCTAAATGGATATAATACGAACTATTGATATTTATGGTGGTGTGTTTTTTGTGTTGTCCTTGAGAGTGTCTGGTCTTCTTTTTATGAGGTTTATTAGTAGTGATTAACTGAGTCGGTTGCAGAATTTTAGATAAAAAATTCAGTTGGTATTTTTTTGGAAATAATGTTTCTTTAATCAGTGAGTTCCTTTTTGTTCTAGTTTTTATCCCCTAGTGTTGTGGTGTTGTATCCTCAGCGTTTTTATTTTGTATAGAATTTAGGGCTTTTGTTCAATCCTTTTTTTTCTTTAGGTGTTTCTCTTAGTGGAGGCATAATTGTGCTTGTGCATTAATGTACTCTAGTTGTGGCCAATAGTATGATGGTTTCATAATTAGTGTTTAATAATGGTGATCTAGTCTTTGTGATTGACGTTTCTATTCTAGTTTTGTTTTTGTAATATTCGATTAGTTTGGATGATGGATCTGGTTCATCCAACACTGAAAATTTCATTGCGGGTAGAGGTTAACACTGGTGGTTAGTAAGTAAGTGCATTTATGGTATATTTCATAAGGTTTTTGTGACTGTGTGTCTTGAGGATTGTTGCTATATCTAGATAATTTAATTTCTTAAGGTAGGGGTGGTGCTTATATCTGATATCCCATGACCTACAACCTAGATGTTTTTTCCCATTTTATAATTTTTATTTTTATATAGTTTAACGTTGATTGGGATTTGGTTGGAATTCCATACTAACTATTTTGAATGTTTCTTTATTTGGGGTTTCACTACCGAAAATGACACTTTAAATCCCTACTCAAATTTCATCACTCAAACAGAACACAAAACTTGCAGCTTACAACAAAATAAAAAAAACAAGAATACTATATATATAGAACTAAAAAAATAAAAAAAACCAAAATAATTCGAACTATCTACAAGATAAAAAGTATAAAATTTCAATATCAATATCATCTGAATAAAACAAAACTATATGATAAAATTCTTTATATAATCCAAGAATAAAATTTACATCTAAAATATACCTCAATATTAGTATAACATGAACCATCACGACACTCATCATCTCATACAGAAACATCAACATCATTATCACATCCTCTCATACCCCCACCATTTTTATCTTAATGGGTGTCGACATACATATTGGAATATTCACCTAAATCAGGGGAAGGAGTAAAATAATCCTCATAGAACAAATGTAAAGAGTTGAGAACACATTTAATTAATGAAAATATACAGAGGTTATAAAGATAATGTTTATTAAAATATTTAATATAATTTTTTTATTTACATGAACTATTATTGATACACATATTTGATATAAATAATCTTTAATATAAACTAGTTTCCCCCTTGCATTTTCATGGGAATCAGTATCATGGATTTTTTCATTGGAATTGTTTTTGGGATATGGAATCATAACACATATATAAAAATTTCATACCATGTGTTTTTTTATAATGGATAAATGATTCATTGAACTATATACCTACATTTAAAATAAAACAAGAATTTCACAAAAGATTTAATTATTTAATTTATCTTGAATAAATCTTCATAAATTATTTCATTATATTAATTTAATGGATATCCTTTGTTAGATATTCTTTACTGAATTATATTCTAAACTACAATTTTTATTCTATCTTATGTATTCTATGACTATTTGTATACATATTGTTGATAAGTGAATATTCTTATGAGATATGAAAAAAATTAAAAAATTGATAAATAATAATGACATTCCTATATATAATTTAGGCCAAGATTTAAGAAATTTCTTTTGATATTTTATTTATATGTTTATGATCTCTTTGATGGATCCTTTTAAAAATTTATATAATTACAAGATAATGAATTATGATATATACTTGAAAAATATGAATGACTTAGAAAATGGAAAATGGTTAATTAAACAAAGACGATTGAAAACTAACTATAAGTAGTTCACTTCATAGTTCAATTCCCATAAAAATAATTTATTCATTAGTTATAAGGAATTTTGTCACAATATTTAACTCCGTGTATAACCTTAAACCATAACATAACCCCCTTATACTATTTTTACAATTAAAGGAAAAACACTACACTACTGTGAAAGAACTATATTTCATATTTAGAGATTATAAAAGTGTTTAGTTACCGCTTAATACAAAGATAAAATAAATATTAACTATAACTTTGAACAAAGTAAATAAAATTTAAATAAAAAATAATTGTTTATTTAACTCCCAAAGAATACTAAATACACAAGAAACACTCAATAGTTCAAATTATTCCATCTTATATGATTTAAATAGAAAAAATAAAACCAATATTAGTTTTTTAAATTTATTATTTTAAAAAATATTACTTTTGTTTCAAAGAGTTAAAAAGGAAGATATAAAATTTAAAATATTTTTAGAGTGAATAATATAATTTTATCAAGGTTATCACTCATTATATTCAATAAATATCACTTCATTATCACTATTTAGAATGTTAAAAAAATTATAATAAATATGGGCCTCTAATGAATAATATTATTTTAAGTTGTCTATTTTTTCATTATGTGAAAGATTCCCAAAGTCCAAGATCTCACCTTTTTGTTGGGGATGATTCTCGAACATTTATATTTTTATGGTATGAATTTTTTAAAAACTATTACCATGTAAGATGAAACAATTAAATAAAATTAACATATAAACTCTTATTTGTAAGAACAACTTTAAAATATAATCACTAAGATATTAATAATTAAGCATAAATACAAAGTGAACAAAATCTATTTGAATGAGTTTTTAATATAAAAGATATTGATAGATAAAATAAATTATTACATACTATTAGGAGAAACCTTTTCTCTTTAAAATATATCCTCATTCTTACACATGTGAATGGAAGATATTCATCCTAAGTCATTCAATGAAATCAATATAAATATGAATATAAAATAAAATAGTAATATTTTACATAAATTGACTGTAAATCATTAGAAAACAATTTAAATATCGTTTATCACATAAATATTTACTTATATGGTAATAAAGTTGATGTTTTGTGAATAATTGATGCATTATTTGGATGCAAGTGGATCAAATTGGGTTTTTTGATCAGATATTTTCTTTCTAATGTTTCTGAATAAATAATTGTTTAATATGTTTCTGATTTTTCATCGATTCTAAAGGGGGATATTTTTGAAAAATATTCCATTATGAGTGGTCATAATTTATGCTTCTTAACATTCTTAGTGAAGAAATATCAAAAAAGTTCACAATGGGCAGTTGAAGTCATATATTGCGAGGTTTGGTGGTGTGCTGAGGAAATCCTAGAGTGCAATGGTTGATTTTAAGGTTTTACTGATTTTTGAATTTTTCCTATGTTAAAATCATATGCTACATCCTAGATTTATGGATTTTTATTAGAGATTCAATAATTATGTTCCAATGACTTCATATGTTCGATTTCAGAATGTTATAAGGTTGTTTCCCTAACATTGTATGGTTGTTTGGGGAATTTTTTTAGGCCATTTCACTAATTTTTAGGGTTTATTATTTAAATTCATAAGGTTCATTTAAATTGCGAAACATGAAAGTCTAAAGGCTATTTAAATGTATATTTTAAGGTTTATTATCTAAATATTTCTTGACATAGGATTGGATAGTGTAGTATAAAAGTGTTTTACTAATCATAGAATATGATTAATAACTAAGTCAATTATGTGAATAGAAAATCATGTTGAAGATGAATTAGAACTATTTAGAAAGTTTATATGTATTTTAAAATAAATATTTTTTAGTTTTGGAAATCACATCATCGATCAGAACATCTTACCACATCTTTGTAAGAATGGGGAAATTATTAGACACAATATATAATTGATATCTTAGTCAAATTTGAATTAATGACCCAATGAATTTTGTAGGTAATTTAAGACCATAATGTATAGTCCTTGGTGTGAGACTAAAGTTTCTGATGATAATAGTTAAGAGACATTCCAATGAGGCACCATGTGGGAGATGAACTGGTTTAGACCAACGACATAAATTGTTTGTGTATGAAATTTAAAAAGTTAGAAATAAAAAAAATTCAATCATAAATTGCCATTATTACAGATATGGTGGAGATAATCGATATGGGGATGTGTGAGCTATTGTGTTTTTAGAGGTATTGAAGAAAATATAGTAATTGATAAAATATTTCACATTAAACTAATTATAATTGTGTGGATGAGGGTAAAATCGCATTATTGGGGTTGTAACACGTGTTTATAAAGTGTGGAGAGAGAGGTTTCATGGTTTTTTGGGAAACCAACTGTTATGGATGTGGTAAAAAAATGAAAAACCATTGAGTGATTTAGTCATTGAAATGTGTATAAGATATTAGTATATGAAATTGTTAAATGTATTTTTTCATGGAAAATATTCTAGGATAAAAAGTATCTTGATAGGTAAGTTGTGATAACCCATGGGTATTTAGTGTTAGTGAAATGGGAGGTGGGTCTTATTTTCTCTATCCTTATGGATGGGTGAGTTAACACTTTTGGATTCATATAATAGAATGATCTTTTGTATATCTTTTGGAAGATTATGTGGGTATTGTTGAGTTGGTTTTGGTTGAGGAAACCCCAACCCATGGTTTTTGATATTGAAGGAACTAGGCTTGTTTGAAGGTATCAAGTGGTCACCAAAACCATAGTGGTATTCCTCCAAGGTTTTGGTTTGATGGATTGTGGTGTTACACAACTATCCTTGTTACTCAAATATTAGAGGAATCCACAAATGTTCGAGTGAATGTTTTTTTACCTTTTTAAGATGATGAAATTTGGAATTTCTCAATTTTTGGAACCCTATCTTATGGTTCTGTCTTTCTAGTTACTGCTCAACATGGTGGAGCCCAACTCCCCAAACCTCTCTTCTTTTCACGTATGGATAAGCTTTATACATGAGTTCTAGGTTTGGTATATATATAGGGACTATGTATCCACATGAGGGATCGTGTTAGTGGGATTGATTCCTAGGGTTATTAGTTGTTCATAATAGAGAGGACATGTGTTGTTATATTAGGTTTACAATGACTAGTCATTCATTTAAATTATTTTAATTGGGGTGATTGATCATTCACCTTTTTTGTTTCACCATTTAATATAAAAGGAAATATGAAAAATAACTAGAATACATGACTATAAAGTTACATAAATATAAAAATGGAAGGATATGAATTATAACCAAGAAATGTGCAATAAATTCTAATAATAATAAGAAAATATCTGAGATTTTTTTCCAATTAATAGAAAAGGGTGTAAAAAGAACTACATTTACTGACATTTATGGAATGTTTGAATGTAAAATGAATCTAACCCAAAAACAACATGAATCTACACATACAAACATTATTTTACAAAATTTATATATATTATAATATCACATCATTATTCTAGAATTGAGTATAAGTTAATATAAAAAGTCCATGGAAAATGGATAATCAATGAAAACAATATTAATCCTGAAATGATTTATCCTGTGAATGTATCCACTATTAACACATAAAATGTATAAAAAATTTAAAGAGTTATATATTTAGAAAAAAACAGTAAACAAAATGAAAACTCTAGAATAGTCATAAAAAAAGATACTCATGTATGTTATAAAAATTAATCCTTAGTAATTATTCATGAATAAAATAAAACCACATTTACTTAAAAAATAATTCTTTAGATTTTTAATTACATGTCACACAAGTTAGAGTTTTTCATAAAACCTGGTTAACCTTTTATCAGCACTAGCTAAAAAGAACTGATAAAGGTATGTTTTATCAGCGGTAAAATAGAAAGCGCTGATAAAGGAAGCATTTATTAGTGACAAAAAAGCACTGATAAAGATATAATGTTAATAATTTATTTCTATTACTATATATATTTATAAAATTATATACATGATGTGTATCTATATATATAATTATAATTTAAATAATTATAAAATTATAAGAAATATACTTATTATATTTATAATCATAGAAATATATATAATGAATTTATTTATTTAATATATTCATAAGATTATAGATATATATAACTATATTTATTTTAATTTTATAATTATTTATATGATTATATATTCATTTAGAATTATAATTATAAATTAATATATATATTTATTTAAATAATTATAAAATTATAACAAATTAATATTTCTAATATTTATAATTTTATTAATATTTATATTTAATATATTTATTATAATTTAATAATTATTAAAAAATATATATTAATTTATATCTATAAATATAAATATTTATATTTATTTCTCAGTATTTATATATATTTATTTAATTATATATAACATTATATATGAAAATAATAAATATATTTCTCATGAATTAATAATTTTTCAAATAAATATTATTTTTTTATTTTTATTACTAACGAATAAAAATATATTTATTTTTAACTAAAAATTATAATAAATAAATTATTTATAGTTGTAATTATATATATATATATATAATTATAAAATTATAACAAATATATTAATTATTTTATAAATATAGATAATTAGTATTTTTATTATAATTTTTTAATTATTTAAATATATCTACATTTATTTAGAATTATATTTATAACTATTTGCATTTATTTACAGATATTTTTATATAAATTTATATAAATAATATATTTATTAATTTTTTTTAATTATTTAAATATACCTGAAGTTATTTAGGAATTATAATAATAAATATTTGTATTTATTTATAAATATTTTTATATATTTATAAATATATTTATTTAATTATATATTTATAACTTTGTAAGTAGTATAATAAATATATTTATTATAATTTTATTATTATTGACACATATATATATATATATATTTATTTGAAATTATAATTATAACTATAAATAAATATATTTAAAAATATAAATAAATAAATATATATATATATAATATGAATTTATTGTATTTTTTTAATTATTTAAATATATATTGTAATAATTATAATTACAAATAAATATATTTAAAAAGTATTTATATATACTTAAAATTTAATAATTGTAAATATAATAAATATATTTATTCAATAAATATATTTAATGTTATTTTATAAGTATTGAGAACATAATATAGTATATATATGGGTAACCTGAATTAATCATATACACCTATAGTAAAATATACATAACAAAAAAATGAGCCATCAATTGAAAACATGAATAATAAGAAGTGTGTAATTTATAAATGAACATTCACGATGATACATAATATATATGCACACATGATCAATATATTAATTGACCAAATTCATTAGAAGCACATATATTTAATTATAATCTTATATATTTTTCAAAACATTATATATATATTTTTGAATTATTAAAAAATAAATTTTAATTATAAACATGCATTTTTTATTTAATATATAGAAATAAACATGATTTTTGAAAATTAATATAAAATTTGAATATAAATTATTATTAAAAAACATTTATCAACACTAAAACTAGAGCTGATAAACCTACCCTTTATGAGCACTAAAAAAGCACTCATAAAGGGCACCCGTTTATCAACACTTTCAGCTAGCGCTGATAAGCCCCCCCATGTCAGTTCTTTTTTCTTAGAATGGATAAAACGAGGTGCTTCCCTTGCCCCATTTTGTGGTACTGAACCCAACTAGGAAGTGGGTTCTCACCTAAAATACTCTCCCTTAGGACGAGGCCCAAGGGATTAGATAGTTATCCCATATGAACCCACTCTAGAAAGGAGTATTTCAGTACTAGAGCTTCTAAAAAAGTTCTCCCATGCTGTTCTGAACCTCTAGGTGCATCTCAAAAAATAGAGCCATCAACTACTACTCACTGTTGGCCTCCTAGATGGCCCATGTCCGAGTCTTCCAGCTCAGGGCATTAGCTATGAGATTACCCTTTCCTGGTGTATAAGAAAGGTCAAATTTGATTGACTACATTCATTCTACCCATCTACACTGCCTCATATTCAAGTATCGCTATTTGTAGATATATTTTAAACTTTGGTGATCTGTATATATAATTAATCGCTCACCCAAATGATAATTCCCTCAACAGTGTCAAGCATAGACCATGCCAACTAGCTCGAGGTCATGCATAGTGTAATTTTGCTCCCGAGGTCACATCTGGCAGGCCCCATATTTCACAACGTGATCTCCCTAAATCAAGACTACTCCTAGTCTTATTTCTGAAGCATCACAGTAAATAATATAGCCTCTGCCGAGCTCTGGTAGAATCATTATTGACATTAAAATCAGTGTCCCTATTGGCTCTTGAAAGGCTACCTCAAAAGATTCAAACCAGATGAATTTCCCACCCTTTATAGCCACGGTTGTAAGAGGAACTACTAGGTGTGATAATTCCTGGATGAATCTCTTTTAATAACCATCTATCCCCATGAAGCTATGCATGTTGAACATATTTTTGGGTTTCTCTTGGGAAACCACAACGCTCACCTTCTCTGGGTTAAAAATATGCCTTCCTCTAAAATGATATGATCGAAGAAGTGAGCCTTACTGATCCAAAAGTGTCATTTGTTAATGTTTACATATAGTTGGTTCTCTTTTTGTGTATTCAAAATGATCCCATGATGGTTGGAATGGATGTGTCTGGTGTGACAATACACTAAGAAATTATCTACAAAGACTACCACAAATATATCTGGGTATGGGTGAAATACCTTATTTATTAGAGCCATAATGACTTCCAAAAGATTCATAAGGACAAATGACATAACCAAATACTGATACAAGCTATACCTCCTCATGAACTCTATATGTGGTATGTATGATGGTATCACACACACTTAATGGTAGCCCAACATGAAAATGATCTTAGAGAAAACTGTCACTCCTTAGAGCTTGTTAATTATTTAATCTATATGAGGTAGTGGATACCATTTCTTCACAGTAATTTAGTTCAACAATTTTTAATCCATGCATAACATGAGGGTACCATCCACCTTCTTAGAAAAAAGGATATGTGAACCCCAATGATAAGTATTGGGTCATATAAAACCCTTTGTCTCTAGATCATCCAACTACTTCTTAAATTTTTGATATTTATAGGTTCCATCACATAAGGTGGAATAGAGAATGGTGCCTCACTTGATACCATCTAATTTGTGAACTCCACCTCCCCATCAGGAGGTAATATAGGGAAATTATCAGGGAATATGTCCCTAAAATTTTCTACCACATGAGGAAATTTTACAAATCTCATTCCTTGATTGCTCATAAATAGAATGGATATATGGAATACCATAATACTCAGCCTATTATTCTTGGGGAAAGCTTGACTCTCCATACTATACCATTCAACCTTATGAATATTTGTGTAGACCTTGGGTGAGGTAAATGACAACCTCCAATTATAGAAATCCACATGGGAATGATAAGGATCTTGCCAATCCATATCCAGAATGAATTCAAATCCGATCATCTTGAGGATAAAAAAACTCTAAAAAAATATTACCCACATATCTCAAGGGGGAACTCCTTGCATTGGAACACATTCTCCGATAAAATACCCAATGATGTGTCAAGATTCATGATACCACTAGAGTGCTCTATCACTAGGCCCATCCTTTCTATAATTACAGTTGATATAAAGGATTGAGATGAACTTGTATAAAAAAGGATAGAAACTAAAGTAAGGAATATGTGAAAAATACCTCATATTGTAGAAAGACCTGGACTCCTCTCCTTAGGTGTAGGATGCACTGAATAGATATGTCCTAATCCATGACCCAAATATGTCGCCCAACTAACCTAGGAAGATCCACTCAACCAGTGCTGATACTCAGATGTCTGATGACCTCATCCACAACCACATGATTAGCCTGATTGGCTTGTAATATACCAACTCTTAGCCTGACATAGATTCACTGATCCTTTACCTAATAGCTATGTCGGCCCAAATCTCCTATCACTCAAGGAAGGATGAAAAGATCAGTAGAAGTGTTGATGAAGTCCCACCCCACCGCAAGCTCAACACTCAATTGAGTTCCACATGCACTGGTGATTTTTATTCCTTGTCTTACCATACTAGTGACACACCACATAGTTTTTTTTCAATCCATCTTTCTCATACATCCGCTTGTGTGCACCCTCAAAACAACACTTCCTACCACTAGGGGAACCAGCTCCCTACCTGGAAGCTGAACTGCCCTAGATCACATTGGAAGACACCCTCAGGTTTTGCTAACTGATGAATGCCTAGTTCATTATCTCAAAAACATTTCTCAAATAGAAGACATTCACCTTTGATTAGATGACATTGGAAAGACCATCTTCAAACCATCTAATTTTGATCATCTCTTCACTAATCCAGGTCAGTAAAAAACATTTTAGTTTGGTGAACTGAGCCGAGTAATCCTTCACAGACATGTCACCTTGCTTTAGATGCATAAACACAAAAGAGAGGTATGTTCTTAACGTATTTGGAAATAAGTAGTCTAAAAGACTATTTGGAAGTTAACCCAGACCATACCCTGATATTTACTAGCCTAAGTATCAACATCCACCAATGTTTGGAGGAGTCATGAAGAATAATGGTTTCAAGATTAACCCACCACTCTAGAGGCATATCTATATGGTTAAATATTTATAGCATGAGAGCTATCCATGACTTAGCAGCCTGAGGGCCGCATTCCCCTAAGAATGTGGGAGAATACTGCCTCTAGAATTCTCGAGTCATCTCTTCCATAGTAGAGGAAGGTTAGGGACAATACTATATAGATGGAATAAATTGGAAGAATATATCTTTTAACTAAGCATCGACACCTAGTAAAAGAGCAACAGGTGGTTCCTCAATGGGAACCATATGTGGTTTCATTGGTGACTCAGGGACCACCACCTATGAAGTAGGGTCACCGCTACCCTCCTAGATCATTACATGAGGACACAGAGGTAGAACAAGTAAAAAATTTCCAAGAACACACATAAAATTATATTAAAAATTAGATATAAAAAGTTAGAAAAGAAGGAACATGCACAATTTCTTCAAATAAGAAATTCACATCTCTCTGCCTACTCTTAAAGCTTGGTCTAGGTGATGAAAGGGTCAGAGAAGGATCAAAGGAGGCATAGAATACTTCCAATTACAAAGGTTGGATCAGGTTCAAGGTCTCACAAAACATATCTAAGGATTCGACATATGGAGTGTAAATTACATGTTATAGAAGAATACACAAATTAATTTATAATTTACATCCCCATTTGATCATAAAATTTAAATTTTAAAACATTAATTTATTGGGATTTATTTTTTATATTTGTATATTGATATGTCAATCTAGTTAATTATGTCCCCAATTCCAATTTTATAATGGAATATAATCTTTATAAACTTAAATTAAAATTTCAAATAACCAAGAGCATACCTTTACATCTAGATACAGGATGTAACATTACACATATATTTATTTGATTTAATTACTACAATTCTAAAATTATAGAGTAAATTTATTCTGAAATTACTACATCAATTCATCAATCAAGTCCCTATGTACGATCCCTTAGAACCAATGGTTCACAGAACACATATGACATAATTTTTTAATCAAGGTTTCATCATAAATTTATGTAGGAAAAAATTGTTTTGACTGATGTAGAAACTTTAATAAATCCAATCATGGTAACCCATTATGAAATTTCATCACATTTCAAAATATATAACAATCAAGGAAAAAGTAACAAGAACATGAAATATAAAAAATTCATGTAGAAATGTACATATGGAATTGAATAATGCTTTTTATTTAAGTAATACAGTTTCTAATAAGATGTATGTAATGATACACCCTCATATCATTATACCATAGTAGAATAGCTCCCTTAATAATAATATTAACAATATTAATGACATAAAACAAGTGAATCAACCAACAATGAAATCTGTAAAACTGTAATCGGCGCAAAATAGAACAGAAATTACCCATCCCAGGTTATTTGGGTTTCCCTTATTTGTGGATTAGCTACTACCAAGAATTTGCTCATTACTAAATTTTATTTTATCCATCTCTCTTTTCTAAACCCATACAATAATACAAAAGGAAAATAAAGTCTCTCATATCACTTTATAGAATCCTGCCCCAGAATCTAATTAGAGGTTACCAAGACGATTAGATACATAACCTCATTTGTGCCTTCCCATAAGCCAGAGGCTTTAAAATAGTAGGAAGGGCCTAGGGTTTGTCTGTGAGGAGTCTTTTCTCTCATAGATCCAAGTTTATCATAGAGTTAAAGAATAACAATAAGCAGTCGAAAAATAATGAAAGGTATAAGTATAATAATAAATGAAGAGCGAGGAGCAAAATAATTAATAGATACATAAATACGATGATGATCATATAGATATACAAAATAATTAAAAGATCTATTGGGGAGCGGGAATAAACCACATTATATAATAAAATAGATACCCAAAAGGCCAAAAACCTCCACTACTAGCATCACAATCATAGGATCGATCCTCTGAACCCGTACTCCATCTCGGTACTATAAATTAAACATCAGAAGCTGGACGCTTCCCTTTATTTGTACCAACAACCATGAAATATGATTGGCCACCAAAGGTGTCCCAAACAATGTGTAATATATACTCAATAGGCCACCACCAATGGTGTTTAAATAAATTTGGATCCTACATATAAAATGGAAAGTGCAACAATAAAAATGAATACAAGATAATAAATAAATAAAATGGTTGAGGATCCTCTTTGCATAACCATCTGACTCTACCAACTTCAGCCTAATCTAGAGGCCTCTAAACTGAGGTAACCTACACGAGTATGAAAAATGGTGTAATGAGATGATATAAAATAAAGTTTTATGGGGTGGAATTTTCCCAAGCATGTTCTTTGGCCTGGTGGATTCATCCATGGAATCTCAATTACAAACTCTGATACTTTAGTTTAAAGGTCATATTTAGAGTTAATAAGAGTCAAACTTTACCTATCCCTGATGATCTAGAAGGAATGAAAAGTATCGCTCTAGGGGATATCTATATACTCAAATACCATGGGATCTCGTCCAAGGCGACCCATCAATGATATCCCAAGTATCACTCACAAAAAGGTCTATAAATAACTAAGACCTCAGAGTCTATCTCTGGTATCTGACATGGGAGTCTGAGTGTCACTCGTGGCATGGACCAATAATCTCACCACTTATCCTATCCATGGGGTCTCCTATAGGGAATCAGTGTCACCTATATAGAGGTAGAGGAATTGAATGGTGAGATTACCTAAGGAATACCAAATATCTCCCCGGATGTATTTAAAATTCTTTCAGAAACATAATTATAATGCATTGTGATCCCATCCAAGGAATTTATAAGTAGGGACCCTTATACCACCCTCTACATATGGTGAGGGAAATATTTGGAAATCATGTTCATACAATTTAATAAGGCAACATTTATAACATGATTAAGTAGTTTTCCAAAACACTTAATCAACCAATTCTATTATGGCATAAGGTGTAAGGTCCTAACTTAATCCCTACCATTCCTCTTGACTCAATTCATTAACTCAAGAAATTTATTACAAGGAAACACCCTTTAAGGGGTGTTTATAAAATTTAAGATAAAGGGAGAAATTAGGCCTCTAATTTATAACACACCCATTGGGATGTCTTATGTCTATGATATCAACCAAATTGTTCATTCAATAATCACTAGACTCATATAAGGGATAGTAAGGTAGTCAATTTAATTTATTTAACAATTTAGAGGCATTTCAAGAAATTTCTTTCGCATGGAAAAAAATGAATGATATAGAAGCTATTAAACTTAAGGGAAATAAGATAGACCACCAACCTTAGGTTCATAGAACTATCCCCATCCAATTCCATCCCGTGAATCAACATATAATGGAATATATTAGAATAATATTCAAATTCCTTGAATAATGGTGAAATGACGTAGCACTAAAATAGAAAAATATATGAGTAGATAAACATAGGAAAGAAGCAATCAAATCAAATCTCTTACTCTTAGCTTTTCAATGCATCTGATGATGGAAATAATAAAGATCAGATGGTGGCGCAACCAAAATCCCTAGGTGAAGAAGAGGAGGAGAGATCATTTGTGGGGAGGGATGTCTGATGGAGAATAAATGAGGGTAATAAGATTTAGAACAATTTAGGGAAAAATAGTTAGAAATCATCATTTAATGGTCCTTATGTTTTGGCTGCACGATTTTCCAAACAGTGTGCCAACCGTATTCCCCACACTGGCTAAGGGGACCCTTTGCATGGGCTAGGCTCATAGTTTGACTAAATGTGTGCAATCAATTCTTGAATCCATTTCCATCCTATATATGTTGTCCTTCATAGTCATGCAACTCTAATCATATGGTTTCAGACAACAGTGTGGCCTCTTACACCCCTATGAAAGTCCTCATATTGATAGGAGAACCCTTGAAGGTTGGGTGACACTATTTCAACTAACAGTGTCGCCCAGTATGTTTCTCAAGTTTCTAGGATTCTGAGCTTCTAAAAAGAAGAGGAAATCATAATAACTGCAACAACTCCATTAAGTACCATTACAAGGGATAAAATGAGGAACTTATGCTGAGAAAATGATCTTTACCTTGGTGATAATCGATGTCATTACAAACTACATGTGATGGACTCCAAAAATGATCCTCACGATCTTCTTGAGTCCTCAGTTTCATTTATAATTTCTATGTAAAAATTTCTAAATTGTAAACACTAAAATCCAAGAAACAATTTTTTTATAAACACAAATGTGTGTATTTGATCATTCAAAACTAATTTAAAAGAGTTATATGTACAAAATTTTGCCTCTTTTTGATGATAAAAAACTGGATCAATTAATCAATAAATATAGGCATGATGATGTTGATAATAGTTATTAAAAATAATTTCAATAATTTATAATGAAATTCAACCAATTATTTTCAATACTTCACATGGTGATTTTGGAAGGAAATTCAAGAAAGACATCAAATATGATTTTATCAATAATTTAGTGTCAAAATTTATCCCCCTTTATGATTAGAAAAAATTTAAAATCATGAAGTTTTCAAAATTTATAATTTTAAAAAATATGACTTTTTTCCATAATATCAATAAGTCCAAACTATATTTCCATTTGAATTTATAAAAATATAACTATAAAAATTGTTGATAGAAACCATATTTTTTCACCTAATTCATTTCCCCTATTAATATTATTAATAATCTCATAAAAAGGTTTATATAAATAAAATTACATTTATTCATAAAATGATACATGATAAAAAATATTTTTTATGTTTTATTAATACAATAATTAATATTGTTTTGAGAGAGAAAAAATCATAATTTTATTTGAAATATAAAAACAATATTTACCTAAACTCATATTTAAAAACAAAATCCCAAACATAGATAATTTCAACATTTTAATATAGACTTTTTAATGACAAAAACCACACACCATGCATGCCTTTACTTACAGAAAGTTCTTTAAATATTAAAAAAAGGTAAAATCTAAATTTAAATTGAGTGTCTCTATTGGAAAATATATATTTTAAATGGATTTAATCACCCTCAAATGATATATATATATATATACATGTAAAAGTAAAATTGAGCTACAAAAAGCATATAAATCATTAGTTAAATAAATTAAAAGGATAACACACTAAATAGAGTGAAAGAAATCAATCAATAAGTTCAATATTTGAATAAATGAGATAAATGAATCAATGGAATAAATATTTATGTTAAATAAATTTTATCAGTACAAATTTAATAAATCAACTATTCAATAAATCTCTTGTTGAAAATAAAGAATTAACTTTCTACATGCCAATGTCAAATGAATGAATCACAAGTGTGACAAAGTCAAATGTATAAATCAGAAGTTTGAAATTCCTAAATCCTTCTTAATAAAATAAAAAAAGGCCTATTGTAAGATATCATCCAACTAAATGTTAGTTTAAACAAAAAATTTCATACTATCTCATTTTTGGAAATGGTCTCTTAGAAAACAATGCCTAAGGTCAATGTGTTTTATACATGAGTGTTTAATTGAATCCTTATAAATATAAATTTCACTATTATTGCCACACTTAATAGGAGAAGGATCATAATTTATTAAATAATATAGAAGGGTATCTCTTAATAAAATTATTTAAGAGAAAAAACTCTCCATAGAAAATTATTTTACTTTATAAATAAAAAAGAAAATGGTTTTTGATTATTACTACTCCACGAGACTAGGTATTTTTTATGTAGGTGGAAAGTCAAACTTTTACTCTTACTATCTATTAAGATCCCACAAATAACCACATTAAAAAATTTCAAAGTTAAAAAAATGTGTCTTTTGGATAAAAAACCAAAATTTTTAGTTCTTTTCAAATATTTAAAAATTATTTTGAGATCTTTTAAATGGTATTGTATTAGATTGGATAGAAAATTTATGAAAAATAATTCACTAAAGATGATACTCATTTTGTTCTTGGTAAGAATTAATAACTCCCATAATACCTCTAAAAAGAATATTGTCCACCAATTTATTAGATTCTCCCAAAGTAATATTACATGAAATACTCATTGGAGTAATAATAACCTTAACCCAATGGATCAAAAATAGGTTTAAAATATCATTAGTGTATTTTATTTGTTCAATTAAAATTTATTTCAAATTTTTAAAAATTTTAAAAACAATAAAAAATTTAATTCTACCCTACTTTATTAAAATTATTTACTCATTAAATAAAAAAATTCACTATAAATAGATTCTATAGTTGAATTCAAAATGAAATCATAAATATAAATTTGAAAAATAAAATTATGTTTTTGAAATAGTTTTAAAAATAAAATTAAGTTGGACATTTCCATTTCAGAACCATTTCCTACAAAAAATTTATTTAACATCTCATACCATTCGAGAGGGATTTGTTTCAATACATAAGGTTACTTTCTTAACATGCAAACATGATTTTTAAATTTTGAATCCTCAAAACTGGGTAGTTATTACATGATTTTTTTTAAAATAAAACCATTTATAAATTCACTTTTAGCATCCATTGGAAGAAGAATAAAATTTAAATGTGATGCAAATTCCAATAAGTTCAATATGGATTCTAGTATGGTGACTGGGGAAAAGGTCTCACTATAATAAATGTTTTAATATTAGTTATAGTTCTAGATATAATTCGGGACTGGTTATAGTTGATTTTAACTTTCTCATCCTATTAATTTCTGAAGACCCAAATTTTTCAAATAATGGGATGATCATTGAGCCTTTCTAGAAGACTAAAACCAACATTCTGCATAAAGTTATTTAATTAATATTTCATTGAAATAACCCAATTTTTATCATTAATTAAATCATCATGACTTTGGTGTTCTAGTTGTGACACAAAATTATGACGTTATAGTTCATTTAAAATAGAACTCCTAGTAGGAATACAATCTCTCAAATCATAGATAATAATTTAAGGGGATTGTATTTAGATTTAACCAGTGACTTTAGAAAAGGGATAGGTTCTTTTTCAAATTCAATTTATTTGGTAGTTTGAGGTTTATTTAGGGTCAAATTATCTAGGTCTACCTCAATATTATCGAAATGAGTATGAAGTTTGGGAAAATTGTCTCAAAATTTGATCTGATTTGATTCTTCAATAGTCTAAGTCCTTTTATTGAAAACCTAATAAGTGATTATCAAGTTATAATACCCATGAAATATACCTTCATCCTATTTATGGTCAAATTTACCTAGGTTATCCTTTGTGTTAACAATTAAACATTTTCAACCAAACATCTTAAAGTTACAAAATTAAGTAATTTTCCTTTACAAATCTCATAATGGATATTTTTATGAATAGGTATTTCAAGAACGTGGTTAATAGAATTTATAATAGTATTGACACCTTTAACCCAAAAAATATTAAGGTAAATTGAATTAATTAAGGTTATTTTGTGAAATTTATTACAAATTTGATTCCATCTTTCAAGAAACCCATTTTATTATAGAGTTCTATGAGTGTAAAAGGAATGAAAATAACCTCATAAAACAAAAAAAAAATCATCAAAATACTTATTTTAGAACTCTCCCCCATGATCACCCTGATGGAAATTATCTTGTACGCTTTATTATTTTAAAACATATTATAAGACTCACTTTTATGTTCCAATAAATAAAACATGTATGTCTTATATAATCATCAACAATTAAAAATGAGTAAGATTAAACTCACATAATAGCCACTTAGGTTGGTTAAAAAATATATAGGTATATAATTTCCATGGATTTACAGGTCAACATATCATTTTTATATTTAAAGTGTGACTTGTTTTGTTTATCAAGTTCTTATGGTTCTTACACAATGCAATTTTTCAAATGAAAATTCAACAAATCTCAAACATGGTGTTTTGGGTTATGTTTTAGTAGTGAGTGTGTGATAAAATTAACAAGGAATAAATTAAATAACCATGAATTAGTATATATTTTAATAAAAATTTCAAATTTTGGTTTACAAGAGATTTCAAATCAATAATATAAACATTTTGAAGTCTATTATTAGAAAAAAAGGATTCCAATGGTAATAAAAAACTTTTCAAACATCATTTTCAAACAAAAAATTATAAACAATATCACATAATTGACTAATGAAAAGTAAATTAAGATTCAAACCTTTAACATATAAAACAACATAAATAAGAGGGGATTTTTAAAATTCAATGGTACCTATACTGATGACCTTACCCATTGTGTTTTCACCAAAGGTGGCATACCCACCATCAATATTCTCAATGTGGTTGAACTCAGTGTAGTCACCAATAATATTAATTTATTAACCTTTATCCATATACTATGTAGCCCCTCAAGAATTTATCTTGAGAAATTCTTCCTAAAAAATTAAGAGCTAAAGAATTTTATACCAAAAATTTGGGTCCACAAAATTTATCTGAAAGTGATTTTGGAACCAAAAATTGTTTGGAAAAAGTTTTTATAAAATAAAAGTTTAAGTGAATATTAATGGATTTAGGCCTTAAATATATGGAATTTATGAAGTTTCATTTATAAATCAAGTTCTTGGTCTTTTCATAATAATGAAAAACTAATATAGAGTTCTATCTTTAACAAAATTGTTTTTTTAGAATTATTGGAGGTTATTTCTTGATTATAATAACAAAGCATGTCGGTACCTTTCCCAATCCATTGAGAACCAAAACATATATTCAATGCTTTATCACCATTGGTTAATTTTGAAATAGAATTTTTAATTTAATTTATTTTATTTTATTAATTTTGAATGTTGGGTTGATCATTTTGACATACCGGGTTTTCCCTTTAGTTTTATATAAATAATTTTTCCAACATTAATTTTTTTTCTAATAACAAATGAATATTTTATTTTGATCTTCATCATTTATTGAGAGAAAATATTTAGTCTCCATGTTTCCCTCTTTAAAATTATCATTTTATTTATAAATACCATATTTTTCATTAAAAATAAAATTATACTTATTTGTATTCTCATTAATCTTTGTGGCGTGTTCTAAAAATACTTATTACAATTGGGCACTATAAGATATAATATCATTATAATTTAGATGGCTATATGAGATAGAATAAGTTGAAAACTTTAACACTTTTCTTACCTCAATATTTAAAATGAGGCACTTGGTAATTTATTCCATTGATTAAAAATAGAGAGGTGAGTAATCACTTACACTCCAAGTTGATACCTTGAAAGCATTATTGTTTTCCTTCTTATCCTTTGAATTATATTTTGAAATTTGGACACTCTAACTTTATGAGACCCATTTTATTGCACTAATATAATTTTACCTTCAGTTGAGTTTATTTATCCTCCTTATTACAATTATATACCATATTTTTCTTGAATAATTCATTCATATTCTTGGAAATATGATCAATATTCTCTTCAAACCCTTATGATTAAACATTTCTGGATTTAAATGAAGTGATCATCTTCTCCGTTTCCTCATTGGATTATTTATTACTTTATATTTTCATTGTAATATCATAGGTCATGAGTGATCCTATGATTTCTTCAACTGATATGTTTTTGATGTCCTTTTGTTCTTATATTTCCATCACATAGGGTACACAAAAACTAGTTTAGAACTAAATAATCATCTTTAAAGTCATATATATTGAAATATCATAACCTAAATACTTTATTATATTACAAATATCTATGATATGAGTTAAAATTTCAATTATAGACTCATTGGGATGTATACTAAAGATTTAAAAATCATTATTATACATATAAAACCTAGTATAATTTTCTTTATTAATAACTTCATGTGTAACTTTTAATAATTTCTAAATTTCATGAGCTATTTTACACATGGATACTCTATTAAATTAGTGTCTATCTAACCCACAATGTATTGTATTAAATTATTATCCATCATTATAAAATTATAATTTATCATTAGGGGTCAATTCTTCTTCTGACTCTTTTGTGGGGGTATATCCATGAATAATAATTCTCCAATCCAGATATCCAATACTTATTAGAAAAGTGAATATTCTTATTTTAAAAATAACTATAATAAGTTCCATATAAATAAGGGGATCTTCCCAAATAGTTTCCATCTAGAGAACCTAGTTTAAAAAAGGCATAGGGTATCCTTAATTGATCATTTTGTTTAACTAGTTATGGTTATGAAATCAAGATTGGCCCCTTTTTAAATTGTATGTTTTGGAAAAGACAAAAAGAAAGGGTGTGAATTCCTTTTAAAAACATTTTTAGAAATTAAAACATAAATTTATTGTACTAAAATAATGAAAATAAAATAAGAGTTAAGAGAAAGAATATGAATTATTAATGAAAGAAATTCAATATTTAAATTTATCAATGGAGAAATATAAAAAAATATATGAAAAAAATGATCAAGGAGATAAAAAGTAATCCCAATAATGATACCTTAATCTCCTCCCCTTATGCAACTTTATGTGCTTATCGTTTAAAACTTTATTTTCAATGGTTATAATAAGAAAACCCAAACCATTTATTTTTAGTGGTTTTTATAAAGGAAACACATTACAAGAAATATAACCTTTGGTTTTAGTGCTTGGTATTAAGAAAAAAAAAGCATGGATAAACTTTTAATAAATGTGGTTAGAAATCCAAACCCCCTCACTTTAAAGGTAGTGATCTCTTATACCCATCACACTTAGTGGTTGTGAGAACCCATCAAAAAAAGTGACTTGTTATGTGCAATACCAATAACGCACACTCACAACCCCACAATAAGATTACAATAAGAAATGTCTAGGTGGAAGAGATAAAAATTTAAGAGAGAAATATAATGAGTGAAAAGTGACAAAATATGGATCTATAATGAATCTAAAAGGTAACCATCACTTATATGGACCCTTAGGGTTTATTTAAATCATATGGGGGATTTAGAAATATTCTGTAGGTATTCTGTGTAGTATACAGCCATTACTAGTTGAATTAATGCATGTGGGGTCCACAAAAAATTAGTAGATTTTATGTTCGTCTGATTAACACTATGTCTTTGGTGGAAGATATCAACCAGATGGTGGCACCTAGATATAACCATGATTTTTACTAAACCCCACCAACTATCTCGTGGAACCCCATCAGGTATCCAATGACACTTGTAGGTGGGGGGATCCAAAAATGTTCTTAATGATCGTATTGAGCTCTCTGTGAGGTATGGAACTTCCAAGAAAGATGTGTAATTTGTAAACAACTAATTCCTTGAAAGGAAATTATTAGAAACACAGATTTTTGTCTATGATCAATGAAAACTACCTTAGAGAGTGATATTTATTACCTAACCAAGTGTATATTAAAGAGGCGTGAAAGAGAATGATAAGATTTAAGAACCATATATGTGTCACTACAATACAATAATTGAAGAAGTAACTATTGTATGAATCACATAGAACTTCATTCTCTATCCACCATATAATTATATAGATTTATATAGATCTAAAAGATCATTTATGGTAGGTCAACTTGAAGGGATATACTTTGAGGTATTCATATCATTTATTGGTGTGTAATAAGTTAAGGATATACATCAAAAGTATATGGGTATTATACGAAAATCACAATTACCTATATAGAAATGGGAAAACATCACTTTATATTTCATTGTAGGACTCTCCAATATATCTAAAGGTCATGACTACATTTTGGTTATATTTTACCACCTTATGAATTAAGCAGAATAAATCTATTTCTAAGAATATTTTATTATTGAACAACTTTAATCGATACAAATTAAATAAGTGGTATTGTTTAAAGGGGTGTGTTTATCAATTATATCATATTGAGATCTAAGGTTAACCACAAAATTCTAGAGAAATATTCAGTAATAATTCAATATAGGTTCTGACATTAGCACTTACTATGATCCTAGAATAGATGTTCAGTATGAGAGGACAATAAAAACCATATAAAATATACTAAGACCTTGATCTGTTAATTTAAATGTTATTTTGGATAAAACAATACTCTCATTGAATTTTCTTTCAACAATATCTTTCACTAATGAATTTAGAAGGTTCCTTATAAATCCCTACATGGAATCAAGTTTAGAACAACAACACGCTATGATGAAATTAGAGAACATAAAATATTAGGGCCTATGATAGATTAAAAAATTTAAGACAAAGTTAGATCTATTTAGAAACACATCACTATAACTCAAAGTCAATATAAGAGTTATGAAAATAATCATTGGTGAGATATAGAGTTCAAATTTGGTGATAAGATGTTACTATGAATATCTCCTCAAAAGAATGTTATTATATTTACAAAGAATAGGAAGATGATCCCTAGATATATCAGTGACTTGAAGATTATTTATCATATATAGGTGGTATCTTATCACTTGACACTTATAATGAACCTATTCCAAGTTTATGATGTGTTCAATGTATCACTTTATAAGAAGTACATACTTAATTCTACACATGTACTGAACTTATAGGCCATATAGTTGTAATATGATATTTATTACAAGATAAAATTGGTGGGTATTTTAAAATTAATAAATAAAGTTTTGTGTAACAAGACATCTCACTAATTAATCTTTTTGTTGTAAAATAATAAATTTAAGGATGATATGTTAGAACCTGGTAATCTAATGAGGTAAAAGTATCATCAACTATTTCTATTATAATAATGGAAACCTAGTGAAGAAATATTTATAAAAGGATAGAATGCAACTCTCTAAGTTTTTAAAATAAATCCCTTAAAATAAATTTAATTTTTTATAAATGTTTTAAAAGATATTATTTAACCAAAAATTCATTATACAACTATCATTTCGAGAGATATTTCAAGAGAAAACTCAAACTCTAACCATGAGTATTATCCAATCCCTAATCTATTCTTTTTATCTTTTTCATCCAACATATGAAAAGAAAATTCTATCCATAATAATATAACTAAGTTAGTATTATTATAATAATTAAATGACGTTATATTAATGGGACAATAATTTTATATAACCTTCACAATCATTAGAAAATAGAAAACATCATCTGGGTTATATGCAGTATACCCACTCCATGGAAGGTGAACATCATTTCATTACCACCATAATGGATGGTAGTATAATTTATTTAATGAATAAATATTATATTTATGAAATACTTATGATTCAATAATGATAAACTAGATATTATGTTAATAATATCACTCATTAGAAAAATTAAAACATCACTCATGTTAAGTTTAAACTACCACCTCCATGGATTGATTGTTTCATTATTATCACCACCTTACATGGATAGTTATAAAATATATTTTATGAATATTTATGATATTGAATTTTATTATATGTCATGAATATGGTTATGAAATAATTACACAAAAATTAATGATCATTATAGTGTAATATGTTAATATCAACAAATTATCTGAAAAAAGTTCATCATGTATCCTATTCATGCAAACTATTACCCTAGTTTCCATCAAGTTAAGATGGTGATGAATAAATAATTATAATTTTTTATTAAATATATTTTATAATCTGATAATTATGATATTGGTATGAAATATTGGGTTTTGATGTCACTATTACAAAACATGCAAAAAACAATCAAAATAACTAACATCCTATAATGAAAAAAACATTAAACAACTAATATATATGTATAGAATGATTATAATTGAATAATATAAAAGTAAATAGATAAAAAAAGTTTTAAAATAGCGATTAAGATATTTATGTTAATTGTATATGAGCTTAAAGTGGATTTTTGATATTTTGGAGAAAAAGGTAAGGGTTTCTTTCCAATCTCAATTTTAAATTAAGATTGATATTAATAAATATATATCTGGGGAATAATTATATGAAATTTATTACTAGAACACCAATTGTTTTGTTAATACCATTGTTCTTATTGAGTATTTACACTCTCTCCCTCAATTCAATTTCCCTTGGTAAATAATTTACTTGTTGTGAATATTTTATGAAAAAAATGACCGACCTCTTCTTTTGGTCTAGGAATCATCCTCATCTATGTCCAAATTCATTTTATGGATATCACTATCAAATTCTAAATAATTTATTAAGGCCATTTCATACTATCTTATCTATATTTAATTATTTATGAATAATGTTTTATGCTTTTCCGCATTTTTCGTTTTGAGCAAGGTATTCCTTTTTAATATTTTATATGTGAACATATTCTTTCAACATTATGAGCATTTTTCTTTATGAAGATTCCCTTACATGTTTTAATTTTTTTTAAAAAATATTTTAATTAATAATTATTTTTATAGGAAAGTAGATATTTCTTATTATTTTTAAAATTTATTCATCCAATAATATTAAAATGGTGTTTTTATCCTTTCAAAGTCTATTGATGTTCCTTATGCGATATGTTCTTAGGCCACCACCCCTCTCATTTATTTATATGGTTTAGGAAATTTTCTTTAGATGTTTTTGTGAAACCCATCTCGTTTCCATGGTTTAATTAAGTTATCTTTAAACATTATTATTTTCATGTTCTTATAGAAGACATATGTATGGTTTTCATTATGTGAGGGGTGAGACAAAAATAATACTATCTTCCAATGTAATGGGTAAATCTTGATATCTTAATATATAATATTAATGTGAATGAGGAGTTAACCCAAACCATAATCGGACTCCGTCCACTATGTTATAATGGTCTTGGAGATTATACTTACCTTAGTAATTTTTTCTATGCTTATGTATATGCCAAAAATTTTTATATGCTTATGATATTCTATCACATCTCATGATTGATTATTGATGATTTCAAACTCATAGAACTCATGAATTTTGATATGAAATTTCCCTATTCCATACATCTTGAACTAAAATCAATGAATTATTTGATATGTTTTTATAATTTATGATCATTTTATTTTACACTCATGTTTATATTACTCTTTATTTTGACCATTGATTTATATCTCTAATTTTTATCCTCACCAAGCTTCTAAAATCACCCTTATATGTTTCTATTTCCATATTTTATTAAGGAAGGTATTAAGCATGATATTTCTATGAAGGGTACAATGTGAGAAGAATTTACGGGAGATATTTAATATTATTATTAAATATGTTGATTATGTGTATAGTCTCCAAATATATTAAACCTTTATGATTATAATGTGTTTATTATTGATATATGTAATTAATAATCATCTAAAATGATGGTATATGCATGTATATTATGATTGTATCACCTTAATAAATATACCATAAATGACTCATTCCAAGACACCATACATAAACAAGAAAGGTATACACTGACCACCCAAACTAGTTTATCTCATGAGTCACACATATGAATCAAGGGAATATATAATTGTGGGACCCACCCATCAAAAAATAAATCCAATTAACTCATCATATTAAATGAATGAATAAACATAAAATACATAATCAAGGGGCCTTAGTAAATAATAATTATCCATAGTAAAATAATATATATATATATATATATATTATCAATATTTCCCTAGTAATTAAATGTAGTAACATCCCATGCTCACATTTTATCAAATAATATTCTAATAACAACACATTTGTGTGCCACTTGAGTATGAAAACATTCTAAATCCCATCATATCTTAATTAACATGGGAGTAACAAATAGGTTTTAGGAATATTTCCTCAAAACATGATCATAATAAATTTAATTAAATAATATTGATGCTATTAATAGAACATATACATAATTAAGAATAATAAATATTGACATTTTCTGACATGGAAGAAAATCACTTAATATGATAATTAGAAAATTATTTTTAAAAATAGAATACATACCCTTAATGTTTTAAATAAAATTTATTTCAATGGAAATATTTGATAAAACAAGGAGAATATAAATTACTTTATCAAAAAAGAAAAAATAGAAGTAAATAATTGTAAATATAACTAAATAATACATTGTGAATATTCATTCATGTCGAAAGTGTTAAAATAAATTCATTTTTCACCATGTATTGAATGTCAATTGAAAATGACCAGTGGGGAATACATTAAAAAAATAATTTTAAACTTTTGAAAATAATGTTAAAATAAATGTAAAGGGGCCTTAATAAATAATATAAGTATGTATAAGGGAATATATATAGAGATATAAATAAAATTTAAATGATGGAGAAAGATTAATGATAAAAAAAGCAAAATGTTTGACTTGACTTACAATCATATTTTGGATTTAATTGTTAAACAAATGAAATTTAAATTGTAATATGAATTATAAAACACTAAGATAACAAAAAGGGAATAACATTTATGTGGTTTAATATATAAATAATATTTAATTTCTTCCAATTAAAGTTAATACATTGATAATATTTATAAGTGATATTGGAGAAGAAGACCTTACATATATCATATCATTTTATATAAAAATATCTAAAGTAAGGATTATGTGAATTTTTTTTAAATATAAATAAATCAATTGTAAATATAATATAATAAAATATATGGTTATAGTTCACATAAATTTAGAACAACATTGTTAATGATTAAAGGATATATATAAATAAAATGAAGTAGATTTAAGAATATCCACACCTCAAGTCCCAAATCAATTTATACATCCTCTAACCTCTAGAATAATAAAATTATATTAATTATTTAATCTATTTAGGAAATTTTTTATATTAATTTAATTATTATTACATATCTTATTTCATTTAATATGTTTTTTTCTTTATTTAACAAATTTGTATAGATTATGTCAGTTGTTCTAAGGCCATTTGGTTTTCAATCTCAAGAACTACTATATTAGAATTTTAATAGTAAATACTATTTTAATATTATCTATATAATATATAATATTCTTAAGTTAATGAGTCCATATAATTAATGAAAAATATTAAGTTCAACAGGTTATCAAATTGTTATTATTCTATGAATCTTCTATGATACGTCTTTTTTTAATAGTTAACAATTTCTATGATTATTTTCATTTAAATTAACTATTATCATGTATATTTTACCATTATAAAATAATAATAATGAAATTAATTAAATTTTCATGTTATATTAAATTATTAAATCAATTTTAGAGAATATATAGGAATGATGTAGTTTTATGAAAACATCATCGTACACCTAGGTAATGTAAAATAACTAGGGTCAGAAATGTTTTTTGAAAGAGTTTAAAAGAATAAAAATCAATAATTATTTTAAATTTATATAAAATTATCTTATATTTAATATTATAGTAATTTTTAATTCTAATTATTACTTATTTCATTGAAATTAACAACACGAAAATTGTAATGAAAAGTCCGGGTTGTTAAAAATCATATTTTGGCATAGTTGAATCTAATGAAAAAGAGTTTGGCGAGATTTAATGAGTGTTATCCCATAATTTATGTGAAATTGGATGAAAATTCAATGATAATTTAATTATAAAAAAATAATTTGAGAATTGGAATATTTTTTAACACAAAGTATCAAAATTATGAAGATAGAAAGAGGCTTGGAACCCTTGCATTTCTCTTCAAGTCGCCTCCTTTGGATGGAGTCTAAATACTTAATAAAAGGTATTTTTTCCCATACAAATCCCTATGGACCTGAAAAAGATATTATTAGTGTTATTTCAAAAAAAATGTTTTTATAAAAAATAAATATTAATATTTGTTTTGGAAAAATTAGAATGAGACCCCTCTTTTAAGAAAAATTCAAAGACATTTTCACAAATATTCAATCTTTTAAGTGATAAGAATGTAATTTTGAAATTTAAAATGTACTAAAAATGGACATTGATGATATTATTGACCATTAAAATTCTCTAATTTACTTAATATATCATTTTATTACTTTTTATTAATTTATAAATATTTTTTAAGAATAAATACGCTTTAACGTCATTATTAGGGTTATTCCGGTAATTTGAGATTAAAGTCTCTTAAATGATTATAAAATTATTGAATTAGTAGCTATATAATTTCTTAAATTTCATCATTATATATAAAATTAATGATAAATTCTAATTCACCCAAACCCCATCACATTAAATGTTTTTAAAACCACTTATTTGGGGTTTTTATGCTTGCAAAAGCAATGCATTGACACTACATAAGTGTTTTGGATAATTATTGATCTATTTAAATTTTAAAAGAAATTAATAAAAAAATATAATTTATTATTCACAATTACTGTCATCTAAATCAATTCATAATGGTATTCTTATTTTATTTTTTATCAAGACATCACTTTTAAGAATATAGATTTTACATTTCTTACTTCGCAAAAGTGTTTGGTGAACATTTGGATAATTATATTTTTATATAATTATATAATTTTTAAATATACATAAATATATTTTATTAGTCATATTTTTCATCCTTTAATGTGAGCATAGCCTTATCCCCACTTAAATATTATATGAAATATGCCAATTTTGAATTTTACAATGCCGCGTTGGCATGATATGAACACCGATAAATTTTTTCATAGTTATCATGACATAAATAATAATTTATAATAATTTAATAATACATATATGATATCTTATGTTTATCATAATTATAGATATATCCCATTTGTTTCTTAAATTTTTATTTTATATTTATATATTGATGATTTTATAAAATACACATTATTTATAAACACTATATTTTTTTAAAATTTAACAAAAAATAAACTTATTTAGATAAATAAAAAAAATTCTCAATAATATACTTTATACATGTAGATACCAAAAAATAGTTCTATTTTATTAAATATTTTTATTATAATATATATATGTATTATTTTTAATTAAACGCATATAGTACAAGGGAGAATAATTTATTTAGAATAAAAAAATTTCATTTTGTCAAATAAAAAAAAACTATGTGTCATACCTTGATAAAATTATTTATATCTTCATCATAATAATAAATATAAATATAAAACCACATAATCAACAAAAATATTCATTTATAAAATATAAAATAATTAAATAATTATTTAAAAATATCACTATATGAAATCATCTTACTGAAGTAGTTATAACCCTTAAATGAAACACATTTTCGATCATATAGTTGTTTATGAAAAAAATCATAGAATCCTTCTTGATATGATTGATTTGAGGGGTTTGAATTGTAAAAAATCATTCATATTGGGTTCACCATTCATATCTCACACCCAATTGTGATAGGTCAGTTTCTAACGACGTTTGTTCGTGGAACCAGAAACACCCAACGACTCTCATATCCATAATGAATCATGGATTAGAAGTTAGGCTGATCACACACTTTTTGGGGGAACTATTTCTTATTATTGAACTATCTAACATATTTAACATATGTCTGTTAATCCTTTTGTTCATTCCCATGTATGATGTAGGTAACCTTGAATTAAAGATCAATTATTAACATTTAAGGGTTCAGAATCATCTAAAAGTCTCCAGGGGGTCCCATTATTGGTACCGTTTTATATGAAGCTTAGATATTCCTATATATTTTTTGTCATTTTTACACTGGGTTTAAGCCAAACAATGCTGCCCTCAAGAATTTACATTCATCCAACATAAGTTTTTTTTGATGTTGGGATCAACCCCATGAGATGGGATTCCAAAATATCCTTATAAAAGGAATCAAAACGCATATAGTTTAGTGCCACAAAACAAGAAAAATCGCCTTTTAAGGTCATGTGCCTATGACCATACCATACCATTTAACATCTCGAGACAAGGGTTCCAAGCTGGAAGGTTCAAAGTTAATGTTTGGTGTGAGATTTATGCTGAGGTTGACTGAGGGACCCAAACTAGATATGGTATCCTAGATAGGGGTGATATTAATACGAATATGACCCAATAAGGAGGGTGTTGAGAGTGACCCATAAGGAATATGGACCTTTGAGTTGGATACAACCCTACTAGAAATGTAGCCCAGAGAACATTTTTGTGAATTTGGATGTTCGATTTAGACCTCATAGCAGATTACTACGTATCCTAATTAGTTAGGAATCAAATATCAAATAGTTCAGTATGAGTTGTGGATTATAATAAATAAGAGGCCCATTAAAGGTTGGAAAAAATATATGGTTGATACTTATACCATATTGGAAGCCAATTTAAAGTTGGAAACAGATATGGTTGGGACATATTCCCTATCGGTGGCCCATTAAATGTTTTAAAAAAGATATATTTGGGAATTATACTATATTAGAGTCCCATTAAAGGTTGAAAAAAATATGTCATTGGGAATTATATCATATAGGAGGGCCATTGATGTTTTGGGATCATGCAGATGTCATGATTTCCACTAACCTTTAAGCCCATCTGGGTCATGATTGATGTGAGAAAAAAGAGGAAACAATGGATCTGAAGATCACACAATCCATTTTCTCCACAGGTGGGAAGATATTCGATCCCAAAGGGAGAGGGAGATGGAGATATCTGGAACCCATATCCTCTTTTATTTTTGTAATCTGGATAGTCTCATTGAATTCTAACTACAACCTAGGAAGGCGAAGTGGAGGAAGAGTATCCCTTTACATAAGAATGAATAAATGATTACTCCCAGAGGGATGCCCTAAATGGTTTCTAGGGAATATAAGAGGATAAAGAACTACACCTCAAAGGGAAAGGCTAGTGTGATCCTCCCATTTCCCTCCTGGAATGGGGAGGTCCACATGAACACCTTAAAGGTCGGGACCCTCGAAACCCTGTGAATGTTGAATTGAGAACATTATAAGGATCCCCCTTTTCATCGAGATTACCAACAAGACTATACTTACCATTAATATGTAGACTCTAGAGGACACACTGATATATCTAATGATTTGATCATACATATTGAATGGATTTTGAAGAGGCCATGGATGATTCCATTTAATGGTTTTTAGAGGGGCCAAAGTGGCCCCTGATTGTATGATGGAGGGAAGCAATGGCGGTTGGAGAAAAGACCACCCTATGATTCTTCATTCCCTGTAGAATGTTATTATTTGGGACATCGTTCATTCCATGTAGCATGTTTCTATGTGGGTGAGGGTTTCATCTATTTATCATTTTAGTATGAAATCCTGGGCTCCACCTACTTAGAGTTTTTCCATGCAAGGCTAGGTTTTGCACACATTGCACTTTTCTATGAGGGATCGCATTCTTCCCATGTAGCATTTTACTATGTTGGGTAGGGTTCACTTTGCATAGATTTTTAGTACATGGGGTTATGGACTAGAAATGGGCCATCTGCTTATGCATTGTAGAATGGTGTCCAAAAAGGGGATTTGGGTTTTTGGATGGTTGGGTGAATTACTTTTATACCTTAACGTTATGCAGCAGGTTTACCTACTAAAAATTGATAGATATATCTCTTTTATTCCAATTTTCATCTGTGTTTTGGCTTCTGCCCCTTTTCTAGTTCCCTCTCTCAGGTCTTTTATAGAGGAATATGGGTAACTTAATACTGAGATGATTGGCCATCTATCGGGGGTGGGGGCAGAGGGATTCATTACTGGGATCCCAATTAGGAAATCCAGGCCTATGAATGGATTCATTCATAAGGAAGGAAAATACCACCCACACCCACAAACAACTTATAGTTTGTGAGGGATGATCATTTCTGGGGGGAATCACCATCAAGACCCAAAAATGATCTGGTTTCATTCATGGGAACCACAGGATTCCCCTATGTCCTAGACACAATTTTCATTCATGGGACACCATGCAGAGAGGTAGTCTACATAGAGAGTTTTACTATATAGACCCTATAAATCCTTTATGGATTCACCTCCAATAATATTTTCATAAAAATATTCTCCAAATTATTTTCCCTTACAAAATTCATGGCTTCATGTTCATTTTCCCTTTTACCAAATTCATGTACTTCTATTGTCCTTTTATGTGGAGTTTTCATGACCCAAAAAATGTCCACATCATAATGTTCTCTTATCGGGATGAAGAGGAGGAGGTTCCAATGAATAAATTGGTCCTATTTTAAACTAGTTTGGTTGAATGCATGTGGACCCAAAATATGGACCATGACTATATATAGGGGGACCTAGTTTATTTTTCTTTTACCGAGTCCTCACTGTGAACTGATATTTTTAAGAACTCACGTCGCTTTCTTCTTCCTATACATAGATTCCTCATTTGTAGATGAACATTAAATGAACTCAATTTCTTCATCCATTAATGGAAATTATACTCAACCACATAGATATTTGTTCATCCACATGGGTTCTTCATGGACAAAGTGATCTATGGACCAAGCGTCGAGCTTTATGGTGACTGAAGGTCTCTCAGGCCAAACACCTTGTAGACTGGTCATGTCACAGATTGAAACACTTCACAAAGTGGTGGTTAATGGGAAGATGAATGGAAGGAGAAGTATTTTATAGATTTTAAAATAATATATGAAATATTTCAATGAATATAAAATAATTTTTATGATATTTACAAAGGGATAAAATGGTTTCGACTTCCACTTTAATGGCTTCAATTAAGAGAAGAACCTCCCTTGTTGAAAACATTAAAGATGATCTTCGATATCACATTGTCCCTCCAGAGGGTGTTTTGAATAGTCTACTTTCAGTAGGAATTTTTATGTACCCATTATACAATAGATTACCACTATAAAATTTTATAATTTGTGACTATTCTCCCATTTCATAGGTTAATCATAATCATTCATCTGCTTGGTTCAAGGTGTATTCCGATCATGCTCAAATGAACATATCTACTATGAGGAAAATAATTTCCATATCAAGTTAAGAGAATTTATCTATTTGGAATGGTTCCCTTTGGAATATAAGAAACCATAATAATGATGATATCCATTTATAGTATGTCATTAAAGATTACCAATCCATTCTTAATCTCTGACGAGACAATCCCAAAACAGGATGGAGTTCCAAATGGGATTTTTGATCTAGAGGGAGATTTTATGATTAATAGGATTGTGCATTCTGGGTGCCCTATTACTTCATGTATTTTCTTGAATGATTGGATGTTACGATCCTATACCTGGTAGTGTGTATTTCTTAGTTCATGGTATATTCACTGACTAAGGTATTACCTAAATTAATCAGTTATTAGTGTTCAAACACTAATTATTTTTATTTAACACATAGCAATGTCAGGAACATCCTATGGTATATTTATTAATTAGGAGGAATTCCCATTCTTTGAAACATGTATGATGAATTTATTCCTATATTTAATGCCTATAGAGATAATGAATAAGTTTCTCTACGAGAAAGGTATTTACTAATTGCAGATATGAAAACACCAGGTCATCCCCTTAATACATGTTCACTCATTTAGTTCAATGACTAGGTGAGTCCATTATTATAAGATATTGGTCTAAGGATAAAGGTTTGACATACCAAGAATTACCTGAATCAATAGACATAATGTATTTAGGGTTTAAATTGGTCCTCTCACAAGGAAGGCCAACATATGACATGGGGTTACAAGATCCGATTAGACGTATCTCTATAACATAGATTGGTGGGATTTTCAACCATGTACTTGAGTGGTGGAATTTTACCATCTCATGATACCTATACTAGTGCTAAGGTCTACACCCTAATAATGGCAGCCACATTAGGAAAATGGAAAACCCATCAACCTAGTTTCACCCACTCTTGATCGAATTTACAAGCAGTTGGGCCATATGCCATAATGTAGATATCCACATCATCTTTGCGAGATGTTTTCATTTTTAAGTGGATGTGTGGTGAAACACTTTTGATTCTATGAATATCAGTATTCCAAAACAATCCCACAGTCCACCTTTTTCCCTGAACTACTGAATATTTCTACCGTTCACTCAACATCTCTAGGTGTCGATGAAACTATTCTTCTCTTTAATTATTTTACCAATTTTTTACACCTTATCCATCACACTATTGAGTGGTGGTGGATAATAGAGGAGGTCCTCTAGGAGAGCGTTCCTATATCCTCTCATTATGAGATTGGATTATGATTTCATAGGTGGATGGGGTAACCATTTTTGAACTTTATTCTACTTATAGGTTTTCATGAAAATTTTTATGCCTATAATTGGTTGCATATTTACCCCTTAACCAAATTAAAAATTAATCACAGGCAGTCATTATTTTAAAATTATTCTTGATGATGATGTGTGAGGATTTTGGCCAAAAAATTCATTTACCTCCCATGAGAGTTCAGAATAACTTATCATGGATTTATTCTAAAATATGGGTGGAAAAATATCCCAATGGGGTGTTAGGGAATCCTGTTCAATGGATTCATAAACCATTATCCACTCCTATTTCTTTCCCTATCACACCATATGATCCCACTTATGTCGGTGGATAATGTTCATCCCATACTTATAATAATTATAAGGGTGATTTATGATCAAGTTATACTTCCAAAAGTTGTGGTTAAAGCCCATAATTTTGACCAGCACTATTGGAAAACCTACCAAGGCCTATCCCTATAGAATAATATCAAGAATTAAACTAATTGATACCAAGCCTTTTAGAAGAGTTTCTGATAATGAACAAGAAGAACAGATGGAGGAATTTCTCACTTGGGTGTATCTATTTAGAATTACCATGTTTGTCATAAATTTAATCTAAGATTATATACCTATAGCATCTAGTGGATAGGGTCCATATCCTAGTGCTTCTAATAAAAATTAGGCTATGTGAAAATGGGCTCAGCGCCAAATTTATGCCATCATCACCGAGAATAATTTGATAGATATTGATGAAAATATAGATGGAATTTTTCAACTCTTCCTTTGCTTGGGTGATGGTGGGATTGATACTGACAATTTCATGTCCTTATTCACAAGGTTCTTATTTCTCAGGAAGATTTAGCTACCTAGGAAGGTGATCTTATCCTATTTAATTCTTACGATCATCACACAAAGGCCCTAAAGGATACTAATTCTAAAATACATCACATGGATTCAGAAGAAGAACAAATTTATGATTGGATGGTTACAAAATCTACGATGCTATGGGAATATAAGGTTCACATAGCTAGTTTAAAAGATCAACTATCATCAACAAATGTGTCACATGAAGCCATCAAAAAGAGAGGTTATGAGATCTAGACTATTATTTGAAAAAAGCACCCATTAGTAGAATATAAAGATGGGAAAATAACCAATATGGATTTGGTGCATGACAAATCACATCAAGAGATAGATAATCAACTGAATAAAGTATTCCATGTTTCACTGTATTCATTTCAATTGATTTTTATTATCCAAAAACGTTAGGGGAGAATCCAGGATTTGGATCTTCCATCATTATTTCCATTCAATTAATGGATTTTTTTCTCTCTATAGGGATTATCTTTTATTTTACCCTTCAATGGAAATAAATCATAATTATCAGTATGTTTTGAAAGATAATCTCCCATATAACCATAATGGTTTTATCAATGGATATCAATTTCCATCACAACCTTGATAAAAAAATCACCTTCTTTGGATGAAATATCCTGTAATTCTATATTTTTTTTTGAGAAAGCAGGCTCATTCTTCATAGATTTAACTATTTCTAGGGTCACATGATATACCCTATAAACATTGTGTCTTTATGGTTACTATACTAATTCCTACCTAAGTCCAATGTGGTATGATCATAGTGGGTATGGCTCAAATATTTCTTACTCTACACTTCGAGGGTTTTCAACCTATGAATTTTTATTTATTTTTCTTTTTTTCTCAATTATTGCACTAACCTTGTATTGAATACGTCTAGTGAGATAATACTCAACTTTTAACTATGGTTCCCTTTGAGGGTTTTCAACCAGATGAGTACCGTGTGTCTTTTTTGGGTATTTTAATGATTTTCATACTAGACTAATGCAACTGATGTTTTCTATTGAAAAAAATTGACAATGAATTATGGGGTGATGATCCTAGTAGGTCTTGTAGGTCGAGAATGTCCCAATATTTCTAATTTAGGAATAGTGTATTTTTAGGTCTTGATTTAGTGATTTTTGAATCCAATGTATGAAATGGGAAAATTATACAAGGATTTACCATATAGAATATTTGAAAGTTTGTTTTTAGTATGATTTTTTCAGAGTATATGGAGATAGAAGAGGTCTCTATTGAGGAAAAACATACCTCTGGTTGAAATTCCCTTTTTATGGATGATTTATGTAGATCTGACTGGGGAATATTATTTATAGTATAATAAAGGCATCCTTAGGAACCTGAACATCCATTTCCAATATCAAGGTAGATTTTGGAAAATTCAAATTTCTTAAGACCATGAAGGGTGGATGGTCAAGGGAATAATGTTTAGAAATGAAGAGGGTATCTTTATCAGTACTAACCATGAATGAGAAACCACTCCTACATGAATTTGGAATTTTTAATAGAGTGGTTGATCATAGTGAAGTTTAATTTCATACGACTAGGACATAGATCATGAAATTTAACATCTTATGAAGAGGATGTTTGAGGTCTATGATTTAAAGTCACATAGCTCTGATTGGAAGATAAATTATTTTCCATTTACATAGTAATCTGTCGAAGAATGGTCAACCATTTTTAGGCATAAAGGGAGAAACTTTAAGGATACAATCTTGGGGATTTTTAAACCAAGGAGTGGCATAGGATGAAATAATTGTCATATTTATGAAAATATAAGAGATCTCTCTTAAGAGTGAATTTTCCTTTGCTTGATAGGACTTTTTTGTAGGCAGTTTATGCTAAGAGAAATGGGGTATATTATGAAAAGTTAAACAAAGGTATCCTCATGACATTGGCCTCTCATTTTAGATGCCCATAATAAGATTATAGAGATTAAAACATCTCCAGATACATTGTTTAATTTACCTAAGAGAAGTTCCTAGATATGGAAAGATAATTTCATATCAAGATTAAATGAGAAAAAGTTGGAATATTTTCATCAAGAAGGTATGACTCCTACGTGGGAAGGTGGGGGTTTTTATTTTTCTACTCTGGATGGGCCTGAGACATAAGGTCTAGGAATCACTACATGTCATGATAAATTATGAATCAAGACATACATAGTTCTAAGAATATTTCCACACATCGTGATTGAACTCTTGTATGGGGAAGGGGAATTATTTCTATTGAATATGGGATCATGAGTGGGTGTAGATGTGTATTATACCCTACTATGAAAATTTATATCATATATAGGAGAGTGGGGTGAATTTTTTGTTGTTTTTTGACCATAAAAAGATATAGGATCCAAGCATCACTACATATCTCATCAAAGAAAGAATCATGCAATAGAAAGCTCTTGTATGAAAATTCCCTATGCAGGTCTGACCTATACAAAATAAAGGGGGGGGGGGGTGGATTTTTATGTTTTGAATAGGCATAGAATTGGAGATTCTAGCATCACTACATTTCCAATGATAATAGAAATAAAGTGAAACATAGTACTGGGGAATCATACATTTTGAGGTCGTGTGATGAAGAAACTATCCACGATGTTTAATGTCATGAGGTAAGGATATAATGAGGTATCCGAGTTTTAGGTTATACGACATGGACCATATGTCATGGAAACAATGAGTAGTAAAAGGATCATTGGGATGAGATATTTTGACATGTCTCTCATGTGAGGGGGATGAAAAATTTTAACCATGATTCTAGGGTTTCTCAGATCAGGGGGAAGTGATATGAGAAAAAATTCCATTGGGGATTACCAAGACAGAAGATTCCACTCCAAGGGAAGAAATTTCCTTTGGTTGATAGAACTTTTTATGGTATATTTTATGAATAGGTGAATGGGGAATACTATGAATAACCAAACAAAGGATTCCTCAAGAAACTACCCTTCCATTTTCTATGGCCAAAGAAATATTTTGGATATTTGAAATTTCACAAGAGACAATGTTTGGTTTGTGTGAGGATAATCTCTAAGAAAGTAAGACAAATTTAGGCTATAATTAGCTTGGGAGTGTGAAGTTCCGTGCATATACTTGACTCATATATATGAGGGGATATTTTTATTTATTTTATGTATGCCTAAATGGGGGAATTTGAAATTGAGATATCCAACATCAGTTTTTTCTTGTATGTAGAGGAGGAGGTGTTGCTTTTTATTTACCACATGGCTAGGACTATGACATGAGGTCTAGGTTTCAGTATGCATCTTGTTAAAGAGAGAATAGAGAAACATGTAGTTATTGAGGAATCATAAAGTTTAATTCCATTTAGCAAGGACTTATGGTGTTTCTTTTAAGGTTCTTCAACAAGGACCATAGTAACTATAATGTGAATTGATATGCCTTGATGATAAAGGGAATCCTTTACTAAAAATCCTAATCCCATGCGAGCTACACTTGGTGTGAGAGAAAAGGTGTCACAGAGGTTTATTCCACAACAAAATGGTAATAAAAATGAAGGATATGGGAAATTTGATTTTGTGGTGGTTGGGAAAGGATGTAAAATCCAAGTGTTGCTATGTATCTCATTAGACTAAGAATCAATCTATTCATAGTTTTGTAATTGGCTCTATGTGGTATCCAAAATTGTACATAGGGAGGGTTAAGTTTTATTGGTTTTGTATGGAACTAGAATTGGATATTTTTGTGTCACTATATATATTGTGATGATAGGAATAAATTCACATGTGGTTCTAAATGGGGAACTCTCCACATAAGTCAGATCAACATGCAATAGGAGGCATTTTCCCATTTATTATTTTGGATAGACTTGGGATAAAGTATATAGTTGTCACTATATCTCATGTGATGAAAATAATCAATAAACACATAGTTGTTAAAACTATTCCCT
Organism: Viscum album; assembly: GCA_963277665.1. NCBI lineage: Eukaryota > Viridiplantae > Streptophyta > Magnoliopsida > Santalales > Viscaceae > Viscum > Viscum album. The sequence goes on along the minus strand of OY728153.1, from coordinate 1,034,661,709 downwards.
ACAAAAATATGACTCATGTTCTGAGACATGTCATTTTACTTGAAATATACCCAAAAATGAAAGGACCTGTGTTGGAGCCCCCTACATCAGATTTGTTTTCATACAGAAGAGGGGGATTATTCTATATTTTGTGGATAGGCATAGAGAATAGGGTCTGGGTTTCACTATATATCCCATTAGAATGAGAATCAATCCAAACACCATTCTTGAAAGAACAATGAAGTTTTGTTTCATTCAGCAAGGACATCAACTACGCAGTTTGACATCTAACCATAAGTATATAGGTAAACTGATGTGGAAGGAAAGTATTATTGCATATGGGAACAATATTATAGGTCTAAGCATCACTACATATTATGTGATGATAGGAACCAAGACACACATAGTTCTTGGATGAATATATTTCCTATGTAGATATGAAACTCACATTGGGAAAGGGGAATTTCATCTTTCTTCCACAATAATATCGCTCATGTGTGGTGATCTGTCAGTGATATGAAAATTATTGTGTAGTTTAACATAATTATTCTAAAAAATATTCACATATATTTAACTTCATATGGTATGGAAAATGATTATATATTTTATAGAATCTTACAGAAAGGATTTTTCTGTCACACAATTTTTCATCTTACGACATGTAAATTGTGTCACGCTTTTTGTAGTAACATGAAAAATAAAAAATATGCAGTTCAACGTCGTATTTCAAAGATAAATGATCATTTATCACATGAATTATTTGATGAGAAACATCACATTGTTAGGGGTCATAGTAAGATATACGTCTATCAAGATCAAATATTTTTCTCTATTAGACTTGACTTTGGGTAAGACATAAGGACCCTCCCACTTTTTGACCAAATTTGGTGGTTTATTTCTGGGTATCATTAGATTCCTAAGGACAAAGACCATCTATCCCTCAAGTAATTATAAGAGGCAATTTTTTTAAGGATCACATGATCAATTTTTTTATGGACCTCAAGTGAAGATATGTGTGTAATCTATTCTTATCCATTCTATCCAATTTATCCTACTATTTTTGGGATTTCTCATCTATAGATAACTAATCATAAATGGAAATGAAGAGAGAGTGAAATTGAACATCGATGGGTAGGACCCCCTCTATCCCATATACTAATGGTTTTTGTATTTCCCATGTGGTGGTGGGGTTCAATGCCTGGTAATCCCATAATGTAGGAAAGATCATGTCTAGACATGACATTTTATCCTTATCTACAACCTTGTGGAGTATATTCCACAGGGTCTTGTTGAAGGACTATATTCATCTATTAATTATTTTATGATTGTGGGATGGATTTTTAAACATGATATTATAATCAAGATATATATTCTCCATTTTATAAAAATTTAGATCGATTCCTTTAACTGCTAGTATTATATGTTAGACACCAAATCAAGTAATGATGTTGTCTTTCACGAAGCTAACAATATTTCTTTCCCCAACTTCTTTGAGGCGTATATATTTATCCCACATGGAGAGGAAGTTGTTTTATGTGGGAATGTGATTGAACTTATTACCTATGGTAGGGGGATATGGTACTAAGACATCCATCCCACATTTTGAAAATGGACCAAAGTATTTGGCTATGTGATGTAACTATAGGAGTTGATGAATGAAGTTGGCATGAACCCGACATGATTGATTTTTTTGATAAAGTTTGTGCAATCCTACACCAATTTAGTCCAGTAGTACCCAAGCCTCTATATTCATTGGGAAATCTTAATCCTTGACTGGTGGGTTCCACAGACTCTGGTGTGCTCTTATTTCATGAGAAAATCAGTTTATTCTCTATTAATGCAACCAAAAAGGACCCCATAAATGATAAACTTATGTAGAATCTTTTAATGATTTATACCTTCATTTAGAACATACTTAATTTCTCTTCTTTTGTTTTTCAATTCCCCAACTCTATCTCATAGGAGTAATCCATTTTTAAGGTATTCCATAATGGGTATCTGTTATCTAATGGTTGGAATATATGGTTTGAGCATGGTACTAACTTATTCTATGTCTTCAATCTTGGTTTGACCAAAATGTGAGACCATATGGTGATGCACAATGTTGATGAATGTTTCATCCCTATTAGGATCTGGTAGCACTGTGGATAAATTTTCTAAGGTGTTTTCCTAATAAATTTGTAACAAAAAGCATGAGTCAATGTCAGTTCTAAAGGGAATTCCTCCATTAGTCCTTACACATGGTTTATCAAGGAGATTAGCTCTTCTTTTTTGATGGCATAACCACTGTTTACCTTCTTGATGACCAATTCCAAATTTCCATTTATCTTTATGTAATTTACTATTACTTGGAGATATAGATATATCCAATCAATAAGAGCTTAATATTCAACCTCATTGTTCATATACCCTTATAATAGTAGGAAGAAGTATGGTAAGACTAACTTTACTGGGGAAATGTGCCAAACTTCTAACCTAAAACTGTTGATCTTGGGGTCTTCTATCCTATTACCTATTATGATTTAGGATTTACCATAAAAATAAATCTCCCATATCTAGGGGAACTCTTGAATAGGAAAGATATCCCCATCGGGTAGTTCAGTATGTAGTGATTTCATTTCTACAGAGATATGTTTCTTCAGAAAATCTACCATCGCCTAAGATTTCATTGCTTTCTAAGTCACAAACTAGATGTCAAACTATTGCAGGATTACTAAACACTATGACAGATGCTCAGTCAACATTAGAAAAATAATAATTTATTTGAGTGGGATTCTACAAGAGACCAAATAAACCTCTTGATGTTGTAGTTATTTCCTCAATTTATAGACTATAATGATTTTCACTATAAATATCATCTTGATATCTAAATAAAAAGTCTCAGCATTGTGCATGGTTTAGATGAGAAAATAAAGATTGTTTTCATTACTGATTTCATTAGTTTGTGCTAGGAAATTATCCAACGATTGATCTAGGAAACATACATTTAAAATTAGTGTTATTACCTCGATATGTGACATTAGCAGTGGTGGACATAAGAGATATTTCTTTATATTTTCAATGGATTCCGGAAAATCATTAGTACACTGATATGTAACCCCAATTTCATCAACCTGATGAATGGAAAAAAATTTCCTATGAGATTATATATAAATCACCAAATGTAGGAAATATATCCTCGATTTCCTCTCCACTGATTGAGGTTTTGAGGAGGTTACATGCTAAGGATAGGGTTTGTCTTCTTAGGGTAAAATTTGATGTTGTAATGGTGTATGGAAAAGATGAGAAAATGTCTTGAGGTAACACCAAAAGAACATTTCATGGGGTTCATTTTTATACTATGCTATCATAGTTTGTTGAATATGGGTTCAAGATCATCATGGTGGTCAAAATTCATTTGAGATTAGACCAGAAGATAGTCAATGTAGTATTTGACAAACACTACTAGGAAGGGTTTGAAGATGCGACACGTGGCTCACTGATATGTAACCCTGATGATATTCAATCTAATGTTAATTAATTGATATAAAAATACTCTATGGGGGGCCTTGAAGGTGGTGTATTCTTCATCCTCTTGGGAAATTTAGATTTTATTATACCCTAAATAACTATTCATGTTAGATAGGGCCTGATATCCGTCAGTTACATCAATTATTTACTCTATGACTGAGAATGAGAAATCATCCATTAGACAATTGTAGTCAATATCTCTAAAATTGATATACACTCTGATTTTACTATTATTTTTCTTGACTGAGACTATATTGGCCCACCATTTTGGATATTGGACCTCTCGAATGAAATTGGACTAGATGTGCTTTTAAAAATCAAATTCATTTTTGGTAATGTTGTCAGATGTTTCCTTCTATATTTATAATTATATCCCTAGTGGTCCTCTGGTAGGACTAGGTGGGGGGTTTCTACATTAGGATTGAGGCATAACATTTTTGTGTAGGTCTAGGTGAACACGTCCTGATGCTGCTTTATAAAGGAGGTATATACCTCTTGTTCTTAAGAAAGAATGACTACTCTAATAATAATGGTCCATTGGTCTTTTTATGTAGCTATATTTATTTCTCTTAGTTCATCAATGGTGGTAGGTACACCCACCTCAAATTCTGGAGTAACACCCTTGAGGTCCTCATCCTCATCCTCTTCCTCCTCTTCCTCCTCCTCCTCTTTTTCCTCCTGTTCTGTCAGGGGAGTGAGAAAAGATAGAAGCTCTCTACAGTTAGGAGAGGAAACAAAATCTTGAAATTCATAAGATGGATAGGCTTACTATATCCCATATAACAATGTGGGCTCTCTTTGAAATTATAGAGGAGATGGAGTGATGTATGGAGAAGGAGTGAGGGATAGAGGACGGGTGTCTTTGTCCTCGTAAGGTGAAAAGACAACATAATTTGACTCAACAAATGGGAAAGGGGTTTTCTAAAGCTTCATGGTTGGAATGATGGTATTTTCATTAGACCATTTACCCCTATCTATAGATTTAGTGACCACTTCAACACCAATGGAATCAGTTTTCGTGATGAATATCAGAAGGTCATTTAATATACCTATGATTTTTGGCTCATATTCTTGACCTGGTTGAGGGGAAACACGTAATAATTTTAGATATATTTTAAGGGGTTGAATGATATCATTTCTAGACTATTTTGGTTAGTGACTCAAGTCACACTATAAATAATAGTTTTTTTTACCTTCCATGTGATATAATACTGTAATGATATAATGTGACTCATAGGATTTGAATTGGGCTTTATCGGTGTGCAAACATCCTAATTTGTCCATTAATGAAGTATTTAATAAATTGATGGTATATAAAGGGAATTTAAGTATGTTTATTCATCCATGTCCTTGCTAAATAAACATTGAAGGTTGTATCCTACTGAACAATTAGAATTTTCATGTATGATACAAGATCTTCAAAATGAGCCCAGAGCATGATTTGGCTAGAGGATTTTGCTCTCTTTTTTCATAACCCTGTATTGTTAGAGTGAAGGGTGATATTTCATCCACACCATATCCCAAACAGTGAAGTAACCATACTAAAATGGGATTATCTCCAGATCCATCATTAATTAAAACCCTTTAGATATCAATATCATTTTTGTTGTCGAACACGTACAAGTGTTCAACATGTTCCTATATAATGATGTATTCATCATGATTCGTAAAGGAGATAACAACATGAAATTCTTGTAGATTTATTTTTTAATAGACTTCATTATTGAAAACATCAACTTTGAACTCATTGGGGATTATAAAAGACTCTATTATCACTTTCCTAAGGTTTTTTGATAAGCTCAGGGCGTCTAGGATCAATAGCTTGTCTATTACTAGTGATAACTATTTTAGGATGTCTTTATTTTGGGATATTTTCATACAATTTTCTAATTATAGATTCTATTTCATGGTGAATTTAGGGACTGTATTAAATGATGTAGATGGATCATACCTCGAAATTAGAATCAAAGGTCCTCTTATCCATGGCGGGTCATGCCAAATAAGCCATCCTTCCCACCGTGGGTTGTTAGACACCTATACCCCCTATAATTAATAATCATGAGTGATTGAGTCTGACTGGATTCTAGCATATTCATAGGGAATTTCCTAATAAAGTTCTACTCCCTATAGAGATATTCCATGAGTTTTCTCATCAATGACAATCTAAGTAGTGATGTGGCTAGAGCTCTGGTTTCTATCAAAACTATATCTTCCCCTGTATCCTCAACTCTTGCAACCTATTCCTCTAGTTCCTCAATTGAGTGTAGGAAAATCAAGATCATAACTAAACTCATCATAGGAGAAAGAATCCATTAAGATAATTACATTTATAAAACCAATGATTAACACCTCATCTAATGTAAAGTTTATCTTTCTAGACATTTCTAGTGGTACTATTTGAAGGTGAGAATCCCAAAGTATGAAAGGTTCAAGGAAAAAATTTGACTTGGTGCAAGTTAATCCTCTAGGATTAGATTCCCACACTTCTAGATAGATTTTTTTTGAAAGACAAGATCTATGATTTCGATAGAGTCAGCTACGTCTTAGTGGAAACGGCTGGGGGCACATTTTGTTGTTTCAACTATTCCTAGAGAATACCATTAGTTTGGTTGATTATATTTGGGTCATACAACAATCAATATTATGAACCCTTTTTCTAAAAACCTCTTATAATTCTTTTCATTTCTCATGGGGTAGTAGAAGACACATATATTACTTATGCTCGTGGTTTCCCTAACGTTACTTTCCCAGTTTCTACCATTTTTTTACAGGATGTCATTGAAGAAAAAACATTACAGATTGGTGTAACCTAGTGTCATTTGAAAGGGGTAATAATATGGATGGTCTTTGAGACCTTCATAGTTGGGCCTCTTAGGATTTGAAAGAAAAACCATGCCTTTGTCCATAGCTGCAATAAATAAGCTGCATGATTACCCATCTCATAATGAGTAAACATTATTCCTTCTCTCATTGAATTTAGTTTTGGTGAGTCCCCTCCACACATCCTGATGTGACATAGATTTTGTTGTTACCCAAGGGGTTCCATACAATACAGTATAGGTGTTAGAGTTGGGGTTGGCATGTAGTACAACGTAAGGGTAATGGTTACAGATTTTACCTACCATGTTCTTTTCCCAAAAACTGGTGAATTCATTCAATAATTGATCTTAGTTCACTGTAAGAAAAAATCCTTTATTTGAGAAATTACCAAAAGATCCCAAAACACACCTGTATATCTCATAGTTATGAACACAATTCATAGCTAATAATATAAGTTCTATATAAAAAGAGTAATAATATCTTCTTGGGGTTGTGGTAGTTTTAGGGAGTACGTCAGCCCCTTCCATATGAAAATGAAATCAATGAACCTCCGGTTCTATCATTGTTTTTAATCAGAGAGGTCAAGGATCATTGTATTTTTCAATGTTTATATGAATTTTAAGTGTAATTTCAGATAGATATACTCCTATACCATGATTTACTGATCTAGAAAACCGGTACACCATATGAAAGTCAACCATTGAACAATTTTCACAAAGAATCTAATTTTTAATAATTATTATTGTGTAATGGTTCCCATCACGAGATCCTAATGGGAAACAAATTGTGTCAGATTGTACCATGTGTATCTTGATCTATTGAATATTGGAAACATAGTAATCTTGAAATTTTGATGGTGTGGTATGTTAGTAACTCATTCAGGTTAAGGCTTCCATTATTTCTATACTGGTGCACACCTTTCCTCCATATCCACCAATAAAATTTTCAATGACTCAAGGGTGTCGATAAGAACTTGATGCATGATTGGTTGAACATGTGAATAAGTAGAGGAATAGATATGTAGTATCTTATATGTTGGATCCACCAATATCTAGAGCTGATATCCAGTAGGGTACATCTTTTGAGTGTTTACCTACATCCATTTTCCTCCTTAATGTAGAGAATTCATGAAATCCATCTATAATTCAGTCCTCGTAAAATGATGGCCCAGCTAAAAATTTGAGCAGATGTCCTAAACCTACTTCAAACACCAGAGTGGACCCTTGTTATTGAGTTACACAGGTTGGAGGCACGAGTTGAGGCTCTGATCATGGGACATATTCAATAGGAATGCTGCCTCAAATCAATTCTGTATTGAGTCTTCTCAACTCATGCACTTCTTCCCTGGATGATTGAATTATTCCTCGAGTTTCAGGTGATCAACCTCTATGTGGGGTGAGTACTTTTCAACCTTCATTTTACCCTTTAATTTGGTGGGATTTTGTGGATTGGTTAAAGGAACAACCAAATTCAGGGTGAACATCTTGTTTTGGGTACATACACCTCATTTATTTTTCTCAGTTTGTACTAAATTATAGGTGGAACCATCCACTCCCTACTATTATTCATTAGAATTATATTTGGTTTCATCCACATGAAACATTCCCATGATGTTAACTGAGACATAATTCATTATGAGCATCTTATTGTGTATTGAATGATAAGAGGGTTGCTTACTCCATTTACTGTACCTCTTCCCTTCTTTCCAAGATCCTCTTCAAACTTGTTATAAAAGAGTAACATAGAGGGAACCCCCATATGGAATTTTCATATGCATCCATTATTAGGGAAATAGGTCATGAGATAGGATGAATTGAGAGACATTATACCTTATTGTTATCCCAAAATGGGAAAACCCAATTTCTATTTAATGGGAGGTTGAGGTAAAAATTCCCCCATCCCTATGAGATGATGTTTTTCCTATTCTTTCATTTTTTTACATCATGTTGGATTTAATGGACTTGGAGGGCCATTTTTTGTTATAAATACCCCTAGTCCTATGGGTTAGGGATAGTTCCATACAGCGATGGTTGTTGATACTATCACCTCTATATTTATCTCATGCATCCTTATTCGAACATGAGCCTGTTAAAATGTTGGACCTATATGTTAACCATTGACATCTATAGACCTCATTAGTAAATGTTTATTGTCTTATCTTAAGCGAGAATCCATCATGATGTTCTCAATTTCATGGTTTAGGAGTTTCTTAATTTCTTGCTCTCATCCATCCCAAATCGTTTTAAGAGTTACTCAAGGCTGATTCATGTTGAGTGTGCTATATTTCTTGAGAATAGGTTTTCTTAATAGCCACATTGGGGTAATTACATTATATAATATCTTTTCCAATGGGTTCTTCTGAATTATGTTTGAGGGAAATGAAAGTCTCCATATTCCCCCATCTCTGGATATGATAACCTAATGAGAAATAGATAATTATATGATGTAACTAGTGCCCTGCATTGAGGAATTACAGTGGAATATATTCCCACCACCTCTCTTATCACGATCTCCATTATGATATTATAGCAACCAAGTAAATTTGATGATGAATCTCCCCCAATATTTAAACATGGTTTTCATACTCATTATAAGGTATAAAATTTTATTTCAGGTCAAAGAGTGTTATCCATAGATTCATACTTTTATTATGGATTCACTCTTCAAACAATAATTCAAGAATATTGAATAGAGAAGTGGATAAGGGCCAAACCATTAGGGGTATATCATCTCTATCAAATTGTCTTCTAATGAGAAATTTATCTTATTATTATTATTTTTCAATAGGTTCCTTCACTTTATCATACCAATAAGAGTAGTTCTTGATTGTTTTGCAGTAATTAGAGGGACTAATAGGGATCTCATTGGCCTTAAAATGATACATAAGTGGTTTGGATGATGACTATTTCCTCGAGACGTCTTCTGATTTATAACGGTTGTCATTAATAGGGGTATCTAGCATGACTGGATCCATCTTTCCAACAACCTTAGAATACAAGGGACTTCCCACATTTAGTTTGGTAACAGAGTGACTTTCTAGTTGACTGATCTTCTATCTATGAGGAGGGATATTGTGGAGTTCATCATTAAATGGGATCTCATTATCGATTAGACTATTCCCATAAATAAACCCTTCATGGCGGTCGTAATGAGGATGACCTCTAGAGAGACTGGTAGAAGTGTTGTTGAGAGGACCTTCGCGATTGATACTATCAATTCCATAATTTTTTAATAGATCGACAAGATCATGGCCACTAGTGATACATGTTTTATGCACATAAGGACTCTAACATTCAATAGAACAGGTTAATAAGGCTTCTCTGGAACTTTAAACTTCCATGGGTGGGGTCTATTTTTTGATTCTCTCCCATAGGCAGCCGAAATCACATATTGTGAACCCATGCACAAGTGTGGGTTTGGGTGACTCCCATGTTTCTTTCAGATAAATTTGATGTAATAATATAATTTTAGCAGTTATATATTCCTACCTTGCTATGGACTCTGAAATGGACTAGTAATCCCCAGTTGGAATGAGTATTTTTTCCTGATCCAGTTATCCATTTACTATGTAATATTACAAACAAACCTCTTGGACTAGAGTAAAGATGTATGCCTGGTTCTAAGTGAACATCCCATTATACGGATGAGTCAACCCACTAATGTAGGTGGGGTTATGGGATAAACTCCTAGAAATTTACATTGACAAGATTACTTCTTGGATTTTTTATAAGATATGGTCAAGAATTTATGTCTGAACTTCCATCATTGATATGACATGCTATAAAAAATCCTCAATGGGAAAGGGAATATACAACCATTTCATTGTTGGGGTAGGAATATGATTTCCCCCATAATTCATATTAGAGTCACATCAATGATTTTCTTAAATTATTAGTGTATTTGAATAATTGGATTGATACATCGGAATAAGGATTCACATATACCCATGGTTCGCCACTGTATTTGACAGAAGAGATTCATATTCACGAGTAGGGATTGAAATCATCAATGTTGCTACTGTATTTGATTGATTGGATTTATTCGTGTTAGTAGGAATATACATCTACTCGTTGGTTTTCATCATATTGGATTGACAAGATTCATATTTGTAATAAGGGATTTACATATTCTTATTTTGGTTCTGTACTTGAGTGACACAATTCATATTTATGATCCTAGATTTTTATCTACTCATTTCCACTATATTTTACTGAAGATATTCATAAGAGTGAGGAGGAATTTACATATATTCATTGGTGTAAGTCATATTTACCTTGCATGATTCTTCAGTAGGAACAACAATGATAACATGTTTCGGGTTGTCTGAACATCACCCTCTGTAGGCTACCCTGGGGACCTGGGACCGCATGAATTCAGTTGGGACCCATGGGGTGGTATCATTTTTATGGTTAGGATTCTGATCCATAAGGGTTTGGTGGTAACGATTTATATTATGTTATTATAGACAAGAATGCTATGTTGTGTGGATAGAGTTACCAGTGACTACTTCCTTAGCCTCCATAAGGTAAGGGGGAACTTTTAATCGCGTTCCTAGGACAGGCTCCTGAAATTGTTAGAGATGGCTATCAGTGCCATCTGGTTCTAGACCACTAACCATCATTAAGTGGATGAATGGAATTGATTCATTTGTTATAGGGCCTATCAAGTTACCTCTATAGTTTAGAGAGTAACATTCAGGTGGTTCTATTAGACCAGAACATTTGAAACCAAAAATTAAAGATGTTGGGGGGCGATGGAATCCTCCATTTGGCTGATGACCTATCTTTTGTAGTGACTGATTCACACATCTATGAGAATATTTGAGATGCTATTAGATTGGTGGGAGTTCAGGTAAGAAGTTCCTAAAATATTTGTGAAATGACACAAAAGAATACCCGTTGAATGTAAAATCTTTATAAATGAATACATGTGTCAGTAATCTCTTTTTTTGTCCCTCTTTCTTTTTTGAGATTGAAGGGTTCCTAACACAGTGGTAACATTTCCACCTGGGTTAAGATTCATGTCCAGTTCACCATTTTATTTCCAATGAAATAATCATTGTGTCCCTCTCAGTATGATCAATTATGGGGGGATTAAATATTTAATAATAATTCATATTGGGTTCACAACTCATATTTCACACCCTCTTGTGATAGGTCAATTTCTAATGAGGTTTATTAGTGGAACCAGAAACACCCAACAACCCTAATATCAATAATGACTCATGGGACTACTTTTTAATGGTAGGTGCTCATTAGGTAACTTGTCTAATGATACTTAAGAAATCACATTGGCTGAGAGGATGGATAGTCAGGCTCATCACATCATTTTTGGGGGAACTATTGCCTATTCTAGGACTCTCTTATTGATTAACAATATGTTCATGAATCCTTTTTTCATTCCCAAGTATGACATGTATCACACTAAATTAACGATAAACTATGAACATGAATGGGTGAAGAATCGTCAACATGTATCATGTGATTCCCATTAATGGTTCCCTTTTATACGTGGATCAGATATTTCTATATTGTTGGTTATTATGACTATGGTATTAAGCCACACAATGAGGAATGCTAGATGTTATTATCATCCAGGGAGACATAAGTTATTTTGATGTTAGGATCAAACCCATATGATGGGATTCATATATATCATCAAAAAAGGATTCTGAACCCACATATTTTGAGGCCACTGAAAATGAGACATCACCTTTTAATGTCATGCGATGAAGACCAAACCATGAAGTTTATCATCATGCGGCAAGGAAACCTAAGAGGAAGGTGCCTAGTCAATTGTTTGTCTGGGAATTATGTCAGGGCAGCCTAGGGGACCTGGAAGAGATGTGGTCTTCTAGATGGGGGATGATCTTACTATTGATATGACCTAATAAGGATTGTGATGGGAGGGACCAAGAAGAAATTTTTCCATTAATGATGGATATGAACCTATCTAGAATGTATCATGGAGAATATTTGGGTGAATTTAGGTGTTGTATTTAGACCAAAGGGTGGCTTCCTATGTATACCAGTTAGTAAGGAAACAAATATCACGCCATTCAATATGGGATGGTGCATTATACTAAATATGAGGTCCATTAATGGTTGAAAAAAAGATATGGTTGGGATATATACCATATAAGAGGCCCATTGAAAGTTAAAAAAATATATGGTTGGGACTTATACCATATAGGAGGCACATTGAAGGTTGGAAAAAAGATATCATTGGGAATTTTACCACATTAGAGGCCCATTGAAGGTTTGGGATCATACAGATTTAATGATTTCTAATAACCTTTAAGACCATGAGCATCATGATCGATGTGATAACAAAGAGGAAGTGGTGGATCTGAATATTTCATAACACACTTTTCTCGCTAGAGGAAAGATTCTATATCCCAAAGGGAGGAGGATAGGGAGATGTCTAGCACCCATCACCTTTTTTATTTTGGTAACCAGTATAGTTACATTGAATCCTGACTAAAACTCTGGTAATTGAAGTGGATAAAGAGTATCGCCTCCTGAAAGAGAGACTATGGGATTGATCTAAGTGGAATTCCCTAAATATGTCTTGGGGAGTAGAAGTGGATATGAAACTACACCTCAAAGAGAAAGGATGACATGATCTTCCCACACCCCGTATGGAATGGTGAGGTTCATGTGAGAACCTCCATGTTTGGGACCCTCATTACCATGGGAATAGAGACTTGAGAATATTTCAAGGACCCACCTTGTAAAAAATATTACCAATAAAACTCCACTTACCAGGGGTATATAGACTTTAGAGGAAATTATGATGTTTCTAATGATATGATCATACATATCAAGTGGATTTGGAATAAACCTTATCCAGATTATATTATAATTGTTCGTGGATGGTCTAAAGTCTTGTCTATTGATAAGACGGAGGGATGTGATGGGAGTTTGAGAGAGAAATACCCTAGGATGACCCATTCAATGTAGCGTGTTCTAATTCTGGATGGGATTCACTCTGCATATCATGTTACTATATGGGTGAGTGTGTTATCCATATATTGCTTCTCTATGCAGGCCTTGGTTACACCCATAGAGTATTTTTATACATAGGATCATGTTCCTCTCATGTAGTGAGTTTTTACATAGGATTGGGATACCTCAAGGTAGTTTTTTACTATGAAGGGTGATGAACAATAGAGGGGCCATCCACTTACACTTCGTGAAATGGTGTATGTAAAGGGGCTTTGGGATTTTGAATGTTTGAGTGATATACTTTTATATTTCAGTCTTATGTGGTGGGTTTAATTAACTAGAAGAAATGGATCTCTCACCTTTCTTCCAATTTTTATACTAGTTTTAGCTCTTTTACCTTTTTCAGTTCCCACTCTTGATTCTTTTATAATGGAATAGGGGTAACTGAATACTAGGATGGTCGTTCATCTGCAGTGGGACACGAGGATTCATTTTCTAAAGACTAAGTAGGACATCCCTCCCTATGAATAAATTTATTCTCAAGTATGGAAAATACTATCCATGCCCACACATGACTTGTCATTTGTGGGGTATAGTCATTTGCTTGTGGGGGGGGGGGATGTAACGACATGAATTGTTATAAATAAAACCCCTTGTGATTTAATTAATTGAACTATTATATATCATGATTATAGAAAACACATGCACCTATATGTATTTACTATATCCCATTGGATTTAAAATAACATTAAGAATCCTCACAGTTGATAATATATCTATTTAATATTGGTCATACTATTTGTATTAATATAGGGTATGGAAAAATCCAATTGACAAAGACAAAGGAATTGATGACCTCAACCAGCAGGATCATACCAGGTGAATCCCATTTATCAATTCTTTAGAGGTAGATAGAATCGATGTTCTATGCAATGGACCAATCCCAAGCTGATATCTAATAACTTAAGTATGAGAGACACTGTTCATGAGACCATTTCAAGCTCATCGAGATCACTAACCAATCCATGCACACTGAACCACCCTAGCAATGTATCACCATTGCACACCTTACCATTAGAGATTTTTCTAGTGTATTATGTTAATATATATCAATACCATAAGAATATAAACATGTATATTGTATTTTCAATAGAATAATGTTTATATTTTCTTCTTATCATTATTTTTTAAATGATATTGTTTTTATAAAATAAATAAAAAATAATATTTTTAATTGGTATTCAATTTCAATTAAGTTGTTTATTTTTATGAATTAATGTTTTTTTAAATAAATCATATTTTAATAAAAATCTATTCTCAAAAATAAATGATTATATAATCTTTATGAAGTTAAATGTAATTTATATATGGGTTCGAAAACAGTTATTGTCAAAAAAACTTAACATTTCTCAGTAAAGGTCGAATCTTATTTTAAAACTGAAAAGTCACATGTTAAAAAATTTATTTTGATAAAACTAAGATTATTTTTTAATCAGAATATAAAAATTATCCAATTTTCAATTTTTCATATTTGTTTGGTATTATCAAATTTTCAGGTAAAAAATAAATACCGTATAAATATATTTTGGGTATTATAACATTATAATGACCTAAAGGTGATGTAATAAATACTATAAATTATTTAAAAGACAAAATATATGATTTCACATTAAAATAGAGTGATTTTATTTTAATTTTATTAATTTTATAAAACCTTTATGAATCCTCCAAAACCTATAATATATTTTATGTTTTTAAAATCATTTCTTAACTAGTATGACTCACCTCCACATCCCTAAAGGTAATATTTTAATAAGTTATTCCCTTGTCATTATAAAATATTGAAAACCGCCCCTATTTTGAAGAAACCATAGGAAAAATGGGAATGTTTGTGGTTTTTGTTATTTTATTATATAGACTCCAATACCTATGTTTGGGAAATAATAAAGAACTCCCCACTATTTTTCAAAATAAACCTACCCAATCTCCCAATTATATTCACTAAAAATAATTGGAGGACATCCTTAATCTACCCTTCCATTTTTAGTGTCCTCCCATGGTTCCCCCAAACTCTTAATAATATCTTCCTAATAATTTTGTGTCACACTCTCATGGTATAGTATTTATCACTTCTCATTTCCTTTCAAGCACCTCTTTATGTTATTCTACTTATTTTCTATTTTTTCATATTGGGATATGTTATTAAATTTCACCCTTATAGTAAATTTTATTTATAAAAGATGATATACCATGTTACATTTCTTTAAGTCCTATGAACCATTATGTACACACATTACCATGTAGAAATTTAGTAAGAGTTATTTTCTTTCTCCAATTTATTCAACTATGTTCTTTATCTTATGTCTTATATCATCCTTTAATAATGTTAATACAGGTTCTTCCATATACCCATTACTGTACATTTAATGTCTAAATGATTAGATACCCCTTTACCTCTTTACAGTTCCTTCCATGAACCTTCATATGCCCCAGTTATACTGCCAAAGTTTCATTGTATTTTTTCATGCCAAATAAATGTGTAGTGAATACCCACACTACACCAACACATCTATTCTTAAATCACTCATTTCATCATTATATATAAAAAACATAAAATAATTAAAAAAACAGGATCCAAAGATTTAGTGTCTGGGGAAAATTAGGTCTATACATGACATGTACAAAATAAAATATAAACATTTTTTAATTCCTTCTTCTCTAGATTCTTATTCTCCCTTGTGTTCCACTTTGTACAAGTAATCACATGAGGATATAAATCAAAGAAAGGGGTGAGCAAAAATCCACATAAGAGGATAGATAAGAACATGAATCAATATAACATGGGAGGGCATAATCATCAACATAATTATATAGGTATAGGATCATAATCATTAGAGGAAGCATTACAATACACTTGGTACGTGGTAAGGCATAAAAATAAAACATCTTTTCATAGTGGTCAACTACCACTCATAGTTGTGAAGAAATATATCATTATTTTGTTGAATATTTCACTTTTTATCACGAGATACATCACATTAACCAATGTATTAGAGATCTACATAATTCTGGTCACACACATAATATCATAACATTTTTTGGCGCTATATAATTCAGGCTGCACTCGTCACATCAAAACATTTATATTATCATGCATGGAAGATAGAACGTATTTCAAACTTAGACATGGAATAACCCATTTAAATGAAGTGTTTCATTTCATAAAGAATACATTAATAAAAATTGGAGTTTACAAGATAAAAAGGGAATAGATTCTTGGTATCAATCTTGAATGAAGAAGAAACACTCACATGAGAAGTAAAAAAAATATATTTTTAAAGAAGATTTATATTGGAAAAATGATTACATTTTTCATAAAACAAGATTGGTAACTTATTTATCGTAGAAAAGATAAGATAATGATGAATAAATTATATTTACAGAACATTATAGAAATATCCACACTTAAAATGGGGTAAAAGAGGGAAAACCCAATGAAAGAGAGTTGTGTTTTAGAATTCCCCTTACCTTATATTGGAATTATTTCTTCAAATTAATATCCTATATAATAACAATAGATTAATTAATTAAAAAATATATCACTTTTTATACATTAATTTGATTTACTATGTTTTTAAGTACATTTATAGTATTTTTGATTAGTTATAGTGTTTAATTTCGTCGTTCGAGAGTGTTCGTTTTTTTAGTTTCCATGATCGGTTCACTTATATACATGAATGTAATCTCATGTAAAATG
This sequence comes from Viscum album, assembly GCA_963277665.1. Lineage (NCBI taxonomy): Eukaryota > Viridiplantae > Streptophyta > Magnoliopsida > Santalales > Viscaceae > Viscum > Viscum album. The sequence continues at coordinate 1,034,644,696 of OY728153.1, read as the reverse complement.
AGGATAAATATCCAGAATTTTTATTATATGTTATTCATGATATTAAAGAATTTAAAATGATCTTATAAATAATTCAGTTATATGGTATGAGGTTGAGTCATTAGATAAAGGTTAATGATGATCATATTAGGTTAATTTTGGCGGTTTTTTGATCACAATGAACTCGTTTTATTGTATCATATTTTATTATGTATGTATTTTTGTTACATAACATAAATAGGGTTGTAAAATAATTTTTACAATACTTTTCAACCATGATAATGGTTTTATTAACATCCTTGAAGGAGTTAAAGGAAAATGAAAGTGTATTTCCCATGATGTCGGTAAATTGACACATCACGAGCGATGATTTAATTTTTAGAATAAAAGAGAGAGAGAAAGAAGTTTGATGATGGATATTCCATTGAAATTATTGAATTATATTTTATCAAACACAATGGACTTATCTTGGAATTTGGTTAAGATAATGTGAGGAGAAGTGAAAACAAGAAATGAAATTGTAATGAAATTAAAAGAAAAAAGAAGAGGATTTCACATCTTGGATTTATCCTCTTTGAGAAACTCCTTATGTAAAATGTTTGGGTATTTTGATGAGACCAAGAGCTCCTAGACATCAGAGAGGGGATTGCAAAGAGGTTTGGGCAGAATTTTGAAGAGGATCAAATCTTGAGATGTGTGAGGTAAAGAGGTGGTGATGGGTGGTATTTATAATGGATGAGAGGGGTGATTTTTTCCATTACTATATTGATTAGTTTATTATTTTGGAACAAGACTATGAATAGTTTGATAATTATGAATAAATATATTAAAATAATGATGGAGAGTTCTATATTTTTGGGTTACTTCAGCCATACATCATCTATGACTCCATAATTCATGTATCAAACTTTTATCGTAAATTATTGTATTTGACTATTTGTCAAAAAGTCAAGTATTTTAGAAAAATACATCAATTTCAAACTAACCATTTTTAATGATTGTAATTAAAAAAAGAACTCCATTTTATGAAAATAATTTTCTAAATATGAGTAATTTAATTTTTAATTAAAATCTACATGAACATAAAAAATACAGATTTTAAAATTATAATCTTAATTTATAACACTTAAAGAATTACTTATGGCCTCATAAAATTATATTAAAATCATAAGAAATCATAATATTAATTTATGAATAAATTTTATGAAGGTAAATTTCCTTTAAAATTATTAAATTAATCATAAAATTGTAATAAAATATTTATGACATACAAAAATGCGAACACTTAATTAATAATTTTTAAAACATTTATTTACATAGACTATTTTATAACTATACCAAACTTTCATTTATAGTATGAATATATATTTTTTACTTTAAAAGGATATTTTACTATTTTATTGGATTGTTTACTATTCAAAAGGGTGATTTTACTATTCCAAAGGTCACGTTACTATTCCTTCAGTATAGGTTCCTTAAATTCATGAAAAACATATTATTTTGATTAATTATTCATTGATAAAGTTATTATTATAGTCTATAAATAATGTAATCTGATTTATAGTATATGAAATTACTATAAGAAGGGATAAATTTTATTGATAAAATTTTAGGTCATTCAATTGTTCCCCCATTTTGAAATTTCTCCCTCAAAATTTCACTTTACATAAACAGGTGAGGGTACTTATCCCTCATAACCTCCTCTAGTTCCCAAGATACTTCTTCATACTTATGGTTCCTCCACAAAACTTTGAAAAGGTGAGTTGTATTGTTGAATAGAACCTTTTATCTCTATTCTAGAATCTTTACTAGATGCTCCTAATAAGAGAGATCATCTTCCAGCTCTTCCACCTTTGAGTTCATTACATGTGAGAGATCTAGTATGTACTTTCTCATGAGTGATATGTGGAGCACATCTTGAACATGGGCCATACTCATTGTAAGTGCAATTTGATAGGCCCTGACACCCATGAAATCAAGGATCTCGAAGGGGAAAACATTCATCGAGATTAACATCCATTTCCTTCCATACCACATGACTGACTTCCATTGTTATTTTTGAAGGAAAACATTATCTATAATATTTAACTCCAAGTCCCATTGAGGGTTGTTTTCATAGATTTGTTTTCCATTTTTGAGAAGCTTTTATATGCATCTAGATGGCTTGAACCTTCTCTATTATCTCTTGCACATGATCAGGTACAAAAACGTTTCTTTCACCAACTTCATCCCAAAAGGTTGGAGTTCTACATTGATTTCCATAATGGGATTCATATGGATCCATCTGAATACTCGAATGGAAGCTATTTTTGTATGATAACTCCACCAATAAAAGATTATGATCCCATACACATTTGAATTATTAAGATTAGGATCTTAGCATATCTTCAAGTGTCTAAATAGTCATTTTACATTGTTCATCATGTTGGTGGTGATAGGTTATGCTAAAAGTTCATTTAGTACTTTAAGTAGGTTAAAGTCTACTTAGAATTTAGATGTGAACCAATGATCATGACCAGATACAATCAAGAGTGGAATCCTATATAGTATCACCACTTCCTTCATATATATCATAGCAAGTTGTTCAAGTGGAATATGTTCCTGAACAGTGATAAAGTGGGAAGTATTAGTGAGTTCATCCACCATAACACAAATGACATTATTTCCTTTAGATGTCTTCTGGAGACCCATAAAAAAGTACATATTGACTTTATCCCACTTCCATATGGGTATAAGCAACTATTAAATCATCCCTTCAGAAACATTTTTCTCTAAATTAACTTTCTGACATATTATTCACCTTGAGATATAATCCACAATATCTTTTTTCATATGGTCTCAACAAAAGTGTTCCTGAAGATCTTGGTACATCTTGTTACTACCAAAATGGGTAGATAATGTTGAGCTATTACCATTATTTTATAGCACATTATTTATCCTAGGTGATGAAGGAACAAAAAGCCTTGTTACAAACTGAATCCAACCATAATTGTTGATATGGAACTATTACAGCTTCCCTTCCTTTAATCCTTTCACATTATTTTGTAAGTCTTGATCATACCTTTTTTCATCCTTAATATTCTGTTGGATTAATGGTTGGGAAATCATTTGGGAAAGGTAGGATATATTTCCTACCATTATGATTTCCAAATCCATAATCTTCATGTCAAAGAATATATGGTCTTTGTTAATTAACAACATAGATAAAGTAATTGGTTCTTTTCCTAAAATAGAAACAAATACATTTTTTACTATCTAAGATGATAGTGAATAGAGAAATCATTATTATTGATTAGCTCAAAACATATCCCTTTTCAAATGTTGAGATCCTTTTGTGTGAATATTCAGTTTAGGATCTTATGATCAGTATATATGGAACATTTCTCAGTATAGAGGTATTGCTGCTAGATTTTGAAGGTAAAAATCACAACTGCAAACTCCAGATCATTTGTATGGTAGTTACAATCATGGATCATGAACTATCATGAGGTGTAGGTTATCACATTATCAATTTTCATGAGTATACTTCCCAATAATTTCTTGGAAGAATCATTCTATATCAGAAAATATTCTTCACTTTTTAGTAATGTGAGTACAGGTGCTGTGATCAACCTTCTCTTTAGCTCCACAAATATTTCCTCATATTCTTCTATTTATAGATATTTTACCCATTTCCTTGTTAACATAGTTACAAGGTTATACAATCATGAGAAATTTATCACAGAAAATCAATAGTACCCTACTAAGAAAAGAAAACTATAAATTTACACTAAACTAGAGGGTCTGGGCCATTCCTCAATCTCTTTTTTCTTTGAAGGGTCAGCATAAATTCCATCAATTGTGATCACATGTCCCACAAATGTGACTTTATGCATCCAAAAATCACACTTGATGAACTTGGAGTAAAAATTCCCTTCACTTAATGCTGCCAACACAAGTCTAATATGTTATTCGTGTTCCTCATTTATCTTAAATTAGATGAGAATATCTTAGATAAAAACTACCAAAATTTTATTGAGGTAATGTTTAAATACTCTATTCATTAAATACATGAAGATTTTATGGGAATTAGCAAGTCTGAAGAGAATAAAAATAAAATAATAGTTCCAATACCATGTAGGAAATGTATTCTTCTGAATATATTTCTTATTAACCTATAGTTGATGATATCCATAATGGAGATCCACCTTTTTGAAGTACTGAGCTCCTCATAGATGATCAAAAAAGTCATCAATCCTTGGAATAAGATACTTGTTTTTTATAGTGATCTAGTTAAGTTCTTGATAATAGATTCATATCCACATTGATCCATCATTCTTTTTGGAAAATAGAATTTTTTCACCTTAAGGGGATGCACTAGGGTATATGAACCCTTTTTCTAAATGATCTTACAAATATATCTTTAACTCCCCAATTTATATAAGAGTCATTCTATAGGGACACTTTGAGATAGGATTAGCTCTGGGTATTATTTCAATTGATAACTCTACCTCACAATCCGTGGGAAGTCTGAGTAACTCTTAAATAAATATATCATTTTATTTCCTCATAATAGGAATTTACCCTAGGTTGATACCTTCCTTTGACTCAACCATTTTAACAAGGTAAGATTATTTACAAGGAATCAATACCCACACCATTGAAGGATTTTTGAAAGTAGATTAATGATCTTCATTAAATTTTTATAGGAGAATGGGATGGTTCAAAATATGACAAGATATTTCTTTTTCCAAATAGTTTATATTTTATCTATATAACAAGAGGAAATCTATTCCTATTATAGAATAAAATTCCACAAATGGAAGTATCATGGGATTCACTAGAAGAATATTCCAACATATTCCAATAAGAGAATAATCCATCACTTTGGTTTAAATTATTTCACCACTTGGTGCTTTTATAGATATCTGTACTTAAATGTTTCGGGGCTTCGATTCAATATCTCTAGAAAACTAGAAAGATAAAAAGGAATATCTAGAACTAGAATAAAATAATACCTTTTCCATTTTTGTGTGAATATAAAATTTACCTTTTACTACTTCATTTTCTTTCTCAACTTTAGTAGTAGTGATGTCATAATTTTTTCCTTGAACCGTTGGATTTGGTGGCTGCTAACGTTGATTAGCCTCTAGGACTCATAGTTTAGTGCAATGTAATTCATAGTTCCTTTTCTTACTATAGATGTAACATTGGACCTTAGGTGGTGGTCTTCTTTCTTCCACCACATTGTCCTAATTCCTCTTTTCTTTTCAACATTTATGATCTGGGTAGGCTTCTCTCCCACACTTGAATCATTTCGGCATCCCTTTGAGGAAATTCCCCTGATTCCACTTCCCAAATTTTTTTAATTTCAGTGGTGGAGTTTTCTTTCCACCCTTATCAGTAGATCATCTAATATAAAACTCCATCTTTCATTTCTTATCACCATAGTCATGGTACTATTCTAAAAACTCCATATCTACTTTGAGATAACATCAAAAAACATATTAATAACTCCCAAAGTCTCAAATTTAAAAAGCCTTTAAAAGTTTTTTTTAAACCACTAATGAATATTTTTATTTAAACTATTATTAAACCATATGCCACTTCCCACGTCTTTATATATTCATTATAAGAAGGAGGCATAAGTACATCATTACAAAGGAATTCATTGTGTGAAGGAGTGATTCCCTCAAAGGTAGTAACAACTTATCCATAATCATTTCCATTAATATTTTTATATAAACTATTATTAAACCATATCCTTCACTCCAATTATATATTCTTAACATTATTATTATTTTTTTAAAATATATCATAATCATATAAATTCATATTCTTACTCATTAATTTGTTATAAAATTATATTTTTCTGATTGGTTTTATCATCCACATTAATAATGTTATAACATTTACATCATGAATTATTATGAAAACATAAATTAAGATAATAATTTTTAATAATTATGTATTTAAGATATTTTTTTAATTATTAAATGGTAATATATTTATGTAATTTCATCAATTAAATCAATCCTTTTATTGATTCATTATTCACCTAAAAGGAAAATTTATAACTAATTACTACAGACTATCACTATATCTTCCATGTAACAATATTGAAAATATATAACTCTATAAAATTAATCTATATCATCTCCATAGACATTATAGTGGTTATTTACACATGTGTAAGGAGAAATGATTAAAAATGACATACCGAAGAAAGCGTAGGACAAATAGAACAATTACGACTTTTTGGGTTGATTTTAATAATGAATGATTAATAAAATAGATATAAGAAGTTATAAAATTATGTTATTGATTAAAATAAATTTAAATAATGTTTTGATATAGTTTAATAATAACATTAAATTGTTTATATAGATATTCAAAGTGTGTTTGAAAAATAATTAATTGAAGGAAATTATTTTTTCATCCAAATTTCAATTTGAACATGATTCATTTTATACACTTATTTTATTATAAATAATATATAAGCTACCCCATTGAAATTATTTATCACTATTCACTTTTGATTCAATGGATTTATAGTTTTTCTCTTGTTATATATTCCATTTTATTTTGATACAAACATTATTAAGGGAGTAAAGAATATCTTATTAAATGAATATTGCTGAGGTCAATCATGATAATAAATTAGTGTAAGGTACCCTTATTATCCACTCAAGACTGTAAATGTGTTATTTTATTTTTGTTTCTCACATTACTTTGTTTCTTATAAGTTTGATAATTTTATTGTTTCACCACCTCAAGGATTGGATATTGAGTTATTATAGAAAACACTCAGCGGTGTTTTGATATCATATCAAGTCTATAAATCATTTTTAATTTAATTCTTAGGGATGAAACTTCATATAAATCTAGTTATTCTTCCCCTCGTATAATTTTATAAGATATTGGGAATATATTTTATCTGTTTAAATACATACCATATTAATTGTTGGGATAGGGAAACATCATTTCATATCCTAAATCATTCCATGATAACATATCAATATAAATGTTATTATGAACTTCTATTGACAATTTATTCCTTAATATATGTCATAATACTAAATAAAGTGGAATATCTTTCCAAAATAGTTGGGAAGGAATTTAGCATAGAATATTAAACAATTGTATGAGATTATTTTGATGTATATGTGAAATAATTTCTGGGTCTTCCACAAGATCATGAGGTTGAGTTTTCAACTAAATTCATAAATATATCTAGACGTATATCAACTATTCCTCATATAATGCCCCCTATGAATTTGAAATATTAAAGAATAAACTTAAAGATAATTTTTATAAGGGTTTTATATATTAAATTTATTCTCTATGTGATACTTTAGTCCACTTTATTAAAAATTAATATGGGTTAATTCATCTTGGTATTGATTACTATGAGCTAAACAAGATCATGATCAATAATAAATAACTATTACTCTATATTTTTTACTTGTTCGATCAACTTAGAGGGGATCAATACTTTTAAATGGTGGATCATTGATATGGATATTATAAAATAATGGTGAATAATGAATATATACTGAAGGAAAACATCAAAATATAGTATGAAAACTATTAATTAATCGTGATTTCATTAAAAAATAAAAATTATATTGCAATATTCATTGTTTTTATTAATTGATTCTTCTAAGATTATCTAGATAAATTTTTACCTGTCATTATTAAGGATATTTTCATATATTCCATGAGAACGGAAGAATAATATTAGAATTTTAAGATGATTCTAAAGAACATAAGAAGGATAAATTATATACCAAATTCAGCAAGTGCAAATTTTGGTCTCAAAAAGTATACTTAGTAGGTAATTTAATCATAAGATAAGGTATATTTATTTATCACTTAAAGAAATAAATCGTGAAAGAATGAAATAGATCAATTTCTATAATAAATATTCATATTTTTCAAGGATTAGATAGATACTCTCAATTATTTTTGTGAAACTTATCTTGATTGTTAAATCCATTTTCCAAATTAACATGAAAGGGAGTAAAGATTCATTGTATAGAAGAATTTAATGCTATATTTAATGATATTAAAAGTATGTTTCCCACCAAATCTATAATCACACCACCCTATAGTGGATAAGGTTTTGGGATATACGATTTTTCTTTAATTCAGTGCTTGGGATGCATTCTTAAAAAATGTAAAGGTCTTATAACTCACATAAATTATTGTCTCCTGATAAAAAATATCGGAAACATGATCTTTAGTTAGAAAAAATATTTTTTCACTAATGATTTAGAGATATTATCTTCATAGAGACAAGTTTGATATATGTACCAATCATAAGAGTGTAAAGTATATATTCACATTGAAATAGTTGAACATACACAAAATAGGTTGGTTAAAGTTAATCAAGGATTATGATTTCTCAATACATTACTATGTTAGTAAAGTAATCGTGGGGTTTGATGCTCCATGATTAAAATATTATTCTACTTTATCCATGATGAATATTGAATGAGACCTAATATTCCTAGAGATGTAATGGATGGACATGAAAATCTTAAGGGAAGGGAAAATCATATCTTTTGAAAATCATTTATCAATTATATATCCATGTAATGGTCAAAGAGGAAAAATAAGGACGATAAGGTGGTACAGAAGATGGTGGGATGTAATCTAGATTTAAAATATTAAAATGATAGAGTTATAATATTTGAAACTTGTATACATGACCCATCCACACGAGAGATGAAGAATGGGATTTTATATGATGCACATATCTCATTATACTCTTGTCATAGAGTAAGAACACAGATGTTTAGATATCTTAAAGATCAAATCTAGTGGGACAACATGAAGAGGGATAATAAAGAGTATATATGTTTATTGTTTTATTTACATCAAGTCAATATTTCATGTAAAAACTATATGGGGATGATGAAATTATTACCCATAACCATATAAAAATGTGATAAAACCACATAGATTTATTCTTAGGTCTTCCTTATACCTTAAAAAAAATAAGTTCATTTGGGTTGTGGTGGACCGACCTAAACATTTAGCACACATTACCACAATTGTTTTTGGAATTCCTCACTTAATCAACTTTCTAATTTCTATATATATGAAATTTTAAGGATCCATGGAGTGCCACATTGAATTTAATTTTATATTGATACAATGTCTATATAAAAGTTCTAGATAAGTTAGGAACACGAAATTAGAAAATGTGTAACATGAATCATCATTATAAAACTAATTGTCAATCTTAAAGGAACATTTATACTTTTGAATATATACTCTTGTCATACAGAATGATACTAAAAGGAAAATGAGATCAATATATTCATATAGTCATGTTATCATATATCAACAGTTTACACTCTTATGTTAAAATGGCACTATATAAGGCTATGTATGGGAAGATATGTATAAGATTATCATTTTGTAATAAATTTATAGAGAGAAATATATTGGGAATAGATCTTGCACAAGAAATGATATAAAAGGTTCAAAAAATTTAGTTTCATATCAATGTAGAAAATAATCAACAAAAAATATATGAAAATAATCATCTACATGATCTAGAGTTCAAGGTTAGTAACAAATTATTCTTTATAACATCACCATGTAATAGGGTTTTGATTGTTAGTTATTATGAGATATTGATCCCTAGATACATTGGTCACATTGAGATTCCTAGTTGTATAGGGATTGTATCTTATTAACCTGCACTCCCAAAAAACCTAACACAAGTACATGAAATGTTCCATATATATATTTTTAGGAGGAACTTACTAGATACATCACATATATTAATCCCATAGGTTATAATGTGAACATGATCTATCTTATGAGAAACAATAATTGAGATCCTAGATTATAGAGATAAAGGGATATTAAATAAGACCACTAATCTATAAAATGTTATATAATGAAATTATAGTGACCCCAGCTAATAATTATGTAAATAATATAGAAATATCATGTTTTAAATAATACATCTCACAACAGTCACAAAAATAAAGGACCAAAAGTTTTAGTTGCTCAAAAATTATCTACAAAAACCTCATATTTTACTATAGTTGTGAAACTTTCACCATAACCATTCTAATCTATACCATTTCCTAGATATATAAGATGATATAATTATCTTCATAAACATTGGATAAGGAATATCAGAAATGGGAGAGATTAGATGCTCAATAAGGGTAAACAAAAACATAACATGAAAGAAAACATGAGGAAGAGATACATATCATAATAAAAAAATAAAACACATCATATTATAATTATAACACATTTTAGGGTAACATAATATCATAAAAGGTTATTAAGGAATCATAGCTGATATGAAATGGATTAAAATACATCTCAATAGTCTTATAACATGTGAGAATGACATAAAATAATGGAATAATTTAAAAAGAAGACATAATATTGAAAAAAATGAAATATCATGGAAATGAAATTCATCTTAAGAATTTGATATTACATTATTAACAACTTTGAAATAAGGACCAATCATAATCATAAGAAAATCTGTCTGAGAAAACCCATTATTCCCATACCTTGGGGAATAAAATAATTATGTCTGTGCCTAAGATGTGAGAAAAAACCATCATGTATAAGACTTTGTGAAAAAACACATTATGTATATGTATAACTATAAAATGATGTATAATAATAACTTAATTTATTGGAGGGTTATATAAAAAATCACCCCTCATAATCAATACATAGGTGTTCCAATTAAAATCAATAATACGTCATCTCTTAAATATCAACTAGAAAAAGAATGGAATTATTTGAAAATACATAGAAAAATTATTATCTATTTTTATAACAATACACATTACATTACCCTTTTATATTACTTATTATAATTCTTTATCATGTGTACAATAATTTTTTATAATTTATTATGACCATCAAAAGTTTATAACAATAGTTGTTTTGTGAAAGTTTAATAATTTTTATATCATTAGACAAAATTTTATAGTAATATATTTATTTTATATTTAATTTCAGATCCTATAATTTATATCTTATATTGATTTAATGTGTTATTATTTCATTGTACATGTGTTTTTGACATGTTACGTGAAAACCGATTTGAAAATGGCTTATTATGTTATTTTTTTGTGAATGAAAACGATACATTAATAATAAGTTAAATATTTTAAAAAATATTTATATAATGATATAATCATTAATTTATAAATATATTATAATAATATTACTTTTCATGTTCCCGTAGTAATCTAAAATCAAATATTAAAGTATTCTTCATGTAGGTGGTTAAATCGACCAAAACTTGAACACACATTAACATGATTGGAGAGTATGGATAAGTAGAAATTTATTTTAATATGATATTAATGTAAATGAATAATAATGATAATTTTTTTTATTTTAATCTCTATCTGATGATTTTTGGATAAATAATGAAAAACTAGAAGAAAAAAATGATTCTTTGTGGTGGTGGTAATCCAAAATTATGGTCTTAAGATAAATGTGACTAAAAATGGGATTATTTTTGTTTGATTGGGTTATAGGGAGAGAAAATCATCATATCATAAAAGATTAATTCAAATTTTAAAAGTAAATTTGAATTATATAAGTGTTATTCTTTTATAAGGGGAGAAAATGGGCACTCTTTGACACAATCATCCTTTTTAAAAAATGGCATGGCAATATTCCTGGGTAAATGGATCAAAAATGAAAAAATTGGAGTGTGTGGTATGATTGGTTTGATATAGTCTCGAACAATGGTTTCCACATATGTTTTAAACATGTTATAGGATATTTACCGTTTGGTTTTTTTTTACACTTTTACTTTTAAACTAGTAAAATAGTTTTTGACAAATTGATATTGTGTTTTATTAAGAATATAGAATGAACCATATAATTAAATTTGTGTGTGATGAAAATAAATTTAACCTCTATTTAATTAAATAAAATTAACAGTAATTATAAAATTAACTTAAAAATTAAAATGGAGAATTTACAGGAAAACCGTTTGAGTTTAAAATTATATTTTGACCATTAAGGATTCTTAATCACATTTAGTTTTTATTAACAATAAAAATAGTTCCAATTTATCTATTTATGTTTTAATAAATCTTTTTAGATTAATTAAATAAATTATTTCTATTTAATTTATTCAATATATATTTCTTATTAACAATAAAATAATAATTCTTAAATAAATGTATCACCATTATTGTGGTAAATAACACAAATCCCAAGAATATAAATTTTATATCTAAAAATGAAACTGTAAATATTAAATAACAAAAAAAATATTATCCCAAATATAATAAGTATTTTATAAATTTAAATTTCTATGTGTAGGGAGATTAATCTTAATGCTAGCAAATGTAACGCATAAAAACCTGTTTTTGGAAGAAGTTTCTTTTTTTAAAATGATTAATGATAATGACAGAGTTATCATAATTTTTTATTAAAATTAATTAAAAATAATTATTAACATTCAAATATTTTTTTAATAATAAAATAAATAAAAAAATCATTTCAACATGTTATAATTAACTAACCTGTTGAAAATATGTTTTCATTAAAATACTACATAAATTTTCAAAATGTTGAGCATGATTTTATAAATTCAAAATAGAATTTTAAAATAATTTATTATACACTATAACAAATAATTTTATAGGAAAATGGTAATAATAAATTTCAATTTATTTTTATAATAAAATAATTACATTAAATCGATGATATTAATAAAATATGAATTTTCACTATTCACTTGAAAATTGATAATTTTATTAAAATCTTAATAATATATCTGAAGATAATTTTTTTTGAGGAATTAAAATGTGATTTTTAATTTAACATTTTTATAATATATAATTATAAAATTTATATATTTTAAAAGAAAATATATTATATAAAGAAAAGTATTTTTAATCGAAATAACCTTTTAAATTTTAACTTATATTAATTACTTACCTTATAAAGGTGATAATTATTAATGGATTACTATATATATTTTATTAGTGTTTTATTAAAAATTTATTCTTAATATGTTATGTTTTTTTATGTTGGATGTAGAGTGTGACCAAATTTAGATAATATAGTATAAATTTTAAGGGATAAAAAATCTTGGGTTGTTATATTCTACACACATAAATAAATTTCATACATGGAATTTAATTATCAATAACCCAGAAGAATATTTTAAAGTGGTAAAAATATTTAAAATAGCAAAGATAATATGTATAATGAGATATTATCCTCCATATCATATGTAATAATAGAAAAAACTTATTTTCCCTAAAAATTTCAAGGAAATATATCTCATAATTATGTATCAAGACCCATATGAAGGATTCCATTTTTTTAGATAATTCATAGTTGGACTCACACTAATATATAGTCAAAATTTATTTAAAATGTTTTTAATTTTATATAAATTAAGGTGGATTCAAATTATAGATAACCATTCTATTTGAAAAATCAAGTTAATTTTTCTTAGTGGAGGATATTATGTTTTGAACAATGTTTGTTTCCACAAACATAATAATCACTAATAAATAAAAAACACTATATTTGGTGAATTAATGTTCTTAGAAAATAAATTATATATAATAGGGTATATAAAAATATAATATATACACTAATTTATATTAGAGGGTATGTGAAACCTAATTACCACTATTATCTTCATCGATAGTCATTGCATAGCTTCATCCATGCTCCTTTGGTCTAGGAGGTTGTGGATTCAAACCATCCTCAACAATATTTATATTATATCAATGACTTGGATAATTCTCTAGTTATTTATACATAAGACATTGAATTGATAGTGGTTCCCGATGATGAGTTCTATTTTCTTTCCCTGTGTTAAATGAACTAATCGTTTTTTATCAACAGTGTGATGCTCGATAAGAACATTTAACACAATTTAAGAATCTTTGAGTCCCCTTGAGTAAATTTTTTTTTTCTTTGAGGATTTTTTATTGAGAAACAATTTATTTTTTTCTACCATTATATTTATCACTCAATGTTTAACGAGATTCCACCTTTCTCTACTTTTATGTTTTTGGGAATTTGAATATGATCACATTGTTAATAATATTTTTTCGTAGTTAGTTTTTAATATCATAAGGTTTATCATACCAATTCACATTCAAATTTTTTATTAATTTAGGAAATATTTTTTTTCCTTCACACCCATGGTTTCTTATTATTACAACCATTAATTAAACAAAAAGTGTAACCATGAGTGAAAAAGTTTTCAATAAAAGGATATAATTATAATCATAAAATGGAATTCAACCTTAAAAATTATTCTTTTATGTTTTCAAAATTAACCATTATTCCTTTAGTTTAACATATATTAATTTTAGTTTGATCTGGGTGTCTTTATCTTAGGTTATCTTACATTTATAAAAGTAAATAAGAAATCAATCCCTCATAGTTTATCATAAAGTTCATATGATCAACTAAAGAATATACCTGAAGAGTTTCAAATGAGGCTTGTAGTTAGGGATCTTTTTCATTCACTAGGAGATGGTAGAGTTAATACCTAGGATTCCCCTTTTAGGGTTATTACCATAAGGTACATCTTTGAAATAACATGAATCCACTTATAGTGTGAATATATGGATTCATTAATAGGGAAAACTATTTACTCAAGTCTTTACCAATATCTCATGATATTATTTTATACATAAACTCCACTCTTAGATTTTTAATAAGGTCCTCTAACCCTAATAAGAAAGGTAACTGAATTACCCTCCAAATACAACTAAACTAAAAAATAACAAAAACTTGTATATGATACTAACTATGGTGATCAAATATAAAACTAAATTAAATAATACAATAATATCATGTTTAAAAAAATAATTCTCACAATATTCACAAAAAACAAGGATACAAAGGTATTGTAACTTAAAAATTAGTTGTAGAAACATATTATATTATTACGATTTAAATAATTCAGACATAATCGTTCTCATTTAGAACTTTTTCTAGATATCTAACATGATATAATCATCTTCATAATGTAGGGATTGGAAACATAATAAAGTTTTGAGGTCTGGAACTTATTATGGGTAAAACATAACTTAACATTAAGGAAAACATGAGGAAGAAATATATATCATAATTAACTATAAAACATAGAAGCTGAGAATCATTAAATATATTAGAGTAACATAACATCAAAAATATATTACTAAGAAAGTATAAATTATATGAAATGTCTCAAAACACATCATAATAGTTATATAAAATGTGACAATGACATAAAAGTGAAAAATACTTAAAAACAAACCAATAATATTGAAAACAGGAAATTTTATGGTAAATAAACGAATCAAAATTTTTTAGAACTTTACGAAAATCTTGGAAATGTGGAATGACCATAATCATAGGGAAAAATATATGAGAAAGCACATTAATACCATGATAATGTAAACAAGCTCATTATTTCTGTACCTAAAATTTTAGAAAACCCATCATAACCATGACTATGTGAACAAACTCATTAGTCATATTCATGGATATATCATGAAATATAATCATAAAACAATTCATTGGAGGGATATATATGACCCTACCCATATATGGTCATCAAAACATCCCTTTATGAAAAATAAACCATGAAGGGTAAATATATGTGAAAATAAAAATGCATGTAATTTTTTAAAAACCGTGATGTATAAATTATTTTTGGAAATATTTTTTTGAAGGTAAGGAGATGAATTTATAATGATTAAATAAAAAGAGTTCCTAAGAAATGGTCCATGAAATACATAATGGCTTCAAAAAAGAATAAGTGAAAATAATTTTAAAATTTTTACTTTTAAAATAATATTTAATAATTGTAACTAGAAAAGAGAAAAATATTTTCAATAAAAGAAGTGAAAATACATCGAAAATGTTTATTATAAAAATAACCTTTTAAAAATTAATCTTCAAAAGGACATAAAGGTATCAATAAAATAATAGTAATTAATTTTACAACTTTAACTTTTAAAAATAATATTTAATAATTGAAACTTTAAAAACACACAACAGTTATCAGTGAAAAATATGGAGTGGGTGATAAAACCATTTATTTTGAATGGATGGAAAAGATTTTAAACATATTGAAATAATATTTTTGAAACCCACATTTGTAAAAGGATGATGAATAATTTTTTATAAATTATTAATGGAAAAAATGATCATTGGATATAAAAATAATTTTGAGTTTCCACAAGAGAAAAAATAATATTGGTGGGAAGTAAAAACTTGGATATAGGAAAAATACATTTAATAAAATAAGAAATACTCTTCAGAAATGAAATTTAACAGAACAATATAATTATAAAGGAAAAATAATTTTGAGTGAAGAATGATTTCCAAATAAAATAATGTGTAAAAGTAGAAGAAAATTAGTATTGGTCATAATAGATCAATAATGTAATATTATAGTCAAAGAAGAGTGATTATGACTCAAGGAAGATATTTCAGACAAAAAAACCCCTTACATCCATTATTACAATAGAATAAAAACCCCATGAGAGGTATAAAATTAAATATAAAATTAAATTTAATTAAATATAGGAGAATCATGATTCAAAATTAAAATTTTTTAGCATCTATATCATTGAAAAGAAAACATGTTTTATAGTTTAAACATGGCTCATGGAATTTATATTAGAGACAAAGAGACCCTTATGGACTGAATAACATTATAATCACAACCCTTGAAAGATAGAGATTATAATTAAACATAAAATACAAATATTAAAAGACAATTCTTGATATTATATATCAAATAGGTAGAATATAAAATACATAATTATAATGACCTGAATCTTTGGAAAAGGTATGGTTTGTTAGTTTTTCTTTTAAATATTTCCTTTAAGAATTTTTAATGTGTATAACATCCTAAGGAAGGCCCGGGGAGTGTCTGAGGCTTGTTCGGAGCCCAGGAGTTTGGGGAATGGACTTACAGACAGTGGCGCATGGCTTGCGCACAGTCTGTGCATGGTTTGGCATAAACTATGTGGCTAAAGAGAGGGGCACCTGCAAGGGAACACAGTTTGTACACGACATGAATAGTAAAGTCGCACAGTTTGGATAAACCATGCAGCCCTGCATTCTGGAGGTAGTGAGGTGCACACAGTTTGTGCACGGTTTGGGTAAACTATGCGCCTAAACCGTGTGACCCTTTATTTGGTGAAATTACACCTTTTCCCTTAAGTCTATTTAAGATATTTTCTCATTTATTTTTGGTTCCAACGGCCATAACAGAGTAAGAACCCTCTTTTGAGCTCCCAAACCCTCTCGTCTCTTGATCTCTTACCGTTTCTTTGTCCAACACCTGATCTTTGATTCGATGGAAGCATTGGAAGGGCCAAGGTAAGGCTAACCTCACACACCCCTTTCTGCTTGAAAAATATTTCCTACCATTGTGTTATTTTGATGGAACCTCATATGCATTATTTCCCGGGCTTTGGACTAAAACATAGATCACTACCAACCTGTTGCAAATCTGACGTCGATATCAAGCGAGCCTACATCTACAGCCCTAAGGTAGGTCGTCATGTGTTCTCCTTTTGGGTTTTCTGTCGCTTTGGGTTTATAACGCCGTGTCAGGGGTTTTCTTTCCCCAAACCCCTTATTTATATTGATTCCTTACTATCTAAATGACCCGTGTGGGATGAGATGGATGAATATAACCTTGTTAGGGTGTTTAGAGGAGGTATAGACAGTGAGTGGTCAACCATAGGTGTTATGACTTATGTTTTACCCCTTTCTCAACTTTGAACCTCGACGATATGACTTGAAAGGACATTTTCCATGTTAGGAAAATGAGATGACCTGGTTAGAGGTTGGCTAGGATGAGATAGCCTAAACCCCTTGAATGAATTGAAGTGTATGTATGCCATGCTTTTCTAACGTGATATGATATAAGATGTAATGCCTTATACATTGTGATGTGAATGGTTATGCTTTTCTGTGTTGCTATGCTTGTGATAACCCATGTTGGGCGGGAGGCATTCTTACCCCGTGCCAGATGAATCTCCGTGTGTTGGGTGGGAGGCATTCTTACCCCGTGCTAGATGAAACTCTATGAAACAGGACAAGAGGCATTTATACCTCGTGCATGTATAACCTTTATGGGTGGGAGGCAATTTTACCCCACTCCAGCTACAACGATTGAGGACGAGAGGCATTTATACCTCGTTCCTATATAACCTTTACAGGTGGGAGGCATTTCTAACCAACACCAGCTACAATTATTATGGATGAGAGGCATGCTTACCTCTTTCCAGTGATAACCTATATGTATGTACTTATACTCAGGTGACTTGTTCAGATTTCCAGCCTTGAGTTGAAGCAGGTAGACCCGCCAGGTGTCCTTCCAGAACATGAGTAGGAGGGTTGTTTATTTACTTTTCTTTGCTAACTTGCATTATATCACTCATTGTTGCATGCGAACACCTATTTGGATAATACGTAGACACCGTTGGTGGTGGCCTACTGAGACTTGTCTCACACCCTACCCGGACAGCCTCCTAGGCACCTGTGTATACTTTACTACTACAAGTACTGGTAGGGGAAAAGGCCCAGCTTCGGGTTGTTGACTTATATACATTCTAGCTGGAGATCTAGAGCAGAGGATCGAGCTTGGCTAGAGATGCTAGTAGACTTTTTTGGTTCTTTTGTATTACATTATAGCATGCTTTCTATCTTTCCCATTGTATCAGCATGCCATGCATCCATTTTTTATCAGACACTGCCTATTTGGCTTTTGTATACCTATCAAGGTTTTCCTTATTTTTGCTGTTTGGTTCGTCTGTTTCCCTTTTCTCCTATTTATCCATTCCTTGTGCTTCCCCTATTTGTTACTTTGCTGCTATTCCACTGTGTACTTTGACATGGGGGTACAGTCTCCCCATTGACTTACCATTACACCCCCGCTGCTAGTCGGCAGTCCCTAGACTATTGGGAGATGAGCCAGGGGTCATGTGGCCAACCGGGCTTGGGGCTCGTGTTTAGGGGCAGTCGGGTCCAGGATGTCACAAAGTGGTATCAAAGGGTTTTATTTCTTTCTTGATTTACTATTTAATGATGATAGATTTGGATAATGGGAACGCTTAGGGACTTAGTTATAAGTCGTGCTTGGGCGTCGCGAACCCATGTACGGGGAAAAGACCAAGATTTCCTAAATTATGATGTTAATGATTTTTCTATTTACTGTTGACACCATTTCACCATTGGGTGCTTCACATGTTTTTTGATGTTATTGAGAGTTTCAATGTTATAATTTGGATTTCATGGTTCGACCTGATGAAATGAGGGTTATGCAATTAGAACATGCATCACGATAGGCAAAATATGATTAGTTCATGCATCTTTCCATGCCATAGTTAAATTTTTAGTGAGCATTTCTTATTGTTTATTTCCAAGCCTTGTTTATATGTGTTCCTTTGTACTAGCCCTTCATGCTTGTTGTGAATTGAGGAATGATGTGGTTTTAGTGGGTGTCACTCTTTGGTTTATAAGGTGTATGAGCCCTTATGGATCGGGAAATGACATTCCAACTAAACCAATCATTTTCTTTAAAGGAAATTCAAATGCTTGTTTAGTAGTAGTAAATGATAAATGAAATCCAAGTGTGTGTCATCTTTCAGTTCATGAAGAGTATGGGCCCTTATGGGCTGGGAAATGCCATATCACTGGATTAAGTTAAATTTGAGGAGTTGTGGGTTTTTCTAAGAATTCATATGGGTATGGATAGGTGATCTTAGGGGTAGGAAGGCTTATTACCTGTCCTAGCTTCTAGAGTTAAACCTTTAATTTGTTGGTTTCTTCTTTTAAGACGTTCTTTTGGCATCATAACACTATGCCTCTGAGACATCCTCGAGTTGCGCATGCTGAAGGCGGCGATGATCACGTTCCTAAGGTGGCGGGCCCTGATCCGCCGGTTGATCTTCCTGTCGAGAAACCCGTGGATCTTCTTTTTGTTCCTGAGATGGGTGTCAATGCACAGTTTTGTGAGAGCTTCTTACGTATGATGTAGAGTATGAAAGGTGGATTGTGTCCTACACAGAGTATGGAAGAGTTGACCCGTGAGTTTTAGTCACAACATCCTCCTACTTTTACAGGAGATGGCGTACCACTTGCTGCGAATTCCTGGTTTGAGGTGATTATTGGAAATTTGGGACTTGATGTTGAGTCATCTCATGGTATGATCGTGTTAGATACCCCATTAGGTATCTGTTCAGGGGGTGTTCATCATTTCAAGAATTTCCCCTCAAGGTGGGTGGTTAGCTCTTCGTGTGGAACCTGTATGTTCTGGATATGACTGGTTTTGATGTAATAATCGGGATGGACTGGTAAGTTCCCTATAGAGACCGGATTGAATTCTATCATCGGAGGGTGACATTTATGTCACCAGAGGGTGACACACATATTCATAAGGGAGAATGGGAGCTTAGTGCGACACGAGCAGGACTGGCACACCAGAGTTTGGGTGGTGCCACCTCACAGGTTTCCAGTCATTATCTCGATGACCAAGGGTTACAACCCTCTGTTTATCCTCATGTGGGGGAGCGTTTCAGTGATGTCTTTCATGATGATTTATTTGGTCTACCTCTAGTGTGAGAGTTGGAGTTTACTATTGAGATTATACTAGGAGCAGCAGTAGTGACCATTCCTCCTTATAGGATGGAACCTAAGGAGCTTCTGGAGATAAAGTGTCAGCTGGAGGACCTTGAAGAAAAAGATTTTATACGTCCCAGCACTTCTCCTTGGGAATCACTGGTTCTCTTTTCTAAGAAGGCAGATGGTACCCTTTGTCTCTGCATGGATTACCGTTAGTTAAATCAGCTGACTATCAAGAATCTGTATCCTTTACCTTGAATAGACGACCTCTTCGATCAGCTCCAAGGAGTAAATGTGTTTTCTAAGACAGATTTGAGGTCGGGCTATCACCAGGTGCGTGTTAGGACTTCGAACATACCTCGTACGACATTCAAGAGCAGGTATGGTCTATATGAGTACCTAGTCATGCCGTTTGGTCTTACAAATGCACCTGCAGTGTTTATGGCTCTCATGAATCTGATTTTTCACCCTTACCTTGATTCTTTTGTGGTTGTATTTGTGGATGATATCTTAGTCTATTGACGCTCGAGGCATGACCATGAAACCCATCTTGATATCGTGCTGAATACACTAAGAGAGCATCATCATTATGCTAAGATCAATAAATGCCACTTTTGGATAAAAAAGTTCACTTCCTGGGTCACATTATTTATGAGTCTGGAGTTTCAGTTGACCCTGAGACGGTGAGTGTTGTAGTCTCTTGGGAGCAACCCAAGAACATCATTGATATCGGAAGTTTCTTGGGGCTTTCTGGATATTATAGGCAGTTAATTCAGGAATTTTCATGCCTAGAATCACCGTTTATAACTTTGACCAAAAAGGGGGTGAGATTCGATTGGTCAGAACCTTGTGAGGTAGCTATTCTGGAATTGAAGATTAGACTAAATTCGGTGTCGATACTGATCTTGCAAGAGCCGGGTAGGGCTTATATGGTGTATTGTGATGCATTGGGTATCGGTCTTGGAGCTGTCTTGATGCTGGACGAGTGAGTCGTTGCGTATGGTTCTCGTCAGTTAAAGCCTCATGAACGGAATTATCTGACACACGACCTCGAGCTTGCAACAGGTGTACATGCCTTACGCTTTTGGAGACACTATTTGTTGGGAGAACATTTTTTGGTATTCATTGACCACAAAAGCCTCAAATATATCTCACTCAGGGGGATCTAAATCTCATACAATGCATGTGTGTTGAGTACCCGCAATCCTTTGATTTCGAATTGGCCTACACTCCTGGGAAAGGAAATTCAGTAGCCGATGCACTGAGTTGGAAAAATCAGTCACAAGTAGTTCAGGAATCTGATGAAGAGTGGAAGCTGATGGCCCTATTTTCAGAGATGCATGTTGAGGTTCAGGAGGGTCAGGCCCAGACTACTCTCTCAGCCCTAACAGTGACATCTACTCTTCTGGAATGGGTCAGGGAAAGACAGTTATCTGATTCAGAAGGCCTTGTCCTATGGGAAAGTGTCGCTGATGATGCCTCTACTAATTGGACCATGGATGAAGGTGATACTTTATTGTTCCGTGGGCGAGTATGGGTCCTAGCAGACATCAAAGAGGAGCTGATGAGGGATTTCCATGCCTCAGCATGGGCAGGTCACCCAGGCATCACCAAAATGTATCGTGATTTGCAACGACAGTACTGGTGGCCTAGCATGAAGTGGGAGATAGCCAGTTTCATCACGTGTTGTTCCACCTATCAGCAGTTGAAGGCGGAAAATCAACGTCCGGCTGGTCTTTTGCATCCATGGTCCATTCCAGAGTGGAAATGGGACAATGTTTCTATGATTTTTGTAACTGCATTACCCAGGTCACCTCGTGGCAATGATGTAGTATGGGTTATCATTGACCATCTGATGAAGGTTGCACATTTCTTACCTATGTGGGAGACCTACACGGTTGATGACTTGGGAAGGCTGTATGTCAATGAAATAGTGTGACTTCATATAGCACCTCGATCTCTTGTCTCGGACAGAGATCCTCATTTTACATCTCAGTTCTGGTAGGGTTTACAGAATGCCTTGGGTACACAGGTACGCTGGAGTACGACCTATCACCCGCAGACTGACGGACAGACCGAGCAGACTATACAGGTACTAGATGATATGTTATGTGCCTATGTTCTTGATTTTGGAGGTTCATGGGAGAAACACATTCCTCTGGTCGAGTTCTGTTATAACTATATCTTCTAGGCTACCATTGAGATGGCTCCCTATGAAGCTTTATATGGTTGGCCTTTTCGCTCACCTTTGTGTTGGCTTGAAGCAGGGGAGACAACTGTTCTAGGACCATGTCTTGTGCATGAGACTATCGATAAAATATAGCTTATCAGGAAGCGTATGCAAATAGCTCAGTCTAGATAGCAGTCTTATGCTAACAAGCACCAACGACCTCTTGAGTTTGAGTTCGGGAACTGGGTTATCTTGAAGGTCTCGCCCAGGTTAGGGAAGAGATGTATTCGGAAGCAGGGTAATCTTTCAATGAGGTTTGTAGGACCCTATGAGGTGGTGAAGAGGATTAGACCAGTAGCTTACCAGCTTGCACTTTCGCAGAGATATTAGGCCATGCACAATTGTTTTCATGCATCTCAGCTTTGCCGGTACTTTTCAGATCCGACTCATCTGTTTCAGCCTGATGAGGTTGAACTGGATATGGATGCTTCCTTTGAGGAGTATCCGATGCGAATTGTCGACCGGAGCATGAAGGCACTCCGAGGCAGGTCTGTTCCTCTTGTACGGGTACTATGGCTGCACGACCCGGTACAGAACGAGACCTGGGAGCGGGAGGCAAATATGCGATCTCAATGGGCGGAGCCTTTCGTGGGTGACACCTCTTTACCCTCGGAAGGCCAACTTGGGGATGAGTTGCTTTAAATAGGGGAGGTTGTAAAGACCCGACTCTTTGGAAAAGGTATATATCATTATTTTTTCTTTCAAATATTTCCTTTAAGATTGTTTAATGTGTGTAACATCCTAAGGAAGGTCTGGGGAGTGTCCGAGGCTTGTTTGGAGCCCGGGAGTTTGGGAAATGGACTTGCTGACAGTGGCGCACAGCCTACGCACGGTCTGCGCACAGTTTTTCATATACCATGTGGGTGAAGACAGGGGAACCTACAAGGGTGCATGGTTTGCGCACGGCATGAATAGTAAAGTTGCACGGTTTGGTTAAACCATGCAGACCTGCATTCTGGAGGCAGTGAGGTGCACACAATTTGCACACGGTTTGGTTAAACCGTGCGCCTAAACCGTGCGACCCTTTATATGGTGAAATTACACCTTTTCCCTTAAGTCTATTTAAGATATTTTCTCATTTTTTTGGTTTCAGTGGCCATAACAGAGGAAGAACCCTCTTTTGAGCTCCCAAACCCTCTCCTCTCTTGATCTCTTACCGTTTCTTCTTTCGGCACCCGATCTTCGATCCGACAGAAGCATTGGAAGGGCCGAGTTAAGGCTAAACTCACACACACCTTTCTCCTTGGAAAATAATTCCTACCATTGTGTTATTTTGATGCAAGCTCATATGCATTATTTTCAGGGCTTTGGACTAAAACTTAGATCTCTTCCAACCTGTTCCAAATCTGAGGTCGATATCAAGAGAGCCTACATCTACAGCCCTAAGGTAGGTGGTCATGTGTTCTCCTTTTGGGTTTTCCATCGCTTTGGGTTTATAACACCGTGTCAGGGGTTGTCTTTCCCCAAACCCCTTATTTATATTGAACTCTTACTATATAAATGACCCATGTGGGATGGGATGGATGAATATAACCTTTTTAGGGTGTTTAGTGGAGGTATGGACTGGGACTGGTCAAACATAGGTGTTATGCCTTATGTTTTTCCCCTTTCTCAACTTTGAACCTTGACAATATGACATGAAAGGACATTTTCCATGTTAGGAAAATGAGATGACCTAGTTAGAGGTTGGATAGGATGAGATAGCCTGAACCCCTTGAATGAATTGAAGTGTATGTATTCCATGCTTTGCTAATGTGATATGATATAAGATGTAATGCCTTATACATTGTGATGTGAATGGTTATGCTTTGCTGTGTTGACATGCTTGTGAAAACCCATGTTGGGCGGGAGGCATTCTTACCCTGTTCTAGATGAATCTCCGTGTGTTGGGTGGGAGGCATTCTTACCCTGTTCCAGATGAAACTCTGTGAAACAGGACGATATGCATTTATACCTCGTGCCTATATAACCTTTATGGGTGGGAGGCATTTTTACCCCACACTATCTACAACGATTGAGGACGAGAGGCATTTATACCTCGTGCCTATATAACCTTTACATGTGGGAGGCATTTATACCCTACGCCAGCTATATTTCTTATGGATGAGAGGCGTGCTTACCTCATGCCAGTGATAACCTATATGTATGTACTTATACTCAGGTGACTTGTTCAGATTTCCAGCCTTGAGATGAAGCATGTAGACCCACCATGTGTCCTTCCAGAGCCTGAGCGGGAGGGTGGTTTATTTAGTTTGCTTTGCTTACTTCCTATATATCACTCATTGTTGCATGCGAACACCTATTTGGATTACACGTAGACACCATTGGTGGTGTCTTACTGAGACTTGTCTCACACCCTACCCAGGCGGCCTCCTGGGCACCTATGTAGACTTTACTGCTGCAGGTACTAGTAGGGGAAAAGGACCAACTTTAGGTTGTTGACTTATATACATTCTAGCTGGAGATCCAGAGCATAGGATAGAGCTTTTCTAGAGATCCTCATGGACTATTATTGTTCTTTTGTATTACGGTATAACATGCTTTCCATCTTTCCCATTGTATTAGCATGATATGCATCGATTTTGTATCAGACACTACCTGTGTGGATTTTGTATACCTATCAGGGTTTTCCTTACTTTTGCTATTTGGTTCGTATGTTTCCCTTTTTCTCTTATTTATCCAATGGTTGTGCTTCCGCTATTTGTTACTTTGCTGCTATTCCATTGTGTACTCTGACATGGGGGTACTGTTTCCCCACTGACTTACCATTACACCCCCACTTCTAGTCGGCAGCCCCTGGCCTATGGGGAGATGAGCCAGGGGTCATGTGGCCAACCGGGCTCAAGGATCGGGTTTAGGGGCAGCCGGGTCTGGGACGTCACATAATAATAATTAGTTGAATCTTACAAAACACATATCAAAGAGTGTAATTTGATATGAAAAACTCTTACCTTTTTATTTTGCTTAGTTGATGACACCCTATCCTCATATAAAACAAATATATATAACTTAATATCATTTTTCAAAACTTTAATCCTCAAAATTAAAATTTAATAATTTTAATTAAAATTATTTACCTTGAGTACATTAATTTGTTATAACATATTATCACCATCAAGTGTTAATAAGTTATACTATTTGGAACAAGTTTAATAATTTTGGTATCATTACCCCGAAATTTATATGATGCTAATTATTAATATATAATTTAATATTATATAACTTATAACTTAATTTTTTTAAACGTTTTTATTTTATTACATAAGTGTTTTGGTTATGTTATCAAAGAACTAAATTGATAACGGATTATTTTGATAATTTTGCAAAACAAAAATGAAATTTAATAACAAGTAAAATAATTCTTATAATATTTACCGAAATATATAACAATAATTATTTTATTAATATAATATAAAAATATTATTGTCTATGTTATCATATTCACCCATAATGAGATTTTAAATCGTTATACATGTAAGCGGTTAAATAGATCCAAACTGGAACACACTTTAACTTGATTAGACATTTGGATAATGAGGTTCTTATTTTGAAATAATATAATTATAACATAATCATAATGATATTTTTTTTTTATTTTTTATTGTAAACCATATTTTATGATGTTTGAATAAATAATGAAAAACTAGAAGAAAAATAAAAAAACGATTCATCATCTAGGCGATAATTGGCTCACATAGACGATTAGTGTTCCATTATCAGTATAAGTGGATAGAAATGAATAACTAATAATTATAAAATTAACATAAAAACCTATCTGTATACTAATGATACTAAATTAATCATATTATTATTGGGATAAGATACTTATAAGAGTAATATTAAGAATTAAAACTTAAGAAGGAGGTAATACTTATGTTTAATACTTGATTATTTTTATTGGAAGTTCCATTGAAATCAATGGTGATAGGATAAGTATGAGTTAAAATGACCTTATTTTTTATGGGACACAGTTTTAGATAGAGAAAAAATTAATATTTTAATGGATTAATTTGAATGGGATGTCTATCTTTGAATGGTTGAAGTGGTATCCTTTTATATTGGGAGAAAGGGGTAACTTTATGAACCCCTCATAATTTTTCAATAATGCCATAAAACTAATCAAGGGTAGGTAGAAAAAAATGGGAAAAGTGGATTTTGGGGTATTTTTGGGTCTATTAAGGATCAAAAAAGTGTTTCCTCATAGTTTTTAATCATGTAATGTGGTTTTTACCATTAAGTTTTTATATTTTACACTTTTTCTATTAAAATAGGTAACTGTTTTTTAACTAAGGGATTTTATGTTTTATTAAGGATACAAAATAAAAAACATAAAAAAATTTGGGTTTTTAAAAAATAAACTAAAATTATATTTAATCAAATCGAATTTATAAAAATAATAATATTACTTTTAAATTAAAATAGATAATACTTATGAAAACTGTTTTAGAAGAAAAATGGCATTTTGACTATTATAGATTCTCAATTTCAGATAGTTTTGATTAAATATTAATGGAGTGTTAATTTAGTTATTTATATTTCTAAAAATATTTTTAAATTAATTTTATCAACAGTTTTAGTTTAATTAATTTGATATAAATTTCTTGATATTAATAAAATAATGGTTTTTAAATATTTGTTTCACCATTATCACATTAATTTTCATTAATCCAAACAATGAAAATTTTATACCTAAAAATTAAATTGGAAATATTAAATAATATTAAAATTATTATTTAAAATATAATTATATTTTTATCAAATTAAATTTTAATGTGTTGGAAAATTAATCTAAACGTTAGCGCATACAACACATCAAAATATGTTATTGAAAATTTTATTTTTGAGCAATAATATTTATGATTTTGATATAGTTATTAACGTAATTTATTCAAATAAATTTAAAATAATTAGTATCATTAAAATGATATTATTATTTTCAATAAAGTAGATCATAAAATTCATTCCATCAATTTATAAATATTTTAATAAAATAATAGAAAAAGTTTTCATTAAAATGCTATATAAATTTGCAAATTTTTTATCATGAGTTTATAATTTTAAAATAGTATTTTAAAATAATTTTTTCTAATTTATAAAATATAATTTTACCAGAAAATAGATTTTAAAAACATTGTATATATTCATATAATAATATAATTTCTTAAAACTGGTGACATAAATAAAGTAATTAATTCTTTTATTCATAGAAAAATTTATTATTTTAGAAAATTCTCAAAAATTAATCCTAAGAAAATTTTATATTGATGAATGAATTTTCTTAGATTACCAAATTCAAATTCTAAAATCAAGAAATTTTAATTTTTAAAATAAAAAATATAATATAAAAAAATTACTTTTACTGAAAATAACCATTTCAATATTTAAACATATCAATTAATTACCTTCTAAAAGTAATTAATACAAATGGTTCACCATATTAGTGTTTATTAAATATTTATTAATACATTATACTTAACATTTTATGGTTTTCTTGTTGGGAGTGGCTTATGACACATGTTATAAAACAAGAGATGTATTTTAATGGATCCAAAATTATGGGTCATTATAGAAATCATATATTTGAAAAGGCTATATTTTAACATGAATATATAAAGAGAATAATGTATCCTCAAATATTTTCATCTGAGTAATGAAATTTTTGATGATGAAATTTTTAGGTGTTGGTGGGGGGATGTAACATTCAATAATTTTAGTAAGATATTTCTTTTAAAAAAATACAATATGTTTGAGAGATAATTTTACATACAATATTAAAATAAGATAAATAACACCTTATTTAATTAATTTATAACATTAAAATGGAATAAATATTAGATGATTTCTTAGTTAAATAAAATTGGGAATATTAAAACTTAATAAAACCATATGTAAACAAAAATACAACAATGTAGGAATATACATCACCACAATCAGGCATGAGGATCATACTAAAGATAATACCTTTAGAAGAATGAAAATAATTAGAAATATGGAAAATATTGAGAATGAAAATAGGGAATAAAGTAAATGATTTTAGATAAATATGAAAGGCTATATATAGAAATATTAAAAGGAAATATGTGAGTTATATGGCCATTTAGAATATATAGCCACTGATCTTATATGGGTGTAGAGAATTTACGGTCACTGGATATAAGATTGAATCCAGAGATTAACTTTACAAAAATAATATTTGATGCTCAATAAAATTTTTTTCATTATAATATAGCTTTTGAATTAGGGAGTATTAATACAAGTAAATATATTACGAAATTTATGTTGAAAGGGAGAAATTTGAGCTCATAAAAATCACTATGAGATTCATGCTAGTTGAATCAACACCACTAATGAACACCATTTATTATCTCATTATTATGCAGTATGCATAGGTCATAAGGGAATTTGTAAGTAGAAGTTATGATGATATCACCTTAAGATTTTTAATTTAATAAAAGATGTTTTTTACATACATTATTTATTTTTGTCAAATTATTTTATTTTAAAATTATTTCATAAATTTGAAATATTTATTTTAAAATAAATAAACTGATAAAATTAATTAATTTGTAATTATATAAATAATTAATTTTAATTAAATATTATTAAAATCAATTAATATATGAAATTGTTATTTTTTAGAGAATTTATTTTACAAAGTGTTGTGTATTTTTACGTTAATAAATTAAATTGAAAACTTTTAAAGAATGTTTTAATAAAATGTCTTTTTAAAATATAACAAAATAAATTAAAACTCATCTAATGATTAATAATTGGTATGAATTAAATTTAAAATCCTTTTGTAATTAATATGTTATTTTTCTAAATACCCTTCATATTTATTTTTATTGGTTTATTTTAAAAATAAAAAAATACTTATTTAGAATTTAAATATGTTAATATTGAGTAAAATTTTGAAATAATAATATCTATGTTAGGTAATATGGGTTATATTATAATTTTGGTAAAAAATAGTTACCGTAGTAAATAATTAAATATAGATAATGTGGTAAAAGTTGTAAATTGACATGGTATGAATCTTGAATAATTAATAGGATATTTAGAAATTATATAATTACTTTTCAGTCATAGGATTCAATACTATAATACCGAGTAATATTTCCTTAAACAAATCATGTAACCGCCATGTGATTCTGGGTTTACCCTACACCAAACTAATGTTTCTAACGAAATGTCCCTAATTTTCACCTATAAATAACCTATCCTATTCCTAATAAAAACTAATCATTTCATTTTATTTTATATTTAATAATTGAAAAACTTTCACTACTAAAGTGATATCCCATTTTTGGTATCTTTTAGTTATAAAAAGGTGGCCCAAGTCCTTCATTCCATAAGAAGTTATTATGTAAAGGAGTCATTCCATCAAAGTAACTAACAACATATCCTTCATATTTTACTTTTATCTTATCATATCAAATTTTATTGAATAATATTATATAATATAATAATACATTCATAAAATCATTATTGATCGGTAGAAAATATACATTTAACCATATAAATAAATATTCAAAGTCATTTATTTGTTATAACATTTTGTTGTTTTGGTTAGTTTCACCACATACATGAATGATGATTTAAAAATATCAAACATGAATGACTAATAATTATAAATTTTAGTAATTCGTATTAATAAATTTTAATTTATGTTATTTTTAAATTCTGTAATGTTATATATATATATATATTCATTAATAAATTCAATTCTTTTATTGAATCATTATTTACCAAAAATGAGAATTTTTATATGATCATTACCAATAGCCAACTCAAATTTCATGAAATGATATTAAAAATATATAGATTTATCTTTTATATATATATTCCTTCTTCTTGAAAATTATAGGGTTTATTAGCACATGATTAGGATGTAATGATTGAAACATCCATATTGAAGTAAGCGTAGAAAAAACTGACCAATTAACACTTGATGGTTTATTTTAATAATGAATAATTCATAGATGGGTAATAATAATTCAAAAATATATTATATTAAGTAAAATAATTATAAATATGTTTTTTAAATAGATTTATAATAACTCATGAAAATTGTATACAAGGTGTTAGTGCATGTCAGTTTATATAGGAATCCAAGGTAGGAGGTTTTTGTCTAAATTTCCCTTCTTTGAGACACGATTCATATTATGAACATATTTTATTCTATATGGTGTATATAATTTTCTATTAAAAAACATTATTATATTTCAATTTTCATTTATAGGATTTAAAATTCCATTTCATGTTCCCTGTTTAATTTAATATTGATTTATACAAAACCAATTACCTAAGGGTTTTTCATAACTTAATTTATTTTTCCTAATTCAAAATAGTTATCATTGGTTTATTTTCATCTGAGTTTGAAATTTTATGACCCCCTCTATATAATGTTTAGTTTTATATGTGTTTATATATAATATATATTTATAAAAAAACATCTTCATTAATTTATTTTTTACTTGATAAAAATGATATATCATTAAAAATAATTCCCATTTTTAATATTGGTTATTTATAAACCATTTCTAAATTATTTGTTAATATAACTATTATTTTATTACTTTTAATGATAAATATGTATTATATTTTATACAATTTATATTTCAACTTATCTCTTTTCATATGTAAAATAATAATTTTTAGCCAATGTTGTCTTCAAAAAAACTACTAAAAATGATTAAAAGTGTATTTATTTCCACTTACACAAATTTTTTATCCATAAAAAAATAATTACGATAATTTAATTTTTTTCAAGGAACCATTATTGGAATATTTAATTTTAAAACAATGTTTTAAAATTTAATTTTTCTTGTTTTTAGAATGATTTTAAATGTTATGTATAACATTTTTACCAAGATTTTAAGAAAAATATTTTTTATTATTTTTTTTATATTCTTATATAACAATAAATAATCATTCATATATATAATTAAGCTTCATGTATCTCCCTCATAGTTCCATTATTCTATGTATATTTTTGGGGTTTAAAATTTGGGTATAATTCATATCAATTCTTAATTTCTTCTTATGTGACGCGTCATGAAAATGTAATGAACCCATTTTTATCCCAGGCGATAATTAGGATTTCATATATGTTTGATTTCATATGGAACACATATGTATAGTTTATCATTATTTTATAGTTGGTTATGGATTTATATAGACCTTGAATATAGTGATTAAATATTTATATCTTTTGATATAAAAGTGTTATGCATGGCCATGATGTAGAAAACCATGTTCACATTTTTTTAATAGGCATGGTGTGGGTTTTCATGCTCACATTTTATTCATTGACATGATTTGGTTAGAAATATTCACATTTTTTACATGGACAAGATGAAATAATCTACATTCACATTTTTTATATATAAATTATGTGGATATTTATGTTCATAATGTTATGTGTGGACATAATGGAGTTAGTCATGTTAACAATTTTATGATTTTATATGATTATATTTGTGCCACATTTTTATGTTACATTTCCATGAATCATGACTATTGTCTTCTGATTTAATATTACCATACCAATGAAAATATTACTATTTCAGGATGACTCCTTTATGGTTATACATTCATATTCTATGATGCATGAAAATTTTATCACGATTTATTGTCATTATCTATAATCTCATGATTTTATCTCATTAATCAATTATTTCTCCAATTTTAATGTTTTATCACATGTTTATGACCTAATGATATATTCTCCATTATTCATTGATATTATTTTTCCCTTACTGAGCCTTTGATGCCACTACATTCTTCTATTTACCTATTTTCATAGGATCTTATATGTTGTAATATGATTTATTGGAAATAACATTTTGAGAATTTGGCAGATGATGTTGAAGTATTATTTTGTATTAAGATGGTTATGTATATAATATCAAATGACTTAAACCATTTTACCCCAAGAGTGTGATTTATTTGTGTGGCATAATTTATAATTATGATAAATGATATAATATATATGTTTCACACCCTAACCTAACACTAATATATTATTTTAATTATTTTGGGTTCTTATTTATTTATTTTTCTCTTCCAGGTGTTTTACCATGAAATGGGAGTTCTTGGGTACAAAAATCATATTTTATGGTCAAGGAACACAATTTTCCTAACCATACAGTAACTGTGAGACAACAATTTTAATTTTTTATAAAGAAAAAAATTGGGTTGGCACATGTTTTTTCAAACCAAGTGGCTAGCCTGTGTAGGGTGTTCCAAGTTCCCAGTAAAGGGCACACAATTAGCACACCATTTCCCAAAAAAGTGTGACCCAAACTGTGCACTATAACATTTTTTAAATATTAAATTAATTGAATGAAAATTGAAAATTAAAAAAACTTACACTATCTCCCCCCAACATACTTGTTCTAACCCCCTGTACACCTCTCCTTGGATGTGTATGATTCCCCCTATTAGCCTCCTCTCCTCTCACCAATTTCATCCAATTTCTTCGAGATTATCACTCGATTACATAAGTTATATCCTATTATTTCCTCATCATGTGTTATTCCACTATGTTTATATTTACCATCACCCATATTTTCGAGACCGAATGCTTAGATATGGGTTGACCTAATTTTTCATTCCTTATTCCATTTTTTGGGTGTGCTGTGGGTTTCTCTAGACATCTTCGTGCATGTTTCGACATCCATTTACTAAGGTGAATCATTTTTGTCCATTTTGGTTTTACCCTTATCGTTTAAGGTTGGTTTATTCAACCCCCTTTATTGTGTCAATTTTATTTGGGGTCTTTTGGTGATTTTTGGTTTCATATTATTTTTATAGAGTGTCTTGGTCTTATTTGAATTGGTTTCAAGCCGCCAGATTCAATGGAGGCTTACACATGTATTAATAAATAGGAATATATATATATATATGTAATTTCCCCCTTTATATATATATATATATTCAATGATGACAGTGAAAATATATACATTTGGGATAGGTGTGATTTTATATATAAAAAAATGCATAGGTGTCTAAGTGGAAATGGGTATATGAAATAATAATCATATATTTTAAGACCCCCATGTACTTATTGGGCCATGAAAAAATATAAATAGGGGTTAATTATCCTTATATATATATCTGAATATGCATATGTGTGTAAGCAGAAAAGAAAATATTTGTGTTTCCATCATCAAACACATCGAGTTATGGGGTGTTTCAACATGATTTTCTTCTCTTTGAGGATGGATTCCCTTTGAATTTGGAATTTACATTTAAAAAAAATTAATTGATTTCTTTTCACACCTCATAATAATGTTAAATAGTGATGAATTATTTTTTGAGAAATTTTTTGATTTGAAATGTGTATAGAATTTCATGAAATTATTTTATTTTCCTCCATTCACCATGTGTTTGTTAAAATGTATGGTTTTGTTTTATTAATGTTTTTGGATTCTAAATTTTGTTTTGGATTTTAAAATGGATTTATAAATCGTGTGATCAATAATTTTTATAAATGGATTGTCACATAAAGGTTTATTGATGCCTGTTTGGAACCTTCATCAGATAGTCCTATTTAAAAATTCCCCTTAGTGTGTATCACATGCCGTATTGGATAGAAATGGGAATTAGAGGTTCTTAGCATGAGTGTTCTCTCTTTTATTGATGGTTCAATGGAAATGGGATATTCATTGAGGTTATTTGGGGGTGATTCGTGGTTTTGTGGATTGTGTGATGGCGTGTAATTGTTAATTGTTTTTGTGGATTAGTTGATTGTATTTTTTTAGATGACCCCCATTTCTGATATGACATGGGTACCTAGAATAGATACCATATTTTCCAAGAAATTTTTTTAAGCTAGTTTAGATTAAACTCAAGCTACATTTCCTCAGTATGAACCTTTCCCTACATTAGGATTATGCCCCTTGGTTTGTCCAAGTGGGGTATGACCGAGTGTTTGGGTGGATTGATGGAAATAGGTGAGGCTTTCCTATGTAGTAAATTATTTTTCAGCAAGTTCTATAATAGTGGATGAGATCTTATGTATTCCCATGTTCCCCTGACACTTATTTATCTACAACTATTAATCTTGGTTCCATAGTTGGTTTAAAATTTGGTGTTCTGTTTTTCACTCCCCTTGTTATTTGATTATTGGTTTTACTTATTGTATGGTGTATTTATTTTCTAAAAGTGGAAACATGAATTTTGAAATGTTTTATTGGAAATATTTTAATAATTTTGACACCTTATTTACTCTTTTAAATAAAAACATCACAACTTTCACTTACCCACATTTTTATTAAATGCTAAGATCTCCTTGGAAAAGAAACCTATTTTAAATAAAAGGGAAATGGACAATGATTTTATTGATTGGATTAATGTGTGAAAAACATAATTTAATTTAATTTATTTTGAAAATAAAATTTACAAATAATTTGTTTGAAGTAAATTCATTGTGAATAGATTACTTGTGAATGTCGACTGAGTTTTAATACTCATGCCTATATTGTATTCTTCTTTTTAGTCTCAAGTGGTGGTTCTAACTTGGTCTTGATCGAAGTTGGTGATGTTGAGTCTTGGGATCAAAGGGTGACCCATAGGGTCATGTAGAGAATTATTGATCATTATGTTTGGGTAGTTTTATTTTTAGTTATTCTTAGTTGTTATGTTTGGTTTTATTTATTTTGTGCTACTAATTCACTTTTCGCTGCTTTTTATTTATTTATATTGTGAAAATTCATTCCCAACATGAATATATTGATTCCCTTGGTGCCTATCGCCACCCTAGGGTCATCAAGAATGCACGTCGGGGATATTGTAAGGTGAATTAGGTTCCCAATTTAAGGTCACCCTGGTTTGGTTCATGACAAAATTGGTATTATAGTGTAGGTTCTTTAGATGACCTAGCTTTCAGGGTGTCTTTTGTGTGATTTCAAGGTAGATGGATTAGGAATGTAAAAACATGTAGTGTAGGTATGAGGAAGTGTCTAGACAACACATTGTATCCAAAACCATGGGCGACCATGGGTAGTAGGATTTTTAATTATTTATTTGGTTTATATGGGTCGTTTAGTGTTTGGGAAATGAAGGTGGATTTGTGCATATAGACTTAATGATCTTCTAGGCCATAAAAATCCATATGGATCTAAGGAAATGGTCCTAAAAAATATCCATGATGGTGTCCTGATTGTGATATAACCACCAACCATATGACCAAGTCACTCATCGACACTAGTTTTCCTCTCTGGGTTAGTTTTGAGTTTTCCTTAAATTTGAAAATGATTTTAAAACCGTGTTTAAATTGTGAAAAACTATATTTCATGTGTTTGTGTTTTGTATTTTGGAATTGATAAATTGGTTTTCAAATTTATTTAATTAATGTTTTTCAATTTTTTTTAAATAAAAGGATTTTTTATAAAATTGGTTTAAATTAAATGTTTTTTTGGTAAAATGGGGGTTGCTTTTAAGTTTAGGAAGGGGTTTTGGTTGGAAGGTGGTTGGATTTATAATATGAATTAAAGGGATTTTTGTGAAATTAATTTGATTTGATTGTGAAGTTTGTAATTGGTTTTTGAGGTTGCGGATTAAAAAATTTCAAAAAATGTTTTGGAGAAAATGTGTCCACTGGTTTCTTTTATGTTTAGTGTTTAATTGTAGTGATTTGTTGTTGATAAGATATATTTGATCATGTTCTTGGTTCTTTATTTAGTGTAAATTCCCACTAATTATTTAATGGGTATTCAAGGTGAAGCTATGGGTGCTTCCACATTAGCAGACCCTCTGGTTTATCAACAGAAGGACTTTGTTCTTGAGTTTTGGAAGATGAAACTTACTCTATTTTATAGTCAAGTGAATCCTTTTTAAGAGTAAGAGGATGAACTATCCTAGGAATTATTCAAGTAACCATTCACCAAATAGTACTTTTTTATGTATGTGAAGGTAGTAAAGGCGATGGAGATATGCATCCTTTAGGAAGTAAATAGATCTGGGTTGGAGTTCATTAACCGTTTTTTGGATCTAGTTCCTCATCCTTCAAATTGGGTCAAAGAGAATTCCTTGATGGATATACATTTTGAGAACATGTTATATCCTAAAATTTTGTTTAAGGTGTCAAAGTTTCTTCTAACCTCCTTTACTAATGTGGTGAGGCAAGCTGTGTGAGTTGAATCTATGTTATCAGAAGTGATTGAGGTAAAAAATCTTCTTTCAGTTTCTTGATTAGTAGAATGGTATTCCAAAGCAGAGACTGGAAGGAATCCTTATGTGACTAATTCTATTAGTGGAGTTAAGAGTCCTATGGATCGTTCATCAGCTTCATCTAGGCATAAGAACCAGGTTTGTGATCAATTTGGTAAGTCAGTTAATTATAATCCATTATGTCCAAATGCTTCAAAGACCTTCTAAACCTATGGATTACTGGGTC
Organism: Viscum album; assembly: GCA_963277665.1. NCBI lineage: Eukaryota > Viridiplantae > Streptophyta > Magnoliopsida > Santalales > Viscaceae > Viscum > Viscum album. Next base: position 1,034,607,482 of record OY728153.1, on the reverse strand, counting down.
ACTTGGAATGGGTTTTCAATGGTGTTTATAGGAAGCATCATAGATCCAGGTCCACCCCTTCGAAAGACCCCCTAGCCCATTTATAGTATTAGGGTGCTGATCTAAGTTCATTTTAATTTTTTGTTTGTTGTAAATGTTTTCTATTTTGGGTATGTTTTATAGGGATGTTTCCCTTTTTTATGATGGGGAATGTGTTTTTTACACTTTTTAAGAATTTTATTTTTATTAAAAGTGGATTTTTTCTGAAAATTTTGAATATTTTTGTTATTGGAAGGTGTCATTCATTGTTATGTGCATTAATTCCCTTGATCTTCTATTTTCAATAGGATTAGAGATTTATTCCAGATTGGAAAATTAGAGTTTTCCTGGAATTAGAATATGGTTGTGAGGCCACCATATTATGATCTCATAATGATCCCATCTTCAATGTGTTCTTGATGCGACACTATTTTTCACCCTGCCCTAACCTGATCATATTAGTTGGTTGGCTTAAATAGTGGGTCATATGAAGGATTCCTGTAGAGATCCAAAATAGAACATGATAAGTTTATTTGATAGTGTCAATGTGAGGGGTCGAGGTGTTCCTTTTTTTGGGTTGTGTTTATAAAATAGAAAGTCTATTATTTTCAATCATTTCAAAGTATTTTTTGTCTCTTAGGTCTTATGAGATATCTTCCATGGGATTTTGTCTTCTTTTAAGGATGGTCTCGTAGTTTCTTTCGAGATTTAGTAGTTTTAGGTTTTGAGCAGAAGAAAGTATTTGTTCTTTGGTCTTTGTGTTTTCAGGTCTTTACATGGATTTTAGTTCATCCTTTCTTGGGTCTTGATCAACCAAGTCTCTTGGGGATTTCTTGGGGTAGAAAGTTCCATAGTGTGGATAATTGTCATAACTTAAGTCAAAACAAAAATATTATTTGAATTACTTTTGGATTTAAAATTTATTTCATTTATCTTATGGGTGTTTTTCACATGAAATGGTAGTTTTTTGGGATAAAAATCATGTCGCATGGGTAAGGATCACATTTGTAAAACCATCTCACAACGTCTTCAATTTTTGATTGATCGAACCACATGCTTGATGCACAGTTTTCCAAACCATGCAGCCATCTCATGCAGGGTGTTCCCGGATCCCAGTAGAGAGCTCATAGTTGGCCCATGGTTTTCCAAACCATGTGACCCAAACCATACACCCTCTATTTTTTCAAAAAAATAATTAATTAAATTAATAAAATAAAAATAAAAACATAAATTATCACCCCCACCTTACTCGCGTGAAACACCTATATGGACCTCTTCTTGGCTGCACGTGATGCCCCCCTCCTGACCTCTTCACCTCTCACCTAGTTCACCATATTTCATCGATATTGTTGCTCGATCCCTCATAGAATACCCCCACTTTCCTCCTCCTATATATGTCAACGTTTTTCCCTTCCCCATCACCCCACTTTTCTCAGTCGAACCCTAGGTTATGGGTTGACCTAATGTTTTTTTCTTTCATCTATTATTAGGACTTGAAGTGGGTCTCTCGGGACTTCTTCATGCATGTTTTAGAATTCACCCCCAAAGGAAGAGCATTTCAGTACATTTATGTTATCCCACTATCATGTAAGGTTTCTTTCTTTCACCCATTTTTATTATTGAAATCTTATTTGGGGTCTTTTTGTGATTTTTGGGTTCCTTGTATTTTTATAGCATGTCTTAGTCTTCTTTCAAGTGGTTTTGAGCTTCTAGATTCAAAGGTGACTTACACATGTATACATAGGTAGGAATATATATATATATGATTCCCTTATATATATATATTGACTCATTGTAGTGAAAATATATACATTGGGGCTAGGTGTGCTTATATATATATATGAAAAATGCATACATGTGTAAGTATAAAGGGTTATAATAACGTATAAGTTTATATGTATGAACCCCATTGCACATATTAGTCCATGAGAATAAGTACATAGGGGATAGGTTTACTTATATATATGTGAAGGTGTATATGTGTTTATGGTTAAACAGGATTATTTGTGGTACCATTGTCAAACATATCATGTTTCAGGGTGTTTCAGCTTGATTCTCTTCCCTTTGATATAGTTTTAACTTTTAATATGTCCTTTAAATTTTAGAAACATTAATTTATTTCTTTTCAAACCTCATTTTAATGATAAATAATGATGAATTATTTTTTATGTGAAATGAGAATGTAATTTCTTGAATTTTTTTTATTTAACTCCATGTACTATGTGTGTTAAAATGAAAATTTTAATTTTATTAATGGGTTGTGGATTCTAAATGGTGTTTTGTTTTTTACAATATATTTCTAAATAGTCTATTTGATTCTTCTTGGAAATTGTTATTCACTTAAAGGTTTCTTGAGGCTCATTTTAAACCTCTATCAATTGGTCCTCTTTGAAAAATCTTCTTAGGGTGTATCACTTACTTGTTAGATGCTAATTGGAATGATAGGTCTATGTAAAGAGACTTACATCTTGTTTTTATAGTTCTAAAGAAATTGGATATTCTTTGGGGTGATTTATGGGTGATTCATGGTTGTGTGGTTTGTGTGATGAATTTTTCTTATTAAATGTTTGTGTGGATTGGTTGTTTTTACTTTTTCTTTTCCAACCCACAATTTTGAAATGACATGAGAACCTAGAATAGGTAGAAGATTTTCATAAAATGTTTTCTATACTAGTTTAGATTATTCCATGGCTTGTATACCTTATAATATACCTTTATATAATTTGGGATAATTCCCCTCAATTAGGATAGGTAGGGTGATATTTAGCATTTGCGAAGATTGATGGAATGAGGTGAGGTGCTTTTACAAAATGAATCAAGTTTTAGTTTTTTCTAAATTATCCACTAATATAATAGGTACTCCCATGTTACCTTAACTATTATTTATCTAAGGTGGTTAATTTAGGGTCCATGCTTAGTTTAGTCTCTAATGTTGTGTTTTCCATTCCCCTTATATTTCTATTGTTTCTCACACTTCTTGTACAATGTTATTACTTACTAAAATTTTAAAAATGAGTTTTGAAATGTTTTATATCCATTGATTTAAGTATTTTTTACATACTATTTACCTTTTAAAATAAAAACACCACCCCTTTCACTTACCCTATTATTATTTAAAGGTTAAGGCCTTCTTCTTGGAAAAGAAAAAAATTTAAAATAAAAAGAAAAATGGAATGTGATTTTTGTTAAACAGATATTGTGTGGAAAATTTAATTTTACAAAATTTATTTCAAACATAAAATTTATGAATCTTTTGTTTAAATAAAATGAATTTGGAATTGATTAATTGGGCATTACTAATGAGTTTTAATACTCAAAACATATACATTATTCTTATTAGCAGTCTCAGGTGTAGGTTGCAGTTTGGTCTTGATTTCCATAGGAAATGTTTAGTCTTGGTATTAGAGAGTGATCCATGGGGTCATGTAGAGATTGAGTGGTATTTATTTTTAATTAGTTTTATTTTCAGGTATGATTAGTTTTTTATATAGTTTTTTATTTATTTTCAGTAGATCTTTTATTATTCCACTACTTTTTGATTATTTATATTGGGATAAATCATTCCTACAATCACTGTGTTGATGACCTTAGTTCTTTATACCACCCCGGGGTGATCAAGAAAACGCCTCAGGGATGTTGCGGGTTGAATTAGGTGACCTATTTGGGGTCAAGCTGGGTTAGTTCATGACAATATTCATGTCAATATTATCTTATCTCATTACTCTTCCCATATAGGATTAATTTATTTTGAAACCTGGAAGTCAGAGGTCTCAATTTTTTTGCTCCTGGTCCATTCCATTGGGAATTTAAATACATGTTCATGCAAAAAATCTCTTAATGATCTAAAGTACTATTTACATTATTTTTGGTTTTATTTCATTAGTATTTACTTCCCAAAAGGATATTATAAAGGTTTTACCTTATGTTTTGTTAGTGTTTAATCTATGTATTGATGTATTATTTATTAATTTTGATATTGTGGGGATTCATTAGAGTTTGGTGGTGTTTAATCACTATTTTCTACCCATCGTCATGTTATGATTATGGAATCTTCAATAATGGTATGAAACTATGAATATATAAATATATTATATTGTTCAGTGTAAAATTAACATTATTTGGTCATATTTGGGTGGAGAGTTTATATTAACCTGTGAAGATATTGAACTAAGTAATTATATTTAATCTTGGTTATCAATTATCTATTTTTTTATTGGCATGTTGAGTAAATCTCAAGCATTTCGTTGTTGATATGATGAAATATTGTTAAATTTGTTAAATAATTTAATGAATGTAGTGGAATATAGTATTTAGAAATAAATAATTTTTTTGTTTCATGTTAAGGCATGAAATTTAAAAGTTGAATTATTATCAAAGGTATTTTCTAATTATATTATTGCATTCTAGTTTAAATTATGTGTCATGATTTTGTGATAATGATGGTTCTCATGTGATAGTTTTTATTATAGAAGAGTAAGGGGTGATTATATGTGTTGTGCTAGAGGTAGATCTATGTGTTTGACATGGGATGTTGTATTTATTATTATGAATTTAGAAGAAGTGATGGTGTAACGTAGTTGGTATTGTTGGTATATAAACTTTCATATATAATTAATTGATTAAATATTTCAATAAGGAAAAGAAAATTGGTTTTTTTGATAATATAAAATGTTGAATATAATTATACAGGTGTTTATGTAGTTCTTAAATTATTGAAATATTGGGGTAAATTATTATGGTATATAAAGAGTAAGTGATTATATATAATATTAGTGTATGGAAATAAATGTGGTTAGTGATTCTTATGTAATTATTAAATAAATAATATTGAAATGGAGTAAGTCTTATGAAATGGGTGTTGTTGTTGAGAGGTGGTTTTGTGGAGTATTTAGAGGTGAAATTGGTTGATGTTGTGTGGTGATGTGTCATGATCCACCCTCATTGGTAGCCCTACTAGGCCGACACTGAAGATGAAAGTGACCCCAATGTGTGGCTCTAAAAGGCCATGGGTTTGTGACTAGATTTGATTTTATGTAAAAATATGTATGGAAGTAATTAACCTTACAAATACTAGGAATATATTGAAAAATAAAAAATAAACACCACTTAATATAAAAAAATATCTCATAGATGCATGTAATTTCAAACAAAAAAATAGTATCCAAAATTAAATACAACTAATAAAATATATAATGGTAACCCACATACACCAACCACATGTACTTTGAGCTAATGTACATCCTAGAAATTGACTTCCTCTAACCAATATGAAATAAAATATATAGAAAGGGGAGATCATATATGTATACTCATTATTATCATCCTAAAAAACTCTCATGAAAATATGAAATAAGTATACTAAATCACTTGTGAATAAACAACATAACCAAGTCACACATAAATCAGATCCATTACCACCCATCCTCACTAACTCTCACTCACCCAATAACAAATTTTGAAATAATAACATACTGTAAAAAGAATATATATCATGAAGGTACCCCCACAACCTGTTCCATACTTATCTAGCCACTCTTACACCCCAATGAATCATGAACCCCGCTTAAATACCTTCCATATCATCGAAGATACATTCCATGTAACATACCACAACCACATCATCATCATCTATACCCACTCACAACCACATTCAATATCATCATATCACTATCACACATCACTACCTCATCATAGTAGGGTAATGTGAATATAAAAAACATGAACCTTATTCCTTTTCCTACCATGAATACCCCAACATGTATTTCAATCACAACCACAAAATCATGCCAACCATAATATATAACAAGAAAAGATTCTTAATTTAATATCTTTTTATAAATTAATTTTTATCTTTATAAACTCTAAAAATAATATTGATATAAAATAAGTTAAATTAATAAGACAATGAAAATATAACATTATTTAATATGAGTACAAGTACAATGGGATAATACTAAATATAAAAAAGAACTGTAAGGTTAAAGAAAAAATCATTGTGATCAACCATTATGTTGATTCCACCAAAGATAATAATTTATTTTTTTGAAAATAACAAATGTAGATGAAATTTTTAGGATGAAATGGGAGGATTTATAGGAGTGGTTATTTAAAGGGGAAATACGACTATCGATGGTAGTCATCATAAATCCAATAAATTAGTGATTGTAAATCCCTAAAATGAAGAGATAAGATATGATTCAATATTTTGAGTAAATTAATTAAATTTTTTATTAATATGAATTATTAATGTTTACGATATGGATTAATATTTTTTAATATGTATATATTTAAGGAGATTATTTAAATATTTTTGGATATTTATACAAATATTATTTTTGGGAATAATTTTAATAGGGTAGTTATGGGTTTTTATTTTAAAAGTTATCCATTAAATTATAGATTGATATTAATAAAAGTATAACTTATATTGTTTTTTTTAGAATTTAAATTTTATGATTCTCATATCTTCAATTGAAGAAACTATATTAATGTATAAAACCATATAATTTTAATGGAAAATATTATATGTTATAATAGGTGTGGAAAATATCTTATATATTGAATGCATTTAAATGTTCCTAAGTCAATACTATTACATATTAAGGTTTAAGGAACCATCCTATGTAAATAAAATTATGTATCACCAGAATGTAAAAATATTTTTCATATGAATTTTTAGTCAAGTAAAATATATTATGTATCCTGGGATTATTTTTAAAAAAATATATTTCATATTGAATAATTTCTCATGTATTAAGAATTTAGAAAAGAAAAATATGCAATGAATTACATGGGATTTTGAATAAATATTTTATGTATCGGTTACCTATACAAAATATATATCTTACATATAAATTTTAAAGATAACATATCAATTATATATGTTATGCATCTTATGAATGTACATACCTTTGTCTCATTCCTTCATTTTTGAGAATATTAAATATTCTGTTATATTTGTTACACATTCTTGTCAGATTTATGTATACTATGGAGATTTATCATTTTAATTATCTAATCTAAATATAGATATATTATGCATTAGATGAAAAAAACTTATCTTGGAAGACTATTTTCCTTTTCCACATTTTTAAATTTTTATACTTAGAATGACCCTAATATATTTAGTAAATTATTCTTTTTTAGTAATATTCCATTTCCAAATCTCATTATAAATAATGTTTTCTTTCCTTTTATATATATTTTTAAATCCCATTCATGTTGCGAATATTATAATAATCTCATGTATTGTTTTATAAGTTTCAAGACCTTATTAATACATTTGAATGATTTCCTTAATATTTAATTATGAGAAACTAAAATTTTGAGTTATAACTACTTGGAAAGTTCTACTTTGTCAATTTTTTTTATAATGTAATGCTTCAAGAGCTTATTGTTACATTTATTGATTTTAACCCATAAAAATAGAATCTATTTTAGAAAAAATGAATTTACATATCGTAATAAGGAAGCCTAAAATATTAACCAAGTAATTAAAGAAGTTAAATATTTTAAATTTTTGGATAAAAATGGAAAATTTAAATGAATTCCAATTAGGGTAATGTTAGCGTTGGATTCATATCATAATTGAAGTTAAAAATTAAAATATCATCAATCACCTTAAAGGAAACTACATATTATGATTCAATTTTCAATCCCATGAAATAAGTAGACATAAAAAATTCCCACATGATATTTATGCTCATGTTAAAAAATATGGAATCTATTGTATTGAGTTTTAATGTATATAATTTAATATTTTTATAAGAAGTTTCATGGAATATTATATCTCTATCGAGTTTTATTTAAAATAAAATTTTATTATTTGTTTTTAATTTTTATGTTTATGGAATAAAAATATTGTAATAATGAGATTTATGATGAAAAATTTAATATTCTATATTTTTTTTATCAAATTATGGAACTTGGACACTAAAAATGGTGATCAGTGGGTCTGATATATCCATACAATGAATTAGGTAATGTTTTTATCTTATGAGATAACATGGATATGATTTTGAAGTAAACCAAATACACTATCATTTCAAGTGTAAATAGAGTGAACCCAATCCATTATAGCTCTTTGTATAATATTCCTTTTGGAGTGGAGAGTGAACCTAAACCACTACATTATGGTAATTATTCCATTATCATTAAAAACGAAGATGATTTTATAAGTAAATGGATATTTATAATATTTTTAAAGGGAAAAGATTTTATATGATGAGAAAATTATGATCTATTAAAGATAAAAATTTGTGTTCCAAGGAATAGAATTTAATAAATTTTCATGTTTTATCAATGATCTTACAAAAAAATTAATATTCCATAGGCTTAGTTATGAATTTTTAGGAAAAACTTGAGGAAATAAGTTTGTATCATTATTAAAAATATAATCACAGGAAATATAATGGTTCTTTAACAAAAGACAATTATTTAAAATGGTTTTCATGTTTTTTATGGAGTAACATTTTTTTATACACCTTAATGAGATTTATATGATCACCCTATGTGTTTAAATTATTTTCACATGTCTTAAAGATGAGTAGGAATAATTATAAAGTAAATGTTATATATATGATATTTCATTTCTGAATGAAGAAACTATATCAGTTGATTAGATATTTTTAGAGGGATAATATTCATTTAGTGGAAAGAGTATGGGTTTTTATATAAGGGGTTTTTCTAATTATATAACATAATAAACCTTAAAAGGTTATAATGATGTGATTTTTGCAATATTTTCTATAAATATTTTAATTATTGGGTGTTTATATTTGTTTATTCATAGTTTTTATTAGAGTAGGGTTTAGATAACTATAGTGGTTATGATATTATTATTTTTGGAAATTTTAAGTTATGTAGAAACTATCATGGATTAATAATTATATTGTTTATTTTAATTCAATGGAGTATAAATTATGTTTATGTTTTATATGATTGTATTTTGAGGTGATTATTGAAATTTTGAGACATGTTTATGGATTTTAAGAAGAATACATGATTACATTATATATAACCCTTAGGTTTAGTATGTAATTTAGTGTTTAGATTATTGGGTAATATGATTTTAATATTTTTAGGATCCTAAGTTGAAATGTATATATAACCTTATAGTTGGTATAAGAGTTAATACTATGATAATTAATGTTATGTGGAATAAAGATTTATTTTATTTTAGGAATATTAGTTGAATAGTATAAGTGAGGATTGAAAATTTATTTAGTAACATTAAAATTAAGGTTAATTTGGATGATATTTGAATCTTTTTTTGGAACAATGCATAATAAAAGTATATATAAGAAATGGTTGAATAGTATATAATTTTTTTCTAAGGTGATTAATACTATCTGAGGGATTACGCCATGGCGATTCAAGTTATTAATATATTATTTGTTTATAAAATGAAATTAATGTTTTTATTGATACTTTAAGTTAAAAAATTATTTTTGAGTTAAATTTTATGTTCATTTATAGAGAGAAAATTTGAACAGGGTTTTCATGTTTTCAAATTAGATAAATATAAATTTGAATCATGTTTTGGGTGAACAATAATTAGTAAATTAAACTAGATTTATTTTGTAGTGTTATTATGAAGGTTATGTTTTTCATGGGTTGATTTATAATGAATTCATAGGTGATTATATTTACTGAAATATTTTTTTAAATTAATGGTTTGAATAAGTGAAAACCATGTAAGAATAATTTATGTAAGGTTTATAACCTAGTAAATTTAGGTGGTAATTGATCATTCGATTCATGATCATTCAATTATTATTATGTTGATCTAATAGATTAATGTCCAATTATCATGACAGAAGGATGGATATCTTCACAACCCTTATATACCATATAGATGAATAGCAATTATTATTGTAATGTTATGCTCAAATTATTTTAAAACCTTCTATGATATTCAAGTTACTTGAAAGAAGCAATATGATATTTAAAATACCTTCTCTATACCCTAAAATTTCAGTGGATCATGGATTGTTTGTGACTAAATTTTGAGTGCCTCTCTTTACCATACATCCTACTAATGGAGTTATTCCTTGGCTATTATAAATATTTTTACATAATTAAAACAATATGAGGGATATAAGGATTTTTAAGTAGTTGTGGAAGAGGGATAGCTTCACAAAACATATATTTTTTTAGTTTAAATTTTTATATTTTTGGAAATGTAAATAATATTCTAGAAAAAACATATTTAAAAAATTTCAAATTTGATTCAATCTAACTATTATAAAAAGTTCGTTTATTCGAATATTTTGAAACTATGCATTGAAAATGATACTTTTATAAAATTCTATCTGTGTTTTCATCAATTTAATCCAAATTATACAATACATAATTTCAAAAAAAGAAATCGGATATTTAAAAAATCATAAAATATTATTTCACTTAATGAAACCTTTCTCTTTAGGAATGCCACAATAATGGAAAATAGGGGCATTGAAATTTTTTTGAACTATTTTAACAATTGTTTGATGAAACTTCAGTTTTGAAATTGTTTCTAGTTCCAACTTGATACAATATTATTTTGTGTAAAAGAAATACATTATTTATAAATATGTCACGAATGCTTAATTAAGAATAATTTATTTTAAATAAGAGTCTATGTGTAAGTTTCGTGAGTTAAAGAGTTGGGATATTTTTATTTTTAGTTAAAATTATGAGGGTGAAATTTATTTATAGAAGGAGATTTAAAAAACCCAGGTTTTATAATGAAATATATTTTCATAAATGAAATGTATTTTATTATATAATCTATAAATAATACTGATATAACGTAATGAAAATGAATAATTATATGAAAATATAACATTTTATTAGATGAATAAAAGTAAAATAGGAAAATAATAAATATACAAAAGAACTACATGGTTGAAGAATGAAACATTTTAATCTCCCATGAAGGTTATTCCACTAATGGAAATAATAAAAATAAGAAGAATAAGAATAAATATATAAAAAAATTTGAGGGTAGAATGAAATATTTGGAGGAGTGTTTATTTAAATTGGGAAATATGAGCATTGTAGGTAGTCTTTATATATATAATATAGTATCCATTAAAGATCACAAAAAATAAGAGATCATTTATTATTAAATATATGGAATAAATATTTTTAATGGTTTGTTAATATGTTTTATTAATGTTTATGTTATGAGTTAAAATTTTAATATATATATATATGTGTGTATCAATAAATTATTTAAATATTTTGAAATATTTATAATAATATATATTTTTGGAATAATTTTATCATGGTAGTAATGAGTTTTTATTTTAAAATTTATTAAATAAATTTTAAATTGGTTTTAATCAAAATATAATTTTAAATGGTTTTTTTTGAATTTTAATTTAACATTTCTCAAATTTTTTGTTCAAGAAATTATTTTAAGCTATAAAACATTATGATTTGATTGGTAAATATTATTTACTATAGTGGTTGTGGAAAAAATATTATATATTAGAAGTTTGAAAATCATCATAAGTCAAAAATATTTCATATCTAGGTTGAAGGAATTTCTTGAGGTATAAAATTTTATATGTCACTAAAAGATATACATATATTACGTATGAATTTTTGGTAAATTAGAATATATTATTTCCAATATTTTTTTCACGAAAATATATTATATATTAAATAACTTCTAGTGTATTGAGAATCCAACGAAAAAAATTATATTTTAATTTTTATGGAGTTTTAAGAAATATATTATGTTTATATTTTCTATCATAGAGAAGTATCGTAAAAAAAATTAAAAAAATTAAGTATCGATTAAATGTATTTTTTATCCTAAGAATATTGTTCCCTTTATCACATTTTTATAATCCAAATAATATTTTAACTTCTTTTAAGTTTCTTATGAATTCCTATTAGATATTGTATTTCCTATAAAGAGTTATCCTTTGGACCATTTCATCCAAATCCAAATATATTACAATTTGACTTGAATAAACTTCCATATACATAATTACTATAGTACTTTTCCATATTTATGATTATTATAAATATCATGACCCATATATATAATGATAATATTATACTTCCTATGTATTTTTTCTTTGGCAATTTTCATCATACAAGGATTTTTCAATATATTCAAATATTTTTGGGAATTAAATTCTTGATGTGACTTTTATTATCACATTGTGGATTGATTTGATAACCCCTAAAACCTTATTAATAAATTTAAATTATCTATTTAACTGTTTATTTTTTTTCTAATCATCTTATGAATTATAACTACGAAAAAAAAATTTGGCTGGTATTCAATATATGATTCCTTGGGATGTAATTACATAATAATTAATCTTTACCTGTATTGAAATAAATAAATAAAAAATATAATCTATTTTGAAAAAATGTTTTTACATAATGAAAGGTGGATTCCTAAAATATTACTATAGTATGAAATAAAGGGGACATTTCAAAATGTTCAGATAGAAAGGTCAAATTAAGAGGATTTTCGAATAGGATAAGGATTGTGATAAATTAGTTTTTAGATTAGAATTGAAGTTAAAAATTAATATATTATATATAAAATTAAATAAGGATGCATCCCATGAGTCTATTTATAATCCCACTACACAATATAACATAAACTATTTCCTACATGATATTTATTCTCAAGTAAAAAAAATTATAATCTTATGGGTTATTTAATTAAATAATATTTAAACAAGATATATTTCATCATAACATGAAAAAGATATAGGGTGGAGGAATCTATCCCTGCATATATACAGATTGATATTTTTTAATTTCAATATAATTTTTATAAAATGTAGTAAATTTCGGTGTGATATAATAATAAAATATTTTATTGAAAGACAATGATAATAACATTTTAAGGGAGTTTACATTGTGATCAGTAAGAAATTGAGTGAAGAGAATTATAAAAGTTCATGTGAACTATCCCTACTTACAACATGAAAATATTAATGGCCCATGTATTATTTAATTACTGAAGTTTCAATAAATATTTTCTTTAAAAGGGAACTTGTTTCATCCTGTTCCAAAACATCTAAGGTATAGTTTACTTCTCCCACAATCCAAAATATCAGTCTCTTTTTGTTCATATGAAATATTTTTTAGTGTTTTTACATCAATATAATCCCTATGGGTAAAATTAATGTCTACTATATAATTCAAGGTAGGGGGAGTATTTTCTTTCAAAAAAAATACTTTATGTTTTAAATTACTTCTCTTAAATTTTCTATAAGTGGTTTTAAGAATAAATCATTCAATGTGGTCATTTTATTTAATATTACATTATTATTTTTTGGTTTTATATTATTTTCTTTTATTGAAAAAGATGTCTCAATTAGCTTTATAGAAAAAATGAAATCTTTTATATATTTGTTTCTTTAAAATTATGGTCCTTGGACATTATAAATGGTGAGGGGTGGATATTATATAGTACTCCAATGAATTGATTAATGTTTTTTATATCAAGATATTATAAAAAAGTTACCACGGAGTAAACATAATCAAACAAGGTTAAATGGGAATAGGGAGTGAAACTAATCCACTGTGTTACATTTTCGACCATGCTTATAAGAACAGGAAGCTAAATCAATAAACTATGTTATGGGACATTATCCACTATGATAGTCTAGAAAGTGAAGAATGGCATGATTATATTTGATATCCTAAGATTATCTCATGGGGTTTCTATGTTTAATTATGGGTTTTAAATGATAATCATTGGATTTTATAAAAAAATTAGATGACTTAATGATCAAAGGTACATTTTTAATATTTTTAGAGGTCAATAATTTTATTTCAGGGGAATTTCATGATCATTTAAAATAAAAAATTTTGTGATTCAAGGAATAAAATTTCATAAATTTTTAGGTTATATTAATTGATTTCCAAGAACATTAATTTTATTATATTTTTCCATGATTATTTTATGAATCTATGGAGTAAATAAGTTATTTTAATTACAAAATATCTTCTAAATTCTAGAAGATAATTGGTTAAAAATAATAATTTATAAGTGTATTTAATTTTTTGAAGTTATAGTGGGTTTTATCTTTCTTTTATACCCCTTATTGAGATTTATATGCTCACCCATTATTTTTTAAATGATTTTAGATGGATTTATGATGAATAATATTGGTTATTAATTCAATATTTTAAATATTATGTTTTATCCTTGAATGAAGCTTGTGTATCTCTTGTTGAGTTTGGTTTAGTGAGGAAATGACTATTTTGTGGGAAGGGTTTGGGTTTTTATGTAATTTATTTACCAAATTATCTAAAACTAAAAACATAAAAAGGTCTTAGAAATTTCAGTTTTTAATTATTTTTTATAAATCATATAATTATGGGACATTCATTTTCGGGTCATTACAAGACACACACACACATAGTTATATATATTAAACTCAAGACATTACAAAACATATGTATATCTAAGTCCTCAAACCACCATAACCCATAATATATCAAAAGGTATATTGGGGAATATGGTTAATTCTAGAATCCATTCCCTATAAAACGTAGAGGTTAGGTAAAATTCCCATAACCCATGTCTGCATCTAGGTGCTGATAAGGTTACCTAACTCAGTTGGTGGTGTGTCTAAAATGACATAGAAATATATTAATAAAATAAGATATGAGAGTCCATCCTAAGGTTTGAATCTTAAATTGAATCACCATATTCACCACTACCTAAAAAAGACACCTTTTCCCAACCACCCAACAATATTAACAACTGCTATTACAATCCATCCATAACTGACTACTCTAATTTCATGTATAAACAATACAACATAAATAACATCTCATCCAACCATAAATATTAATGTTCAAGATTTATCATTTTACCTATCTCATTAAATTCATTTATCCATACATAATTTCAAACTATTCCATAATCATAATAATAATTTATTCTTTCAATTATCTATCTATCCTACTAATATATTTCATTAAAAAAATTATCTACTTACCAATTCCATTCCATTTTCCATTACAAATTTCATTAATTATTGTCATGTTTCATGTAATATCTATGTCCAAATTCATATACAACAGTCATGCCACATGATCACAACACCTTTGGTGTACCTCACAGTCACATGAGTCAAGAACAAGCTTTGGGGTAAAATTATATACTAGTGGGAGGTTGGTTTCCACATTATATAATAAACAGACTGTATAATGTATGAGCCTAAAGTCAACCCACCTACCTTGGATCTAGTATTAATGTATGTAAACCACTCACTATAGAAGCATTGTTCAGATGAATTTAGGTTGAGATAAATCTTTAAATAATTTATACACATAATACATCACAAAACAGGGTCATAGGTGAAAAAATATATACAAAATAAGAAAAAACATGCTTTAAACACATTTATATACTATTTGGTTTGCCAAAAAAGTCATAGGTACCAGAAACAAGGCTCCAAGATGTGGATAATATCCAAAAAGTGTCTCAAGTATCCCACCTTCAGCTCAATGGGTCACCTATTTAGGGATACAAAGGAATATTACCAACCCTTATACCACTCATGTGTCTATCCCTCATATTTGGTGCAGTTTACTATAACTTATATAATGAATAAAAAGGTCAAAATGTGTCCTAAAAGGGGAACATGATGGGAATGATAATGAAAACATAGCAGCAAGTTTCCACACCACCACTAGCGACCTGTTCCAAAATAGAGTTCATGACAACAAGAATATAAACCTATAGGAACTAATAATTTGAAATCGCATGGAATAACATAGATATTGAAATAATTATTTCCACTTGAAATTAAAACCTCAAAAAGGATGGTCTATACTAACATACCAACTTCGATCCTTTTCTTCGAATTTGAAAACAATTCCCTTTTTCTAGGTAAAATTTCCTAGAAACCTATTTGGTACCCTATGGGATACCACCAGGAATCCAATGACTCATATAAATCACATGATAAGCCATCGGGCTCTTGGTTCTTACAACACCTTACCCCTACATATTTTTCATCAAAATACCCACAAACACTCTTAGAAACTCCCATGCCCTTACTATACTTAATGTATACTAGACTAAAATTAAATAATTTAAAACTAAGGGGAATTACTAATCCAAGGGTCCATAGTCTTTATAACCTCCCCATTATTGAGAATCTTATCCTTGAGATGCTTTAACTAACTTCTAGAGGGAATAAATCTGGCCATTGTCCTTTCTTCCCAACTTCTCAGTCCAATGTCTCATTTTGAAGCTTTTCATTCCAATATTTGGCTGAAACCTATAGAATAATCATTACATGCAACTATTTATAACTTTAATCAATGATATATATAGGATGATCCATATACGATTCATCAATTTAAACTTCAAAATCATTGTATAAAATCACATATAAAAGGTTTGTAATATATTTACTCTTCTAGGAAACATGAAAAGTATTGTGTATGGCATTAAATCAAGGTGGTTGTGAAAGATTATAATCCTCCTCACCAATATGAGCCAATATCTCCTATGGGAAGGCTTACCAAGTGGAAACTTCCATTTGTTTCTTACACATTAGCCACCCAATTGT
This sequence comes from Viscum album, assembly GCA_963277665.1. Lineage (NCBI taxonomy): Eukaryota > Viridiplantae > Streptophyta > Magnoliopsida > Santalales > Viscaceae > Viscum > Viscum album. The sequence continues at coordinate 1,034,590,908 of OY728153.1, read as the reverse complement.
GGTGAAACCTAAAGAAGGATATGGTAACCAAACAAAAATTTCAACGACCATCAATGATTGTGATAATAATAATTTTTATAGCTTTGAGAAGTTTCCAGATACTTCCATATAATCTTTAATTATCCAATTATATTCTTTATAATTGTATTTTCAATCACATTTGATTATCCTACCTCCATCCATTATAAGAGAGAGTGACATGGATTATCATATAATTATTTGAAGGGAACCATTTAAATTAAATAAAGGTAGATATTATTGTGTAAAAATTATTATATTGATATATTATTCACCCATGAGACACCAAAATCCATGATATACACTTGAATAATATGAACTTTAATGTGCATGGTTCACTAAAACTGCCCATCAATGTGCGGATGAAAATCAACACTCAATTTTACATGCGAACTGATCAGTCATTTATACCATTTCCAAATATGAGATGAAAATATAGGATCTATATAAAAAATAATACTATCTATAAAACCATGGAGTGTCTCAATCTCTAAAAAATATATCTTTCGAAGATTAGAAACTGAATATGTGTTTTTAAATTTGTAGAATATGGGTTTTTATGGTATGATGGTGCATAATGACCCATAATATTTCTCGACCACTAAATATTCTTTAAAGATTATTCACAAAATTCACAATGATTTTATACCAATTTCATACTAGAAAAAGGATTGGTTAAATCCTTCCTATCGAATTATGGTTTTCCAATTTTAGTTGTTGAAAAGTATTATATGTGTCCATGAACATCCAAATATCCATTTTCTTACTAGGACACTATAATTAGGGATGAATATTATGGAAAATATTTTCAATCAAAGCATTAGAAGCCTATTAGTAGACATTAAATTATAATATCATTATTTACCACATAAACATTGGACTAGTATTCCATGATATGGATAGAATATGATGGTTTTGGAACCAATCATCAAGGATCTCTCCATCGACAACTCTCTGTTTGGTGATGAGATAATGTAAATGAAACATCTAGATATATTTAACTTCTTACAAAAGAAAGTAGTTTTATTTAAATGAAATAGGAATATACTACCCATATTACCAATCACATACAAATGGAACTCAACCCTTAGTGAAATAAACCACCACTCATCCTTAATATCCATCACATTTTGAGGATGTGATTTTAGTCTAAGAAAATCTGCAACAATAATTTCTTAAATAGTTGAATATTTAATATAAAAATAAAATTAATTTTAAAATTATACCCCAAAACATTTTAGAAGATTCAAACCCCATTAATAGAAGACATACTTAAAACTTGTATAGTTCATGATCACCAAAAAATGCTCACTACACAGGTAATGCGTCCAACACATAAAGGCCTAAATGAAATCATTAAATTCTATATCATGGATAAGATTGTTCCATTCATGAGTATATAGTTATTTGGAACCATAATCTACTACTCTATGATATTTCATGATAATAAATCTGGGGTCTATTGAATAAGAATCTAAACACACTTCAAATCCCTTTGATGGAAAAGGTAAAATAATAATTTACATTACTTTATGTTAAATCTATAGCTATTAAAAAAATATCTTCTACTGATCCAAAACAAAATCATTATAACACTTATCTATTAAAATTTTAATTGGTGTCAAAATATTGGTGAACATATGTATAAAGTGTATATAATATCCCATGAACCTAGGGAAACTCTAAACCTCGACGAAATTTATTATAACTTTCTAGGAATTCATTGTCTTTGCATTTTTTAGATCCCTAAAAATACCTTTCTCAAATACACATGTCTAAATTAATTTTACTCATGAATCCATAAGGAAAATTTATATATTTTGGTATATTAAAATATTTTCCCATAGAATATCCATAAAAATACAAAGACATTGGCCATGTTAGGCCAATTCCGGGATTACACAAGGATATAATCCATAAATTCTACCTCAATGTCATCCATAATCCAATTTAAGATCATGTAAATAAATTATAAAAACATATAAAGTTAATTAATTCAAAAAATGGGGAAATAGATATTCAAAATTCCCATATTGGCTTTGAAAGTCCAATTATGAATTATCCTCTAGCTATATACAAAGTTGATGTTATTTTTATGACTGGCCCATATTCGAAATCCACCTTTCCCCTTTGAGTTGATAAAATATATTATCAATACCGAGAAAGGTATAAGGGATCATAATTTTCACATGATTTTGTTTTAGATAGTCCACACATAAGCATAGACCTCAATTTTCATTGTTAGGAAAATAAAATGTAGCACACCAAGGCGGGGGGGGGGGGTGCTTAGTCTAGTGGACCCTTTTGATTCAACGTCCTCAACCTCTATATTTAAATCCTTCAAATTGGGTGGAGATATAAAATAAAGAGGGATTGATATTAGTCTCATCATAAGAACAATGTCGATAATGAACTCAACTTCCTACTTAGGAGGGATTCTAAAGAAGTTTTTAGGGAACACATTAGGATAGAAATCTACTATAGGTGGAATGAATTTCATTTATTCAAAATAAAATTCCTTGATAAATATGAAATCCATATTAGTTAGGATTTCTCATACCCATCCCTAATTAGGAAATTCCTGACCATCATCGATCTATCACTACCCTCAAAGGTTTTATTGAGTTTCATCTTTAGATGAAAAAACAAAACTCTATTATTGTAACAATCAATGAAATATTAGAATTGGGTTAACTAATAAGACCCTATTATGACATTAAAGCTTTCATATTAATAATCTTGACATCATAGAGATAAATGAATGTTGTGAAAACTAGAGAACATGATAGAAACTTACAGGCATTCTTTATAATTTTCTATAAGGATGTTTCACATATCATGTAAAAGTATAATGGTTCTAATTTAATATCTATGATAATGAAAATTTTATCACAAATAAAGGTGTGAGAGGAACCTATTTCAAAGATATAAAAATATATAAATCAATAAAAAAATGATAACACCTCAAGAAATTGAAAGATAAAATCCACCATCAGCCATATGCTGCTCTATGGCACACATACTGCTGGCCTCCTCAAATTTCCAAAAATATAAATATCCGTACCCTGAATATTATATAAATAAAAATAAATATTAATTAGAACATATTCCACAAGGAATATATTTTTAATATAGTGGTTGAATTCCCCCAGTATACTATACAAATAACAATGTGAGGGATTCTTAAGTCTACTGATGATGATACCCAACACTCTTAATATAACGTAGTAAGAAAAACCGTTTAAGGTGATTGTACTAGATGTAATAATGGAACCAATTCACATAAAAGTTATAATTGATCTTTCTGTATCCATTTCTTCCACACTAATGACACTAAACATGGGTTCTTCTGGAACTTGGTGATGAATTTAAACCACCCTTGGTTCCCCTAATGAAAAACACCTCTACTCACATCCACATAATGATAATTTTGAATTCCCAAAGAGCTATTTCTATATGTGAAGATTGGTAGTGGAACAACATTCCCTAAACCCCCTTTAGAGCATATCCAATCTAGAAAAAACCTTATTGAAAACCAGTAAGAAGGTTGAAAATTTAATGATCTAAACATTGATCTTCAAAGTTTCCTTAAGATCCCTCTCCAAATGTTTATCCTGGGATTATTTATCTCTTAATATATATAAATAAAAGTGGTGAAGGTTAATAAATGTAGTGGTATGATCCAAAACTAACATTGAACATTTTTATGGAACATGCATTCCATTACCTTTTCATGACCTAGGGTATATAGATAGAACCATACTAATAAGTGTTTTTGAAACCTAGTCTAGGTGAGTCCTTGAACCTTATAATCATTGGGCTTAATGTAACATAGTTGACTAGCTAATCCATATATCATAAAGGTATAGAGATTCACTCAGTGTTTCCTAGGAATATCTATGCTCTCAAAGATGTAATAGAGATGGTTCATCCAGTCATCAACTTTCTAAACACACACATCACCTGGGAATATTTTTTAGTGGTTAAATTGAATATATCTCATAATTATAGAATTTATAAAATCCTTCTATGGAGTCCCTAAAAATCTATCTAATGAAAGTGAGAAATATCCTCTAAGATATGGTTTATTTAGAGGTTGATTTAGGTGGGCTCGATCATCCTCTCCATTTGGGTAAGCATGTGGTGGTCTTCTTGGTGGATCCTATATAGAGAATAATATTGATGCCTATTACCAAAACACAACAACCTCAATTCTCTACTATATCGTATAATCCATGTGTAACACCTATTTTCTATACCTAGCTTTTATTTCCCATAAAAAGATCTAGTGTTATATAATTTTTATGTTCTATTTAAAAATAATGATTTTTGCGACCAATTCCCACAAAAAAAGTCAATTGAAACAAAATTCCACTGAAAAATATTTATTGTAGAAAATAACATTATAAAAGATTATAATTGTAATGTGACATTACAATTAATCCTTAGATAATAATTTTTGTGATGGAACTATTTTGAATTTATAAATAAATTTTTTAATATAATAATTTAGCCATTAAAAATGATTTCCTTAAATATTATTTGAGATATAAATTATAATTCCATTTATAATACTATTTGAGATGGATAAACATATCCATCACAAATAGTATTTTTGGTAGACTTACAATATCTCTCACAGATATATTTAGTACATTTTACTTGAGACAAATTCAATGTTCCATTATAAATAAATAATTTTTATGGAACTCTAATTCCATTGTAGAAAACTATAAATAAATAAAAAAATTAAAATGAAATAAAAAAAATAAAAAACTATAAATAAAAACAAATTTTAAAATTAGAACATATGTAATATGACAAAAAAATTCAGAAAATAGAATGTAATAATAACATCACTAAGGAAGTGGAGGATTGAATCTATTGGATAAATAGATCGCTAACTTTAAACAATGTGAAGGTTACCACATATACTCCAATATAATCTCATACTAATACTCCTACTATTTACAATGCTTTTGTTGGTATCATTACTTCTCTTCCTTCTATATGATCAGTCAATATATAATCTTATATAGAGATAATAATCTCGTCTCAAACTATACAAATATAATGGGTGATGATCCCATACACACTTACTTTAGGATACATGACGAAATTGATTCAGTACCATAGTAGTTAGTTTGAGTCAATCAAGAAATACTAATTACTCGAGCTATTTGAATATTGCTCACCATCCCCCACAGTCGAGTTCCCTCATCATAGGCCCCCCATTGTTCCCGTCATGACTCTCTCAAATTTGAGAAATATATAACACTTATGACTCCTAAAATTTTATAAATATATATTAAAAAATAACGAAACATTACTAAATTAATTTTCAATTTTAAAAAACACTAACAATAATATACCACTATCTCTCACAAGTAATATTCCCAGTTCTACTATTAGTGCACATCTTATTCTACAAATCAAACAATTTAATACGAAGATCAACCAAAAACTATATAAATTTATTATATATAGTTAGTATTAAAATTATATATAAATTATTAACTATTATTACATACCAACTATCAATGATGTATACTGAAAATAATACTCCATACTCTGTATGTGATATACTATCTACCACAATTTTATTAACCAAAATATAATATCTTCATGATATTTTCTATATCTTTAGTATGTGAAATATCCATCCCATGACTGGGTAGGGATTTAATTGGGTTATTGATATAGAAAATAATTTTCGAAGATATTAAAAATCATATCTTTGTAGATCTCCTTTCAAGGTTAGGTAAAAACTACTAGAAATTATCACACATGAAATCCTCTCTTTCCTTTTAAATTGAGGGTCCAAAGCTATCATAAACATGAGAACATAAACTATGAAATTATTTAAGAATATAGAAAATAAAAATTATATAGATTTAAAATAAAATAAACTGATTATTTAAAAATAAAATATATTTCATAAACATGTGATGATGCATGTTGATAAAGACTTGATCTTATAACACCCAGAGATTAAAAAATAGTTCTTCAATATAACACATGCCTGACCAATTGCGAGATGTGAAAAAATATGAAAATAAGAATAATTAGTAAGATAATTATTAAATAAAATGAATTTAATGAAAACTAAATTAAATTCATATTTAAAATTACACCATATAATGAGGATCAAAGTCAAGTAATATATACTACTCAGGAACCATATATATAATCACCTATCTCACAAGACCTCAACCCCTCCAATTTGTTGGTTCAATATGGGAACCCTAAAGTGATAAATTAAGAGTCTCATCAATAGGTAGCTCATCCTCAGTCAACCTATAGATCATCTCATCGAATGTATCTTTAAAAATCTACAACATATAACTAATTCAATAATAAATTATTGTTTCTATATAAAAATAAAAATAATTTAAAAATTATGGGATCTTATTGCCCAAAGTAGTTGAGAGAAAAAGATATTTTATAGAAATAATTCTTAATAATAATATCATGTTAAAACAATATTTTTTGAAAACAACTAATACACTATTCTTGATCTTCATATTCTTATTCATTGGTGTCATTATCTTTATATTCCACGTCAACATAATTAATTTCCATACAAGCTTCAATTTCATCATCCCTTATAATTTTATATACATTGGTTTCATAATAAAAATTATCAACACAACTGGATCTTCAATATAAGATCTCAGTATCAATATCTAAATATATTTTAGTAACATATGTATTTAAAAAAATTTCTTGAAAAAGTTATATATCTTACACTCCCGTGGAACCAAATTAATTTTCCATAAAATATTTATCAAGGGATTTTATTTTAATTGCACTCAATTAGTTTTTTAAAACTCTCAAATACCATAATTATTTTAAAAATACACTTTTAGGGCTTGATGGTCTATGATAAATGGTTTATTTTATGTAAAAATAATTATATATTTAATGGAAATTACTACATGTCTATGATGAACATGAAATCATCGATTAGTATCAAACCAATAACAAGAAGAAATTTTTATATATTTCTAGACAAGATAACATAACACATTTCTTATATCAAACATGACATAAAATTAAACTTTATCGTCTTTATGATGAGATCCTTTTAAAAAAATAAAAATTTTAAATTATTTTTTTGTTCTCCAAATGTTCTTGTTTGAAATAAAAATTAATTAATGATATAATAATTATAATATTTGACAATTTTGAATGATATTTTACTCAGTTTAATTAATAAACTATCAATTTTATGACCATATTGAGACGTCTATAAAATAAAAAAAATATATAAATAAAAAAATTGATTTCATAGGTTTAATTATAAACAATTTAACTTACCATTCTTTGAAACTTGTAGAAAAAATTATATTATTGACATTATTCAAGATAAATTAGGGTAAATTTTCTGAATTATTATTTTTATTTAATCCTCATATAATGTAAAAAATAATTAATATAAATTGACTAGTAAAATATATTTCCAAAAATTTGTAAAATTCACAATTTATACAAAAATAATGTCTTTTATTCACAATTGAGATGAATATATCTATGAGATTTATTTTATTCATCATCTAAAAAGTCATCCTTTATGATATCTTCCCAAAAAAAAGAACTTGTTAACTAAATAATGATAATTGATTCCCCCTGATGTCATCAAAATTTACCTCATTTTGACCATTTGATTATGTTTTGAAAGATATTAATATTGAAAATATGAAGTCTAGGAAATTGAAATTTTCCCAATCAAGTAAATATCTACAATTGTCCTTTCAACTGATGCTTTGCTAAATTCCTTTTTTTTAATTTTTACATGTAGTTTTTTTATCAGTACATCCGCCAAAACTATACCAACCCTCCTTATTTTGGTTCATATAGAATATATAATATAAAATGTTCCATTGAATCAAATATGTCTAATACAAATATGTTTTTCAATTTATATAAAATCCAAAAAATTTCTTTTTGACACCTATGTTTTCACATCATAGTCTAATATTTCTACACAAATGTATTATAAAAAGTATGATATTTCAGTCATATCTTCCCAAATTTGGGAATTTAGAAACCCTCTAAGGTAAACAGGAAGTAATATTTCCCTCATGATATAGAAATAATATCTTTTTAGTATAGTAATATGACAATTTTTGACATAGTGAGACAAATTATACGTATATCTATATAGTAACCTCATTTTATAATCTACTAATATAATAATAAATTATTTTCTTTTGAATGTGAAAAAATAGAATTTGGATTTATTAAATTTTGTGATCTTTTATTTTCAAATAACACAATTTTGGGGTGCTTGAAAATTTGGGCATGATCTAACTATGCATTTAGAGTATCTTTAATATTTCCATAAGGGTTTGACATGGTATAAAACATATTATTAAAACTGTTATTATCAATATTAATGAAATATAACCCGTTAAAGGCCAATAAATTAGAACAATGTGACTCATCCTAAAAACACTTCGCTTTAGACAACTATTATATCTGCCCAACGAACCTAATTTTTATTTATTTATAATTAGTGAAAAGGTAATAAGAGGCATTGAATAAAAGATAGATTTTACCTTACTACACAAGAGAACTATAGTAGGTCCATCTCATTCAACTAAATAATTTGTACAATTATTTATGTTCCTTCAAAATTAATTATTTATGTGAAGAAATCAAATATGATAGTGGAAAAAACAAGTATTTAACACATTGAAAAGAATAAATAGTTTTCGACCACCCATGTAGTATATAAATTCTTTTCAATTATGTTTACTCCATATTATTAATATACCATATACAAAAAAATCAATAACTATTCACATTAATATAGTTTCAGTATAAAAATTTGTTCTATACCTATATCATATATAGTTACACCATCACTCCACAAAACACTTAACTCATCAATAAGAATCTTTAAATAAATATCTATATTCTTCTTTGGATAACCTAGAATTAGTAATTAAAAATAGATATATGGTTCCCTCATCAACATCAAAGGAGTTAGGTTTTATGGAGTTTTGAAAATAGGCCAAAAAGAATATTTACTTTCATAATCACCAAATGCCAAAAAAATTATTAGCAAAAATACCTAACCACAAGTTTTATGATTCAATATTAAATTATAGATATACCTAATCAAGGTATTTACATAAATCACCAACACAAGGATGAGTTAATATCTTATCTATACAATATTGGATATATTCCATGTTATCAATGTAGTTGTGATAAAGATATAAATTGATGACTCAATCTATGTGTAATTGGAAAATACCTAATATATTTAACTGAAAAAATATAAACTTTCCTTTTTTTGTACCAATTTGTTCATCAATTTTCCATAATTTAGACAATTAACTAATGAATAATATTTAAAATAAAATAAGATTGATCCATTTGAACATGTATGAATATTTTAATAAAGAGGACCAGAATTGTTAAATATCTTTTTTCATTTATAGAAATTTTCAAGAAGCATATTTCACCAAGTTAACATTGATTTAACCCATTAAAATATTTGATAAAAATAAAAAATTTACATTTTTAAATATGATTTAGTAGCCATAAATTTTGTAACAGCTTCCAATTTTCTTATCTTGCATCTAAGGCCTTCTCACCAGATTTCAACAGATTTTAAAATTAATATGGTTCCGATTCAAGATTCAAATTATCAGTATGAGGTTTCATTTAATAAAATGATGGTACAACAACCACATGTGCAAATTTGATATTATGATGAACATGGAACAAAAATAATTTGTGTATTCTTCTACATTACATTAACAATATTTATACAAAAGGAAATAATCTTTAAAAAAACAAAAAGGTAATAGTTGCACTCCATCATTATCAAAACATTCAAATCTCTTTAGATGTCATTTCATATATAAGAACGTAATTGTACCTACTAAAATAAATTATAAAATTGAAGATAAAATTTATATAAAAATTTTAACATCCTCAATGTTGACATGATTTATACTAGTCCCATTTATATTTTGAAAATAATTTATCAAATTAGTATCTCATAATAAAAAATGGTTTCTATTTCTCAGTTCTATAGTTTTTGTAAAAATAAAATTATTTAGTTTATTATATAAAATGTAATAAGTAGTACACAAACATTTTCACTAAATTTAAAGTTAATTATTTTTTATAATATATTTTTTAAAATATTAAATCATAAATATTATAAAAAATCTAGTGATTTATAAAAATTAGTATTTTGGATTAGCGTAGAAGGATGACGTTATGCATGAGGGGGGGGGGAGATATGGCTAGTAGAGACTGCATGTGATAGGCATAAAAGAAAACAAATGTAGGATGAAGAATGCAAGAAAAGACTAATTTTAACTAATATATATTATTTTATAATATTTTTTTATATTTTATACTAATATATAATAATATACATTATTTTACATTAACTTTTATAATTTATATTAATTTATACTAATATAAATACAAATTTATAACAATTCACAATAATTAATTCTAATTTAGACAAATTTATAATAATTTATAATAATTTATAATAATATATTCAATATTTTATACTAATTTATTCTAATTTATAGTAACTTTTAGTAATTTATAATTTCTACTAATTATATACTAATTTATACTATTTTGAAACAATGTCACATGCTCAATGAATAATTTTAAGGAAAATGAAGACATGCTATGAGTATAACATAAATAAACTAAGCTACCATTAACATATAAAGAACTAACAATCCATGAATCAATTGTATCCTTGTTGACAAAATCATTAATAATAAATATATGGGAAAAATACTTTTATATTCATTGTTAATTTTTTAGTTTATATGAGTAGTAAATCAGTTTGAACAATAATAAGACAACAAAGATAGGGAAGAAGACATCAAGGCATGTTATCCTAACAAAGACTACCAACTATAGTATGATACTTGTGAATTGAGGATTAGGGATTTAATTAAGGAAAATAACAAGAAAGGAATAAGAAACCTAGACTACCCATGCTATCTAATTCTTGAACCATTATTATGCCGGCCAAGTATATTAATGAATTTCTTCCGATGTCTTAAAAATCCTATCACCCGACACAATCTAATACCATATCCAAGATCCCCTAAGGATTTTAGATTTGAATTTATAATTATTATGAAACTAATTCCCATAAAATTATGAAGCCACACTAGAACAACACCTTAGGTGCATCTCCAATCACCAGAGGATGGGACAATCACTGTGTGTCAAGTACTATTTAAATAGGAGGTGGTTCCCCCAAAGTATGGTGTAGACTGTCTAAGGTGTGATTCCAAAATTTTCCTGACCTACTTTGGTTTTGGTAGTTGTTCATGTTAACTACACACTATTGAAGTGGTATGAAGATAAAATAAGGTGAAAATAAACCATGAAAACCTATACAATCATCGTACATCATAAAAAGGGTCATCTTTGACCAAATAAAAAAATGATGTGAAAATATACCAAAATCCCATTTGTACAATAATGTGTTGACCAAATAAGTCCTAATGACCAGAAACAAAGGCTCCAAGGTGTGAATATGCTCCAAAAGTGTCACAGACTACCCATATTCCATTTGTAGGATCACATTTTGAATAAGATGAAGGAATATTCCCAACCCTCATGTTCAAAATTTGTATATACATTCATATTCAAACACATTACCCTTAACTAGATCATGAATAAATATGTATTTATAGATCCTAAAATGGTCCCATGTAGGGCATAATTATGAAAACTCAATAAGCAGTCATCAATCCACCCCCAAAATGTTTTTATAAAATAGGGTGTATATCTTCAACAAAGTAAATCTAGAGAAACTAGTAATTAAAAACTATAAAACATAATATAGAGTTTGGAAAAACATTTTTCATGGAAAGTAACTCCTTACCCAAGTAAGTTCCACACCTGCATACTTGCTTCGAACCATAGATCATGATTTGAGATGTTATTCAAACCATTCTCTTTGAGAGGAATTTCTAGGTACATATATTATACACATAAAAGTACTAATATACGACCAAAAATATGGGTAGATGAATACCAAAAGGAAGGACCCTAGATAACCATCATAATATAATGATAAAATAGAGTTAATTGGGGAGATCTTGCAGCCTATCAGAAGGAATAACAGAATAACTTGAACATGTTGGGGCACTACAAGCTAGTCCGAATCCGTTAGAAGATATAATGACTCATGTACCATATAACATACCCAATAAAGTAACATATCCTCCTATAACAGCCTCATAAAAGTGATAATTAAACGGATAAATGTTACTAACCATTTCAAAATGTTGCACCATTTTTATGGGAGACTTTTTGATTAGAAATCCACTGTTAAATGTTCTTGGATTGGAGTAGTGGTATGAATGGGTGACCAGCTAGGATGTTTCCAATGGTGTGTATGAGTGAGGATAAACACAAGGAAAGAATATGTATTGTATTATGGGGAAAACCTTTAATCTATAAAGTGATGGCGATAGGTGATAACATGTGGTATGATGGAAAGGCAACCAATGTATTATAGGAGATACATGGGGTCAGATAACTAGGTTCATGGCTTGGAAAGCTTCGATTTTGAAAAATAATATTAGATCCAATACCCAACTAGATGTCTAGTTGTACAACCTAGGTTTTATTTTTGGGGTCCATAACATTTGTGCAGTGCTTTAAAGTGGTGGAGAGTGTAACACCCATCTAAAATATAGAATTCAAAAGAAAAGTGTTAATATCTATGTCTACAAGGAGAACCTTTTTTTAGTATCATATTATATTAGAAATCCAAAATTATGTTTTCTTGGCTTGTAGTAGTGTCCATGATTAGTGACCTCCTGGGAAGTGACCTTGGGTGTGTGTGAGTGAGGAAAAAATGCAAATGAATGAACATTTGTTGAATTATTGGAACAATAATAATATGATAAGTGATCCTAATAGATAATTGATTTTTGTGTCATTAGAAGAAAATCAATGTATTATAGGAGACCCATGGGGTCATATGACTAGGTTCATGGTTCAGAGAGTTTGGGTCATCACACCACCAATTAAAGGGGGAATCTATTCATTATCCTATAAAAAAATACAGTTTCACATGGTAACTACAAAATTTATAGTGAATGATATTGCAATAAACATTGATATACTAAGTGTAGAAAACTATAAAATTACCCAATTATATCTAAAATAGTTATATACATCATCCACGATGGATAAACTATCCATTTTAGGTTTTAATAATTTAATAAAACATTGGAAATGATTGAAAAAAAAAATAAATGAAATAAAATCACCATAATAATATTATCGAATAAACATGGAATAATATAACCAAAATAGGCATTAAAAGCTTCCACTAACCTTATAAATATTTTGGGTTCATTTATTTTTAACATTCAATGTAATTATAGAATAAATAACTTTCTAATTTATATATATTTAGTAAATAGATTTTAATTTTACCTTAAATGGGTGCTATGATCAATAGCAAACCTAACACACAATAATGAGTTTCTTTAAAATCTTACATTTTATAAAAGACTGAGTTATACTGAAAAAATAATATGTTGTAATATTTCTTTTTTAAATGATAGTTGTCGCCTAGCTGTTGTACTAATGGGAATAAACAAAAATAACTATATTATATTTACACATGATTATTTAAAAAAAATTCATTCTTCAAATACATTTTAGAGGTATAAAATGATAATAAATCAAATTTTACGCATAAAATACTTTAACATTTTTAAATGGTAGTTTTACCATCTTCTGATGGAATAACCTTTTCAAATGTGTTTTTTACCTTATATATGTTGTATTTTACAAAATAAACTTCTTAATTAAAATCGGGACATCAAAATTTACTTTGTTTGAAATTTTTGTATTTTTTTGATAAAATCCATATTTTAATGAATATTGTCAAATACTGCATTTTAATTCAAAACTACCTTTATTTCTAGCTTATTTATGTAGTTAAAATATATTTTTAATTGGTTTCAATGTATAATTAAATAATTTTTTTATCATTTAATACAATTTTGGTAATTGTAATCAATTTTAGAATGAAATTGAATACAAAAACTATGTGAACTTTTGAACGTTTCACTTAAAAACCATATTTTCTTATTCTGTCAACGAGATTAATTTTTAATTAATTTATACAAATTATGTGTCTTGAATTTAGACAAATGGATTCCATATTTTGAATCTGAAGGTCCATATTATCTAAATAGGTCCTTTTTTGGACATTATTAATAGTAACTACTTATTATTTGTATTTACGATAGTTAAAAGTAAATAGGTTAATTTAGGGTAATGTTAATATTATAATAATAAAAAAATACCCTAACACTTGTAATAATATTATTTTATGAGTTATTACCAACCAAAGAATTCCTTGGGCTGGGATTTGGGGCTTTGTATGCCACTTTTTTGTGATTATAAAACTTATAACATTTAATTTTACAAAAAAACAAATATATCATAAACAAGTCTCTTACTACAAAAACCATTCTAATATGAGGTTATATATGTTATATGTTAGAATATATGTATTCACTATAAATAAAAATATATTACCTAAATAATGATATTTTTTTAATAATTTTTTGAAATTAAATAATTAAATTTAATTATGACACAATGATGATGTGGTGATTATTTTTTTAATGATGAAATCAAATAAGTGAGATTATAAATATTAAAATAAATATTATTTTAACTAATTAATTCTATAAATGAATTTTATAGTTGATTATAAAATATTATAAGTCCATTAAATGTATGTTTTATATGTTATCTCTCTGTTTTTATTTTATTTAAATTCATTAAAATGAATAGTGTCAAAATTGACACTATTGATATTTTATAAAAACAATACATTATTAAACCATTTAAAAATCATAAGAATATTTAATTTCAATGTGGATTTTACAAGGTAAAATATTTCATAATCTATTAATTTATTGGAAATTTACCTCATATAAGTAAACATTATAGGCTCTTATTATTTAAAATATTTTTACCATAATTAAAATTAAAATAATATAATTAATAGTAAATTGAAAAGATAAGGATTAAAATAAAATAAATATATGTCTAAATTTTTTTGGATGATAGTATTTAAATATATCCTCATCTTATATTCCAAATAAATGATTTTGGGATGATTTGGAATCAAAATAGAATATATATTAATTTAATACTATTAATAATTCCAATGGTTCCTCTCCCCTCTCATATAAAAGGGTACTCATTCCTCTGTATTACTAAATCTACCAAATCCTTTTAGATCGTCCAATATCTTCCCAAAACCCTTAATATAATCCCTCCCAAAATTCTTGAAGACTTATTTTAGTCATAACACCCATATTTGAGGTGTTAAGATGTTCTTAAAAGGCGATCTACTGACGAAGAGGTACTATTTTCTTTAAATATTTGTATTTTATTTCATCTTCCAATTCTTTAAAATACTATTACTCAAAGATAAAATAATAACTCTATAATCCTCAATATACTAAGATGTTATTATGTTAATATCACCCCCTAAATCCATCACCCCTTCTATTAAATGAGAATGGAATTAATCGTTCATGTGTCTGTGTGAACTATCACCTCCACGAACTGATCTAATTCATTTTCCATAACCATATCTCATGAATGGTTATAATAATGTAATTAATGTTCATATGTGACATTAATGATATATTTATCAATATAATATAATAATATATCAATTATTTTCTTACTTCCATGTGTATAAAAATGATAATGTCGTTCATGTGTACGTGTGAACTATCACCTCCACGAAGCGCTGTGAATCATTTTTATTAATTATATAAATTTTATGATATAAATAAGAATATTTAATTCATTAATATAATATTAATAATTATATTATAATTATGTAAATATAAAATAATAATTTTCATACTTCTAAAATGATTAATGGAAAATGGAAAATGTTACTCATGTGTACGTACAACTTAACATCTTTATGAATATAACATTGATCATTTTCATAACCACACTTAATGGTTTAATTTAAAGGTATAATTTATGTATAGAAATGATAATAACGTCATGAATATTATTTTAGATATGAAGTTCTTATAACAATATAGACTATTGACATCAAACCATGTTCATTTTTGACTCGAGTACCGAATATGGACCAAACATCCGATATGAACTTAAATAATTATGTAATTTTTATACCATGGTAATAAGGGGTATAAAAGAAATAAAAAACATTAATATTGTTCTTAATCAAGTTTTAATTAACCTATTTTTATTGTTCAGTAATATAAATGTTGTATGTGACGAATCAGAGTCATGGTATGGGACTTTTTCTCAATCTCCTTTCATTGAGGCATATTTCGATAATATACACCACCTTCTTTTATACACTTTTTAATAACCCCCTTATACATTTAATTTTATTTAATAGTTTTCTAAAGGAATAAATTTCTACAAGTTATTTTACTAAATGTTTGAAGGAATTTTTTTAACATATGCAGCGACAACGACTTCTATACCACCGTAACCCCTGTTTTGATACTTGCCTTACTCTATAAGACTAAATGTCTTTAAATGGAAACAAAATTCCTTGTTCCCTTTTTGGGTGTTTTGGTATTGAAAATTATTTTGAAAGTGGATTGACTAATTAAATATATTGAAATAATTTCGGGCGATTGCAAATGAAATTTTATGAGTGAAATTTTGATAATTGTAATCTTTTATGTGATATGATTATATAATTGTCTTTTGAAATTTGATGGGTAGTTATGAGATAAATAAAAGATAGGTGATTATTTGATAAACCAAATACTGGTGGTTCCGTGATAAACCAAGTATGGATGGTTATGTTATAATCTCAAATGCATTGGGTATGTAAGTCGGCCATATGGTTATTCCATTTGATGATATGTGTAGAAGTCGGCCAAATGATTATTCCATTTAGTGATATGTGTGGAAGTTGACCATATGGTTATTCCATTTAAAATGATTATGTACCAAGTTACCTTTATATTTTATATTTTTCTTTTTATGGGTTTTATGGTAATATTTTTGTAACAAAAATGGTATGAAATGAGATTATATTTAGTGAAAAGTATTTAAAACATCCTTAAGTTGAAAAGTTTTTCTTTATGATAAAGTATTCAAGTTTTACATGTTTTTGAAAGACAAAGAGTTTTTCCTTATTTGTGTACCCCTTACTGATATTTTTTTGATCATCCCATGTTTTGAAATGTTTTAACAAGATTTAAAGACTAATAGAGTCATAGATGGGATCATGGAAAAGTTAGGATATTTAAACATGAATCAAAACCAAGTTTCTTTTTAAAAGTTTTTGTTTTATGAAAAAATGGATAGCGAGTAGAAGTGTCTACTTTGTAATATTTTAGATGATATGTAAGAGTTATAGGCTAATAATATAAATATCTAAACCAAAATATATCATCAATTTGAATTAAATTCAAATTATTTACTTATCTCATGATTATGTAATGTTTAAGTTTGAGGCCTTATTGTTTGTATTAGAGGTAGGTTTAGATAACTTTAGGTGTTAAGATATTATTAATAGAATATCAATAAATGATTTTTTTAAATTATGGTGAAATTGAAATGATAAAGAAATTGAATATTTCCAAGTTTCTTCTTCTATGATATGTTTGTTCAGAAAGGTTTCTTATATAGGAAATAAGGTGGCTATAATGGGACGACATAAAAAGGAAAAAAAACTTCCAAATTTGCATTTAGAGATGAGTGTAATCAGAATTGAACAATTTTTTGTAGTGATGGATCAGTTGAATTAGGTGATAAATTATGGTGGTCTCCATGCACGAGATCAACCAGATCATCCAAAGAAGAATATGTCGCTAGTAGAGCATTTCACGAGGCAACATCCCACATCATTCAAAGGATATATGAACTCGTGGAAGATGAATGGTGTATTAAAGCACTTGAAAATATTTTTATTGTAATGAGGTGCTCATACAATCAAAATGTTAGTCTTTCTATTAATCATTTTGAAGGTGAAGACGATTAGTGGTGGTCAATTATTAAAAATATCAGAGGAAGTGAAGAGATTGATGCCATGGTATTGGATGAATTTATGTATATATTCCTTGATAAATATTTTCCTAAGGTTGCTTTAATTTGGATGGAAAATAAATATTTGGAATTGGTAAATAAGGAGGAATATTTAGTGGATGCATATGAATAAAAGTTCCTTTATTTATCAAGGTACATATCAAATTTTATCTAGGATATTAATTGCAATATAAATTAGTTTTACTGATAATTGATGCTGAAATATCAAATGGAATTTTCATCTCATTAGTTCAAAGGATATGAGAAACCTTTATTATGTGATAAGAAGGGAGAAATAATGTTTTTTGATGATTACAAGTCCCATGAGAGTAAGAAGAATATGCAATCCAATTGGAAGGATAAGGTAAAGAATTCATCAAAGAAGTTTGGAGGTAAGAAAACTAAATTTCCATCTTGTGAGAAGTGTGGTAAAAAGAATCCTGGAGAATGTATCTCAAATTATAGTAAGTGATTTCAATGGGTTAAGACTATTCATATTGCTCTTGATTGCAAGGGAGATTATCAGGAAAGTGATGGAAAGTTGGAGGTAAAATGTTTTAGTTCCAATGAGTTTGGTTGTTATGACAATGTGTACCTAATGTTGATTACCCAAGGTGGAAACCAGAAAGATCTAAAGTAGAAGGGTGTGGAAAAATGTTTTGGTACTACCATGGTTAATGTGGGACCATCAAATTAAGTAGTGACTAGTATGTTACATGTTTCTTCAAAATATTCCAATACTCTATTTGACTATGGTTCTTCATATTCATTCATTTATGAGAGCATTGCAAGTAAATTTAAAATATCTCCTTAGGAATGTGATATAGAACTTCTGGTAAAATATTCAGGTGGAATTACTTAAGGAACCAACATTTATAGGAATCATCCTATTATAATTAGTGGGATTATCTTTCATACAAATATTTTTGAACTCTTCATAGTGAAATTTGATATCATTTTATTTATGGATTGTCTTTTATTTAATCAAGCTTAAATAGATTCCAGAGCCAAGAAAGTTTTATTCAATGATTTCATAAATTTGGTCAAATACCCAGAAATTGAGATATTTATTAAATATGGTAATGAATGTTATCTATATAATATTTATGGAAAAAAATAAAAAATTTTGATTAGTGACATCCCAGTAGTGAATGAATTTAAATATGTTTTTCCTGATGAATTGACTATTATTTTTATTGATCAGGATGATGAATTTAATATCAATTTAGTTCCTGATGAAAATCCAATTTCTGAACCCTCTTATCGAATGGATCATGTAGAATTGGTTGGATTAAAGAATAGTTGCAATAATTTCTTGATAAAGGATTCATTCAAATGAACACTTAACCATGGGGTGATCCTATTTTATTTGTGAAAAATAAATATGATTATATGAGACTATATATTAATTACAGATCCTTGAATAAAATCACTATAAAGAAAAATATTTGCTGCCTCATATCGATGATCTATTTGATCATCTCCATAGAGCACAATATTTTTAGAAGATTGATTTGAGGTCCGTGTACCATCAACTGAAGGTGAAGGAGGATGAAATTCCAAAGACAACATTACAAATGATATATGGGAATCATTAGTTCTAGTTATGACATTTGGGTTATCTAATACCTCTAATATATTTATGAATCTAATGAATGGAGTCATTCATCTGTTTTTTATCAGTTTGAGGTTGTTTTTATAAATGATATTTTTCTATCTTCTAAAATTTAGGAGGAACATAAAAGTTATTAGGGATTGTTCTAAACTCATTAAATGAAAAGAAACTATCTGGAAAGTTTAGAAAGTGTTAATTTGGTTACAACAAATTTCATTCCCTGGTCATATTGTTTCGAATGATGGCATAAATTTTGACCCTTTGAAAACAATAGTTGTTGAAGAGTGTCCAAGATCTACCAATATTATAGAGATTCATAGTTTTCTTGGATTAGTAGGTTATTATCGAAGGCTTGTGAAAACTTTTCTAAGTTATCTATCCCACTAGCTATGTTAACACGTAAGGGAGTTAAATTTAAATAGTAAAAGGGTATGATGATTATTTTCAGGAACTGAAAAGAAGATTGGTAAATGATCTGATTTTGGACCTACATTCCAGTAATGGTGAATTTCATATCTATAATGATTCTTAATTGAAAATATTTGGTTGTGTCCTAATGAGAATTGACCTGGTAATAGCTTATGGTTCACATCTATTGAAAAATTATGAGTTAAATTACCCTATACATGATTTAGAATTAGCTACTATTGTTTTTGCATTAAATATTTAAAGGCATAATTTGTATGGCATAAAGAGTGAAATATATACTGATCACAAAAGTTTGATGTATATTTTCACTTAGAAATAATTGAATATGAGATAGTATAGATGACTCAAATTAATCAAGAATTATGATTGAAAAATTAATTACCATCCATGAAAAGAAAATAATGTGGCTGATTCTTTGAGTCAAAAAAGTAATGCTACATTAATCATGCTACATTTGGAATAAGATACTTTGGTAAATTATTTAAGGAATTTTGTCATGGAAGTTTTTGGTGTAGAAAATTACTCTGTTTTGTTTTAGGTGTTAGTGAAATATTCTCTACCAGATAGAATTAAGCACGCATAGAAGGAAGACATTGATTTTTCGAGAAAGGTTTAATTGGTTCAGAATGTTATGTTACCGAAATTTAACATTGATAAAGATTGTCCTTTGAGGTTTTGAGAGAGATTATGTGTGCCTTATGATCCATAGTTAAAGAAATATTTGTTATGTTAAGCTCATAGTTCTCCATTTTCAGTTCTTCTGAGAAGAACAAAGATGTATAATGACCATCCGGAGTATTAATAGCAGGATAGAATAAACAGAGATATTGTAGACTTTACCCTAAGATGTTTGATTTGTCAACTGGTTAAAGAAAAACAACAGTTAAACAAAGGGATGATTCAATATTTGATAGTGTTATAGTGGATATGAGAAAATATATCTATGGATATTGTAGTAGTATTACCAAATACTACTTAAGGTAATAATAAAATCTATGTTATTGTTGTTAGATTGACTAAATATACCCATTTTCTTCCAATTCGAGATACTGAATCTATAGATCAACTTTATCGGTTTTATATTAAAGAGATAGTGGGGTTACATTGAGTTATTCACTCCATTGTATTTAATTGTGATCCAAGGTCTCCTTTTAACTTTTGGAAAGCCCTTCAGATGTCGTTGGGTACTAAATTATATTTCAGTACAACATTTCATCCTCAATCATATGGTCAACCAGAATGAACAATTAAAACATCGTAGGATATGCTATGGGAAGGTTCAATAGATTACCGAGGATGTTGGGATCAACATACTTCTTTGGTTCAATTTTATTAAAATAACATTTTTCATTACAGTATATAGACGGAACCATTTGAATCATTATATGGAAAGTGGTCTCGAACTCTTTCTTTCTGGGATGAATTGGGTGAAAAGTAGTTGATGGGAGCATAAACGGTAGAGAATAAGGCAGAGAATGTTAGGTTGATTCCGAGACACATGAGTACAACATAGAGCATGAAGAAAAGTTACACGAATAACCAATGGAAGGATATTTCGTTTAAGGTAAGTGATTATCACTTTTTCATATTTTCTCTATGGAAAAGTGTGATGCGTTTTGGTAATAAGGGGAAGCTGATTCCAAGGTTAATTGGACCCTATGAAATCCTTCATAAAGTGAAATAAATGGCATACATAGTAGATTTACCTCAAATTTTATCCGAGGAACATAATATTTTTCATGTTTCAATGTTAAGAAAGTATATGTCAGATCCATCCCATGCTTTGAACCCAAAATTAGTTCATTTAGAAGAGAATCCTTCTTATGAGAAATAACCAGTCCAGATTCTTGACCCAAGAGAGAAAGTTTTTGGGGAATAATGTGATTTATCGCATTATGGGTTTTTTTGAAAAAGCCATATGGTTGAAGTGGAAACATGGGAATCATAAACTGCTTTGAGGGAGAAATACCCATACTTATTTTATAAGTAATGAAAATTGCAAGGATGTAGTTTCCAAAAGGGGGTAAGGATGTGACATCCCAGGTATATATAGAATACGTATTTTTTATATTTATTAATACGTATGAAATAAATAGTAACTTTACCATAATGGGGTTCTATGTTTGGGAGTATACCTGACACATAATAATGAGTGTCTCTAAAATGTCTCATTGTACATAAGACTGAGTTATACTGAAAATTAATAATATGTTGTAATATTATTTTTTTTAAATTGTAGTTATTGAATAGCCATTGCAGTAGTGGGAATGAACATATATAAATATATTATGTTTAAAATTATGTATTAATTTTTTACATTATTATAATAAATTTTAGAGGCTTAAAATGAGAATAAATCAAATTTTAAGCAAAAAATACTCTAATATGTTTAAAATGTAGTTTTACTACCATTTACTGGTGAACCCTTTTTAAATCAAGTTTTTTTACTTTTTATATATTATATTTGAATAAATAAAGTTCTTCTTTGGGATTGGGATATTAAAATTTACTTTGGTTGAAGTTTTGATATTTTTCTGATAAAATTCGTATTTTAATTATTAGTGTAAAATACTTCATTTTAATTTAGAAATTCCTTTTCATATAATTTATTTATATAGATAGATTAAATTTTTAATTGGTTTTAAAGTATAATTAAATAAATTTTAAATCGTTTAATACAATTTTGGTAATTAGAATCAATTTCACAATGAAATTGAATATAAAAACTATGCGAACTTTTCAATTTTTTACTTAAAAAACCTGTTTTCTTATTCCATCCACATGATTAAATTTTTAAATAATTTATAACAATTCTATGTTTTGAATTTAGAATAATGGATTCCATATTATGAATTTGAAGGTTCAAATTATGTAAATAGGACCCTTTTATTTATGGACATTATGAATAATAACTTTAGTAATTATTTTTATTTACCAAGGTGAAAGGTAAATAGGGTAATTAAGGGTAATAAAATATTATAATAATAAAAAACTACCCTTAAACTTGTCCAAATATTATTGGACGAGTTATTATCAACCATGGAAATTTTTGGAATGATATTATGGCCTTTTAAAGCCAATTGGGTGTGATTATGAAACTTATAATGTTTAATTTAATGTAAAGGCACTACTCGAAAAATGATATATACCCACAGTTCAAAACTGTGGGTGTAGCCCCCAAAAATGTGGGTATATCCTATAACCATGGTTTTGGGAACCGTGGGCTAGAAAGGTGTTGGTATAGGGGTCTCAACCTATACCCACGGTTTTGGAGAACCGTGGGTATAAGGGATTCAAATGTGGCACAATGCTGTTCCAGCGTGTCACAAAAAATACCCCCACGGTTTTCAAACAGTGTGGAATTTAAATTCAAAAATTCTAGTGCTGGGGGGAGTCAAACCCACACCTCACGCTACACCTCACAGGCGCTCCCCACCAACGGACCAACCGAGCTATGATATTTAATTGTTAAATATACATATATCTGCGTATATATATTAATATAATCTAGTGCGATATATAAATTCAAGAAACGCAGCAAGAGGGATTTGAAATAGTGTCTCACAAAGCTCCTCATGGCTTCGCCTCATCAAGGGACCAACCGAGCTATAATTTTCATTTGATATATATACATACATCTACCTATATATATTAATTTGATCAGTGTTTTAAAAAATGTTAACTACGGAAATTGAACCCATGACCTACAACACCCGCGAAGAATGCCTTACTAACCGAGATGAAGAATTTTTGAAAGTATACATTTATATTAAAGTAAATACATTAATCTAAACTGTTAAAAATGTATTCCTGAGAATGTTTTTTCGTTTCCCGCCTAATTTTCTTTCCCCGCCATAACACGGGAAACATATACCCTTGGTTATGGAGAACTGTGGGTATAGGTCTTCAAAAAAACCCCCAATACCCACGGTTTTGAAGAAGCTTTGGTATAGGTCTTCAGAAAATACCCTATACCCACAGTTTTCTCCAAAACCGTGGATATATGGCTTAAAAGAAAACTATACCCATGGTTTTGGAAAACCATGGGTATAGGTTCACATACTATCCCTATACCAGCAGTTTTGGAAAACCGTGGGTATAGGGGTTCCCTATACCCATGTTTTTTTTTGCAAAACCGGGGGTATAGACCTATTTTCTAGTAGTGAGGCAAATACGCCACAAACATGACTCTTAATACTAAATTTTTTTATTATGGGATTATATAATGGATATCATTGTCTATAAATATTAATTTGAAATATAAAAATATTATCTATATAATGGTATTTTATTTATAATTTTTATACATTATATAAATAAAATTAATTATGACACAATGATGATGTAGTCATTCCTTTTTTTAATGAATGGATGAATCAATTGATATTATAAATATTTAAATAAATATTATATTGACTAATTGATGCCATACATGAATCTTATAGGTGACTATGACATATTATAAGCACATTAAATGTATTTTTTCAAAGTTATATCTCTTTATTTTATTTTATTTAAATTCATTAAAATGAATAATATCAAAACTGACACTATTGATAGTTTATGATAATAATGGTTTTTATTAAACTATTTAAAAACATTAAAACATTTAAAAATTAAAAAGTCACTATGATGAGGTCTAAAAGTTCATAAAGTATCAATTTATTGAAAATTGACCCCATATAAGTGAAATTTATTTCCTCTTAGTGTTTAAAAATTTATTACCGCAATTCAAATTAAAAGAGAATAATTTATGTTAAACTAAATGATAAGGTTTAAAATAAAATCAATACATTTATAAAAATTAATTTATAAGAGTATTTCAAAATATAATAATATTATATTATAAATTAATGAGTTTGGGACCATTTTTAACCAAGAAGAAATTTATATTAATTCAATAATTTTAATAATTCCAAGGGTGCACCTCCCCTCTCCAAAAAACAAAAGGCACACATTCCTATATATTACTCACACTTACAAAGACTTTTCATTCGGAAAATATATTCCCAAAACTGTTCATATAATCCCTCCTCACATTCTTGAATCATTAGTTTAGGAATAACACACTTATTATAGGTGTTAAGTTGTTATTCAATGGTGATAAACCAAATAAGTGATATCGTTTTCTTTAAGTATTTCTATTTAATTTATTATTCCACTTAAATAAAATATTATTATTCCAAGATGAAATATAACTATAGTATCCTAAATATATAAATATTTTATTATGTTAAGATCATAACCTAAATCAATTTCCACTTCTATTAAATGGGAATATAATTAATTGTTCGTGCATACATGTGAACTATCACCTCCACAAACCGATCTAATTCTACTTCCATAACCATCTCTCATGAATGGTTATAATAATGGAATTAATTTTAATGTGTTATTTTAATGTCATATTAATAATTATAATATAATAATATATCAATTATTTTCTAACATCCATGAGTATAAAAATTATAACGTTGTTTGTGCATACGTGTGAACTATCACCCCCACAAAGCGATGTGACTTGTTTTTATTCATTATATCACATTTATGATTTAAATAAATATATTTAAATGATTAATATGATATTAATTATGTTATTATAATTTTTCAAAGATAAAATAATAATTATCTTACTTCCATAATGATTAATGAAAAATGGAAAACATTACTCATGCGTACGTACGACTTACCGTCTCTATGAATATAACATTGTTCATTTTCCATTAACGCGCCTCATGGATTGTTTTAATGGTATATTTTATGTATAAAAATGATAACCATTTCATGAATATTATTTTAGAGATGATGTACTTAGGACCAAATGGACTAGTGACATCAAACCTTGTTCATTTTCGACTCAAGTACGAAATATCGACAAAACGTCCGATATAAACTTAAATAATTATGTAATTTTTATAACATTGTAATAAGTGATATAAAATAAATAATAAATAGGAAAAATGTTATAAAGTAATTAAAAATTAACCTAAGTTTAGTATTTATGAATACAAAGGTTGTATGTGAAGAGTTGGACTCATGGTAATGAACTTCGTCGCAATCTCTATTCATTATGGAAAATTTCGATAATATACACCACCTTATTTTGTACGGTGTATACTTATCCCATATAGAATTTAATTTCATTAAAAGGGTTTTTAAAGGAATATTTTTCTATGAATCATTTTACTAAATGGACAAAGTAATGTTTTTTAACCTATGTGGGGACAACGACTTCTCTTCCACCATAACTGTTATTTTGATATTTGGCTTCCTCTATAAGATTGAATATTTTTAAACAATAAATAAATCCCTTAGTCCCTTTTTGGGTGTTCTGTTATTGAATATGGGTTTTAAATTGGACTTATTATTTCAATATCTTTAAATAATTTCTTGTGATTTCAAATGAAGTTTTATGAGTGAAATGTTGATAAAGGAAATCTTTTATGTGTTATGATTATATAATGGTACATGAACATTTAACGGGTGGTTACGTGATAAAAAAAGATGAGTGGTTATGTGATAAACTAATGATGCTTGGTTCCATGATAAAATATGGATGATTGGTTACATTATAACTATCAATGCATTGGGTATGGAAGTAAGTTATATGTCTATTCCAATTAGTGATATGTGTAGAATTCGACCATATGGTTATTCCATTTAACTATGAATATGACCCAAGATACCGTTATATTTTATATTTTGTTTTTAATGGGATTTATGGTAATATTTTGGTTATAAAAATGTAAATAAATGTGCTTATATTTAGAGAAATGTATTTAATACTTCACAAGATAAAAAATATTTATTTTTTATAATGTATTCATGGTTTACATGTTTTTTCAAGACTAACAATTTTTATTTCGTTGTGTTTCCCTTAATGATATTGTTATGCTCATCCCAATTTTTGAAATATTATTCATAGGATTTAAACAATAATAGAGTCAAGGGTGAGAGCATTGAAAATGTATGATTTTTAAACACAAATTAAAACAATGTTTCTTTTAAATTTTGTTTGTTTTATGAAAAAAGGAAAGCAAATAGAAGTGTCTACTTTGTAATATTTAAGTTGATATGTATGAGTTAGTGAATAATTATCTAAATATCTAAACCTGAAAATATCCTTAATGTGAATTAAATTCATACTACTGAATTATCTCAATATTATGTAATTTTTAAGGTTAGAGACATATATTACTGGTTTAAAACTCTTTGATTAAACAAAGGTCACTCAGCCCAGACCATTTCGAGACATACACCCTTTGATTATTAGGGGATAAAAAGGTATACTTAGAAATTAAATTTTCGAAATAGATATTTATCAGTAAAATTGGATGATCAAACCAACACTTGGATTTAGAATCCACCATATGACTAATATAAAATTAGGTATTGGTCCGTTCTCATCAAAAAATCTGAAATTTAAAATGTATGCAGTGGAAGTACCATGAGATTGGAGAAGAAGACCTAATATATCCTTAATAAAGGAAGATTATTCAATATTAAATACTATTAAAAAACTCAGAAGAAGGTAATTCACTCATAATACTACCCCTAAAACCCAATAAAAATGAGACCCTAGTTATTATATAACCTTACATTGATGAGGGAAGGCTACTGTAAGCCTTTGGAACCTCTTAAATTAATTTGGAATAATGAGATCTCTTGAAGGGCCTAGAGGATTGAAGAAAAAATAAAATGTAATAGAAGTGAAGAATTTTAGACTGAAAACCCAAACTACCAATTATAGGGCGACTAATTTTTAGTGGAAAATGACACAATTAACCCTTCAAAATGGAATTATGCCTAAAAATATATTGGGTACTTATTAGAAAGACATTGGAAATTCTATGGTTGAAAAAGAAACACTTGTATCATTTTGGTGTTCACTTTTTACCAGTTAATAATCCATTGAGTACCCTATTCTTACAACACCTTACCCATTTACCATTCTCCTCTAATACCCCCAAACTATCTTGGAAGCATTAAAACCCCTCATAGACTAAAAATATAATATAATTAAATTGAAATTATAAAATACTAGGTGGAATTACCTATTTATATGGTTACGTTCCTTACATCCCTTGCCTCCATGGAATTATAATCGAACCCCATAATAACCGACTCATAACCCAAGATAAGATCCACTATAATAGAAAACAAATCACAATATTTGTACCCAATATGCCATGAAAACACTTCTATGACCCCCAAAAAACCCATATACCACCTTTTCTACATTAACCACCCCTCATAATTTCATATGTCTACTAAACCCATCTAATACCACTCCATTAACCTAAATAATGACTCTATAAATTTCCATAAATAATGTAATACATAAACAATACATTTTAAACAACATATTATTAATTAATATTTCCTTTCAATTCAAAATTTGAAGTGTAATAATTGACATCATAATTCTAGCTACCTTGGTCAACCTTTTGTTAACAAATTTAAGTGGTTATCTCTTAATTAAAGGTGGTTGAATAACTTCAATTAAAACAAAAAAGTTTTCCCATAATAAAAATCATGAAATAAGATACATAAATATATAAAAAATAACATATAATTATATAAAGGACATATAAATCATCCATCTTTATATTCAATTAATTTTTTACCTCCATTATCTTTTTTTGGAAAATTAAACACACTACCCAACGAAATAAAATGCATGATAGATCAAAAATTATTCTTGAAAAACAATAGAGATGTTTTTGATCCCCCACTTCAATCGAAGCATTGAAAACCGTAGGGGATGATCTCATAAATGAGGTGATCATATGGATAGTAACACATAAAGAAATCATAGACAACTTATAAGACAAAAATATCCATCAATAAATATACCCAAAATCCCTAAAATCAATGGATTTATATTGACACAACCTCCTCAAGAAGAAAGAACTAGAGAAATGGAAGAAGGGAGTGGGAAATCAACATGGATATAGAGGCTATTGATCCCTTGATGGTAAGGGACAAAAATCCACCAAAGATATTCCAGAAATAACATAGGGTTTGGTAGAGGTTTAATGTTTGAGAAAAATTAATAGAAACTAAATTTTAAAAATAACTAAAAGGTTCAAAATCATGATGTGATGTTTCTAATATTTCAGGGTTCAAAAAACTAAAATTCAATGCAAAAAATAAAGTTCATGATGAAATAATCGTGGTCATGTCACAAAAATAGAAAATCAAAATATCATTATGAAAACCTCGACCTGTCGTCCACTATTTATTATCCTCAAATAAACATCATGGTGAAACAAATTTCTCCATGGAATGATCATACTTAAAAATCCAGAACCATAGAAATTGACACCCAACACCCCAATAATAAAACAATGCTCTCCAGGACTTAAAAAATTATACATAATATTAACCCATGAACATTTGAAACATAATAAAAACCAGCTTGTCATAATATTACACACATATGGTTATTGAAGAAACATACAGAGACTCTTTATATCAGATAAAAACACAACATTCTGTAACGGAATTCCCATATCAAGAGAGAGAAAAGCATAAAACTGTTGGATTCATCCCCAAAAATCAACTTAACCCCTAATGAAATAATAACTAGAAGATATTCACCCTACTCCACCATCCAACTGACAATTTTTCAATACAAAAAGGTCACTATATAACCTAATATGACACCAAAAAATAATCTAAAACACTCCTTTATTCCACTAAACCTTAAATAATCCTTCCCCAAAACCTTTAACCCATGATAAATACAATGTAATGGATTAGAAAATTACTATACTTTAGATTGGATGCCACTAAAATGATTATTATTCTTGAGCATCAAAACAAAACCTAAAAAGAAGACAACTTCCATGAAACACAGAACATAGAAGGAAGATACCTCTAAAAAAAGATCCACACCAACATCCAAGTGTAATGAAAACAAAAGATTGAAATAAACATTGGTAAAATAAATATAATAAATAGAATCCATATTGAAAATAATAATTTGGAAAAATTCAGTATACTTAGTAAAAATCTTCTAAACACATTCCCAAATCCCTCCTCTAATCCATCATGCCTCCATAAGTCATGAACAATGGAAATGATGAACCTACAAAATAGCTTCTCTAGGTGGTCCTAGATCTGGAATTTCCAATCCATGAGCATCCCATCCTACAAAAAATCAAACCCCCAATAATTTAGATAATAGTTATCACGAAGATATTGAAATAAAGATACACATGAAAAACTTTATGGATCTAATTTATTTGCGGATGAAGTACTAATAGTTACCCCACCTCACCAACATTCCCCAATAGCTTGAAATTGATAAAAACCTATGTGGAAACCTTACTCCCCAATCGAACCACCTCTACCCATGGTGAGTTGAAAAATTCAATAATGAATGATCTCTAACCTAAAAATCTGATGGTATCCCCCTTTGATCTATATAAGGATTTTTTGGTGATGATCCCCCTTCATCCACTCTTGAATCATCCATACCTTCTCATTTATGATCATCAAAAAATATAGTCTGAGGTCCATTGAGTCCTTAATATTTGTACATCACAATGAATATATGAAATAATTTCCATACAATTATTAAAATGGATCCATGCCAATGGAAGAGTGCTAGCTATTATCATAGTAAAACTCAACCAATGGTAGATGATTCATCCCCAAACTTCCAAAATCTAGAATATAGATACACAATATGTATACTAGTGTACAAATGGTTCACTGAGTCTAACCATACATTTATGAATAGAAATAATTTAAAGGTATATCTGTAGGAAAATGAATAATGAAGATCTTCCTAAAAAAGCGAGGAAAGGCAAGAATCCTGATAAAATAAAATTATCCTTATAATCCTATAAATCATTACTATATCATATATATATCACCTGACCAAAGAATCCACAACAAATGAATCCTTGATTTCAGATAACACTACTACAACCTGCGCCTTTATCAGCGCTAAAAACCAGCATTAACAGCGCTAGAAAAGCGCTGTTAATTCCGGCGTAGATAAAGGGGGGTCCCCTTTATCAGCGCGTGGTGGAGCGCTGATAAAGGTCAAATATATCAGCGCTTCTCGGAACGCTTATACAGGGTCCCTTTATCAGCGCTCCTCTAGCACTGTTAAAGGTGTCCTTTATCAGCGCTAAAAAAGCACGGATAAAGGCCCCAGCGCTTGCACCTAAAAAACAGTACCTGCACACCTGCACACTAGAATACCTGCACAAACTAGCACATGCACACCTGCACACCATAGCACCCGCACCCAATATTTTGAATGACAACGGTATATACATTTACTTAACATCATGAATAAAAAAACGCATTTCTATAGACATTTCAAACATTGTTTTACATGGTTACATTTACAATTATTCAACAACAGTTATAAAAATTCATGTTTCATCCTTTGATATCTGTGATCCGCTCTCGATGGTATTTGTTGCCGAACAAAGCATCCGAACTCAAGGAAAAAAATTCACCTATATAAGAAAACAAATATTATATTAGTAATGCAATAATGAAAGAAATTAAAACAGTAATATGAAAGAATACATTAATATGGAAATGTGAAACTAAAATATTAAATTTTAAACTCAAAAGTTTTCATTTTCATAACAATGAAAGAGAATAATGTAAAATCAATATGTTTTTGATTGATTTATCTCATTTAATAAATACTGATTCTTTATCTAATGAAAAGCTTTACCGGTCACACCATGTGTCGGATTGAAGGGCGGTCAATTCATAAACATCACAAATGACTCGTGGATCGTTGTCCTAAATTATCAAAACAATCCGAAGGCATTTTCTCGTTTTGGCGTATGTCATTGGTGTCGTTTTCCAAAGTTTATGTCATTTTCAAACTGATATCAGACAATTTTAGCCATACCGGTCACACCGTGTGTCGGATTGAGGTGCGATCGATTCGTACACATCAAAAATGACTCGTGGATCGTTGTACTAAAGTATCAAAACAATCCAAAGGTGTTTAATCGGTTTGGCGTATGTCATTGGTGTTGTTTTCCAAAGTTCATGTCATTTTCAAACTGATATCAGACAATTTTAGCCATACCGGTCACACCGTGCGTCAGATTGAGGTGCGGTCAGTTCGTACACGTCACAAATGACTCGTGGATCGTTGTCCTAAAGTATCAAAACAATCCGAATGTGTTTTCTTGGTTTGGAGTATGTCATTGGTGTTGTTTTCCAAAGTTTATCTCATTTTCAAACTGATATCAGACACTTTTAGCCATACCGGTCACACCGTGCGTCAGATTGAGGTGCGGTCAATTTTTACACTTAACAAATGACTCGTGGATTGTTGTACTAAATTATCAAAACAATCCGAAGGCGTTTGCTCGGTTTGGCGTATGTCATTGGTGTTGTTTTCCAAAGTTTATCTCAATTTGAAACTGATATCAGACACTTTTAGCCATACCGGTCACACCGTGCGTCGGATTGAGGTGCGATCGATTAGTACGCATCACAAATGACTCTTGGATCATTGTATTAAAGTATCAAAACAATCCGAAGGCATTTTCTCGGTTTGGCGTATGTCATTGGTGTTGTTTTCCAAAGTTTATGTCATTTTCAAACTGATATCAGACAATTTTAGCCACACCGGTCACACCGTGCGTCAGATTGTGGTGCGGTCGATTCGTACGCATCACAAATGACTCGTGGATCATTGTCCTAAAGTATCAAAACAATCCGAAGGAGTTTGCTCGGTTTGGCGTTTGTCATTGGTGTTGTTTTCCAAAGTTTATGTCATTTTCAAACTGATATCTGACAATTTTAGCCATACCGGTCACACCGTGCGTCAGATTGAGGTGTGATCGATTCGTACGCGTCAAAAATGACTCGTGGATCGTTTTCCTAAAGTATCAAAACAATACGAACGCGTTTGCTCGGTTTGTCTTATGTCATTGGTGTTGTTTTCCAAAGTTTATTTCATTTTCAAACTGATATCAGACACTTTTAGCCATACCGGTCACACCATGCATCGGATTGAGGTGCGGTCGATTCGTACACATCAAAAATGACTCATGGATCGTTTTCCTAAAGTATCAACACAATCCGAAGGCGTTTGCTCAGTTTGGCGTATGTCATTGGTGTTGTTTTCCAAAGTTTATCTAAATTTGAAACTGATATCAGACACTTTTAGCCATACCGGTCACACCGTGCATTGGATTGAGGTGCGGTCGATTCGTACGCATCACAAATGACTCGTGGATCGTTTTACTAAAGTATCAAAACAATCCGAAGGCGTTTTCTTGGTTTGGCGTATGTCATTGGTGTTGTTTTCCAAAGTTTATGTCATTTTCAAATTGATATCATACAATTTTAGCCATACCGGTCACACCGTGTGTCGGATTGAGGTGCGGTCGATTCGTACACATCACAAATGACTCGTGGATCATTTTCCTAAAGTATCAAAACAATACGAAGTCATTTTCTTGGTTTGGAGTATGTCATTGTTGTTGTTTTCCAAAGTTCATGTCATTTTCAAACTGATATCAGACAATTTTAGCCATACTGGTCACACCGTACGTCGGATTGAGGTGCGGTCGATTCATACGCATCACAAATGACTCGTGGATCGTTTTACTAAAGTACCAAAACAATCCGAACACGTTTGCTCGGTTTGGCGTATGCCATTGGTGTTGTTTTCCAAAGTTTATCTCATTTTCAAACTGATATCAGACACTTTTAGCCATACCGGTCACACCATGCGTCAGATTGAGGTGCGGTCGATTCGTACACGTCACAAATGACTCGTGGATCGTTTTCCTAAAGTATCAAAACAATCCGAAGGCGTTTTCTCAGTTTGGAATATGTCATTGGTGTTGTTTTCCAAAGTTTATCTCAATTTGAAACTGATATCAGACACTTTTAACCATACCGGTCACACCGTGCGTCGGATTGAGGTACGGTCGATTCGTACACATCAAAAATGACTCGTGGATCTTTTTCCTAAAGTATCAAAACAATCCGAAGGCGTTTGCTCAGTTTGGATTATGTCATTGGTGTTGGTTTCCAAAGTTTATGTCATTTTCAAACTGATATCAGACAATTTTAGCCATACCGGTCACACCGTGCGTCGGATTGAGGTGTGGTCGATTCGTACACATCAAAAATGACTCTTGGATCATTTTCCTAAAGTATCAAAACAATAATAAGGCCTTTTCTCAGTTTGGCGTATGTCATTGGTGTTGTTTTCCAAAGTTTATCTCAATTTGAAACTGATATCAGACACTTTTAGCCATACCGGTCACACCGTGCGTCGGATTGAGGTGCAGTCAATTCGTACGCATCACAAATGACTCGTGGATCTTTTTCCTAAAGTATCAAAACAATCCGAAGGCATTTTCTCGGTTTGGCGTATGTCATTGATGTTGTTTTCCAAAGTTTATGTCATTTTCAAACTGATATCAGACAATTTTAGCCATACCGGTCACACCATGCATCGAAATGAGGTGCGATCAATTCATACACGTCACAAATGACTCGTGGATCGTTGTCCTAAAGTATCAAAACAATACGAATGCGTTTGCTCTGTTTGGCGTATGTCATTGGTGTTGTTTTCCAAAGTTTATGTCATTTTCAAACAGATATCAGACAATTTTAGCCATACCAGTCACACCGTGCGTCGGATTGAGGTGCAGTCAATTCTTACACGTCACAAATGACTCGTGGATCGTTTTCCTAAAGTATCAAAACAATCCGAAGGCGTTTTCTCGGTTTGGTGTATGTCATTGGTGTTGTTTTCCAAATTTTATCTCAATTTGAAACTGATATCAGACACTTTTAGCCATACCGGTCACACCGTGCATCAGATTGAGGTGCGGTCAATTCGTACACATCAAAAATGACTCGTGGATCGTTTTCCTAAAGTACCAAAACAATACGAAGGCGTTTTCTCGGTTTGGAGTATGTCATTGGTGTTGTTTTCCAAAGTTTATGTCATTTTCAAACTGATATCAGACAATTTTAGCCATACCGGTCACACCGTGCGTCGGATTGAGGTGCAGTCAATTTGTACACGTAAAAAATGACTCGTGGATCATTGTCCTAAAGTATCAAAACAATAAAAAGGCGTTTGCTCAGTTTGGAATTTGTCATTGGTGTTGTTTTCCAAATTTTATCTCAATTTGAAACTGATATCAGACACTTTTATCCATACCGGTCACACCGTGCGTCAGATTGAGGTTCGGTCAATTCGTACACGTCAAAAATGACTCGTGGATCGTTTTCCTAAAGTATCAAAACAATCCGAAGGCGTTTTCTCGGTTTGGCGTATGTCATTGGTGTTGTTTTCCAAAGTTTATGTCATTTTCAAACTGATATCAGACAATTTTAGCCATAACGGTCACACCGTGCATCGGATTCAGGTGCGGTCGATTTGTACACATCAAAAATGACTAGTGGATCTTTTTCCTAAAGTATCAAAATAATCCAAAGGCCTTTTCTCAGTTTGGCGTATGTCATTGGTGTTGTTTTCCAAATTTTATCGCAATTTGAAACTGATATCAGACACTTTTAGCCATACCAGTCACACCGTGCGTCGGATTGAGGTGCGGTCAATTCGTACGCGTCACAAATGACTCGTGGATCGTTTTCCTAAAGTATCAAAACAATCCGAAGGCTTTTGCTCGGTTTGGCGTATGTCATTTGTGTTGTTTTCCAAAGTTTATGTCATTTTCAAACTGATATCAGACAATTTTAGCCATACTGGTCACACCGTGCATCGAATTGAGGTGCGGTCAATTCGTACATGTCACAAATGACTCTTGGATCATTTTCCTATAGTATCAAAACAATCCGAACACGTTTTCTCGGTTTGGCGTATGTCATTGGCGTTGTTTTCCAAAGTTTATGTCATTTTCAAACTGATATCAGACAATTTTAGCCATACCGGTCACACCGTGCGTTGGATTGAGGTGCGGTCAATTCGTACGCGTCACAAATGACTCGTGGATCATTGTCCTAAAGTATCAAAACAATCCGAAGGCCTTTTCTCGGTTTGGCGTATGTCATTGGTGTTGTTTTCCAAAGTTTATGTCATTTTCAAACTGATATCAGACAATTTTAGCCATACCGGTCATACCGTGCATCGAATTGAGGTGCGGTCGATTCGTACACGTCACAAATGACTTGTGGATCGTTTCCTAAAGTATCAAAATAATCTGAATGCATTTGCTCGGTTTGGTGTATGTCATTGGTGTTGTTTTCCAAATTTTATGTCATTTTCAAACTGATATCAGACAATTTTAGCCATACCGGTCACACCGTGCGTCGGATTGAGGTGTGGTCGATTCGTACACGTCACAAATGACTCATGGATCGTTGTCCTAGAGTATCAAAACAATCTGAAGGCGTTTGCTCGGTCTGGCGTATGTCATTGGTGTTGTTTTCCAAAGTTTATGTCATTTTCAAACTAAGTAGTAGGAATTCACTAATCTAAGGATATGAAACATAAGAAAGGGAGATCATAGATGCTCAATAAGTGTAAAGGGAGATATTAATGACTATATAAAGATAACATAAGTATTAGGAATTCACCTTCATTGTCCTATTTGTTTACATTCTTCGATCAGGTACGCTGCCCATTCGTTTCTAAAGACATTTATATCATCTTCTGAATAGGAGTTTTTGCGACAGTCAAAGTAGTACTGAAAAAATATAAATACACAAAGGATTAATAATTATTTTAAATAAAGTAGTAATTATTTTCAAAAGTACCTCTTCAGGGATGCTAGTTTGTCCATGAAATACGATCTCTTTCATAAATTTACAAACATAATAACCGCAGTCCTTGTCATTTGTTTGTTTCGGACACTGCAGAAACATCGAGAAAAATAAGTAATTTGTTTTGATATGTATTTGGATAGTGAAATATAATTATATATACCCAGATACTACTCCATTTGTAGATCTTGTGGGCATTGTCGTCCTTACGCCCGGGATTCATTCCAGCCTTTAGACGATATTCATACACCGCCCTATCATAACAAGATCCTCATTAAAAGATAATATAAATTATATAACTAGATATTTAGTTCTAAAATGTTGGATCTAGTGTATTACAAATTGACAATCGCCATCATGTGTGGTCGGTTAGTTGGATATCCATGCAGTGAATCCAGAAAAAAAATCTTTGGAGTATCCAAATTGACTGCAATGAGCATCCAATATTCCCTAAAAACACAAAAAGAAATAAGTACTGATAGAAATGAAAATATAATTTATATGATTAAAATGTAGAGTTTTACCCTTGCATCGTTGGTATTAAAAAGCGCATGTCAGTCATAATTCTTATTTGAAACGTTCTGAGCAGATTTGACATCAATTCAGCCTGAAAATTAGAATCTATTTCTGTTCGTTGTGTAGAAATGGTGTGAGGACTAACGAGTCCAAATTTGTATTCATGGGCAAATCCCTTCAACTATTTTTCATATATACGCCTGTGAAAAATATGAGATGTATTTATCCATAATTATCAAAGTATATCAGCTTCTGTAAAATCAAATCATGAAAACATACCTCATGTATACATTTATAACTGAGGCGCCTAGCCAGTCGTATGTGATGATCTCAGAAACAGCGTCTGCACTAACAAAATCCATTATTTCCTATCCGTACATATCTTTTTCACAAACAATTGTATTATTCTTTCCGTCTTTCATTTTCGTATCCACATGAGCTTGCAATGATATTAAATGTGGATATAGAACGGGCGGGGTGAACGTGCTCTCAGTAGATCATTTTGATTGGTTGGTTGATCCAATCTTGGAGCCGCTCTTTCGTTTTAGCTTCTCTATTTTATCCTTATGTAATAACATTCATCGGTTCAGCCAGTTTCTAATTTAATGTTAACAGTTCTGCTTGAAAAATGAACTGGAAATGAATACCTCCTGCTCGACGTGTTTTTTTACAAGATTCGACGGCCATGCAACGAATTTTCCAATAGTTTTTTCCACCGTATGAATGTCATCATCGTCATTGGGCATGGGTAGCTCGGCGCTCGGCTCATGAACTACGTCAATCGACACTTTGACATGACCGGTTGGAAGTGGTCTGGAGTGTAGCGTGTCATTCTGCATATTGAACACCGTAGCCCTCGCTACAAGGCGATGGGTGGGAGTTGAGAGATATAAATCACAGTCATTTTCACCCTGCAGAATATCGTTAAATTAAAGGTATCAGTGTCTATGTGATTCAAATCTCACAAAAATGAATATTATAACATTGATTACCTCGGTTAAGTCAGGTCTTTGAGGGGAATGGCTCGCCTCAAAGCTGGTGAGGGGTGGATCTTCTCTCGGGGGTTATTCTTGAGTTGTTTGTTCTCTTCACCTCTCCTCCATCAAACTCTTCAGCATCTCTCCCTGAGTTTGGATTAGTTCTTCAAGGGTAGCTACTCTATCTCTCATTACATGCAATTCTTTAGTTTGTTCATCCTCTTGTTTTTTTTCTTAAAATATGTCTTGGGTGACACCCCAAAACCCACACCTCTGACGCGGCCATGCTATTCTGGCTGTTTCAAGGCCGTTGAAAGTATGTCTGCATCCGGTGCGGGTGTTGATGTTTCCTGTGACTATGTCAAATAGAAAATATGAAAAAATAAGTAAGCATCGTTATGTAATAGTGATTTAAAGCAAAAAAAGTTTATATTATGACATACTTACACATGTTTCCCACACTTTTTGTGTGTTTTCATCTATTAGTTTCCCCTCTTTATTAACACTTGCCTCCTTCCATAGCACATGGCGTGGAATGGAAGTGACTTGAGATTTTGCTTCATCAATCTGCTTATAAACAGAGAAACATGGTTACAGTGTTGTTTTATGTCACATAAAATTATTACAATAATTTTAAAATACATACCAATTGTTTTTCAATTGAAGCGTACCTCAACCTTGCTTTACGGTAGGGGTATGCTAGTTTTTCTACCCGTTCTTTATTTTCAGCACTCAGTTGTTGTTTCATAAATAAAAACCTATCAATCAATGTGATGAATACAAGCAACGTTACACAACGTGTAACCAAACACAATGTACCTGAAAATTCTTTTCCGCACGACGGTTGCAAAACACATCCCACGTTCCTTGGGATATCAATTGTGCATAAAAAGGAGGCAGATGCGGCTTGATTTTACCTTCGGCATCTTTCAGATGATTTTTCGTTAAAATGGTGTGAAAGCCTCTATGAATCCTTCATGCCAGTCTAAAAACATATTCATTGTGCGAAACATCTACTATAAATGCACTCTGCAAGAGATGATGAAGGGTTAGTCAATATTTCAATATTTCATTTTATTTTAATAAATTAAATAGATGATATCGTAATGTTACCGTAATCTCTTCCCACATTAATGTTTTCAACCCGCTGACAACATGGTTCCATGACTCTACGTCAATCGGCACACGTTGTCGAGTGACGATTCCAATGTAGCTATTAAACATGGCTTTGTTGGGGTTTACATGCTGGCCTAGCTTATTCCATCCCACCTCATATTTGATACCTTTTGCTTTTGCCTTAAGGATTTTTGCTAAAACTGTCAAACTATGGTGCACCTTTTTTTTTGTGTCACTGGGGTTTCATCGCCTACCATTTCCTCAGTTTCTGCATCATCATTATGTTTCTCCGAAGCACTAGCTTCGGCACTGACACCAGCAGCAACAGGTTGAGAGACCTGTTGTACGTCAGCAGTGGGACCAGCTGCAACAGGTTGAGAGACCTGTTGTCTCTCAACAGTGGGACCAGCTGCAACAGGTTGAGAGACCTGTTGTATGTCAACAGTGGGACCAGCTGCAATAGGTTGAGAGACCTGTTGTCTCTCAGCAATGGGACCAGCTGCAACAGGTTGAGAGACATGTTGTGTCTCGGGATTGGGTGCATCAGCAGGTGAAGAAGTAATTATCTGCAGAACTGGTTTAAAATTTAAGTTAGATCACATAAATATAGCAGTGAACAGATTATAACATAATGTAACACAATCTATATTACAATAAAAAACAATAACCTGATTATTGAACTCCCTTTTTTTTAAAGGCTGAAGGGATTTGACCCCTCTATCAACTATCCATATCCCTTCATTGTGGTCTCCTCTGACATACAAAACGTCGTCTACATTGGGACCACTGCGAAATGATTGCGAAATCCCAATGAAAGGATCATCTTCCGTTGAATTTTCATCTGACCCTTCAGTTGTTTTGGTCGATAACAGAACAATTGACCAGTTTCAGTTTGCGGGATCGGGAACATAAAATACTTGCACTATCTGTGATGCCATTATAAATGGTTCATCTTTCTCCCCTTCCTTACTGAAATCAACTTTCACAAATCCCAAATCATCTATTTTAACAGCACTCCTGTTATCAACCCACTTGCATTG
The DNA here is from genome assembly GCA_963277665.1 of Viscum album. NCBI lineage: Eukaryota > Viridiplantae > Streptophyta > Magnoliopsida > Santalales > Viscaceae > Viscum > Viscum album. The sequence continues at coordinate 1,034,550,352 of OY728153.1, read as the reverse complement.
AAATATCAGAACTTGAAATTCCGTATAATCCAACTCCCATATTTGTTTGATGATGCCAAAGTATGACATATTCGCATAAATTGGATTTCTTTCCTTACCACCGGAAACATGAATCACTTCAGCCATAAGTGTAACCCCACTATTCTGCATGGTACTGTCTTAATCATGTTCATTAGTATAAAATGTATAACCATTAACTACATAAGCATTGTAAGATAATGCATACACACTTGGTCCTCCGGCTAGCCATCAAAGTCATTCCGAAATAGACTTTGGATTTTCATCTGACTTCTTAAAAATATGATCTCGAAACCATCCTATAAACTGTTGATTATGTGTATTTGATATCCATTTTCAGCCCTTGATGGATTCAATTGCCTAAGAATTTCTTTGTGTATTTCAACATATGGGTCAACGTCCAAACTATTATACAAAACATAAAGGTGGGCCTGCTCCCGATCTGTAATATTGATTGTGACAACCTTTCTTCCAGAAATTCCTTCACCCTCTAACCGCCCAGTGTGACGAGATTTTGGTAAGCCAATGCTTTCCACACCAGACAAGTATTCGGTACAAAATTCAACGACTTCCTCAACAATATATCGCTCTGCAATACAACCCTCTGGCTGACTTCAATTTTTGATATACCCTTTCAAAATCTTCATATACCGTTCAATGGGGTACATCCATCTGTAATGTACAGGACCACATAGTCGAATCTCTCTCACCAAGTGGACCATCAAATGAACCATCATATCAAAAAATGAAGGTGGGAAGAACATTTCTAATTCACATAATATGACGGAAATTTATTTTTCCATAGCTGGAAATTTCGCCGGGTCTATAACTTTGCTGCATATAGCTTTGAAGAAGAAACACAGTTTCGTTAATGTATGGCGGAAATTCTTGGGAAAAATGCAACATAAAGCAATTGGAATGAGATTTTGCATCAAAACATGACATTCATGTGATTTCGGACCTTTTAACTTCAAGTCGCTCATTGACACAAGGTTACTGATATTTGACGAATACCCCTCTGGAACCATTACGTCATTCAAGAAGTTGCAAAACTGATATCTCTCCTTCCTGGAAAGAGTGTAAGCAGCAGGAGGAAGAAATGTTCGTTTTTCACCCTTTACTGGTGCCAACTCTTCTCGTATTCCCATCTCAACCATGTCCAACCTAGCCTTAATTCCATCTTTTGTTTTGCCAGATGTATTTAGCAACATGCCGATAACACTATCAAATACATTTTTTTCTACATGCATAACATCAATAAAATGTATTACATACAGACAATTCCAGTATTGTAATTCAAAAAAAATTGATCTTTTTTTCCAACCGATTTTCGTAAGGTTTTTCGAAGCCGGTTTACCAAAAGTAGTGTCCAAATTTTTAACTTTCTCAAACAATTGATCGCCTGTTAGTGGAGACGGTGTTGTACGTTCTTCTGAACTTCCATCGAATGATGTCTTCTAATAACGGTACTTATGTCATCGCGGTAGAAATCTGCGATGTCCTAGAAACACGGTTATCGATGAATGTTTCAACCTAATTGATTGTGTACCTTCTTCGCAAACGGGACAGCCTTGAGTTCCTTTAATGCTATATCCTGACAAATTTCCATAAGCTGGGAAGTCATTTATCGTCCCATAAAACATGACTCTCAAAGTGAAATCTTCCTTTCTGTAAGCATCATACAATGTAACACCTGAATCCCACAATAATTTCAAATCTTCGATCAATGGAGCTAAATAAACATCAATATCATTACCCGGTTGTTGTGGTCCTGATATAAGCATAGATAACATGATGTATTTTCGTTTCATGCATAACCATGGTGGTAAGTTATAATTTATCAACATAACCAGCCATGTACTGTGACTGCTGCTTTGAAAACCAAAAGGATTCACTCCATCTGTAGATAACGCAAGACGAAGGTTTCTCGACTTGTTTCCAAATTCAGGATACTCATGATCGATTCTCTTCCACTGAGGAGAGTCTGCCGGGTGACGTAGTATCCCATCTTTAATTCTTGTATCTGCATGCCATGTTAATTGTTCTGCAGTCTCCTCACTTCCATATAGGTGTCTAAACCTTGGAATGATTGGAAAGTACCATACAACTTTAGTAGGAATGGATTCATCTTTCTTGTATCGAGAATCACCAAACATTGGGAATTCTTTAAGTGATTTGTGGTCCTTAAGAAATAGTATACAGTCATTCGGGAAGACGTGTATTCCTTCAGAGATCATACCCATAGAGCGTAGCATTCGTTTGTCATCGTATGTTCGGCTCGGGAGCTCATTGTCTTCTGGGAGCATGTCATTCAAGAGGGCAAGTAGTTTCGTAAAACTGTCGTCACTCCACCTGTTATCTGCTTTCAAATTATACAGCTTCAGTATGGCTGACAATTCTGTATATTTAGTGCAACCAGCATACAATGGCGTCTTTTCACAACTTTTTAACTTCTCAAACAATTTTGGGCAATCACTAAGTTCATCTTCGAAGGTCCTTGTCATTTTCTCAATACGATCTTCATCATCATTCACATCTGTAATCACAACCTCCATACGATCATCTTCATTGTTCATGTTTGTAATCATATCATATGATCCATAAAACGTAGTGTCACCCCAGTCACTACCTACATTCGTTGTTTCCCGGTGTTTATTCCAACATGTATAACTTTGATCTATTTCGTGACAGATCAAGTGTTCTTCCAACTCATCTGGACTAATTTGTTTTGAATAACAACAGTGTAAACACGGACAAAGGATTTGAGAAGAGTCACATGCATGATCTATTGAAAACTTGATAAATTCTTTCACGCCTTCTTCATACTCTTTTGTCAACCGATTGGCATTCATCCCTTATTTATTTATATTCATCCTATTTAAAATCCATAGGATAAGTATATAGGTTAAAGGATAAGGAATATGAGTATAATTTAGATAAAAAACACGATACTTCAAGGAAATAAAGGAATAAATAAATACCAAAATAAAAAATATATTGGGAACCACTACAATCCCCAAGCCTCACATCAATATGATACCACCGTGCGCCAGTTGAATCACCCATAAAACCTAATCTAGATAAATCAAAAATCAATAGAAACTAAATATAAAGAATAAAATGGTAATGAAGATGGTGAAATCACTTGAGGCACCTCTCAAACCGCGGTGGAGGAGGAGGCAGCAGAGTAGGCAGAGGAGGAGGAGGAGGAGGCCCCGGTGGAGGAGGAGGATGAGGCAGTGGACTAGGAGGAAGAGGAGGAAGCGCCGGTGGAGGAGGAGGAGGACGAGGCTGCGGTGGAGGAGAAGGAGGAGGGGGAGGAGGAGGCGGAGGCAGCGAAGGCAGCGGAGGAGGAGGAGGATGAGGCCGGTGGAGGGGAGGAGGAGCAGGAGCAGAGGAGGAGGAGGCGGCCGCGGCAGAGGAGGAGGAGGCAGCGGAGGAGGAGGAGGAGGCCGCGGTGGAGGAGGAGGAGGCCGCGGTGGAGGACGAGGCACCGAAGGCAGCGCAGAGGCAGGGCAGAGGCAGGGCGGAGGCAGTGGAGGGGGAGGAGGATGAGGCCGGTGGAGGAGGAGGAGGAGCAAGAGTAGAGAAGGAGGCAGCGGCCGCGACGGAGGAGGAGGAGGAGGCGGCCGCAGAGGCACCGGCGTGACCGCGGCGTGAACGCGGCATGACCGCAGCGTGACCGCGGCATGACCGCGGAGGAGGAGGCGGCCGCGGAGGCACCGGCGGCACCAGCGACGGAGGAGGAGGCATCAGCGGAGGAGGAGGAGGCCGCGGTGGAGGAGGAGGCACCGGCGGCAGCGCAGAGGCAGGGCGGAGGCAGGGCAGAGACAGCGGAGGCAGCGGAGGCCGCGGAGGCACCAGCGTGACCACAGCGTGACCGCGGCGTGATCGCGGCGTGACCGCGGAGTGACCCCGGCGTGACCGCGGTGTGACCGCGGCGTGACCGCAATGTGACCGCAGCGTGACTGCAGCGTGACCGCGGAGGAGGAGGAGACGTGGAGGCACTGGCGGCACCGGAAGAGGAGGAGGAGTCATCGGCGGAGGAGGAGGAGGCCGCGGTGGAGGAGGAGGAGGCCGGTGGAGGAGGAGGATGAGGCCGGTGGAGGAGGAGGAGGAGGAGCAGGATCAGAGGAGGAGGCGGCGGCCGCGGCGGAGGAGGAGGAGGTGGTGGCCGCAGAGGCACCGGCGTGACCGCGGTGTGACTGCGGCGTGACTGCGGCATGACTGCGGAAGAGGAGGCGGCCGCGGAGGCACCGGCGGCACCGGCGGAGGAGGAGGAGGCATCGGCGGAGGAGGAGGAGGCCGCGGTGGAGGAGGAGGCACCGACAGCAGCGCAGAGGCAGGGCGGAGGCAGCGGAGGCAGCGGAGGAGGAGGAGGATGAGGCCGGTGGAGGAGGAGGAGGAGGAGCAGGAGCATAGGAGGAGGCGGCGGTCGCGGCGGATTAGGAGGAGGTGGCGGCCGCGGAGGCACCGGCTTGACCGCGGCGTGACCGCGGCGTAACCGCGGCGTGACCGCAGCGTGACCGCGGAGGAGGTGGAGACGTGGATGCACTGGCGGCACCGGCGGAGGAGGAGGAGGCATCGGTGGAGGAGGAGGAGGCCGCGGTGGAGGAGGAGGCACCAGAGGCACCGGCGGCAGCGCGGAGGCAGGGCGGAGGCAGGGCGGAGGCAGCGAAGGCAGCGGAGGAGGAGGAGGATGAGGCCGGTGGAGGGGAGGAGGAGCAGGATCAGAAGAGGAGGCGGCGGCCGCGGCGGAGGAGGAGGCAGCGGAGGAGGAGGAGGAGGCCGCGGTGGAGGAGGAGGAGGCCGCGGTGGAGGAGGAGGAACCGGCGGCAGCGCAGAGGCAGGGCGGAGGCAGGGCGGAGGAAGCGGAGGTAGCGGAGGCAGCGGAGGAGGAGGAGGATGAGGTTGTTGGAGGAGGAGGAGGAGCAGGAGTAGAGTAGGAGGCGGCGGCCGCGGCGGAGGAGGAGGAGGCGGCCGCTGCGGAGGCACCGGTGTGACCGCGGGGTGACCGCGGCATGACCGCGGCTTGACCGTGGCATGACTGCGGCGTGACGGCGGAGGAGGAGGATGCTGCGGAGGCACCGATGGAGGAGGAGGAGGCCGCGGAGGCACCGGCGGCACCGGCGGAGGAGAAGGAGGCATTGGCGGAGGCAGCAGAGGAGGAGGAGGATGAGGCCGGTGGAGGAGGAGGAGGAGGAGCAGAGGAGGAGGCGGCGGAGTTTTACTACTCGCTTATTATATTTTTAAGAACGCATGCATAATGTGTTATTTTATAGGTAATGGTACTGGATATGGTAGTGTTGGATGGGAAAAGAGAAAACGGGCGAATGCTATGTTTTATGGACAGTGAAATAAAATGGTATTGAAAAAGATCGCACCTTTTAGGATGAGGAAGATACGATATTTGGAGAGGGGTCAACTGATGATTCACGTATTTCAACATCCAAAAGGTGACCTTGATAGGATGAATCACTTGTCGGGATGATGCTGGGAGCGGTGATATTGAGCGGAGGAAGGTGGCGTTGATCGAAGAAATTGGAACCGTGCTGAAGGAAGAGGCTAGGGTTTGGATGTAGAACAGGGAGGGGGGATGCCGGTACAATGAAATGGTGTGTTGGATGGTGGCGGCGATGAAATGGAGATCATGGTGGTGACAATCGAAGAGGCTTGAAGTGGATCGAAGTGGATCGAAGTGGATCGAAGTGGATCGAAGTGGTCAGAAGGAGGGAGATGCTAGGGTTGGAAGGGAGTATGTGGGGAGAGTGGTCAGCCATGACGGATTGGAAATAGGTAAAAAAAATTAATTGTCATGAAATTTCATATTTAAAGATGTTTTAAATTCTATACATATTTTTTTTAAAAAAAATATCCAATTATCCAAGGAATATTTTAATTTTTCTTAAATTATATTTTTTAATGTGTAATTACTTTTAAATTTAGTTTTGTTTTATAAAAAATCAAATCTATTTTTGTGAGTCCACATTGGGTTTTAAAATGATTTAAAGACAAAATAGTTATATTGTAAGTTTTTTAGTATTGAGTCAATATATAGATTTATGACATAATTTTATAAAAAAATGATGACAATGTGTGAGTTTTTCAAACAACAACATTGTTCATCGAAAACCGGAAGTTGAGTATCTGCAATTAGCGGGCTATTGTGGATTACACCCCCCACCCCCAACCTGTACACCCCCAACCTCACACCCAATAGACCCCCCATTATACGCCCCACCTACACATGTTCACCCACTACACATCTCCCCCACCTAAACACCCCCACCTGCACACCCCCACCCACTACACCCCCGCAGCACCTGCAACCCCCCCCCCCACTTCAAATAAAATTGATTCACACAAATCCTGATAATTGAAATATAGAACAAAAAAAACAAAGCAAATTACAATTATTGGGCATAGCATACCGCATAATGGAGGAGGAGGAGGCCGCGGAGGAGGAGGAGGCCGCGGAGGCACCAGCGGAGGAGGAGGAGGCCGCAGTGGAGGAGGAGGCCGTGGTGGAGGAGGAGGCACCGGAGGAGGAGGAGGAGGCACCAGCGGAGGAGGAGGAGGCCGCGGTGGAGGAGGAGGCACCGGCGGCAGCGGCGCAGAGGCAGGACTGAGGCAGGGCGGAGGTGGCGGAGGAACCAGAGGAGGAGGAGGAGGAGCAGAAGCAGAGGAGGAGGCCACGGCCGCGGCGGAGGAGGAGGAGGCGGTGGTAGTGGTGCAGACGAGGGCTTCCGCGAGAGCTTGATTGTGTGCGGGGAGGAGGAAGAGGACCCGCAGTTTTTTAACAAATCCGCGGGACCCTTTATCAGCGCTAGTAAAAAGTGCTGATAAAGGGTGTATTTATCAGTGCTAAAATTAAAAGCTCTGATAAATACACCCTTTATCAGCGCTTTTCCGTTAGCGCTGATAAAGGCAGGCGCATGCCTTGCCCAGTTTTGTGGTAGTGTAAATAAGATAACTTTATCAACTAATCCATAGTCACCCAAATATAATTACATCATTCCTAATATCATTGAAAACCATTGAAGAAATCCATCAATATATCCCTCCACTTCAACATAGTGAAATAAAATGGATGCAAAAAGCCTATTGAGAAATTGTTTCCTACCTCTATCTTCTAATAGAACAAACATCGTGACACAAACACCACCACTCACTACATTATCCCTAGCCAAAAAAACTAACTCAACAAGGCAAGATACATCTTAGACATACTATGACACACAATGAAAGGCGAGACATTTAACTCACAAAGAACCACCTCAGACATCCATGATTGGATGAAAAACATCCAATAATGAAACACATGATGTTGATCATCATCTAGTCATACATCAATGACAATGTAATAGATGGTATGATCATGCCAAACATATACCTCTGCATCCCCATTCTATTACTCATCAACCTGTTACAACATGGATGCCTACCCAATCATCTAATAAAAAAACATCTACCAACCGCCTCTCCCTAATCAAGATATGAAATTGAAAGCTCATATATCACTCTCTAATAGAGGAAGAATCAGGAGAAGATGATAAATGGAAATATTCCTTCTCAGCTATCAGGTAATGAAAAATGTAATTTTTGTCAGGAATCAAAGAAGCAAATATGTACTAGTGGGTTAAAACCCAAAATTGTGAAAAAGTAAAAGCCTATAGAATCTATATATTAGAAAAAGGATGATCATATGAGAAATTAATGTATAGTTATATTGACTGAGCTGTTGAAGTTGGTTGAGAAATTGGAACAAGCAAGAAAAGGATACAATGCTTTGAAAACAATTATGAAAGGATTGACCCATTTGGATTGACCAAAATTTGGAGGCATTAAAACCAAGAAACAAATTACTATTGTTTAAATACTTTAGTAAAATTATATAAAGGTCAATTTTCACTTGTAGTAATTAGTTTCACCTTAATCTGATATAAGATTTTCCTGGTATGCCTCAATGTGTCCATTATCAGTTTAAAATTGATATTTCAGTTCAAATTGTTTCGCTCACTGAAAAAAGAGAAAAATTGCTCATAATTTCTTTATAATTTTTTAAATCTATTCATAAATAATATTTTACATGTAGGATACATTCTCATATAAATCTAAAACACAATGTGATTAGTATGAATCAATGTGTATGTTTCATGTTTAAAATTTCATTTTAGTAAAAAAGACACATGACGTAATTAATGTTGAGGAAACACATTCATATGGTTTTGATACTTTTGAATAAATATCCATAATCCATTTTTGATGTGTATAAATCATCCAAACCTCAAACCACCCCATGGTGTGACCAGTATAACTATAAGTGAATCTTTATTTGAAATGGACATCGATTTTACAAAAGAGGACTAATGAACTAATAAAAACAGAGAAAACACTATCATATTGATTTTATAAATTAGGAAAATAATCCATAAGACATTTTAGACTTGTAGGATCATCCACACATAAATCCAATACCTTAGGTTCCCAATATGTCCCAAATTTTACATTATCAGTTTACAAATGACATTTTAGTTCAAAAATTGCAACTCATAGAAAAATGAGAAAATACACTCACATATTTATGAAAATTTAGAATAATGATTCATAATTCATTTTTACACATATTAATCTATCAAATTTTAAATCGATAAATGATTTTATTTATTTGTGTCAAAATGCATGTCTCCAGTTTAAAATTTTATTTTATTAAAAACGACAACTAACATACCAATGACTAAGAAAATGAATTAGTATTCTTTTGATACTATTGGAAGATTATAAATAAATAATTTTAGATATATAAGAATCAGCCGCACCTCAATCCAATTAATGGTGTGATTCGTATGTATCCATGTGCATCTTTTTAATTAAAATTGACATCAATTTTAGTAAAATGGGAAATTGACCTACACAAAACTAAGAAAGTGCATTCAGGTTATTTTGATACATTGGGAAAATAATACATAAGTATTTTTTACATGTAGGAATTATCCACACCTCAGTATGATATAATATGTGCCTGGTATGAGTCAATTTTTCTGTTATCAGTTTAAAATTTACATTTTAGTTTAAATAGTGTCACTTACTGAAAACTGAACTAACGTGATCATATTGTCCTGATAATTTAGGACATAGATTCATTAGTCATTATTGATTTGAAAGAATCAGTTTTACATAAAACCGAGACATGATATGACCACTATGAGTCAAGGTGCATGTTTCTGATTTCAAATGAAATTTTATTTTAAAAAATATGTGACATACTCAAAAATGTGAAAAGACCTTAAAATTATTTTGATACATCAAGAAAAAGATCCAAATGTCATTTGAGACATTTTGGAATTAACTTCACCTAAATCCGATGCGTGGTGTCACCTGTATGACTCAAAGTGATTTTTTCTATTTAAAATTGAAATCAATTTCTATATAATGAACACTTTAGATTAATTTATTTCCCTATATTATTACTACCATAATTTTTTGTCATAAATAGGTGTAATCTATTTCTCAAGAAGGGGTGGTTTGTTCATAAATAACATGAGGCGAGGTCAAGATAAAAAGACAAATGAACTTTGATGTTTTGGAATTCATTTAATAATTTGTACTTATGTAATTTTATACACCAATTGATGAAATGTCTATAATATAATGTTTTTTCTTGTATTTGTGTTGTAAATTTAATTTCATTCATATTATGTATTGGTACATGATTTTTTGGATATCTTATGTTTTTCTGGTTCTACAATGTTTGGTTAAAATACATTGTACCGATTCTACAGTGTACTATTTTAGGACACTACTGTATGTCCCATTATCCAAGATTTTAAAAGCAGTAATAAATGTTTTCCTTTATTGGAAATTTTAAAAGTGATGATGAAGGACCCCTTTATTAGAAATATCATTAGAGACAATAAAAGATACCTTTATCAACTATTTTTTAGCATTGATAAAATATTGGTTCTTTTCATCTGCCATTGGTTGTTAGCGCTTGTCTAACATTGATAAAGGCCATTTCAAGCACTATAAAGGCCTTTTTAGCAGTGATATTTTTAATGTAAAAAACAAACCACAACTAAATCCATATCACAAGTTGGGTAATATTTTCTCCAGAATCATCAATTTTTATTGGGAATAATCAATATCCATTTTATTCTATATAATAACACATCACAATCCCTGCATGGATGCATTACTAAAGATTACAAACCCTTATCAACTATAGGGTAATGTAAGTACAATTGCGCGGACTAATATTCTCTTTAGTTCCTATAAATTTTCTTCAAATTCATCAATCTTGAGGATCTTGGGTCTCTTCTAAGTTAACTGGGTTAGAGGATTATATGGTCATGATAAACTCTCCACAAACCATAATTAATATCAAGAAAAACCAAGAAAACTATGTATCCTAGTCACTATGGTTGGTATGGGATAACATTAAAGAGCCTCCATCTTTGATGGATCTATTGATATACCATATCTTGAAATAATATTACCTAAAAATTAAACCTTTTATAGCAAATATTCCCAATTTGTAAATTTTTCACATATTTTATTCTTCTTTAGGTTCTTTATTACAAATATCATGTAGTCTTCATGACCTTCCTTTCTCTTTGAGTAGATAAGATTATAGTCTATAAATAATTCCAAAAAGTGATCAAGGTAATATTTAATGAATATATTCATTAAATACATGAAGATAATATATATATTAGTTATACTAAAAGGAATAACTATATATTCATAGTGTAAAAAACTTTTATGGAATGATATATTTGATATATCATCCTTCTCCTCCCTCAATTTATGAAATACAGAACAAAGATCAGTCTTGGAATAGTATTGAACTCAACGTAGTTGATCAAAAAATAGACCAATATTGGGAAGATGATACGTTTCTTTAATTATGATCTTGTTTAGATCTTGATAATCAATGTATAGTCTCATTTAACAACATTTGTTTTTAAAAAATAATTGGCTCACCCCTTGTTCACAAACTTGGCCGAATGAATCCTTTGTCATGGTTTTCCAAAAGTATCTACTTCAATTATTTCAAATCAATTGTGGCCATTATATAGGGAGTATTTGAAATTAGTGTGGAACCAAGTTTGATATATATTGATAACTCAACATCATGTTATGGTGCAAGACTATGAAATTTGATTGAAAAAACATCAAAAAATTATTGAATAATTGGAATATCATCGAACCCAATTTTCATCCCAATAACCTGAGATAAACACTAATTCTGAATGGGAATAAATACCCATAAAATGGATATAATATCTATAGGAAGTTCATACTTATAGTCACATTGACAGTAGATCAACCTTTGGTTTGGAATATCAAACATGAGCTCCCTTACTAGATTGTTGACGTGTGATTTATACAGAGAAATCCAACCGATGACTAAGATAACATTAAACCGAAGAAGAGGAAGAATGAAAAGATTTATAGAAAGTAAATTCTGACCAACATCAAAGAAATATGAATCATATATTTAATATTTGATCAACATACCATTAGTGGATTTAATTTATAATTCTACATCTATTTAATTGCATGGAATCTTTAAAACCTTATAAAATTTATTGTATAAGAAAGAATGGTAAAATACAGAGTCAAATTAGACATTATCAGTTCTAGTGTGAATGATATGTGTACCTCTCACCACATATTTATCTCACCCATCTACAAAAACAATGATCAAATGATATTTCCACTTATCACTCATCCTGTTTTGTTATTTCTTGTGATCATCACCATTATCCATCATCTTTGAGCACTAGTAATAATAATGACGATTATCTATACAATTGAAGCATATAAGTGTGTTTGATAAATTCTCCACATAATTCTCTCTATTCACATCATCATCCTACTTATTCACATCACTTTGAAAATAAATTTTCTGATGACCTTCCCTTCTATATAGAAAAAATTTACTAGTCCCCCTAAGAAAATTTCCTCCAAGTTTTTTCCCACACATTGAGCAAAAATGGAATATTATCTTTTTCTATTCACGATTCATAGATTTTCCTTTGAAATATTTCTTCCTTTTCTTCTCAAAAACATGAGATTGTTATGTAACTCTAACCTCCATTTCCACCTTGATATCACATCAAATTATCTATTCATATCTAATGAAGTCTGTTATGTCTAAATCCATTTAAGGACCAGGCTTTAAGATAATGTATAATAATTCAACCCAACTTTTATTATATATGTTAATACTAGATGGTTACATCAAAATTCTTGTAAAATTTTGTCATAGGTACCAAAATATTCAGAATACTTTTTATTTAACTCAAAAAACTCCTTATCCATATTTTTATGAAAAATACATGGAATGCACTTAATGAATAATTATTTCTTTATCTCAACCTAATCCATGGATTAAATTTAATCACGTTATCTATTATTCTTTATAGGATTCCACCATTGATCTGCTTCACCTTCCAAATAGTAGATATCCAAAATGAATTTTGTATGTTCTGAACTCTAGAGAATAGAAAATATATTTTTAGTTTTATAATCCTTTGTTGAACATCTAGTGGATTAAAATACCCACATAAAAATGGTGGTAATTTCCTCATGAATTACTCAATAGAATATTATTCACTTCATTTTTCATTTATAAGTCTAGCATGATTCATAACTTGGGAATGTTATTTGAGCATAGAAATAATAATTTTCCTAATATCTCTAATATATTTTGGATTCTCAAGGAGAAAATAATTTAATTTTCTATCACAAATAGAATTAATATAGTTCATTTATGTTCTATCCAATGAATAAAACCAAAAAATATATTTTATGAAAAAATAATCATAGTGTGGAAACAAATAATCATGAAAAATCACTTATAAAATGTCTTAATAAAAAACATTATTTAATATATTAAACCATAGGTTTATCTTACTACATTCATATTAATATTATATTTAAATATTTAATAATGGTTGTTGAAGGGTTTGGGAATGTACAAAGCATATCCCTCTAGAGTTTCAAACCAGATGTGCCGAAATGACTATTTTTGTACACCATTTCTTGACGAAGTGTTGATCAATATTGTGTTTTCAGGGTTATTACCCCTAGTTACATTTGTTATAGAGACACTTTAACTTTTAGTATCTAGTTAGATATGTATTTGTAGGAAACTACACTCTATATGATTCATAAAATTTCTTGGAAATTTTCATATACCCTGACTCAATATTAGACTTATCCTTAAAAATGCCCTCAAGGGTCTCACTATGGTTTTCAAATTCTTGTTACCAATGGTTAACTAAAAAATTTCTAGATAAAAACTAGAGAAACCATTGTATTTCATACATATATATTAGATCATTATTTATTAATGTTAATTACCTTACATAAATACATGCCCAAGAACGGTAATAATTTACACTTTGGAAGCATTGAAAAATAAACCGAAATCTATATGTGAGCTACATCATCTCATAGTACTTTCTTCATAACTATTACCCTTCTTATAGATAACATACATCATATATATATTCATAACATTGGGATAGGAAACATAATAAAGGGTGGCATCAAATTCTCAGTATGGGTAAATAAGGGAGAGAAATAAGAATAACATGAACCTAAGGGTATGAGAACATGATCATAACATTTGAATAACATATGATTCATATAAAAGTTCATAATCATGAGTCATGGAATAAAAATTTTAGTTAACAGGAAATGAATCATAAGGGAACCAGAGAACATGATCCATGAGAGAATAATATATCAATTTTATTTTCATACATATAAGAATAAAAAATCAATGCCATATTAGTCATAGATCCCAACTAGAACCATCATAGTAGAAAAAGTCAATTACTGAACCAAGTTTACACCCAATTCCATCTCTATATTATTGATTCATTTTCACTCCCCATTACAACCCTGTATTACTAAACCGAGTTTACTTCTCATTACATCCCTATATTACTAAACTGTGTTTACTTCCCATTCCATTATTTTCAATCTATTGAGATATAAATTGTTACCCAATGAATTGGAATGAGATATAGGTCCCACACATCACATAATGAAATAACAAATATGTGTGTAAAAATTTCATAAAAATTTATCATATATTTACCCATGAAATGAAATGGGTATCATAAAGATTACATCTTATCATAACTCATGGAAAATATATTGGTTTCATAATAATTTCATCATAGAATAGCCTATGATAGGAAGTGGGGTTCATATACATTTTATCATGGTATAACCCATTGAAAGGAAATGTATTTCATAAACATCATTACATTAAAACATAATCCATTCAAATAGATAACAGGAATGTTATCCTTGTACCATATCCATAATAAGGCATAGGTAACCCCCTAAAATGTCATATTATATGGAAGCTATTTTTTAAATATCATTTAATTTTTTTCATGGAAAACAATTCAAGGAAATAATTTTTAAAACATAAATACTTTTTTAAAATCCATATATTTGAAAATAAACTTGAATGCTTATAAAGGAAGCATTAAAAATCCTTTACAACATTTATTGAAGAAAATATCCTTTCCACTTGGAAAAAATTAAAGAATAATTCTTTTGAAAACACTTTTATTTTAAAATAAAATTTAAAATATATAATGGAAGATTTAATGAAATTATTGGTAATGAGGTCAAAAAAATCCTTTTATACTATACATGATAAAAAAAATATTCCTTTAACATTTTTTGTAAAAGGAAAAAAATAATTGTTTTGGAAAGTGATATGAATATTCCATTTAAAATATTTTTTAAAAATTCCATCATGGGTAAAAATTACCTCTAATAATTATAATAGAGTAATAAAAAAAATTGAAAACATTTTTAGAAAACACAGTTTTAAACTAAAACATATTTCAGAATAAAGAGAGAAACAAAGTTGGATTTTACTAAAAAAACTTCTTAATAATTTTAAGTACCAGATTGTGTGAAAATGGTACCATTTTAGGAAGATATCATGAAGAACCATAGGATAAAAAAACTCATAAGAATTATTTAGAGTCAAATTATGATATTTCAATATAGGATACTTAATCATAAGTAACCCCGATAAATGGTGATATTTTAAATAAAACAATTACCAATTTTTTAACATTTATTCCCAAGAATCATGAAGGAATAAAATACAATGAGACTTATAATATAATTAGGATGAATAAATTCATGATATCACATGTCAATGGGCCTATATATATACCTCATGAATGAATTTAGGATCATAACTTAACATGTGTCTCCAAGAAGGAAAATTGAGATAAAAATCCCTTACTGATTTCATAACCCTTGGTCCATAATACCCATGAAGGGTAGATCATGAAATTGATATAAAAATTAAAATAATTTTACGTATAATACTCATAAATTACATTCATGTTTCTTATTTAAACCACATAAAAGAAACATTGGGTGAATATGGTATGTGCCATATAGGGAAACAAAAGTGTGACCAAAACCCCTTACCATAAGTATTGAATTATATCGTACTCATTCAAAACTCCTATATAATTAATATAAGTTAATTATAAATATATTATGGAATAATATTCATATATATCATATCATATATTATTTTATTATTATCTTTTATTACATGTTTATTTTTGATTCCATGTTAATGTTATGTTATAGGTTTTATCCGCTTTGTTTTTCATATATGTTTTGATTTGTAAAATTTTCCCTATATCTTTAATATGGATTTAATCATCTCAAGAATAATAAAACCTATAAAGTACAATATATAATTTGTATATATTTATTTATAATAATCAATAAAATATAGTAATAGGAAATAACATATATCATTCATTGAGATAGTAGGTCGTTTGTATGCGTGGAAATTATTTCCATTTTCATGGTGGATTCAAATAAACAAAATTTTATGATATATTATCATTATAGATTAATTTTTATGTATTATTTACCACATATTTTTATTAAACCCATACTTTATACATTCCATGTAATTCATGAATGAATCAAATTGTTCCACGAGTTGTTAGTCTGTTGTACACCAGAATGACATTATAATATTCCAGCAAAATAGAAAACATAACGGTATCTATGATATAATTATAGAATCATAATATAATAAAAAATATAAAATAAATATATATTATATGAAACAAATATATATCATTATGACTATCCTTCATAGGTGGTAATAAAGAAATGAACGACAACTATTCGCGAGGTGGTAGTCTACTATACACAAGAACAATGATTTCATAACCCATTTGATGGAAAAGGTGATGATTTTAGATCATTAAATTAATATAAAAAATATAATTTCATGTAATATATCGAGGTTATAATATTATAATTATAAAAATATTAAGGGTTTTGAGGAAGAGATAAAACAAATATGTTCTTTAATGAACATTACCTCTTGTTTGGGTATCCTCCTTAGGGTTTCACTAAAAACCTTCCTAGGATAGAGTAATACCCTAAATAAGTATTTGATGATAAAAGTAATTATTTTGGGAAGTTATTTCTCCAGTAATTGGCAGACTTAAGTTGTTTTATGGTGTAAAAAATAGATGAGAGGGGGTTCCTTTTATAAGTGGGGGAGAAGAAACACTTGATATTTTTGAAAAGAAATATGTGTTCCCATGTTTTTCATGTGTAATAAGGGTCCATATTAGTCCATTATCTAAAATTATATGTTTAATTGTTGAAATATGTACATAAAAAAGTTTTTATACAAGTTTATATGTTATTTTTACCCCAATATTTTTAGTTTAATCCATAGTAAACTCATTTATAACTTAACAGTGGTAATTAATTTTTACTGATTTCACCATTATTTTTTGTAAAATATAATTCTTATATTATTTGAAATTTGAAATTATTATTCTTGAAAATATGTAATCCATTTATCCTAATTACATTGACGTAAGTCGAAAGAAGTAATTTCATATTAATCCTACATATGTTATGTGAAATAGAGGTTTTAAAATGAAATGTTCAAAATTTTACCATGATTTAATATCCAATTTCGAAATAAAATTGATTAAAATGACCAAAATTGGATAAATAAATATATAATTTGACTAATTATTTTTTAAAACCAATATAAAAGATAATTTAAATTTATAGATAAATTAAATGAAGAGTAATTTTTGAATTAAACGTCTGTATTTTATACTATATATCAAATGATGAAGCTTTCAAGAAAAATTCCAAAAATTCACACTAAGACAATTTTTAAATTATGAATTAAAAAGTTAGGCCTATTTTATCATATTAATTTTCTAAACGTATTAAAAATTATTTTTATAATTTTCCTCTGAAAGACATAAAAAGAATATTTTTTAGAAAATAACATTTTCAAAATATATAAAAACATTAAGGAAAATTATGTATTTTTTTTATTAATATGTTTTTATATAAATAAATTATAAATAATATTTAAAAATTAGTTATTTATATTCATATCAATATTTTAGAGGCTAGGTTATAATTTTTGTGTTTAAATTACTATAATAAAAATATATTGTGGTTTTGTTAAAACTCAGTGTCATGTGCAACACAAGATAGCATAGTGTTACATGTAGAACAAGATTAAATTGGTGTTTCATATAATTAAATATTAACATGGAATTTCATGTGATTTATTACATCAAAGAATTTTAATTTATATAAAAAAATCATAAAATCTCATGGTGTTACACATTTTTAAGTGTTTTGAATTTCCCTTGGGTAATATTTTTATGTTCACCTACAAAAGAGTCTAAAGATTAATTTTGGAGGAATTGATAGAGATAATAAATAAATTATATTTTATTTATAAATTTCATAAATTGTATTTCCTTATATTTATTTTTTTAATTAATTCTAAGGATGTTTTTGAATTAAGTGAACATTTCATTGCATTTTGTAAAAAATTATTTAAGTGGATGGAATCATAAAAAAAAATTATTTAATTTTTAGAATAAAGTTAATGGATAGATAATGAAAAAACTATTGGTCTTTGTTTGTATCATAATTTGTATAAAGTATCTATTTTTTGATGTTTATCACTCTGCAAGGATGGATTTTTGTAAGTGATGCAAAGTCAAGAGGAAACTATATTTGGAGGTAGTGAAGAGAATATTTTAAAAAATTATTATTTCTTATATAGTTGTTAGAATGATCTTAAAATAATCTTTACTCTTATGGAAGATGAATGTTATCAAAGATGAATCTCAGAAATTGAAGTCATTTGGACCTAATAGGATGAACATTTGAAATAATGTTGAATTTTAAAAATAATCCTAATATGTAAGATTCATTTTGAGTCTTCACTCTCAAATTTTTTTAAAAGTACCCTTGAAATCCCTTCACATGTGTAAAGGTCTTCATAGTGAATATTTTGAGGTTAACATAACAATAAAGAATATTTTCACCTAAATATATTTTTGAATTTTGAAACTTTTTAGAATATATCAGTTGGTTGACCAATACATAAGGGTACTTATCTAGTAGTGAAGAGTAAATTTTAGAAATTGAATGAATATATAAGAGTAACACATGTATGTGATGATACATGAGAGTAAATTCCATTTTTGTATAAGGGGAATGAATATATTTCTCTATGGTATGTAAAGGTCACATTGACTAATATATAAGAGTAACTCCATAACATACATAGTATATTATGGTCAATTCATTTTCCTCTGTGATAAAATAATAAATATGTGAGATTAGAATACTCATAACTAAGGGTTATTAAAATTACAAAGTCCATGAGTACAGGTTTACAAATAATACATAACAATAATTTTAGGTAACACATAATGGAATTTTCCTTTTAAAAATCACAGGGGCTAAATCCATTCATGGTGTGAGGATAATTTTCATAGAATGGCAGGAATCCCATGACCCTTAATCATTAATATATCTCCAAATATCTATTCAAAATCATGATAAAATTAAATTGATAATAATTAAACATAAAAATTGATAAGACATTCACATCTAGAAAGAATAAACTGACAAGAAATCTGTCGACCAACACAGAGAAGAATGAATTTATAGTTACACATTTATATGAATCATGAAATATTGAAGGATATTTTTAAAATAAAATAATAAAAAACATCATAAATTTTTAATATAATCAAAAGAGGGATTAAATAAGTATTTAAAATGTGATGATATTGAGGGGGAAGAAGATCGAGGCTTTGAATTTTATTTTTCTGTTGTAGTATTATTTTGGGTTTTCGTCACTTGATACCTCAAGCCTCTCACATAGATGGGTAAAAATTTTGGTTATTGAAAAATGTGAAGGAGGAACCTTTTGTGATAGGGGATTGTATAATTAATTTAATAAAAATTCATTTTCTATTCATTGATATATGTATTTAGTGGGAGGGTATTATTTTCAATGTGATTATGTTCAGTTTATCATTGATGTTAATTTTTTACTTCTTAGGTTTATAATTATTATTATAACATGATTTATTTTTTCATACATTTGATGGAATATATAGGATTATGTTTTTAATATATAGAAATTTATAATATGTGTTTATAATGTAGTAGATTATAATTTAATGTTTTACAAATAAATTAACCCAATTAGTATTTTCTTGATTAGTTGTTGGGTAGTTTATCATTGATGTTTCATCTAAGATCATTAAAATATAAAATAAAAAGGTTCAATCCATTGGGATTATTTAATTATTAAATTTCAAAATTTCTCTCAACCTAGGATGAAGGATAAAACGATTGTGGTTTTAGTCAATTTTTAGTTTATAAAAAGGAGAATTATCTATTTTAAATACTAGGATAACATTACAATGGTTGACCTTTAAACCAATCACCCATCATAAATTTGATGAAATATTAAGGTTTAAAATATTATTTTTATTCTATATATTTGAATTCACAAAAACCTCCTTTTTTACTTGTTGGGACATTTTAATTTACACACCTCCTTGGAGACAACCTATTAGCTCCAATATACTTTTGTAATTACTAAGGTAATTGAATGATTATTTAACTACCCATGATAGGTGAGGTACTAATCTATATAAGAAAACTACTAAAACATGTAGCATCAACTCCATGGAACAACATAACCCATCATGGTGTAATAAACTATACTGTAGTTTCCTTACTCCATCAGTTTACTGACCTGGACATAACACATCATGATCTTGGTGTGATTTGAGTTGATAGACAAAAAATAAACTAGAATACCTATTTTCTTCCATCTATTCTTATCCCAACAAACCATAACCCCACCATCATAATAGAAAAAATAAGGGTTTATAAAAGTTCAACACCTTATGCGGTGGCTGCTAATAACAAGGTGTTGATGTAGTGATATTATGGAAAATAATTTCCATATGTTGGGAATGTGTATTATTATTATATTCATTATAGTTTTTGTTATTTCTTATCCTTAAACACTTGAGTCATATAATGTGGCTGGCATCCATATGAGGTTTTGAGTTACAGGTGTTTTCTAAAATATATAGGATGCATGTAATAGAGATGAATGACTACTCCAAATCATCTTCTCTCCCTTATAGATGTTGTGTAGATATACTATATTGGATAAGGTTATAATTAATAGAAGCATTATAGTGATGTGATAGTGATGTGATGTTGAGGGAGATAATCAGTCAAATGATGGTTACATAGAATGAGGTAGTTCTATATTCCATGATTTTTTTGTTGTGATTTGGTTTTACGGTTGTGATGTGGTTATACGGTTGTGAGGTTATGTGGATATTGAAGGGACACGAGCAACATGATGGTTTCCTTTTGAAAAAATGGTTTATAGTTTAGTATGGAAGTCGATATAGGGAGAATTATTAATAATATCATGATTACTTTACTACATTATATATATATATATTTATTGAGTGGGATTTGTTGAGATTGGATGGTAGTTTTCTTAGTTAGGAAATGGGTTGGTTTCCCTATTTATTCTCAGAGGCTTTAACATGCCTCTTCAACATTTCCATGAATTTTTTTAGGGAGTATACTGTTGAGTATACTTATATTCTCAACCAAATATATATATATATATATATACACAAAAATCTATTTTTTTATTTTATAGAACTCTAGTATAGATTTAGTGATCAGACTTGACAATACTATCTCATGATGTGAAGTTTTTTTGTGTTAGGTTGCTATTGTAAGATTTTTCCTTCAGAATTTATTATATTCCCCAGGTTTATGTATGAACTTACATTAATTATTGAGTTTATTTTACATATTATGTTGGTGTTTATTAGTGGTTTTCATGTTATGTTCCTTGGTTTTGTGAGTGTAATGTCTCCCATGTGTATATTTTATACCATCGATGCAATCCAGAAAAATGTTTCATATCGAGGGATAACTTCATGTATTCACTATCAACTTAGGAGGTGTTTAGATGAGGACTAGTCATGGGAAGAAGAATATATCTCATTAATAAATATATCTACCAAAATATCATTAACAGCTCTTTAAACCATTTCCCCATTTCTTCTCAAACTGACATTATATCCCCTTTTAACTCCAACAATATGTGTTTTAAAAGGAAAACATCTATTAACCTACCAATTTCTATATAATTTCCATGACTCCTCTAAATATCCAAAATATTAAAATATTACTGAATACACACCTTATTTGGTTATGTTTTTATTCATCAAAACCCATATTATTACACAACATCGAAATAAACCATAAAATTGTATAGAAACCCTAGAAACCAAAACAACTGAAACTATCATGACACTTGATAAAACCATCATTCAAATAATAAATATGACAAGTATATAATTTCCGAATTTGTTCAAATAAAGAAAAAATAATAAACATAGAAAAATAGATTGCAATATGGATACAGAAAAATCATTACATAGAGGATAAACTTGGTTTTCTATTACATGTCAAGAAAATAAGAACTATAAAAGTTGATTAATAATTTATCATATCTTCAAAAAAAATTAGAAATAATTTATTGAAAATCAATACTTTAAATCATACTCAACTCCTAATTATTAAAAATATATCTTTTATCGATTTCCAACCAATAACTAGACATTATATTTTAATATCTCTTCTCAGTTAGACTACAACATAGATTTTAACCATTTGGATGATGGAAAATAGGTATACATAAAATGAACCTTGTATCCCATAATTCCAATTTTTTTTACCAAATATAGATTCCCTATATATAAATAATTTATAATTAATTATTTGACCACACTAAAATTCATCCCAACAATAATGTATGTGGTTATAAACTCATAATTAGAATTTTATATCCTTGATCCTTTCAAATTTAAACTAAAATTATATAAAAAACACACTAATAAATCCATTCCTTAATATTGGATAATAAATTCCAGATGTTATTTTCTTAGTCCATCCTCTAAATTAAAAAAAGTAATCATGGAGAATATTTTACTTTAGATAAAAATGAAGATAAATAATTTTTCTAATGAATTGAAATTTACACTTCTTTATAAATTAGAGAATCATTGATCTTACACATATGCCAAACAAATAAATTTTCTATGTTATTCAGAAATATTTATGTAATGGGTTTTACTCTTATGATCAGTCTTTCCCCAGAATTATTGGATGATCAATAAGAATATCATGATGATTAAACAATGACATAATATTAGTAGGTATAGCTTTAGCCCAAAATATCAAAAAATATCCTTTATTTCCTTAGGAAAACATATTTGTTTCACTAAATGATACATTTCAAGACTCTTTCAAAAATAGTCTAAAATTTATCACTCTAAAATCATCCAATGACAGTTTTTAGTCTTAAATATATATTTTTCTTTTCGACCAAATTATAATAATGAAGGATCATAACTCATTCTATCTCTCATGAATGACCCCTTTACTAAAATATGATTACATGTTCTAAAAACTAACCTTATATCTAGATTATTAATAATAAAATATGATAAGATTAAAAATAGCCTAATATATCTAATTTTTTATTTAATATAATATTCAATCATTAAAAAAGATATATTTAACAACTATGTAATTTTTACTATATTTTCCACTATGAATTTTACACAGCAAAGCTACATTCCAAGAAATTTTTCAAAAACTGATTAAATAATAATATATAAATAAATAGAAGTAGGATCACCCTTTAGTATCCCTCTTGATGGAAAAATATGTTTAATGATATATCTATTATCCTTGAACTTATAAGATACCATTGAAATTCACCTAATAATATTTCCAACACAACATTATGAAACCGAAATTTAAAGAGAGTGAACTATATGAAGCCCCACTAAAGTCAATCATACACTCTTATCATATCATGTTTCAAATTCCTCAATCACTTGTTATCCATTAAAAAAATATTCTTGGGTAAAATGATTTCATATACAATCAATACATTATATTCAATTAATATATACGGGGTAAACACACATTAGGTTTCCAAAATGATAATGGTAAAATTTACCTTAGTCTAATAGCCAACAACATTCAGAATAATTTTTTAACAATATTAAAAGGGTTTACTATCCAAAACACTATAACTAAATTTTGATTTGTGACATTATAAATAATAAAATAATAACCTCATTTTAGGGTGAAGGTGACTTGTCCCCCCTTCCAAAAATTACTCATAAGAGCAACCACATTCAAACCCATAGTACTCCTAAATCACTTATATAAAATATCATGGATACATTATAAACATAGAACTTTAGTTGTATACATATTATTTAATTCTTTAACAAATTAAATTTTACAAAAATATTATTCCTGTAAATTATTCCTATGTTTAGAAACAATTGGGATAATACCATCGAAACCGCTTTAGAAACAAAAATTAGTTTACATTTAAAATGTTTTTAATAATAACCAAAAATGAGTTTTTTGAATCCTTATTAATTCTATACCAAATAATAATTATAAACCGTTAATCTATAGATGAAAATTTTATTCCATCACACAATTTTTTTTTGAAAATATATAATATTATGATATCCTTCATGCAAAAAATTCTTCTTAGTCAAATGTTTCATTGTAGTTCTTTAATTAATAAAAAATTAGTAAGATGATATTATAACATCTAGATTCAACAATTATTTTATGGTTCTCAAATGATCCATTTAGTTTCTATGGTTTTCTTTCAACTTTAATAATTGTTTTATCAAATTTAGTGGTATAATTATATCCTCATATTTGATAAATAGATTAATAATTCTTAATTTTATTAAAGACTTTCAATGTTTTTTGATACCTATAGGACACCTTTTTTTCCCCATACCTTCAATTATTAATCCAAAATATTTCTAACCCAAACACTTTTCTAATTATCCTAATAAAATTATTTTTATTAAAATGTTTCATTAATGGTTTATAACATAAAAATATTGGTTGTTAATGAGAATCTATAATATATAGGATACAATTCATCCACTCTAAAGAAGAAAAATATGTGTCCAAATTTTCATAAAACTGTTCATTGATATCCCTTACTTGAGAACATATATAAGGACCCCTGTCACCATAAAATCCTTAACAAACCTTTATAATCCAAACAATTATGAAAAGTATTCATTAGATAATCACATTTACCTTTACCTCCCATATTTTCTACATTTAAAATAATTTCATTAAAATAACTAAAAACCTACATTTGATTATCAAACTCCATTTTAATCCTTATTAGATGTTTTTATATACTGTATGTGACATTATCTCTTATAAACCCATATATTCCCCTGAAATAATAATATACCATATTTCGGTCTTTCATAAGTGCGACAATATGATTTGGAGAAAATTAAATAATTGGAACATTAATGCCCCCTTTTAGTAAAAACCAGGAAAAGAAATATGACCAATCCTATCAAAACAAGTCAAATTTAAGAAACATAACTTAAATATTATAAATGATATTTCCTTGGTTTTTTACCCAATCTCAGGCATAAAAATTATAAGGAGAAAAAAAATTAAAGTTCAAATGGTGAATCATACAAATTTTTCAATAATTTATAAGCCCCTAAAAGAAATGCATTTTTTTCATTTATCTTTTAAGAGATATTAATTTCTCCACTCTTCCTAATTTAAATTTAATTACATAAATTTTAGAAAAATAATACATTCCTTTTCATTACGAAATAAGTTATTTAAATATTCCTTCCCCTATCACCCACTTTCTATTAATATAGATGTTTTTTCATCCATCCATAACCCTCTCAACTCCTATTTTAGTTAGAACTATGATAACAATGTTTATCACTAGATATAGATTTAATACCATATTTTGTTAAATTTTAATATTCACTTACTGTAGAGTCAAATGTTCCTTTACACTCTTTTACAGAACTAGGTTAAAAAACATCACTTCAATAAAATTCAATGATAGGTTTGTTTATTAATTATTTAATTTTATTTTCTATGTTAGACACTACATCATTGACGTGATTTTACATTACATAGCATAACACAATTGAACTAGATAGTATACGATTAGTTACAAATTCAATTTTATTATTACTATGTATAGAATTTATTGTTTCAATTTCTTGTAACTTATTCAGATCTCAACAGTTTTTGTTATTGAATATCATAGTTAACATTTAAACCATTTCATGTAACCATGATATATATTTTAGAATTATTTTACCTCTAGAATTAGCCACATTTACCCCACAATCCTTTTTTAAATGACAAAAACATACACAAAAATAACAGAAAGTTAGTAAATGTTCACATTAAAAAGTTATGAATAGATTAGTGTCTCATTTTTTAATATTAGACTATAAGTAAGAAGTTTCCTTACATCAAACATCACCATGATCCAAACCATAAAACCTTAATTAACTATATCTAAATTATTCCATTCTATAAATACTCCCATGATATATCTAATTTTTTGAATGGTCATACTTCATTTTATTAAGGGTATTCCATTAATGTGGACCAGGAAAGATGATTTATAAAATTCCATGCAAGGAAAATTCATATATTTCAATACTACATGTATAAGAACATGATGATTATAAAAAAAACCATGGATTTATATTTAGCACTCTATGATTATATTTTTTTAGAAAAAATTAATATACCAAAATATTATTATCAATTTACTTAATAACATATTTTTTTTTGAATTTTCCAAAATAAGTGTAATATAATCTTTAATTCAAAATTTTTTTATTTGTTTTTAATGAATTTTACCAACCAGTAGTATAAATAAATGGTTCATCATTTTTACTTCCTCCACAAAATTTAAATCCTGATCAATTTTCTTCTTCATTTATAATAATTTGATCTTTTCCTATAAATCTATATGATCATTTTACACAATGAGTATAAACCCTATTAATAGTGGGTAAAAAATGATATACCACATAAATCATGAATATGCCTTTGATATTTGAGAAAATAACAATAAAAAAGAAAATATAATAGATAAAAAAACATATGCATCCAAAAAAAACATAAAATTGGAGAAAAATGACCACTAGAACTACCATAATCCCTATGAATCCATTGGAAAACACAAACAGATTTTTCAAAATGCATTTAATAGTTCATTTATGAACATTTCATTACATAATTAAAATTTATAGGTTATACAATAACCAATAAATTTTAAATTATTTATCCTATTTTATTTTTTAATCATATCATGATATAAATAATTTAAGGTGTAACTTAATTCACTTCATATTAGAGGAAACAATAAAAATCAACTTTAATGTTCCATTTTTTTTGTTCTT
Organism: Viscum album; assembly: GCA_963277665.1. Lineage (NCBI taxonomy): Eukaryota > Viridiplantae > Streptophyta > Magnoliopsida > Santalales > Viscaceae > Viscum > Viscum album. The sequence continues at coordinate 1,034,523,596 of OY728153.1, read as the reverse complement.
TTAAATTAATTTTTTGTTATATATATATATTGATAAATCTTTAATTAAAATATTTCTAAGATATAATTTAAAATACCCAAAAAAATATTACTTTTCAAAATTAATGGACATTAAATATTTTTTTTAATTCTATAATTCCATTAAAACTCATCTCCATTTATCCATTTGTTAGAGTTTCTACCATTTTTTTCCAGTTTCACCAGTTCCCTCTATTTTTCATATCAGCCATCATATCCCTCGATTTTATTTTTTACCCTATATTTTGTTGTCATATTCTATCCCTAATCTCTTCCCCATATCAATAATATTCTTGAATCTTCCACCCTTCCTAAAATATACCACATGTATGACTTTTAGCCTCTATATTCTTATTTCTCACCTTAAAAATACCCCAAATCTCAAACTTCCATATTCTTTTATAGTCATCCCTCCCCAATCCCCCTTCTCTTCATTTTTTAGTCCCCTATATCATTACATTGGACTCTATAGAAATTTTCATGTTAAGTTACCCCTTAATTTCTATTAAACATACACCCAATAATTAAATATAATTTAATTTTATTTACATGATATACATGAATTTTCCTCTAGCAAGGTACTCATGTTGTTCTAGGTTCATCATATGATAGGATACCCAATATTATTATAATTAGATATATGACTCTCTTAATAGGTAAGAATTGTTTGGTTATTTTTCTGTGCAAAAATGCATTTGATTCCTGGACTAATTTTATGATATTATATTCTTAGATTTTATTAATTTATAAATACAGGGTTAAATTTGATATTGTATTTTTATTCCCCATTATCATCAAGATCACCTAAAAAATTTCCTATAATGGAATCTAGGATTGGATACATCCTAAGGTATGATCTCCTTAAATCGGTATAAAATTTATCACTACATGTTTATTGTTATTTTTTGGATTATTTGAATGGTTAGAAATTTGTTTCTGTATGACTGATTTTCAATTAAATAATTTTATATTGTAAGTATTCAATACAAATTTCATATCAATAATTAAATTTTTTTATTATTGAATTCTTTTTCAAAATAATATAATAATTATTACTTTTTGAAGAATAATTATCATAAATGGTGAGTCCTATAATTGATTTTCTATAAATTTGATGTGGTGAATCCTAGAATAACTAATTATTAATGAAAAAATATTGAAACAAATAAGTGACATTTTAAAAAAAAAGTGAAATTGTGTTTTTCAATATATTTTAGTATTTATTATATTTATACTTTTTATACCCTTATTTAAAAATTTAACCAATCTTTAATTTATTATTCTTTAAATTTTTCATTTTTATGATAATTTTTCTTCATTATAAATATGTTTGATGATTATATAATACTTCTAATGAATAGAATGAAGATTCATGGGAACTGATACTTCTTGACATGCCCAAAAACATTACATTTCCTAAAAAATGGAAGGTATATCATCCCCTCATAATTCCTTTGAATATAAATATGTAGTCTATTATATTGTCTTTAGAATTTCTATAATTTTGTTTCATATTCTGGATAAATCTAATTTTATTCCAAAAAATATATAATTATTTTTCATTCAACATTGTTACGTTTATTATTATAATGTTTTATATTAAATATTATAATGTTTAATATTATTATATTTTATATTATTATAGAGTTTAATATAATTTTTTTCATACTATAAATTCAATAATTATTAATTATTTCATATTTTTAATATAAAAAATAAAATAAAATAAAAAATCTATTTTATATTGTAAAAATTTAAATTAAACATTATGCTCATAATTTACTTCTATATATTGTAAAACAATCTAGTCAATTAATTTGAATTTTAGGAAGAGAAAAATAATCTGTGAGCACACATAAAACAAAATATAATATTTTTAATGTCTATGCTGTGTAGGGTATTAAACCATATTTGAAAAAAATCCTTGGTTAATTTTTTTTATTTATATATTCATAATTTTCAAAATTAAAAATATCCAATTGTTATTTATTATTGAATTTAAATACCAAGAAGTAAGTTTTTATATCCTACATAATGATAGAATAAATAATTTTAATATTTATTACTATTCATGATATTAATAGGTATATTCATTAATAAAAGTAATTCTTAAATAAAAAATGAAATAACATTATTTAACTATTTTCTTATAAGACATAAATTAAAAATATAAATTTTTAATTACATAATATAAATTTGAAAAAAATAATCTCATTATTTAATTCATCTTATGAAACTAATATTATGATTAATTTTTGGGAATTTTATGAAAAGATTAATTTTTCAAGGAATAGAGTAAAATACTTATTTTTATTCAAAAAGGTATTATCTTTTAGATTATTTAAAAGTTAAAATTATAGTTGTAAATTAGTTTTAAAATTTCCTAGGTAAATTTCTTTTAATAATAATAATATAAATATTTCTTCCTAAATTAAATCAATAATTTTATTTAGTATACAAATATTTTAAAATTAAAAATAAATTTTTTAGGAAAACTATTTTCAATACATTTATTTGATTTAGTTTTAAATTAAATCATATAGCTGATGTGTTTTTAATATTGATAAATGGATAACATATTTGGAATAAAGTGGTCAAAATTTGGTTAATATTTCATTATTATTTTTTAACTTTATGAATAATATCCACAATATTTTTTGTTATTATAGTAAAGGGTGAATCAAGTAATTAATGTTAAAAATAGAATGAATGTCAATAACTAATGATCCTAAAACATAGCTTCATCTAATTGGATGAGTATATATCTTCCATAATAATCCAAAATTCCAATATATTTCTTTTTTTCATTTAGACATGATTTGTACACTTTATAATATTTAAATGATTATAATGCAAAAAATTTCACACTCTAGATTTAAATAAATATAATATTTTTAACGTAGATATAAATAGAGGTTTTTTTCATTTATAAATATTCATTTAAAATATAAATGATTTACTTTTATTATGGTATTTTTTAATTTTTATTGAATAGCATATTTTTTTAAATGCTTATGAAATAATAACACAGTTCTTATGAAAGCAGTAAAAAACAAATAAAATGGCATTAAATATTTTAAAAAATATTATTTGTGAGATTTTTTGTGGGATAATAATTTTATAGATACAAATGACTTATTAATTATTTTTTATTCATTGTATTTAAATTCTATTATTTTATTTATGTTTTGAAATTAAAATTAAATGAATCATTCCAAAATCGATATTATTGTTATTTTATAATAATTAATATTTTATTGAATGATTTAAAATTCCATAAAATATTATATTTTTCCGAGTAGTTGGTATAAAAATTAAAATAAAAACAATTCTCCATTTATAGACTAATTTAACTTTTATAGTGACTATATTTACCCTTTTGGAGTAAAAAACCTTGTTATCATCATAATTTTAAAAAGGGTTAATAAAGGGTCAAAAAAGCAAGATATGGGAAAACATGTAATCTAAACTTGTTCAAATTTTATTGGATGAGATTATTGTGTCTCCTCCTCAACTTTTTTTAGAATATTATAAAATGTTTTCCATTTTGACATCAATTTTTTATATTAATTTATTATATTTTTTTAAATTTAAAGAGTGCTCCTCCCCTCTCTTATAAAGGGAACATCTTCTTCTCATTTTTTCACACTTCAAAAACATTTTAGTTTAAAAAATTCATACTCAAATACCTTCAATATTTCCCTATTCATTTCATAGAGTCCTTATTTAGGGTACAATACCAACCATATAGGTATTAAGGTGTAATGAAATTGAGGTTTTAAAAATAAGAGTTAGACTAAGAACACATGTGAGATGTTAGGCTTGAGGTAATATACATTTTTTACAAAAAAATAATATTTTATATTTTCATTTTATTATATTTTAATTAAATATCCATATTTTTTAAATTATATTATTAATGTATTTATATGGGAAAAAAATTATTATAAATTAACCTTCATGTCTATTTTGACTTTGCTTTGAAGGTTTTCAAAAGGAATATATTTACAGAATACATTAAATATATCAACAAAAGATCAATGAAATGTTTTATTTTACCATATAAGTTGAAAAAAATTCCTACCACTGTATCTATTATTATTTTCGGATTCATTTACAATATTATTTATTTTATTCAAATAAACACCCAAATTCCCCTTTTCAATGTATTTAAGTATTGATAATTAGTTTTTATAAGTAATGGGTATTTTAATATCTGAAATAATTTTTCAAATGGGTTTAAAATATTTTTAAAACATTATTATGGTGAAAATGTTATTGGATACAATTTTTTATTCAAGATATGATACTTGATAATTATATATGGTAAATAGGTGATCCTGATACATTTATAAGATGGGTTGATCCCCATTACAGATCATGAAAAATTAGCGAGATTTATATAGATTATACGAAGATTGATCCCAATTATATATCCTCAATGAATTTGGTATGTTCATTTTCCTAAAATTAAATATGGATGGAGTTATTGTTGATTTTTCTCCTGTGGATATGACAAGTATTTTCTTAATTTTGAAATGATTTTAAAATAGGTAACAAATATGATTCTCTAAGATCCCCAAATGGGTTCTCATTTGCATTCTATGGGGTTTTAAGGTTCTATTAGAGAAAATTACGTGTTTTCTTCTATGTGGAATGATTTATTTCATTATCTCAAAGACAATTTAGATAAATTTATACATTTTATGTGTTATATTATTTTTCACTAGACTAAATTATTTATTTCTTCTAATGTATGTTATTTAGTAATTTGTGTTCATAAAATATATTAAAAATGTTTTTCATCGTGTTTTAAAAATGTTTAATGGTAAATAAGAATTCAAGATAATTTTCTAATGATTGTTTTTGAAAATAAATCATGATTTATGTTTAAAGATTTATATTATAAAAAATGGACAATTAGTAGAATTTTCCACTTTATACTATATTAGGTTGTTATGTAAAACTTATGATATTGTTCTCTAATAATATTAATGTAAAATATATTTCATAAAAAAATAAAAATAAATTATAGTTTAAAGACACTATATTATGCAATTTTAAGGTTAGATCCTTATTGATGGTATCATATAAATGGATTACAAAATTTTAGACTTTAGGATAATGATAATAACATACCATTGTAAGATTTTACTATATGGGTAAGTTGAGATCATATATAATTTTAAGAATAACTTATCATATAATCTAATATATGAATATTCCAAATAGTTTTTATAGGAAAAATAAGGAATATGTAGTAATAAAATACCAAGAGGAAAATAATATTCTAAATTATAATTCATAAATGGTTGGAGTGGGAACTAAGTAGTTTGTTATCTTGATAGTTTAGTTGACACAAGAAATAAATAGAGGTGGTATCCATGATAGATATTTGACATATCTACTATAGAGGAACATGATGATTGTAAAGAATTATATGAGACAATATCTTAATCCTTTTATTATAATCTCAGATATAGTGGTAGTTTATGGATGGGTCAATGTGTTGGGAATGGTATTTGATGTCATGGTATTCTCAAAACAACAAAAGATAACTCTTGATGATTATCATTATGAACCTGAGGATGATTTAGGAAAGCCTTTGATTACTAATACCGTGTAAATAGATGATATTTATTCTATGTAATGTGTAAAATATATGAATATTTTACATCATAAATATTTCAATATGGTTTCTTGAGTTGGGATAGAGAATAATTAGTCGAATACAAGAAAAAGGATGAACATTCAATAGGTTCATATGAATAAAATTTTACAATATTAACTAGGTATATAATAAATTTTATCCCAAAAATTTATAGTATAATTAAAATATTTTACTTAAATTGGAATCCAATATTATGAAGAGCTTTTTCTGCCGAAAAATGTAAAAGTTATGAAATGTTTTTCCATTATGCTGAGAAATTTGAGGTGGATTTTGATTAAAATTATATTAATTGTGATGAAAGATTTAATAAATTATTATGGTGGAATGTTAGGAGAATCAAACAACTAATAATTCTGGAGGCAAGCCACCAAAATGTTCCATGTATGGTAAAATTCTTTTCAGGGAATGTTTGACAGGATTTATAAAGTATTACTAGTGTGGTAAGTTTGGTCACAAAGTTTATGATTGTAGAGAAAATATTCCAAAACAATATATGAATATGGTAACATATATCTAACCAATTATGAGATATTTTAGTTTCAATTAGATGAGATATTATGATAATGTGTTTCCAAATTTTGTTACATTGGATGTAAATATTCAGGATCATAAACTAAAGGGTGTGTAAAAATCATTTTCTACTACTATAGTTGTTGCATGTCCATCTAATGAAGTGAAAAAATGTTTGTTTCTTGTTTTTTAAAATTATTCCAACACCTTATTTGACTCGGGATATGAACATTCCTTAATTTTTGATAAATTTTCATGTTAAATGAAAATATAACCTCATATAAAGAAGAAAAATATTTTGGTAAATACTTTGGGTGGAAATATTAAAGCAACTGAGTTTTAGAGGAATATTCCTAATGTTATTAGTTGGAACGTATTTCATGTATAACCTATTGAACTGCACATTATAGAATTTTATATTATTTTGGATAAGGATTGAATTTTAGTTTTTTATGATAAGATATATTTAAGAGCTAGGAATGTTTTATTCAATAATTTTGTATCTTTCATTACCGACCAAGTATATGATAAAATGATTAGTGATGATTGCTAATGATATCATGCTGATTCTATTGAAAATAAAATAACAATTAAAAGTAGTGTTTTCCTATTAGTAAATGAATATGTGTATGTAATATTGATTGATTTTCCTGGTGTTATTATTGATCATGAGGTTGAGTTTTATATTTAATTAGTTACATCTTCTAAGACTTTTCAAAACCCACTTATCAGACGGCTCAAGTAGAACATTAAGAATATGAAAAAGAAATTTTAGGACTTAATATATTAATATTTTTTACACTTATAACTTCACCTTGTGGTGCTTCTATTTTTTGTTAAAAATAAAAGGTTTCAATGATAGTTTTCATTGATTATAGATCCTTCAGTAACATCAGTATTAAAAATGATTAACCTTTTTCCTTACATCAATAATTTTGTTGATATGATTTATCAAGAAAAATATTTATCAATAATTGATCTGAGATTGGGCGACCATCATTTCAAGGTGAATGAGGATGATATTATGAAGACTATGTTTAAGACAAGATATGTTCATTATAAGTTCTTAGTTATACCCAATGGGTTATATAATGAACTATATGTATTCATAGACACTATGAATAAATTTTTCCATTAATATTTGGATAAATTTGTGCATGTTTTTATTGATGATATATTGGTATATTCTAAAATTCATGATGATCATTATAGACAGTTGAGAATTGATTTTAAATAATAAAATAAAATAAATCATATGGAAAATTTATTATGTGTTAATTTTGGTGGAAAAAAATTTATTTCCCTTGATATATATTTTTTAATGATGATATACTGATTCAACCTATTAAAAAAATTATTTATGAATAGCCAAAACTAAAAATGTCACATATATTTTTAGTTTTTTTGGTTTATCAGGTTACTACCACAAGTGTTTTGAAAACATTACTCAGTTTTCTAGCCTGTTGACTTGGTTTTCAAGAAAATAAGTTATATATGTCTTGTTAATAGAATGTGATTCTTATCTTCTAGCACTAAAATGAAGATTGGTGAATTCTCTAGTTTTTTTACATTCCATGTAGAAATGGATAGTTTTTTAACAACATAAATTCTTAATTGAAGGTACTTGGCTGTGTTCTGATGAAACTTTATAAGGCAGTTTTTTATTCTCCATAGAAACTGAAACCTCACAAGTTAAATTATCCAAAACATTTTTTGGAATTATATTCTATTGATTATAATTTACCAATTTTGAAGATTCATTTATATAGATTAAAGTTTGAAATATATACTGATCACAAATTTTTGAACTATATATTTACTGAAAAAAGATGAACATGAGACATAGAAGATGTCTGGAACTGATTGAGGATGGTTATTTCATGATTCATTTCCATCCAAAAAAAGAAAAAAAGTCGTCGATGGTTTGCATTGGAAAAATAATATTGCATTTACCGTGTTATGTTTGGAACATGAAACTTCATCTAGCAATTTGATAAATTTTTCCCTAATAATTTTGGAATCAAGGAAAAAAATTCATTTTTTCAAGTTTCAGTACAACCATTTCTATCAAAAATATTTAAAAAAACTAAAAAGGAAGACCACGAGTTACATAAAAAAGCATAATTAGTTTGGAAGGGTATGATTTTGGAATTTAATGTTGAAGAAGAATGTATTTTAGGAGTTCAAAATAGATTATGTGTGCCCTATTATTCTCAGTTAAAGAGATTGTTTTTGTGTGAATATTTTATTTCCCCATTATTCATTCATCAGAGAAAAACTATGGTGTATAGAGACCTTTGGGATTAAAAATAGTGGGTTATAATTAAAATATATATCAAGGAAATTACCAAGAAATGTTTTAATTTATAATAGTATAATATAGAATAAAAATTACTAAATGGGTTTCTTTAATATTTTCCAATATTGGAGTGGAAATGGGAAAACTATATCTATGGATTTTATAGTCGGTTTACCAACGAAATCAAAATGTAATAGTTTAATTAGGGTTATTATTTATCGATTAACTCAATTTTCACATATCCTTAGAATTAGATATACTATGAATTTTGATTAACTTTCATCACTATAACTCAAGGAGATATTTAGTGTTTCTCAGAGTGATTATATCAGGAGTAGGGGGGTGAATTGAGTACGAAATAAATTTTTTTGTCTAAAATGAGTTTAAATAATATTAACCAAATAATTAAAATAAAATAGTTAATCAAAATATATAATCAATTTATGTTACGATCTCTTAAAATAATTATCAGTTCATGATTATGTATTTGTTCAAACAATTATGAAAACTAATTTGACATTTTAAATCAAGTTAAATAATCAAATTATTTTATAAACATTAATTAATACTAACTCTCAATGTATTGGATTTTTTTATAGAAGAAAACAAATTCAATTTTAAATCATATAAATAAAAAAAAAAAAAAAAAAAAAAATAAGAATAATTACAATAGATTTTTATCAAGTTGAGACCTAATCCTCCCCACTTAGAAATCACTTAAAAACTTGAAAATTAAATAAAATAATCTTTGATACACAACCTAGATTGGGTATACCACATCAAAACTATCAAGGCTCTTAAAGGTCCTCTACCAAAAAACCCATTGGACGAAAATAAACACAGTCCACATATGGACCTCTTCCACAACACTAAGGGAAATAAGGAAAAAAGAGTTGTGAATATATCAATTATATTCCAGTCACGGTACATGAGATAGGCTGGGTATTCAAAATATATAGTAAACACACATTTATTGTAATGTTAATAAAATAAATATAAAAAAAGTAAATATATAGATATGATATTGTTTCTTGGTCCGATAATATTTGTAGATTGTGAATCCTTGAATGTAGTATGAATTTAAGATTTAGTCATGTTTCAGAAAATCTTATTAAAATCGAGTGTTGTTAACTCTTTTGTTTTGGTTTTAGATGTGATATATGTGATCATTATGCTTCACTATTTCATATCGTGTATTCTTTAAGCAAGTGGAACTCTTTAATTTATTGACATTTGTTTTTAGGTAACATTTTGTGTATGTTTATATCTCTTTTTATCACACATGACTTTGAACCAAGGATTCAATTACATCTTTTTAACACCATCTTGTAGGAATAATCCTCTATATCCTCTTATCCTCATATTGAATAACTAACACAATAGTTTGTGACTATCTACAATATATTAATTACAATCATTAAAATAACTGTTGGCATTAAATTTGATAACATATCCATTAGAAATATTTAAATTTAAATAATCTGAAATAGTTAAAGCGACTATTTAGAATGGTGAGACAATATATTTCTATTACTAGGGCTGGTGGTGAGTCCAGAAAATGAAGATTTTGGATGAGATTTGTTCAGGATCAATGGTGAATTATCTCAGTGGAAGGTAATTCCAACACTTTTCCAAATTATAAGTTGAATGGGTTCTGATAATGAGTCATCCTATAGAATTTATGTCTTCTATATAGTTGAATTTCCATGGGTCATTTATAATGGTAGGTGGTTTTAACACATTTTTAAATTTCTATTCCAAAAAGTATGTTATATTGAATGATGACTCAAGTATGGCGGTTGGTCTTTTCCACACTTAGAAAAATTTTCATTCTGGTGGTGACTTGTCTATGATAGAAGGTATTTTCTACACTTATCCAAATTTTCATTCTCATGGTTATTTGTCTCTAAAGTTATGTGTCTTTAACACATAGTCATGTTTCTTGGTTCAGAGTCAATTCATCTCCTATTAGTGAGTTGATCCAATACTTTTCCAAAAAACATGTTCCAACTGTGAGTCTTCCATGGTGGCGACTCATCTTAAATTGTGAATCATGTCTAGAAGTTAGTGTTCTCAATAAATTGGAAAATTTTATCTAAATTTCCTTATATTATAAATTGCTACCATAACACATAAATTTCATTAATAACATAATAAACATGATTTTTTTATCATTAAAACAAGGGGTCCAACAACCTCCCCCTTTTTGACGATCACAAATCATGGAATTTTGTATACCATGACATCGATGGTTAAGAATATATGAATGATATTAAAATAAAATTTAAAAGAATATTAGATAGAAAACAATATCAAATAATATATTATTACAAGGAATAAAATAAACAAATGTGGAAGGGAATAACAAGGAATATCAGTATTGTATTAAAGGAATAAAACTAAATTAAATAAATAAAATCCATAAATCATTCTCCCTATTTTAGTATTATCAAAAATTAAATAATAAAACTAGAGAATAATAAAATATAATATGAATAACAAGATAATTACCATTAACAAAGGAAATTAATGTAAAATCAAAATCCTTCAACAAAAAGAAAAAAAACTATCCCCAAAGTAGAAAAATAGTCCATTAATCAATTCTTCTTAGGCTGTGTAAAAAGAAATAATGGTTCTTTTTCTTTCACTTTTTTTTGTAGAAGAAGTCTAAATATAAGAACCTTAGAGAAATCGAGGGATGGTTGTAGGAATATCAGTAAAATAAGGATTCTCTCTGATAATGATAGGTCAATGATAATGATATGGTTCCAAGGGAGATAAACTAAAAGGTTGGAAATGGTCTAGAAAAGGTCTATTAGGATCTATGTTTACACAGGGCCTGAAGAACTCTTGGGAAGAATCTCAAGAGTTCAGATGAGAAATAACCAGTATAGAATCCTAATCCACTACTCCGGTTATAGAAACATACAGATTGATTTTCATAAGATTTATGAAATCCACAATGATATTTCCACATCTCTCCATAGCACTGAAGAAATCCTTATTCTCTTCCATAAATATCATAATCACTGGAGTCAATAAGATCAACTAATTCACTTTCTCTTTAAAGTCATGCGTCACTGAAAGAACTTAGATATTTAGTTATATACTTTAAATGATCATTTAGCTCATGGTTTATACATATGTGAGATAGAGAATAAATTTTTAGCTTTTGTGATAGTCTCTCTATCATCTCTTATATCATTCATATAATCTCTAACGATCAGGTGGACATGGTCACTATTATGTATGATTTTTATCTAACTTCTCCATGGTATCTCTCAAACATCACCTAAAGCAGCAACAATATGAAGCTCTTATCTTATAATATATCTGATCAAGTCAACATAAATAACAGGATGTGGAGCATTTTATAAAGAATTTATGGAAGTAATAATATCTAACTTCTCTATAAAATCATCCATGGAGTCTGTAAAGTATGACCTCATCTCCTCCATAATAATTCTTATAATATCCATCTCATTTTTATTTTTTTTCCATTTTCCACTTCCACTTATTGAATATGAAGCTTCATAATAGGCTTGATATGCTAAATCAAAAGCCCCAAAAAATTCATTCTATACTTATCACTAGGCATGGTATCCAAGGGAGGGTGATTTTCTAATAATAAACAAAAGAGAGGGAGGAGATTTTGGCTGAGGGAATCTAATCCACCTCTAGTGAGAACATCAACTTGGACTGAAAGAACAACATATATACGTAAGTGTACAACAAGATCAGACCAGGTAGGAACAATAGAAGAAAATATCTCCAAATTACTTATTGTGTAAACCTTATCTACAAATGATCCCTTTAGATCACATGGTTCTGAAAAAGAATGTCTGCTATGCTTTGTTGTACTTTTAAGAAAATTATCCAATTCTTAAAACATAGTATCTATCCAACTAATAGTAGACTCACTAGTTGATGTTACACATTGAGAACCAATAACTATAGACAAAACCATAGTAGATAAAACACTCATTTCCATAACAAATATTTTCAAATCATATATTAGCAAAACAACATTAGGCTAAAAATCCTTATTCTCAAAAATATGCTGGTTGGAAACTATCTTCATATTAGTTAAATGCACACTAAGATATCCAACAATACCAGGATTAACTGGATGATGGTCTAGAGTTTGGGATTTATACCCCTAAACTGATGCCTCCTTTTCTTCTCTAGGTTTTCTACCCACATATTCAACAAGGAACAACCTCTCTTTATATATTGAGGAAACTAGAGAAGAGATTATAACTTGAGTAATCTAAAAATACTCATCCATAATGTGTCCACTTGGACCATCATGGTCCAAACTATAATTATTTTCATCTCCATCTCCATTTACATATCAATCATCATTTCCATCTATATCTTCTCTATCTCACCCATATTCCCATTTTTATTATTCATCTTTCCCATTTTCTTATTATTCATCATCATCACCATTATCTCAATATTCCTCAGAATAATTTGATGTAATTTTCAACTATTATTCACTAGATACATCAATTTCTTCTTCCTTACTTCTATCTTTCAAAAGATACACTTCGATAGGTAGTTACCTAGATGGACTAGGAGAACCATGGGTAATAGATAGATAATTTTTATGTAAATCCAAGTCACTTCCTTCACCCAAAGAGAATACCTCCAATTCACACCCTTAGGTAGTACCATCCTCTTCATTATTTGAATACTCTACTAACTCATCTATCTCCAAGCTCAAATCCATGTGATTTTTTGTTCTTTAAGGATGATCAACTAGATTAAAATCATCATATATCCCATCACTATTATCAACCCATTCTTTATTCCATGTATTCCAACAAATTTTCATCCTTTTAAAAATAACCATGGTAATGGATAAGCCTCCATAGTTCACAATATATTCTTTTCCTTCATCGACTAATCCATAGGACTCCCGCATGGATGATATAACATTGGTTATATTAAAGAGTTTGATCTTGAAGGGAACTTGCACATCTCAATCATGTGAGTTATCAGATATTTATAAAATTTATTATTATATCCACTTTTCATAAGACATAGATGATAAAAATTATAATACCTCATTTCATAAAAGTCAAATTTTATCTGGCATAACATATGTCAGATAAACTTGAAAAGAAATCACAATTAACCATTGATCTCAGTAGTAATAGGTCTTCTCACTATCCTATATCCAGTTTATTCCTCCATGTAATATTCATCAAAAAAGTCTTTAATATCATTGGGAATGGTTCCTTGATAGTAATTTGAACCTCCTTCACGAGGAACTCTCATACAACTAGCCCATTGACATTAATAGAAAAGAAATTTATGCTTGTTTACTATTGTTCTTACCCAGTCTTTATCTTCCTTGAAACTAAACTCTACAAACTAATAATATTGATGTATCAACATAGGATAAAACTAACTATGGTTATTAGATAACCACTCCAAATATCCTTGTTTTTGCATAAAAATGATCACTAAAGACTTAATAGTCATCAACCATTTAGTATTGACTTCTTTTTTAGGAACCACAACTCTCATTGCAAGATTGTGATTCACTGGATCAACAACCATTGAACGACTGTACTCACCTTTATTCTTATTTGAAGTAAAAATATCATCAAAATAATAAACATCATCTCTATTCACTCGAACCATGATGTTCATATTGGAAGGTTTGGGAAAAGGTGAAGGAAGGGTAATGGTTTTGAGAGAAAGGGTCATAATAAGGCTCGAGAAAAATTTCATGAGGGGTGAATGTTAGAATTAGACAAACATATAATTTTTATCATTTTGGGAGTCATAAAATCAAAAAAAATTAATTGAATTATAAAATAAATAAAAATTAATATGTAAAACTAAAATATCAAAAACGACTTAAAAATTGATAATTTGACAGAGTCATGAGGTTTCTAATGGTAGGTAAAACTCAATGGTGGGTGAACTCCAATAATGGTTAAACACCAATGATGGGTAAACTCCAATGGTGGGTAAACTTTAATGATGGATAAACTCCAACAGTGGGTAAAATCCAATGAAGAGTCCTATAAATTAAGGTTTAATGCAAATTAATCTTGCTTAATTAACGCTTTATTAGTTCTTTCTCTCAAAATTAATGGGATTAGTGAAAATATTAGAAAGCTGATTTTTAGAACCAATGCATTGAAGAGTTATGTCATTCTTTTGAAAATAATCTCCAAAAAAGTTTTGTCTTACATCAATGTGTTTTGTTCTATAGTGACATATAGGATTACAAGAAAGTTTTATAGCACTTGTATTATTACAATTTATAGAAGCATGTCTGAATTGATATCTTTTGTCTATCAATGTTTGTTTCATCTAGAAAACTTATGCCCAATAGGTACCTCCATCTATATATTTATCTTCAATAGTATAAAGTGAAAATGAATTTTGTTTCTTATTACACCAAAATAGTAGAGACATTCCAAAAATATAAATTATTCTAGGGGTTATTTTTCTCTCTAACATGTAACATCCAAAATCACCTTCTTAATAACTAAGTCAAATAATTGTCCTCTTGGATAGAAAAATTATAAATTGGTAGTATAATTGATGCTTTTAAAAATATTTTTTTACAATAATTAAGTGTTACTCTTGTGGGTTTTCTTAAAAAAAATAACACATATATACAATAAACATAATGTTAGGTTGGCTTACAGTTAAGTACAAAATTCCAATAATACCTCTGTAACTATTTTGATCCACTACACTACCAGCTTCATCAAGATCCAATTTATAGGTGGTACACATAGGAGTATCAATACTCTTAGTTATATCCAAACTAAAAAATTTTAAATCTTATTTTGTATATATACTTTGATTTAAAATAATACCTAATTTATTTTGAAAAAGATAGAATCAAAGAAATAATTTCAGTTAAACCATTGAACTCATTAAAAATACATTTTTCATTATTTTTAAAAATTCTGTTCATAAATAATTTTTAAAATATCCAAAAATAATATCAACAACATTGATTTGAACAACTAAATCAGCTATGGAATTTCTTTTTACACATAGGGTAGGATTTGTTCTACCGTTTTTAAATCCATTTTAAATAAGGAATTCAGATTATCATTCCATGATCTAGGATATTGTTTTAGACCATATAAAGATTTTTAAAACTATAAAACACAATTGGGGGAATCAATATTTCAAAATCATGATATAGTTTGAAATCGAGACATGCTACATAAGAATGTAGTATTCCAATAGACTCATGTCTGGATATAGGTGAAATTATTTATTTAAAATATTTACCCACTTCTTGACTATATCATTGTGAAACTATTCTATCTTTATTTCTCACTATTATTACAGATTTGATCAAATTTTTTAATCACCCATTTGTTACCTGTAGTGAAGGTGTGTTTGGGTCTATCCAAAAGTTCCCAAACATTATTTCTTTCAAACTAATTTATCTCTTACTGCCGACCCATTATCCAAAATTTATCATTTATTACATTATTGATGTTCTTAAGTTCAAGATGTGACAAGAAAGATTGATTTTCTACCTGGTTTCTCAGAGAAGATCAATCTATTGTACCTCTATCTATGCCTCCAACAAAAGAATCTAAAGGGTGGTGTTTAAGTGTCATAACAAATTTATAAAAATAAGGGTTGGACACATCAAGATTCTATACATGTTTCGGTTTAGGCTCTTGATTTTATTCATAAATGGAGGATTTTCATTTAGTATTTATAGTAGAATAATAAGGTTTACAATTTACATTCAAAGTGGATAAATCACTCTCATAGTTTTACAAAGAAGTCTTATTTTCATGTAGATATTCCTAATCAAACATGACATAGAAAGAATATTCCACAATCTATGTTCTTATAATAAAAACTCTATAGTATTTTCTAGAGTTTCAAATAACCATGGAAAATTCCTTCATCACTTTTGGAGGAAATCTTTTCAATAATATTCTTAGTGTTAATAATAATTAACTTGCAACCAAAACACTAAAGTGATTAATATTAGGATTTCTATTATTCCATGTTTTATATTTTTTTCTTCAAGACATGTCTAATTAATACTATATTAATTATATTGTTGCATATATTCATAATCGCTTACCAAGAGTAAGCATAGTATAAACTATCTCTTAAAGTGAAATATTTCTTCTTTCTACAACTCCATTCTGCTGAGGGGTCCTTGGAGTAGAGAATTTATCACTATAGCCATTTTGTGAACAAAAGGATTTGAAGACTTGATTTTCAAACTAAAAAACATGGTCACATAATAAGATCCAAATTCTAAATATACTTAGGTTTTATAAAAATTTAAAATACGTGATAAAATAAGAACAAGTATCACTCTAGTTAGCTACAAATAAAACCCAATTATACGTAGAAAATTCATCTAAAAGTCGATAAGCATAGTGATTTCCATTTAAAATAGAAACTATGGATGGTCCAAATAATTCCATGTGAACCAACTCAAGAGGTTTAGATGTTAAAACATCATTCTTTAATTTAAAATAGATCTTATAGTGTTTACATTTTTGGTAGGGGTTAGAAAATTTTCTTCCTTGTGAATTTATGTCAAGGTAAATCCATGAATAACTATTTCTCAGTATGCTTTCAATGTGAGTGAATGGTGCAGTATACTAGCCTCCTATGCCAAATACAACACTCACTATGAATGGACCATAATAAATAATTTTTTTGAAAAATTAGAGAATCAATATTATCAACATAAAAATTTTCTTTTCTCACATCAGTAAATACAAAATCATTTTTAAAATTGAACACATTACAAGAATTATTTTTAAACCTTACACAAAAAACATCTTCACATAAATATGATATGCTTAAGAAATTATATTTTAAACCATTAACCAATAGTAATTTATAAATTACAACTGATATGGGGTTAATGATTTAGATGAATACATCAATATTTCCATTAGAATTATAAGTAAAGGTGGAAAAACCATCATGATCCCTTTCGTGAATCTTGAGTAATATTATATCATATACATATAATGGCCACAATCGGAATAAAATATATTTTTATAGGTTATCCTCGACTAGCTTTCCTATAAAAAAAATTTATTCCCAGAATTATTTTTCTACAAAGATTTGTTGGGTCCAGATATGTTGGTATTTATAGATTTAGGAAATTATATTTCCTAAATAGGTTTCCTCCACACACACTATAAATTTTTGGAAATAGAAGCTTCAATCATTCTATTTTAAAAATAAATTATATAACAATTTCTAGAATCAAACTTAGGAACAAAAGTTCTCTTAGACACTATTCTATATATAGGTTGGTAGGAAAAAATAATAATACATTTAGGCGAAATTTTCCCCCCCAAAATTGGTGTAAATATTTATCTTGAATTTGTAAATATTTCAATTTCCTTCTTTAGTTTCTAATTTAATAATTTTAGTTCATCATTTTGTATCAATAGTTGACCATTTTTCTCATTCTCTATAGTGAGACCATATTTATGATTAATAGATAAAATAAATTTTTTCGTCAAAACATTGTATATTACTTCATTGTCATAAAATGTATCCTCAAGCATGCTTAAGTGTGTAAACATTTCTTATTTCGATATGTAATAATCATATAGTTCATTTTCATAGGGATTAGAATTAAGTATAATAGATATAATAGGTAACTTATATATTATTATCACGAAGCACGTGTTAGCTATGTCTGGCTTCACTTCATGAGAAAAATATGAGTCACATGATCTATCCTAATAGATAATCCATGTGGATTTCACAGACTTCTTATATTTTCTATATTTTTCATCATTCTTCTTCTCTTATTTTAACTTAGGGAAGTCATCCATAATATTCCCTTTTTTCTTAGTAAATAATATGTAATCTAATTTTAGTTTTAATCTCTTTTCCCATCCTTTTTTCATGTTCTTATATTTTCATAAATTTCATTGTAACTTGTTTTTATGAAGAATTAATTCTTCTTGAGTAACTTCTTAAACCATTTTCCCAATTATTAATTTCTCCATCATTATCTACTGGTGATTCTTCATAATTGGATATTTCATCTTTTACCTTTTCATTATCTTCCTATTTTAATGTAGTAGTGTTGAAAGCAATAGAATTTTTCTTAAGATCATCATCATCTTCAAGATTAACCTTTTTATTTTCCTAGTACATAATTATCTTCCTATTAAATTCCTTGAAAGTAGATTACTAATGTCACACAATTATATTATTGAAGCATATGTCCCTCTTTATCTATTTGGAAGACATCTTATCAGTCTCACAATTTTGTATTTACTAAACACTAGATTCCCCAAGGAGTTCATTATATTTACCAATATCATTGAAACAATGATACATATCTGAAATTAGATCATCAAGTTTCACTTTTAAATTATTATATTCAATTATATAACTATTAAATCTCATTTATTTAGTATTTCTAGTTCCTTAGTTTAAAATTTCTATAGTATCCCAAATTTCATTGGTTGTTTTACAAGTAAATATCTTATTGAATCATTTATATCCTAGGTAACAGTATATAGAATTTATAGCTTCAAAATTATTATTATAATAAATTTTAGTTTCATCATTCAAAATAGCACTAGTAGTCTTAGGTAATTTGTATTTATATTATATAGCAGACAAAATTTCACATCCCATGCTATCTATATGAATTTTTATTTTTATTTTCCATTGAGAATAGTTATTTCCATTAGGTAAAGGAGGTATATTAGTAGTTGAACCTTCGTTCCAATTAACCATTTAAAGAACTAAATTTAAAAATGATTGAAATTTAAGATCATTAAAATATAACTAAAATCATAGCTCAAAGAGTTTTAATAGCTCCTAATACTAAATGTTGTTCATAGTGAGTATCACTAGAAGGGGGTTAATTGAGTTCCCAATATTTTTTTTATCAAAAACAATTTTATATAAAAACCCCAAAATAATTAAAACAACATTATTAATCAAAATAGATGATCAATATATTTTTTAATATTTTAAAATATTTCTCAATGACTGATTATGTCTCAGTGAAAAAAAATTTGAAACCTATTTTAGCTTTTGAAATGAATTTACATAATAATAACCAAATATAATCACTAATTAAGACTAACTTTAAAATTATAAATTTTCTTAAAGTGTAAAAAAAATTATGTTTTAAAGAATACACATAAAAAACCAAAACACACAGCTAAATAAATTCAAGAGGTTCAATCTCAAGTCAAGACCTAATCCTCTCCACATAGAAAACATCCACTACTAAGAATATTATATAAAATAATATTTTATCCACAACCTAGATCAGGTATATAACCAAAAATATTTCCATGCAATGTAGGCGCCTCTTCTATAAAACCCTTGGGAATAAAATAAACACAGGTGACACAAGGACCTCTTCCACAAAACTATGTGAATGTAAAAGGTAAATAGATTTGATAATACATAACGTATATTATAATTAATGTACATGATATAATGTGAGTAGTTTGAATATAGTGTAAACACACACTTACCAAAGTTTAAATAAAATAAATAGACAAAGCAAGTAAATATATAGAGATAATATTATTTCTCGATCTGATAAGCTATGATGATTTTTACTCAATGAATGTATCTTGAACTGAAGCTCAAGTAATGTTTCTAAAAATCATAGTACAAAAGAGTTTCATGAACTCTTATCTTCTCATCTTTGAAGAGGATTTGTAAGATCATTATAATCCACATTCTCATAGTGCGTACATGTTTAGCAAGAAACTCTCTTAAAAGTATTCAAATATGTTTTCAAGTCACTTACCATGTACATGTATATCTCTCTATATCACACATTCCTCTTAATGAAGGATTATGCTACATCTTTATAATTACATCATGTAGAAAGAATCATCCAAATCCTCTTCTACTCCTACTAGATGACTAATTGAAACATTAATGCATCTTTGTAGTAGATTAAATACAATTACTAAAATAATTCTTGACATTAAATTTGATAAAATATATATTATAAATATTTTAAATTAAGGAATAAAAATGTTGACAGTGACTCTTTTAAATGGTGATACAATCTCTGGTGGTGACTTAGTTTGGCGGTGAGTAAAGCCAATAGTGAGTCAGGATGATGGTAGTTTAGGCTCAATGTCAACTCTTCTCAGTGGAAGGTCACTCCAAAACTTTTCCAAATTTAAAGGTGACTAAGTTTTGATGGCATGTCATCCACTATCATTAGTTTTTTTCAATAGTCAAATTTCCATGGGTAATCTCTGATAGTAGATGTGTTTAGCAAAGTTTTAACTTTTTATACAAATGAAAGGTTATCTTCTACTGTGACTCTCATTTTGAAGTAGGTCTTTTTTAACACTTGGTTGAATTTTCAATATGGCAGTGAATTGTTTGTGATGGTTGGAGTTTTCAACAATTACCCAAATTATCATTTTGTAAATGATTTGTGTATGATTTTATGTGTTTTCAAAAATGATCCAAATTTCATAGTTTATTGGAATTTTATCTCATGGTGATGATTATATATCAAAATTTTATAAAAAATCATTCCAATGGTGAATCTACATGGCCAGTGACTCATCATCAATGGAAAGTCTTGTTTGGTGGTGAGTATTCTCAAAACATTGGAAAATTTTCACCAAACGTCCTTATATTATAAAATTCATTCATGACACATAAAACTCATTAATAAGATAATAAACATAATTTTGTTATCATTAAAACAAGGGTTCCAACAGTTAGGTTATATGGAGTTCCTCTGTCCATTGTATTTGTTTGTGTTCAGAGGTTCACATAAAAGTTTTGGAATGGACTTCGTAACTCATTGGACAATAAATTAAATTTCAATATATCTTATCACCATAAATATGATGGAAAGTTCAAGAGAATTATTCTGAAACTGAAAGACATGATTTCTTTTTATTTTATAGTTTTTTAGGGAATTTGGGGTCATTTTCTTTCTTTGGTTGGGTTTTTAATATAATGACATTTTTCATTCTACTGTAAATACAACAGATTTTGCAGAATTATATAAAATGTGGTGTGAGATTGTAGTGTGTTTGGATAAATATGGATAAAGGTTGTTGATGGGACTAGAGTTGGCCAAATAAATTACTCATAAGGTAAAGATTATGTTATATTATACGAGCAGGAATCATGGTAGGAATAACATAATGAAGATAATTGGAGGAAATAACTTTTTTTCGAGGTAGGTGATCTTGTTTTTTGTAATGTATCCCCATGCGAAAATGTTTTATTTTAAGAAAAAATGGGATTCCAAGTCTCTATTTTATTTCACTATAGAAAATATTGGATAAAGTTGGATCAATTTCTTACGATGCAACATTTCTTATGAGTTGATCCCAAGAACCCAATATGTTTTATGTTTTGATGTTATGAAAATATGTGTTGTATTTATCTAATATTTTGAGCACTTAGGTAGTTTAGTTAGAAGATAACACTTAATAGGAGGAACATCTAATTAATTTTCATGAAAAACTAGAGAATGTTTTGTGGAATAAGATGACTCACCAGGTTGAGCTTTTTTATAGAAACCATTTGTTTTTATAACCTCTGTGGGGTTATGAAAATGATGTGGGGGAAAGATATCCTGACATTTTTAATAAGTGAATTAATTTTTGGATAAAATTTCTAAAAGGGGAAATGAATTTAAAAACCAATGTAAAATTAGAATAAATCAGTTTCGTTTTTATTTGTAATAATTAGATATATCGTTATATAAATTATAAAAAAGTTATGTAATTTTAAAATCAAAAAGAAAATAAATTTATTAGAATCTTTCCCTATAAGGATTTATTTAAAAATTTAATTTTAAAATTATTGAATTTCAATATGATAAAATCAATTTAATTTTTGAATTCATGATGTCAAAATTATATTAGGATGAATTTTTGATAATTTATTTAATATATCGTTTTTTTAATTAATAGTGAAAAATATAATTTTTAATGAAAATTATATTTTTAATATTATTATATAAAAAGTATATTATATTTTTTTGTTATTTTTAAAATTATATTAGTTATGTTTTACTTATAATAATCCAATTAATATTTTTTAAATGAATTATTTACATTAATTTAGTATACGAAGATTTTATACCTAAGAGGGCATTTTTCTGAAAAACCATTTTTCAATGTGTTTTTCTGGTTAAATTTTAAATTAAATTCTACCATTTCTACATTTTCAATATTTGAAATCAGATACCATATTTTTAATTATTAGGTTCAAATTATTTAAATCAGTTCCTTTTATTTTTTACATTATGAATAGTGACCTCATTAATTTCTGTTGTCTAAGTAATAGGTAAATTTGGTAATTAATGTTTAAAAATAAAATTATTATGGCTGAAGAATGAACCTTACAGTTGAAGTAATTCTATTTTATTAGTATATATCTTCCATAATCATACAAGAGTTTCATATATGTCATTTTGATTAAATTTGGACATGATTTTGGCAATATAATATTTATGTGAATATTAAACCAAAAATTTCATACTTTTTCTTTTAATAACTATAATATTTCTAACATACTGAAAAACATAAGATATTTTCAGTTATAAATAATTATTTTAAATATATGTGATTTATTTTTATCAATATAAATTATTTTTTAATTTTTTGTGATTAAATAGTTTATTTAAATAGTTATGAAACATTGACCCAATGCCTATGCAAGTAGTAAAAATTCATGTAAATGAATTTAAAAACACTAAAAATAATATAATTTTACTGAAATATTATGATACATGATTTTTAGATAAAAATGAATATTTAATAGGTTTTGATGGATTTTATTCAAATTATATTATTTTTTATTGCTTCAAAAGTCAAATTCAATGAATATTTCGAAAATAGGCATTAATGTTATATTATAATGAATAATTTTTTATTAAATGATTGAAAATTCATAAAAATCATATCTTTGGGCATGTTATTTGTAAAAGTTTTTAAATTTCATCCCTGATCCACTTATGGGTTGTTTCCTTTTTATAGTAACTATATTATATTTTAAATAGTAAAATAAATTATTATCATCATAATTGTCAAAAGGGTTGAAAAATGAAAAGGGAAAAAATGTGAACCAAAATCATAAAAATATTATTGGATGATGGTTTTTTGACTCATCCCCATATTATCTTCTAATATCAACAATTTTTAACTATTTAGATATGAGAATTCATTTTTATTAACTTAATGTTCTTTGAAATTCTAAGTGTGTTGCTCATCGCTCTTATAAAAGGGAACCACTTATTCTCATTTATTCACACTTAATTTTCTTTATTTCTTGGTCAATACCTAAAAAATACATTAATTAAATCCCTCAACACATTATAGAGTGCTCATTTATGAAAAAATACTAACCATATAGGTATAATTGTGTAAATTAAAATATGTTATCTAAAGAAGAGGAATATGGGGAACACATGTGATGAGTTAAGCTTGAGATAAGGGAAATTGTTTGAAAAATCATATTTTCAAAATTAAAATAAAACATGATTTCTTCTATATCAATATTTTTAAAATTATTTTATTGATGTATTTATATGGAAATAAAACAAAAATAAAAGTCATTTAATAACTATTCTTACTTTCGTTCAAAGGATCTTAAAAGGAATATTTCTTTGGTATGTTTTTTATGATGATAATGAATTTTCCAACTTCCATTTTCAGTATTTTGTTTTGGATTACTTTACAAGATTTCATGATATATTAAATGAAAACCCATATTTCCCTTTCTTGGATATTTTGGTATAGAAAATGGGGTTTTAATAGGAATTTGTATTGTGATATCCAAAACGGTTTTGTATATTGGTTTAATAGTGTTTTTAAAGGTTTTATATCAAAAATGTGTAAGTATAAATGGTTTAGTCATGATATGATACTTGAGAATTATATATGAGAAACAGATAAGCCCGATACTCTTTATATGGTAGGTTAATCCCCATTATATATCACAAAAACAGATGAGACCAATATATATTATATGAATGGTGATCCATATTACATCTCATCAATGCGCCATTATGTTCCCTATCGTCAAAGGAGAGAAGGAGGGAGTTATCGATGAGGTTTCATCTATGGATTTAAATGGGATTTAGCTATTTAAGACATGTTGTTAAAATGACTTATGAATTTGATTCCCTAAATTTCCTAAAAGGGTTGTTATTTTATTACTATGATTTTTAATGGTTTTTTTTGAGAAAAAATGTTCGAGTGTTTTCATGTAGAAATGGTTTAATTGATTCAATCTAAGAATATTGAGATAATTTTAAACATTTCATGGGTTTTTCATTGTTTCACTAGTCTAATAGATTTGTTTCTTTTTTATATCCCTTGATAATTTTTTGTGCTAATCTGATGTTTAGAAATATCACCGGGTTTAAAGATGGGTGAGGGAAAAGAATAAGTCAGTTGAAAATTGTGATGTTTTTCATGAATAGAAATCATGTTTTAATTTAAAAGTTTTATTTTATAGAAAAATGGATACTAAGTTGAATCTTTAACCTTGTAATATATTGTATTATAATGCAAGATTATGACCTAGTTTTATAAAACTATTAACCTAAAAGATCTTTGGGTGTGTAAGAAAATTAATTCTAGTATAAAGACCCGATATTTTGTAATGTTTAAGGTTGGGTCCTTATATAAGTAATGATAAATCATTTTTTATCTATTATAGAATCATTAGAATGAAATAATAACACACTTAAAATTAATAATGTTCATATATAACACTGAAAACTATTAACTTCCCATTGATGAGAGCACATTAAGAGAAACATGGTTTACATTTTTTCAACTGAGGATATAAATTGTATCTATTTAGATGATTTCATGGATTGATATAAAATTCCTATTTTCTAGAAAAATAATATATGTTACACATTTATTTTATTTCATTCTTTGTTTCTAGTTTAATAGTATGTAATTTCATCTTGGCTCCACTAAAATCATCCAAAATATTCTTTCTACAATTTATAATAGGTGAAATTTAATTTTCATCACAACCAATTTCTATGATAAAAAGAACATAGTACAAGAATTTATCAATTATACGAATACAAGTTTTAGATTCTTGATATTCTATTATGATAAATTTAAAAACTATTTTTCCCATTAATATTAAAAGATTCATTATTAAAAAAATTAACATCTATTTTAGGTTATAAAATGATTAATTTTAGTAACAATTTAGAAATTATAGAGTAATGATTAATGGTTTTTTAATCATCTACTACATAAAGAAAAATATTCCTATGATTAAATGAATTTTATAATAATTTTAATTGTAATTTTTGGTGATGGAAATAACAAGGCAGTATCTAACTTTTATATATTTCTTATAAATATTTTAAAATATCATAACTTTAATATTAATGTAAAAAATTATTCAATTTTGTTAAATAACATATTTTATGTATAAAATTTACATAGAAAAATATAATCTATATAATTATATATATTTTTTAGATTTAATATATATTTATTTAAAAATATATATAAATTACAAATATTTAAAAAAATTTAGAGTAGTGCAAAATTATATTATTTGTTACAAAATCATAGAAATATTTTTACTTGTTACATAAATCATATTATTTTATAAAATAAATTATATAATTTGTTACAAAATTTTACTAAAATATAAGTGAACAAATAAATTATAACTTGACAAAATAAATAAATATGTTCTATTTGAATAAATGTTAAGATAAATTTTTGCAACAAATAATATATATATATATATATATGTTTACATTTACATTTAATTTTTAAATTTATTTTATCGAGCAAATATTTGTTTTAAAAAACTTAATATTGTAAAAAATAATACAATTTATTATTTTTATATATAAATTATTCAAAATTTATTCCTATTTACATATTCATAGGAACATGAAAACCTATAAACCATGTTTTCATCACCCATAAATGTATTATTAGTCATCATTAAATTTAGAAGATAGTTCGTCCTTGATTTTTTTGTTCCTATTAAATGATAAATATAATATAAATTTTGTACTATTATTAGTTACAAAATTTTCTTCTATAATATTTTTTCTTAACATTTAATTTGATAAATATTTGTTTGAGATTTTCACCAAAAAAAAATACAAAATTTCAACAAGACTTTTCTTCCTTAGTTTTTTATAATTATTTTATAACCATAATATTTGAACAACAACTATGTATTCATCACATTTATAAAAATCCATTCTTTTGGTAAAACCATTATATTTGTAAAATAAATATATTCATATAATCATATGTTTTTTATTGATTTATATATAACCTATATATTTATATGAATGGTTTTTTGATTTATATTTATTTTTATGATATATTATTTTTTTTGATATATCGGTACAACCACTGTATTTTTCATTGATTTAGAGATATTTACTATATTTAAATACCTTTGTCTCAAATTTTTTACAATCAATGTTTTTGTATAGCCAATTTATTCATATAAATAACATATTTTTATAAAAAATAAATTTCTTCTTGATTTGGTGATGGCCACCGTATTTTTCTAATGAATTTTTTATCTATACTTATTTATAAAAATTTAATTTATGAAATTTTTTTATATGTAATATGGAATTTATTATTATTTATTTTCAAATGTACTTGGTTATAATTATTATCGATGTTAGATATTATTATAATTATTTCTGAATATATTTGATGTTTTCTGAATTATTACTACTGTATAATATGTATTATTATTTTTAGTGATGAATATATTTTAAAATAAGTTTTTATTCATCTATGTTTGTGTTACTTGTATTTATTATATGATAACGAACATTATTTCACATATTAACCACTTTATCAATTTAGAAAAATATATTTTATGAATTTGAAGAATTTTTTGTTGAATTTTAAGGAAGGTATATGTTTTATCTACAAACTAAAACATTAGAATCCATTCATAATAAAACCCCACATTAAGAGACAAAAAAACTAAATGATATCAATGTGATTAATTTAATTTTGAGTTTATATTATCTGCACAAGTCTATTATAGTAGTAATTATTATTAACTTGTGAAGATTCAATTTTGTAAATTATACTTGTACGCTCTTATCCGTCATTTCTAATTTAAATAATAAAACTAAATGGATGGATTTAGTGTTTATTTGAAAAAAATATTTGTCTATTTAACATTACCCATGCAGATTGCTATTACATAATAGCTTTGTCTACAACATATTAAAAACATTAATAAAAAATATGTTTTTATGGTTCCTTTATTATTATTAAACTTATCATCTCAAATTATATTATTTATTGATTTCTTATATATATTTGATTTTTGGTTTGTTATATTCTTAATTTATATCATGATTTTATCACTTATTGTATGTTTAAAAATTTTACAAATGCATTGGTTGTCATTTTTCAGCAAGCCTACATTAATTAGATACAATTGTATACATGTATGATATATAGGCCTTCTAAATTCCTATAAATTCCCTTAGAGTCAACATATCCTGATGTTAATACATTTTCTATTGGATTGTATTTTACTCTAATGGTATTGAGTTCTAGTGAACAATAATTGTGAGTTTTTTATTTTTATGGACCATTAACAATATATATTTGACAATAGTCAACTTTATATATATATATATATATTATTTATAAAGGTTCTGGATAATTTTATAAATATATTATATTAATAACTCAAAATTATCGATATATATATTTATATATATTAAAATGGAATAAAATTATTATATCATGTCAACGAACATGATAAAGATTAGTTTTGATATAAAATTTTATTTCCTCTTATAGTGTAAGAATAATTGATTTTCTTATTTCTTATTTTTTTCATCAGGAGGGATATTATATGTATACAGAAAAACATTAGTGTTAATTTCATTTAAATAAATTTTTGTGTGAAAATATCTTTAAATAACTAAAATATTTTTGTGATTTTAAATCATCTTAATGTAAATAAATTTTAGGATTTTTTTCTAAAATTATAATAATTAGTGGATTATAAAAAATTATTGTAAATATGTGTTATTAAATTAATATTTAAACAGTTTTAATTAAATTAAATGATAGAAAATGGATGTGATTTTTTATTTAAAATATTTAAAAATAATTAATTTTTGATAGATTTATCCAAAAGACATTTTTAATCATATTTGTTTCATGATTTAAATAAAAAATCAAAAACAATATTTAATATTCTATTAAATAATTTTAAAAAATTGATTCATTGATAATTTTATATTTTGTATTAAATTAAAATAATTTTCAATTTTTGTAAATAAAATTATAACAATGAAAAAAAATTGAAAGAATAATTCAAAATAATTTTTTTTTTATTTTATGTTAATGTAAAATAAATAATAATGAATAATATTTTATTTTTTATTCTATAATTTCACCTTTTATGTTAATTACATATAAAAATAGTTATATATTTTTCAATTTTTTTATTTATGCATTTCTATTTTGAGAATCATCGATCTTGGTCTTTCTAGAGTTTCCCTTGGATACTGTGGTTTTCTAGGATTTTGATTATCATATGGGTATCTTGTTGAAAATTGGTGTTATAGGTTTTAAGATTTCATATGATATGGTTGACCACATGGAAAACTTTTCACTAATAGAAATGGAAAATATGATTGTATAAGAATTAAATCGTAATGAGGATGTAAAATTAAGAGATCAAATTTCACTTCTCTTATTGCAAATGATGTTAGGTAAGAGGGCCTATAATTTTTTTGTGGTAAATAATATAGTGAAACTTTTTTTCTTGTGGTTTTTGTAATGTTTTATTTTAAAATAGTTTATTTTTATGGTTTTATGGGTTTTTTATAGAAGGGGATTCAAAATCAGGAGTTCATATCATGATTTTTGGAACCAACCCCAAAATTGTGTGATAAAATCAGGTTTTTATTACTTAGAATGTATTCACTTATCAAATTAGTGGCTTAAGAAATACCTTAATACATTATGTTATAGATTAAAATCCTAAATTTTTTGATTGATCGGGTCCATTAACTTTTTCCTCACTTTTAATGGTGTTGGGAGATTTTATGGATAAGATTCACTAGATAACATGGGTTAAATTATATATTCCAAATTATGCATGTGTCCTGTGATTTTAGTATAGAGGAATTTTCAATAATGATATCTTGAATAATCAGTGTTGGTGGTAGGTTACCTCTTTATATTCACTTTCTTCTTGAGTTTTAAATGAATATAATTTGATGAAAACTATTCTCCTAAACAATTTTGTTGGTTTGAGTCCCAGTTTGTTATAAAGAATTATTTTTGGATCTATAAGTATTTTTAAAGAATGTTTGTGCTAGATTATTTTATATGAGTCCTTATTTAAATTTTTGGAGTACCCATGGTTATGAAATATTGATAGTAGATTTATATTTACTAACATTTTTTGGGATTGAATGAGTTTTTGGGTTTTGAAATAATAGAAGATGATATTTAAGGTTGAATTTGAATTTTATTTTCACAATGTTCAATTAGAGGGATATAAGGTATATAGTAGATATTAATATTTTTTAGAAATTAAATGGGAATACTTAATCTGGTTTTACACATGGAATGGAGATTATAATGATAAATTGTGACATTTTTTGGGAATGTGAATGTGGTTACATGTTACTAATGATGTATGTAAACGTGGTTACATGTTACTAATGATGTTTGTAAAAATTATACGATAGAAATGATATATTCTAAATATAAAAAACTTCTAGTGGAAGGTTTAGAAATATATGATACCTATAAAAGAGTTTATATTCTACATACATATCAATCTTTCTTAGGTATTTCGATGATTTGATGTGGTATATAAAATTTCCATGCATCCTTTAACTAATTTTCATTTTATTCAGTTGATTTTGTGTAAATGGGGAAATATATCTACTAATAATCTCTATTCTCTAAGTAATTTGAGAGTCATATTCATTTATTGGTATCACATGGATGATTTTAATATTTTATAGAAGTTATATCCTATTTCATGTTAGTTATGGATAATTCATAAAAATTTGGTATATAAATTTTTTTTACCTAATGGAGTGTGGATTTAGTGGGTTGTGAGTTAACATGAAATTTTTCATAGGTGAAAGATGGATTGTTTAAATTGAAGGATGGATTTTTACATAACTCTATTGGATTCTCTTTTAGATGTATAGATAAAATTCATTGTTGAAATTGATGTTTTTTCAGATTCTTATATTGTGGTTGGAGTTTTAGGTTCGAATTTAGACAGTAAGGTTAAGAAATATATATCTAAAATGTTTGTTTAAAATAAAAGAAATCATATTTTAGAGGATATAGAAATTTACATGTGTATATTATTTTTAAAGGACCAGGTGTGTCATCTGGACGTCATCAAATCTAATTGTTTATACCTGGTTTATTTGATTAATTCATGGGACATTTTTCAATTCATTACGACACCTCATTTATGAGTTTTTTGTCCCTTTCTATTTTCTTGATCAGTGTGTTATCCATTTTTTAACAGAGAAATAAATATGGTTTCTCAATATATTTTTATGTATGGAGGATGGTCTTAGGATATTGTTTGGAATAAATGTATGCCAAATTTTGTGGTACAGTTTTTAATTAATGAGTTATAATACAATTCTATGAGTTCATATTAAATAAATAATGATTAAAAAAATAATTAATGATATTATCAAAGGTATTATCTATTTGTACTAATAAACATAAGTCCTTTAATAGCACTATAATAGGTCTTTGTCAAAATAACAAATCACTTACAATTCGACCACCCTTAAAAGCCCTAGCCCTTTACCAATGGTTTTTTGGCACTGATAATGGGATCCTTTCTCGGGACTAAAAATGGTACCAATAAATGGTGCCTCTATGATAACTATCAAAAGTACGGATAAAAGATCCCTTTATCTGCACTTTTTCTTTTTCTTATAAATAATACATTTTAATTTTTAATGTTAGCATTGGTAAATGGGAATACTATTGTAGTGTTCTATCCAAATTGCAGCACACTACATTAGAAAAAATATGGAGAAAAGGGAAAATAAAATACAAAATTTAATAGAAGTATAATTTACAATACATGTAAAATATTAAAAAACTATATTATATAAAAACATTGTGTTTTATAATGAAATGAGTAAGTATAATCTATCACAAAAATTAAAAACCACTAATGTTCCTTTATCATTGGCCCCAACCCCTACTCATGATATTAGTTTCCAAACTAACCACCGAATCTCAAGAAAAATAATACTCATGTATAATAAAAAAACATAAGTTAGTAATACTATAAAGAAATAAATTAAATACAAATTGTCAATTATAATCTAAAAACATATAATTTGGTTCATACGAAGAACCATGAGTATCAGATTGAGTTGTAATTTATACTTACACATCACACCATTTCATGTTGTTCTCAAAATAAAGTGCTCTTGAATTGGCTCACATTTATGGGGATAAAAAAATAACTAAGGATGTTGTCAAATTAAATAGAACTAGATTTTTTATAAGAAGCCTTCAACTATCACACCATATTTTATTCTTCTTCCAATATTAACTTTGTGGAAATTAAGTAAATAAGTATCAGATAAAAATTATAAGGTAATTAATTAAGTAATAGGAGATAAAATAATAAGAAAAATTAAATATTTTTTATGCTTTTTTATTCTATGTGATGTAAATTTTAAACTAAAATGGTACTTATATAAGGAAAATACACACTTAGAGTAATATCAACCATAAAATGTATCTAATTATCATGGAGTAAATTTATAACCATGATAAATGAATTATGAATTAGTTTCCAAAATTTTGAATGGAGTCTATTCTTGTTTTCTCATTTTTTTCTAGTGATGTGAGTATTAAACTGAAAAAAATCTTTTATATTGATAACAGAAACATGATTTCATACTGGTAACATCATGTATTAGATTGATTTTGGGTCCATTATTACATATCACTATAGAATTATGGACCTTTTTCTTATTGTTTGAAAACAGTATGAGTTCCTTTTATTAGTTTTGGCTATTTGATGTGTTTCTTAAACTAAAATTTAACTTTTAAATTAAAAACTAGTACATCAAGTCACACTAACAAAATCATGTTCAGGACTGGAAAACATTTAATTCGTTCAGATGAAAAATTAATTTGGAATGTTTTCTTAATGTTTGAAAACAAAATGATCCTTTTATTATCATTTTTTCCTATGTAATGTGTGTTTTAAACTAATATGAAACATATATATTGAATAAAACACTTTGATTCAAACTAACTACATCATTTTTCAGATTAATGATTCATCAATTTATACACTTCAAAAAAGAATAATCGATCATTTTCTTAAATTCTAAAAATAATACTATCTTTTTTTCTCTAGTTTCTCTAGTGACATGCGTTTTAAATTAAAGTGATACCTTTATATTGAAGACACACACTTTGATTCATATCTTTCACATCTTGAATGATATTGATGTGTGGTGTCACAAATAAAATGTAGACTATTTTCCTAGAGTTCGATTATAATCTAAGCTGGTTTGGCTGATTTTGGATATTTTATGTGTGTTTTAAACTTAAATGGAACTTGTATACTGAAAAAATATATTTCGATTCATACAAAAAACATCATGTGTCATCTTGGTGATCAATGAATTTATCCACAAGATAACTGAATTATGAATCATTTTCCTAAATATTGGTAATAATTTGAGCTTTTATGATAGGTTTTCCCTTTGTAATTCACATTTTAAACTAAAGTGGAACTTATATAATGAAAACACACACTTTGAGTCATACCAACAATATAATATTTCTTATTGACTTGTGTTAAATTTATACACATCAAATATAACTTATTGATTATTTTTATAATGTTTGAAAATAATCTAAGCTTGGTTTTTTAGTTCTGGCTAGTGATGTGAGTTTTTAACTAAAATGAATCATTTATATTGAAAATAAACAATTAATTTAATATGATTCACATCATGTAATAGATTGATTTGTGGTCAATTCTAGTATGTCCAAAATGAATTATAGACCATTTTCCTAAATTTTGAAAAAAAAACCTGAGGTTTTCTTAATTATTTTGGTTATTTCATGTGGGTTTTAAACTAAAATGACATATTTATAAGGATAACATGTAATTAGGGTCATATCAACCACATCGTGTTTCTAATTTTCATGTGGTTAACTCTTACATGTGAAAAATGAAATACATGTTGTTTTCTTAATGTTTTAAAATAATCTAAATTCATTTTATCTGTTTCAGATATGTTACACATGTTTTAAACTAAAATTACACCTCATTATTAAAAACATGAACTTATATTCATACCGATCATATTGGCTATCAAATTCATTTGATTCTATTTACAACATATCACAAATGAATTATCGATATTTTACATAATATTTTAAAATATTTGGACCTTGTTTTCTTGTTTTTGTATAGTGTTCTGTGATTTAAACTAAAAGGAAACATTTTTTTCAAAAACACACATATCAAGTTATATCAGTCACATTGTGTGTCAGATTGATGTGTGAGCTATTCTAATATAGAAAAAATTAATTACGGGCCATTTTTCAGTTGTTTTGGAAAAATCCGTTCACATTTTCTTGGATTTGTGTATTTGATGTGTGTTTTAAAAAAATGAAACTTTCATATTAAAAACACATAATTCAACTCATAACAACCACATCATGATTTAGATTGGATTTTCATCAATTAATACAGAAGGTATTTTTAATATGGATTATTTTTCAAATGTTTTAAAACAATCCTAGATCATTTTTTTAGATTTAACAATGTGACAAGGGTTTCAAACTAAAATGACACTCCTTTATTGAAAACATGCACTTCGATTCATATCGAACACACATGGAATTATATTAATGTCTGGATAATTCTTACACTTAAAAAATGAATTACTGATCATTTTTATAAATATGGAAAAAAATCCATGCTCATTTTATCAAATTTGGCTATTTTATGTGTACTTAACTAAAATGACGTTTTTGTATTGAAAACACAAAATTCAAGTCGTACAAACCACATTGGGGGTCAAATTGATGTGTGATTGATTCTTACATGTAAAAAATTAAATATGGACTATTTTACACATGTCTAAAAATAATATGATCTTTTTTTCGTGGGTTTTTTTTATGATGTGTTATAATATATAAGGACAATTTTATATCGAAAACACATACTTTGAGTCATAATGAACACCTTTTGTATCATATTTTTTTCTAATAAATTCCTATATGTGAAAATTAATTGTGGATATATTTATTATATTTTGAAATAAATAAATTCTAATTTTATCAGTTTTGGCAATCTAAGACATTTTTAAACTAAAAAGGAACTTCTCTGTTGAAAATGTGCACTTTAATTCATACTGGCCACATCAGGTGCTAGATTTATGCATGGTTGATAACTATACATAAAAAGGAATTATTGATAAATTTACTAATTTTTAAAAACAATAAGATTTAATTTTATAGATTTTTTCTATTTGATGGTTGTTTTAAAATAAAATGACAATTTCTCATTGAAAACATGCCCTTTAAGCCATACTGACCACATCTGGTGTCAGATTGACATGAGATCGATTCCCACAAGTCAAAAAATAAAGTATGTACCATTTTTATATATTTTATAACAATATGACCTCATTTGATCATTTTTGTCTATGTGATGAATTTTAAAATAAAAAAGAACTATTATATTGAAAACTCGTAGTTCAAGTCATAATGACCAAACCATGTTTCTCAATCATGTGAATTAAATTCTTACAAGTGATAAATGAATTAGGGTGATTTTTAATAATGTTTCAAAACAATCTAAGATAATTTTATTTATTTTGGTTATGCGAGAGGCATTTTAAACTAAAATAAAACTTTTATATTGGAA
Organism: Viscum album; assembly: GCA_963277665.1. Classification (NCBI taxonomy): domain Eukaryota; kingdom Viridiplantae; phylum Streptophyta; class Magnoliopsida; order Santalales; family Viscaceae; genus Viscum; species Viscum album. Next base: position 1,034,488,159 of record OY728153.1, on the reverse strand, counting down.
ACAAACATTTCAAGTCATACCAGCCACATCAAGTGTAAGATTGAGGTTAAGTGGATTACTAAATGTCAGAACTGAATTATCAATCATCTCTATAATGGACCAAACAATATGAGATCTTTTTTTGGGTTCTGGATATATGATGCATGTTTAAAACTAAAATTTCACTTTTTTATTAAAAACATGACCTTCAAATCATACAGGAAACTTTGAGTGTCAGATTGATGATCAGTGAATTAATACACACCAAAAATAAATTATGGATACTTGGCCAAAAATTTTAAAGTAAAAAAGCATGTTTGATTGATTTTGGCTATGTGATATACGTTTCAAACTGAAATGAAACTTCCACACTAAAAATACTCACTCTGAGTCATATAGACCACATCATGTGTCTGATAGATGTGTTGTTAGTTCTTACACATTATAAATGACTTATGGATCACTTTTATAAGGTACCAAAATAGTTGGAGTTTTTTCTTTATTTCGATCATGGGTCATGTGTTATGAAATAATATTTAAATTTAACAAAACACGTATCTGATAAAAATGATAATAAAAATATTTAAAAAATGTAGATAAAATGATGAAAATATTAACTAAATATGTAGTAGGTAGTCACCTCTTCATGATTTATTTATACATTCTGACACCATGTATTATTCCCATTCATCTCAAGACAAATTTATTTCCTCCATTATACTTTTCCTTGATAAGAATATAAAAAATAATATTTAATAATTTCGATACTAAATATTCACATCCCAAATATATTATTATAGTTATAGCTATTACTAAATCAAAATGACAATTTGAAATCAACTAAATTTGATGTCAGATCAAATTCTGACTCCATGTACTCATTCGGATTATCTATAAAACAATTTACTTCTCTTTTTGAGTATATATATTTTTGTAAATCCTGATAGTACTAAAAAAATATAGATAAAAAAATATTTATTTTTTAATGATATTGTAATTACCTTCAGAAATTACCTATTTAGGGAAGCTAGTGGTTTGATGGTAAAAGATATCATTCCTTAATTTGAATATGTAATATCCATAATTATTGTTGTTGTATTACTTTTTATACTATAGTAACATTTATCAAAATATTTTTTTAACTATGTATTTATAGTTAATCTTTTTATTTTTACCTTAATTTGTTTCCATTTGATGAAATCCATAGGCTTATTATGGTAAGTAATCGACCTCAAACCATGATTTAGCCTATATTTATATATCACCATATCATCAGAAAGTATCATTAAAACAAAAAATGAAACATATAATTTGAAATTTATCTATAAAATATTGATTTCAATGCATTATAAATTCATAATACACATCATTTGTGGTCAGTTTGATGGATATTTATTCATTGGATCCAAAATAAAATTGGGCTATCAAAATTGATTACGATCAACATGGAGTTATAATTAAAAAATAAAATTATTAATTAATGAAATTAAATATATTTTATATGATTAGATTGAAAATATTTACCCCTACATTGAAGGAATCAAGAAGAGTCTTTCATATGTTATTTTCTTCTCAAAGACATCACTTAGTTCTTCTTTTTTTCTTATCAATCTCTTTCAATTCCAAATAAAATTATCTTATAGATATAATAAATATATTAATTAATCAAAATATTACTTTGTAGTGGTTTCCATTTTTATAGAAGAATTATAAAAAACTATAGAAAAGATGAATAGTGGTTAACTTAAATAAAAATAGTAGATCAGTTTTTGGATAGATGGATTTTGAAAAGGTACCTAATATATGTATTCACAACCGAGACTCCCAGCGATTCAAACTTCAGAACCTCATTTATACTCTTGACAGAAAACACATTTTGTAATGAGATTTCTAAATATTTATTTTTTATATTTTGTTCTTTAAATATCTCCAATTTTGAGTATTGTGTATTCATGAACTTATAATGTTAGTATATAATGTTGTGGAACTAGTGTCCATAAGGCACTCTCTTAGAAGATTCTTTTGTTTTCATGGTCGATTCATTGGATTGTCTCGATTTGACCATCCATTTCCCCATCAATTTATCTATCTATAATACAAAAAATAACTTCAATCCTTTTTTCACCAACTATTATTGGTTTTTAATTTGAAAAAAAATTATTAATTACACACCTCATATGTTTTTTATAAAATTAGATGACCATGATATAAATGTTCTAATAACATCACTAACCATTATAATATTTGAACCATCAAGTGGAATAGGATACACAACACTCAGATCCTCAGTTACATCATCCCCACAACCATGTGATCTTTTTGGAATTATTTATTATGTATCATGTATTCTAGGATATTATTCATTTTACCCCTTACAATCAGATAGTCCATGGGTGTTGATAAATATAAATTGCATATAACATTACTATGTAGAATTTAGGTAATATATACTTATCATATGTATTTTGATAATCATTTAAGAGAAAGAGTAATTACTAGACTAACTTGGGTAAGGTATGTGGCTGAGGGAAATGACTATCCTCAAAGCTAGTGGGGTCATTTGGTTTTCTAGGTGTTGATATTTTTTTCACTGCTGATTTGATTTGACCATTTCATATATATTTTTCTTTTAAACTAGACTGTACAATAATATCTTAAAATGAATATATTTTTTCCTATAATAATTTAATTATATTATATTTATCTTATTTTGTTTTTTTCTTCTACAAATACGTTTGAGGGGACACTCTGAAACCTAAATGTCTAACGTGATTATAATGTTCTTCCTGCTTCGCTGCTATCTAAAAGGAATTTTTCTTCAGCTATGTCCGCTACTATTTCTTGTGTATAAAATATATAAAAAATAGATTAACTTAAATAGATATGTTTATGTTATATTTTTTTAAAACATATCAAATCACTAACATTTTATAAATATAGAAGTTTCCAATAAATATTTTGTGTTTTGATCAACTGGTTTACCCTCTTTATTTATGAGGTCATTATTCAATAGAACATGATGTGGAATGGTTGTGGATTCATAATTTGGTTCATCAATCTTCCTATAAGAAAGGAACACAAGTTGTTTCATATCACATAAAACATATATTGTAGATTTAAAATACATACCATTTTATTCTCTACAAAATCATACCTTATCCTTACATTGCGATAGTGGTATATTGGTTTTGATGCACATTGTTTATTTTTAGAAATCATTTTATGTTTCTTAAATAATAAATTTTGAATCAAATTGGATAAAAAAAATAATGTAAAATAATATATTATTGAAAATAATTCAATTGGAATTATTTATCATCACAATGAATGATAAAATAATTCCATGTGTCCTGATTTATAATGTGTTCATAAGTAACTGGTGGGTGGGGATTTAATTTCCCCTTATTATCCCTAAGATAAAACTTGTTGATAAGTGCCCAAAATACTCTACGATATTTTCTAGTGGACATTAATTCAATATTTGTATGAAAATATTCTAAAATAAATAAACTCTACAGGGGATAATGAAATTTAAATGAATATTTCCTTATATAATATTTTGTAAAATAAGGAAAGTATATTATAACATTACATTGATATCTTCCCAAAGGGTTTCCTTTGTTACATTATGGAAATAGATCCATGAATCAATATCAATTGGAATACTCATTCTCGATGTGAACCAAAAATAACTAATGATCATTTCCTTTTTTGGGTAAATTGGTTGGTCACATTGATTCCATCCAAACTCATATTTTACACCATTTCTTCATGCCTTTATAATTTTAGTCAACACTATGATTCTACAAAATTTGTTTTCTTTCATAAAAATGTTGTTGATTTCCTAATAATTCTATAATTTTAGTACCAATCATCTATTATTCACCGTGATCAATAACATCATAACATGTTTAAGTCATTATCTGTATGAGTAGTACAAATTTAAATTACATTATTTTAATACAGTAGAGGAAATGTAATATTATGATGAAACCCATAGTATATATAATAAATATTTATCATGATCATTAAATATTCTTTCATGTCATTAATGGTTAAAGAGATTTGGACCCTCTATCAAGAATCCAAATACCATCTCTATAGACCCTCTAATATAGAGGACATTGTCTACATTAGGACCGCCATGAAATTATTTTGATCTCCAAACAAAAGGGTCAACCACAATTGAATATTCATCTCAACTTATAGTTCTTTTAGTCACCAAAATGACAATTAAAAATTTATGGGTTTCTAGATCCGAGACATAAAATACCTACAATGCTTGTGATACTGTTATTAATGGATCTTCCTTATACACTTCCACATTGAAATTCACCTTCAAGAATCCAATTTCCTAATCTTTCACCGCACTCCTATTGTCATGTCATTTTCAACGGAAAATAAATACTTAAAAGGTTTTATAATCCAAATCGTATATCTATTATAGAATTTTGAAATAGAAAATATTCACATAAAATAGATATCAATCCGTGGAACCAAATATGTGCATCACTTTCACCTTAAGCACAGCTCCACTATTTTTCATCATAAATTTGTTTAACGTGTTCGTTTTTTATTAAAAATATAACCATTAATTGAAAAACCAGTGTAATATATAACATTTTTATTTGGTCCCCTAGCTATCCATCGATGTCATTAAATAATTAAATTAAAATTTTCAATAAATACATATAAATATTATCTCATAATCGTCCAATATATTATGTATTATTTTAATTTTCTATCCATCATTCCTCCATTTATGGATTTAAATGTCGAAGAATTCATTTATGGTATTCAATGAATGGATCAAAATCATCACTATTATGTAAATGTATAGGTGTTATTTTTACATCTCTATAAAGGTAAATGTAACAACATCTCTTCTAGAAAACCCTTCACCCATAATTGAAATGTTGTGACAAGACATTAGGAGACAAATGCTATCAAAATATTACATGTAATATGTATAGAATTCAATAGATTCTTCAACAAAATATCATTTTGTAATAAAACCTTATTTTTGAATTTGATTCTTGATGTAACCTTTCAAAATATTCATGTACCATTAAATGGGATATATCCATCAGTGATTGACATGAACACATATTTAAGACTTTATAATCAAGTAAAACAACAGGTGGACCATTATATCAAGGAATGGTAGTGGGAATAACATCTTTAATTCACTTAATATGATAGAAACCTCCTTTTTCTTGATTTGAAACTTCTATTGGTCTATATCCTTACTACATATGGTTTTAAAAAATAAAAATATTTTGGTGAATGAATGTTGTACATTTTTGGGAAGAATGAAATGGAAAGCAATGACCATAAAATATTGTATCAAAAAATGAAATTTGGGTGATTTTTGTCCCTCTAACATAAATTTATTCCTTGGCATGAAATTGTTTTTATTTGATGAATATACCTATATAACTATTACACAATTAATTAAAATGGAAAATTGAAAATTTTCTTATTTGAATAGAGTGTATGTTTTTGGGGGAAGAAAAATTACCCCTTTTACCCTTTACTGATTCCAACTCTGCACTTATTTCCATGTAAATCATGTCCAAACCATCCATGATGCCATATTTTTTTATAAATAAAATTTAGTAAAGTTATTATAACGATATAATATAAATTTATTTCTATATGCATGAAATCATTAATATTTATGATGTACAAGTAATTCCATTACAACAATTCAATGAAAATTGATCTCATTTTCCAAAATGATTTTGTAATGTTTTTAATGAATGGTCAAACCAAAATAGTTTTAATATATTTTACTTTATCAAATATTTAATCACATGTTAGTGTATATAGTCTTGTACCTTGTTTGGTATTCACAACAAATTTTGTCATCCAAAATCAGTATTTATGTCGCCAACATAACTTGTTTTTCTAAAAAACATAGTCTTCTTGGAATATTTCTATCGAAATAAGTGTGTGCATTCTTCTCAAATGAGACTCCCCAAAATTCCTTTGATGTATATTCTAACAAATATCAATAATAAAGAATATAATTTATCATCCCATAAAACATGTCCCTCAATGTGAATTCTTCACTTAAACCCACATCATACATGATAACACTTATATCCCACAAAAATTCCAGATTTATGATCAATGGATCTAAATAGACATCAATATAATTACCTAGTTATTTTGTTCCATATATAATTATATACAAAAAAAATCAAAATTTATGTCACGCATAATCATGGTGGAAAGTTTTAATTTACCAACATCTCTAGCCATGTATCGTGAGTACAACTCTATAAACCAAAAGTATTCATTTCATCTATAAAAAAATAAATAATCAAGTTTCTCGAGTTATTTTTATATTTAGGATACTTATAAACAAATTTATTTCATTGAGGAGAGTCTATAAGATGACATAATTAATTATTTTATCTATGTTAAATGTTAATTGTCCCAAAATTTCCTAACATTCAATTAGTCTTCTAACCCATGGAATGATAGGAATGCACCAAACACCATTTTAAGGATCTAATTCATTTTTCTTATTTTGATAATCCCCAAACATATTCATTTTCCTAGTGATTAATTGGTCATAAAAAACAATATCAAATAATTTAGAAAAGTTTGTAGTTTTTGAGATATCATTTACATTTAACAAGACATTTATTTGGGGTCATGTGTTCGGCAAGGAAGTTCATTTTCTTCTGATATCGTATCACATAGGAGACCAAGTAGTTCTATAAATCTAGTGCCCCTCCATCGTGTTCCCAGATTAAAATTATATTACTCCAATATAGATGAAAAATTTGTGTATTAGTACAATTTATATACAATTGTCTCTTATCATATGTATTTATGTTCTCAAAACACTTTAGAAAATCATAAATGTTATTTTCAATTTTCATTTTCAATTATTCCATACGATCCAAATAATTATTTTCACTAATATTCATATCAAATGATGCATAAACATCAATATAATAATAATTAGTGTAAATATTAAGTTTTCCACGTGTTTAGTCAAACATTTATAGCTCGGATTTATTTCATGAAAAATCAAATGTTCTGAAAAATCATCAAGAATAATTTTTTTAGAATTAAAAAAATGTAAACAGAGATAATTGATTTCATAAGGGTTTTATTCATGATTTATTGTAAACATGATGAACTTGTTAACACTATTTTCAAAATATTTTATCATGTGATTAGCGTGCATCCATTTTCAATTCCTATACATCCTATTAGTTTCAAAAAATATTCATTTTTTATAGAAAATAAATCAATAGACATAAGATATTCATAATCAAATGAAAAAGCTATAGATAATTATAATAGGGGGAACCTAGAATTTCAATGTTATCAATTATTATTCTTGAAAATTTATCATTTTACATAAGGGTGATAAGAAAAAATCAACTTGGGGTAAATATGTGGCTTCTAGTATATTTTTGTAATATTAATGTTTTGAATCTTAGGTATATTTCACATATCCTACAATGTTCAAAACCTAAATTCACATTTTATAAAATGAAAAAATACTTTCCATTAATAATCATTCTAAAAAATTTAGTTATCATGTATTTCATATCATTTAAATCCAAAAAAGTTTGATTTCACTTGTAAAAATTACAGCAATCACTATAATCTATCACCCACATTTAGTATTCTAAACCATCATTGGAATATCTAAAATATTATACACATTATTCATAAAATCTATTACAAAAGTATGGTTCGGGGATATTATAAGAATCATTATAAAGTTATCCCACTATCTCCTAATCATGTATGTGTTTGAGATAAATTCGTTTTAAATTAGAAATTATAATGGGTGACACTCAAACCATTCCAACTGATACACAACAGACCAATATAATAATATTATTACATACATGGATTTATCAAAATAAATAATTCCATAAATAAGAAGATGAAACTTATATATCACCCACACCTCAAACCAAGACCAAAATTTTCTTGGGTCCACACCTCATATTTGAGGAAACTATATAAGAAAATGAATATAAAATATAATTTTATCAAAATATTTATTAAAAATGGAAAAATAAAAAATCAATCATTACTATGAGTCTTATAATAATACAAAATGAAAATAGGTTGAATCAAAAAATGATTTTTTGTCCTTGCATGACTAGAAAACCCCATAACCTTTCAACTCTATCTGAACATGATATGAACCCTATATTATAATATCATAAATTCTATACATTAAACCTTATATATTAACATGATCATATCCTAACAACCTAAATCACAACACATGATAATCCCTTATAATAATCCCATTGTATAGGACTCCCAAATCATAAATAAGCTTAATCAAAACATATTATTTATATAAAAAACAACATTTTCATTTATTTAACTTTAAAAAATTGAATTCAATTTTTATTTTCAAAAAAATTAACATTTACCCATTTATTCATGTAATCCATTTAGAATTCAATTTTATAAAATCTTTTAATATTAATTTTCATTTTCAATACCGACTTATTAAATCAACTACAAAACCATTTCAAATAAATCAACATAAAATAATAAGATTCTATTACGACTATTTTTTTGAAATTCCAAAACCAAAAATCCATTATTCCTATTAAAATATTTTAAAAATTAATAGAAAACAACTATATTGTGTTTTGAATCCAGATAACCAAAGTATATAATTTTATAGAAGTATAAAATATACTTTCAAATAATACTTATAAAAAAAGCACATAAATATATAATGAAATAGAGGGGGAATGTTGTATTGGTTGGATGAGGGAGTAGAACATGAGAAAAGGGTGGTCACTAGAGGGAGTATTCATTATAGTGGCCAGTATACCTGGGCTAATGACAGAGAGGTAAAGCATCATAAAGAAATAAATAAAGCAAATAAAAATATATTGTGGTTTGGACCAGGTATGCATGAGAAAGGTGATCGACGACACTGATAAATGAGAGAGAGTAGAAATAATAACATAACCTAGATTTGATAGAGTTGATTCATCCGAGAGATGGCTAATGGGGAGTGATGACAAAGATAAAATTTCATGAGATCTTGAATGATTCGAGAGAAATTAGTTTGGCTAGGGTTATATTTAAAATATGTGGAAGGATTTTATGATCACTTTCAAAAAGAACTCATAAAGAGGAGTTTTATCACTGCTAAAATAATAAGAGATGATAAAATACCTCTTTATCAATGATTCTCAACACTGATAAAAGATTTATTTATCACCACTAATGTTTTAGCAATATTGTAGCCCCATATAATTAATTTTAATCACATCCCTTATATAATTTAAAAAATTGATTTTATATAATTACAAATAAAAAATAATATTAATTTATTTAAATATAAGTATATTAAAATATATAAACTTATGAATTTATAAATAAACTGATAGATATATATTTTTAATAATAATAATAAATAAATGTATTTATAAATACATTCATAAATATTTGTATATAATTATAAATATATTTATATAAATAAATATATTCATATAATTATATATTTTAACATAATTATATATTTATATTTAATAAATATATAAAAATCTAAGTATAAATATTTTAAGTATATTCCTTTTTTAAATATATTTATAAAAATTTTATAATTATGTAGATATTTATAATTATATAAACACCTTTAAAAAACATTACGTTTATTTATTTATAATTATAAATGAATAGTTTTTTAAATATAGTAAATATTCATTTATAAATATATTTATTTAGAAATATATTTGTAACATTATTAATGAATATATAATTTTAAATATCTGAATGTTAAAAATGAGTGAAATTGAATAATTAAAAGTGAGAGTACTTTAAAAATAATAAAGAAGGGATAATTATTATTAAATGTAAAAAATATTAAAAAAATATGGATATATATTTAAAATAATATGAATACAGATTAAAAATATATAAACATAGTAAATAAATATTATAAATAAATATTTAAAAATAATTAATTTCCAGGCAAATAAAAATTAAAAAACATTAAAAATGATGAAATAATACCAACAGAAATAATTTTAAAATTATATATATATATATATATATATATATTATCAAAAACATAATTTATAAACATATTGTGTTACTTAATTAAATTCTAAAGTAAATATTGAAATTTGAATAAATTACATAAATATTAGGATTGTGCGTTTCTATATGATATTTCATTAATTACATATATATTTTTGTTTGAGAATTTAATGTGTATATATATGCATGTTTGATTTATGTTAAAATAAAAAAAGACATTATAAAATTTGTAGTGTCTATTTTTAAATTATGTAATAATAATAAGGAATATATTTAAAAAGAGAATAAATGTTATTATTAGATAGATAATTTAAAAAAAATTAAAAATGAATATTTATATATGTTAAAATGGAAATTAATATATATTAATTATTTAAATTATAACCATATTGAAATCATTAAATGTTAATGAATAGACATGTCATGAACCAACTTGATGGGGTTCGAGCTGCAACCCCAAGCCTGGATCCATATGCAAGTGGATGGTGAAACCCGCTAGAATTTATAACTAATATGGGAGGCCTTTTCCTAATGTACATGTACGCACACACTTGATAATCTCAATGCATAAGTGAAAAGGAATAATAATAAACATACACAACATCTAGATAATAACCATGACTATAAAAAACTCAAAGGAGTAGAAGAGAATTATAGCGTAAACAAAAAGGTAATGTGAAATAATACATGCCCAACCAGAAAAGATGTCCCAATCCGAAAAAATTGGAAAATTAAATGTTGACATAACCTTTATATAAATCTCTAATATCTTACCACCATATATATCTAGATGCACCAGGTATCCCTGCACTACTCAGTAATCACCATCGACCTATCTGTTGTCTGCATAAGTCTTGACATATGCAGGGAAATCCCATGTAGGGGTGAGTATATACATTCCTTTTAGGATACTCCAAAAGTTGAAGGGGTATAAGTAAGAGGCATGATATTAAAAGACATCTCATCCTAAATAAAGAGAGTAAAGAAATCCAAAAACATGGATATATATATATATTCTCGATAAAAGAAACCTAAATGAGAGAGAACGAGGGTTTACATCTCATAGAGCAACCTATAAAAGAGTTCCATCAGTTCCATAAGGTCTATCAACAATACCGATAATCTGGCATGTCTTCCAATGAAATAATTTTGTAGAGATCCCCTTCCTCGCCAATGTGTTTCATAGTCGAGGGGTTACAATCTCTAAGCATAGGACCAATTCCCTAGTCCTTTTGGGGGTCACTTAGTGTAAGGGGGAATCATGCCAAAACTGATGAGTGGGGGAGGGGGTACCAATTAGTATATATAGGAACCTCACCCTAACATTATAGGGAGGCACCAATCAGTAGATATAAGACCCACACCCTAACTCTATCGGGGGTACCACTCAGTAAATAGAGGTTATGCACCAAATTCCAGAGTTGGTACCACTCATTAGATAGAGAGCATAATGTCATAGGGGTACCACTCTAATGTTTTGGCATGATCACTATCATCATCAATATCCTCCAAAAGAAGTGTGACACTTTTAACACCTCACATTTTGTTCTATGAGAAAAAAACTTAGTATAGGCTACTCACAAGCCCAAATTTTAGTCCAAAAATAGGAGATGAGAGATTTAGAATGTTACTAAAAAAAGGACGGTGGGGTACATTGTGTGTAAGGGGATCCACATGACCTACACTCCTACTCTTCTCTCTATCCATGTCCTAGACAGAACATGGACAACTACCCATGTACTCCTTCACAGCATGTTTTGGAACTACATTGTATGTATCAGCCACCCGGTGTCCTGCCTGTTCCCTTTTCCATGTTCGTGTAACCGTGGCTCATGACCGTGTACTTTGGTACACAATGTGTCCTCCAAAATGGGGTCATTCATGTGTCCTTCAGGCCACATCCAGGTATTCTGGCCATGTACCAGGACATCAAATGTTCATGACATTTCCCATGCACATGAAATCTTGTAGTATAGAACATGTTTCCAGTACATCTATAACACAACCTGTGGGGCTCCCACAGGGTGTGTGATACTTTTCTCACCCAAAACCCTTGCTACTGTAGATAAGGCCCTACATGCTATGTATTCTTCTAAAATATTTGGTGTGTAGTCAAGATTTTTATATAAATAAAGATATATTCACTAGTATTCCATATTTAGATTGACTACCCTGGATATCACCTATAAAATTACTAAAACTACAAAAATGGTCCTCCATTCATCGTTTCCAACCATTCCGTGGTTGAAAATTGATTTTGTTGATCGTGGGGGTTTTATGTAATCCATACACACCTCACATTCCTCACGTGTCACACCCCATCTACATTGGATCCCATATACATGAAGCAAGAATACATAACCAAAAAATATCCCCAAATACTTCCTTGATCATCGATCCATTCATCACATGTGAATCTACCACAGATTGTGTGGTCCAATAATTCTCGATCCCGAATAGAATTTTCAAGCCATGGCCCTCTGGACAAATAGAGAATATTGTGAATATTTATTGGCATAAATTCACAAGAACAAACATGAATTTATTATTTCCTAGTAGTTCTTTTCCAACAAAAAAATTGTTATATCTTGGTGATAAATATGGAACAGAGTATATAGATTGTATAATAAACATAAAATCAGTACATATACATATAGAAAGGATTGAAATCGATTATGATCAATGGAAAAGGATGATCATACACAATCTATTTAGTCTATTTAGATTGAATACAAAAATTTAGTAGTCATACCTCAATTAGGTTAATTATTCAGTAAAAAATGTGATCTACAATGATGAAGAGAATTAATTGCATTTCATGCACCTTGAATCTGCTAGATTCAGAGTATCTTCATCGTCTGATTTCAATCTGCAAAAGAGATGGTGGAATAAACTACTCCCAAAAATCAAAGGTTTATAAGGATAACCCTAAAAATCAGTCATAATGGTAAATTTATAGAATATTGTAATTTTTGGCCATTTAACTGAAATAAAAAATGTAATTACTTATTTTACTAAACACACCCTCCAACGACTGATTTTACTTGAATGTCATCAGTCCACCCATTTTAGGCTGCACCTAGGGTAAACATCATGTTCCAAATTCAACTTTGGTCTCATATATTCATTTTGATAGTCTATTTAAAAGTCATACCATTTCATTATAAAATATAGCACGCGTAATATAAAACATATTTAATATTTTTATAAAATTTATTTTAGGTACAAAAGGTCTCAAAATTGCACATAGTCTCTGCATCTAACATAAAAAATATCTCTATATTTATTTAAAAGTCCTACAAAAAAATATGGTATCTACATTATTATTTCTTTCAATATATTCATTCTCAAAAAGAAAAAAACTAAACAAAATATTGTGATATTAAGCCAGTGTCTATCTCTCCCTCTCATAGGATCTCCCTTGTATGCTCTCTTTCTAACACAAAAAACAAACAATGAGGGTGTTCCATCCATGTTGGGTACTCTCATGCCTATCCTCAATCATTACTATGTTCTCTATAAAAGTGGATCTATCCTTGATGTCCATATCTCCCAAGTCAATAATGTGCATAGTTTCATGAATGTATCTCATTAGCTGCGACACATTGAAGACATTTTGAATCTGCAACAACTATGGGGGTTGCTCGAGGCAGTAAGAAACCTCACTAATCCTATTCAATATCTCAAATGACTCGATGAACCTCAGGGATATATTACCTCCACATTCGAGTCTCTATAATCCATATCATGGGTATACTTTAAGAGAAATGTAGTCTCCTTTATCATACTATAAGGTACTATGATGTTGATATTCATAATATTTATACCTTCTCTGGGTTGTCATCATCTTCTCATGGATGATGAGGACTTTATCTATCATCATTTGTACCATATCTGGCACCAAAAGATATTCTTTGCTGATCTCTGTCCAGCATTTGGGTGACATACATGGTCTCCTATATCGGGCCTTAAAAGTTTTTGTGCCGATATTAGAGTGGTATATATTATTGTATACAAAATCTATCAAGGTAAAGTGATCCTACTAGATCTGGACAAAGTCTATTAAGTAATCATTTAGCATATCCTCTAGCACTAGGACAGTATGCTCGGTCTACCCATATTTATAGTGGTAGAAGGTTGTACTCATCATCATCTGGGCCTCCATGCCTTGTGTAGGAATCTTGGTAATCATGATGTGAACCATGCATCTCATTTGGAGATAATAGTTTAGATCTCCCCATGAAGTAAAACAATATCCCTTATATAGATCCATTCAAAAATTTCCACCGAACTCTGATCCCTAATATTTATGAATGGTGTTGACTTCATTAATTGGTTGACTATGACCCATATGGATTCATGGACTCTCTCTTTTAATGGGAGCCCTTCCACAAATATAATGGATATGTCATCTCATTTTCACTCAAGGATAGAAAGGGCTGCAACAAACCTACCAAAACAAGGTGCTTATCCTTCATCTGCAGACAGGTGAGGCATTGAGAGTTGAACTCAACCACACAATATCTCATTACAGACCACAAAAACTACTAATGAAGGTCTATGCACTTATTCCCTACACTAGGATATTATGATAATGAATTAGTGTGAAGATCACTCATCCCCTGCCCCAACATCTTTATTGGGACCACCATTTGTTCTTGGAAAAGTAGGATGTTATTCCCTCATATAAAAAATACATTGGGTGATTCTCCTAATGATATTGGGTTACATTAGTCCTCACAATCGATGTATACTGATGTGAACTCTATCACATAGTGGGGAAGAATAGTAGTAAACACCATTGACTTATGAAAAGGTGTACCCTCCAAGCCTACTAGGTTCAACTGTAAGGAATCCTACCACTTAGACACCTCCTGTACCAAACATGCATGCGACTTCATACTCTGGGCATCTTCCACCCCATTTCCCTTTCACAGAGTATAGTCTATCTCATTATCATAATCCTACTAGAACTCCGACTAGTTCCTCTTTCTCAGGTTCAAGTCTCCCTATGTGAATAAATTCATAAAGCATTGATGGCCTGAGTAAACAAAAAAAATTCTATCTCACGAGATAGTGTCTCCACATCCTTAGAATGAAGACTACTCATACTAGCACTATATTGTGATTCACATAGTTTTTTTACATGGGGTATTAAATAACATGAACCATATGCGATAACTTCCTATCTCTACATTAACTTGCTTCTGAGTGCATATCTTATGGAATCATAATAAACTACGTACTCCCCTCTCCCCTCTGATATTATCAAAACTAGTTCACTCGTTATCCTCTGCCTCAAATCCTCGAAGGCTCTCTAGAACAGATCAATCCATGTAAACAACTTCCCTTTCCCCATCAAACAAGTCAAAATGGCTATAATTCCAAATAATTCTTCTATAAAAATATAGTGGTACCCCTTGAATCTAAGAAAACCCTGAACCTATGACATGCTTATGGGTGGATCCCAAGAAAAAATTGTATTTCTCTTCATTGGGTCCACAACTAATGCATGATCAGAAAATACATGTCATAGGATGTGAACCTCATGGATCAAGAACTCTCACATATATATATTACCATGAATTCGGTGATCTTGATACAAATATAGGTCCATTATCAAGTGCTCTTCATGAATCTCCTATGTTTCAGAGTATATGATTATGTCATTGATGGAGAAAAAACACGGGTCCTTGTAGAACTAGACGATCTGGTTCGTCAAAGCAATAAACACATCAGGGGAATTCACCACACAAAAGGAATATCCAGGAACTCATAGTGTCCATAATAACATCTGAATGGATTCTTTAGAATATCAGCCTCACGAACTCTCAAATAGTGGTAGCCGTGATGGAGATAAATCTTTGAGAACAAACTCACACCTCACAACTGGTAAAATATGTCATAAATCCTTGGCATGGTTTAATTTTCATTTATTTTGTCCTTGTTCAAGTGACAATAGTCCATACAAAGTTGCAAAATCCCATACCCCTTTTTCATCAACAAGTATGGTGCTACCTAGGAGACACACTAGGTCTTATAAAACATTTCTATCAAAGGTCCTCCAACTGAAAAACAAATCTCCAAGTGATTATTAAGGGACATATGATATGATGAAGAATATATCAATGTTTCAATAGGGTGCAATTCAATAAAAAATACCACCTCCCACCTTAGAGGTAATCTCAAAACATCATTGGGGACGACCTCTGCAAAACCGTCTTTGAGTGAAGGAATCCAGGTGCCTGAAGAACCTATTGAAGCAAAGGATACACATTCCAATTGATGGATAATGAACTATAGCCTCCTACATAGAAAACCCACTCATCCCTTTATGAGATATCTCTCTGCCAAAATGGATAATCTCATCCCATCGGTGTGAGGACATCCGAATCATCTGCAGTTAAAATCAATCTTGGCTCGGAATATGGAAAACCAATCCATATTCAAGATAGCATCATTGGGTCCCATAGTGATGATGAAAAGGTCTCAAAAGAACATATCTTTATCAAGAGATAACATTCACTACCAATATATATAATATATAGATGAAGAACTCCTCATAAGAATCTGATGACAGAGTTCTTGGGCTAAAGCCTCAACTGGGAGCTCCTTCTCCTACATCAAGAGTAAACTGATGAAGGAATGAATCAAAATAAATTCAAATAATATAGTAACAAGAATACATTATACACATATAGTACCTCTAATTATCTCATTCAACCTGCTCTATATGAACTATATTCTACATCCATCTGTGACCCCGACCACCAACACATTGAGCATGACATGGCCTGCTTTGTGGCGGTGGTGGAAGGATTTCATAGTGTCATCCACAAGAAAAAACTACTTCTCATTAATCTCCACATGATACTCTACTAGATCCACCTCTCTAGGGACCCCCTTCCCTCGACTAAACGATCCTTGATCGCAGTGCTGCATCTACTATGGCTATCCATCTGCTATCTACCTATGATCCTCAACTGATTTGGTTAGAAAATCATGCACCATGTGACCTCACCCATCAAATTAATAGAATATGCACTATTTGGGATTCTCGGTTTTTCTATGAGGTCCTTGTTCTTTATGACCACATGCTTGAGTCTTTTCATGGGATGGTATTCTACTCAAAGATCCTACTGGTTGTCACCTGATAGTTACTACAGACCACTAAACCCTATAAAGGTTGGTGTTAGCTCCCATAGCATAGTGTCCCTTTGTTAGGAATCCCTTTATTATCAGCACCTGATCCAACACCCTGACATAGTTGAGAATGAACAAGGGAAATACACTTGCACACATGTCATTGTGGATACCCTACTCAGACCTCCCATTCTTAAAGTAACCATCATAAATTTTGCTGAGGGAGTACCATGTAAGGTCTATGAACCTTGTGGAATATTCCACCTCTATAATCCCTTACACTCTTCTTATCTAGATTCTCTTGAATCCAACCTAATCAAAAAAAAGAGTGGGTAAAATCCTTACAGAACAAATATTAGTATTAGTTTAATTAGAGTCTCGACTCATAATGTATCTGTGTAAATAGACTCCACCAGCATCCAACTGCTCCTTGGAAAAGGCTTGATTCTATCAGAACTACCTCATCAGTCAATTTTTTGTATAACCTTGAAGGCACAAATCACCAAATCTATCTAATCCTCTAAATCCTAGCGATATGGATCCTAATAAAATCTCAATAGCCTCTAGTTCTGGATGTTTTGAAGTGCGCTAAACCTATGTGCATCCTCATCCTACTCTGTTGTTATGATCTGTTGCTTAGCAAGTTGAGGTGATGCTACCTATTCACCTGGAGGAAGAACCTAACATGATATCCCCTAAAAAAGACATCATCACTCATAAGATCATCATCCTAATCTATAATTGGTATCATGGATGGATGTTGACCACCATACCAACAATGGGTTCCCTAAACTGAAAGCCACACTAAAGAAACTTCAAAATTATTTCCCCAAATCCCAACAAGATCCTTGTAAGGGGACTACTCCAAACACAACCATATAGAATTAATTCCACTGATATTAGTATTTTATGGCTGAACCAATAGGTATCAAGCCATAAATACCCTAAGCCAACCTCCATAGGCCCAGGGTGGTGATAAGTTCCAAAAGGCATAATTAATATTGGAGGCCTTTTCCTAATGTACCTATATGAGCACACCCGACCATATCAATTCATAAGTGTAGAGGAATGATGATAAAAAGATATAACATCTAGAGAATAACCAATCATGTAAAAACCTATTGGGATTAAAAGAGTATTACATTGTAATACGAAAGGTGAAGGGGAGAAATACAAGACAAAACAAAAAGATGGCCCAACCTGAGAAAAATAGAAATATAAATGCTGAAAGAGACTAGATCTAAATCTACAAGCCCCAACCACCATACGTGGAAAGATACACCAGGTATCCCTATGCTTCTCAATAATAATTTCCAACCAAAAATGATTGGGAAAATTCCATGACGGGGTGAGTATACACATACCCAGTAAGTCACCCTGAAAGATGATGGGGGAGAAGTAAGAGATGCTATAGAAATAGACAACTCTACCCAACGTAAGAGATTAACAAAATCCAAACACATGGATACAGATATACATATGATCAACAAAAGAATCCCAAATGAGAGACAAAGGGTATCTCTATCTCAATACTCATCCATGGGAAGAGTAAAATCAGTTTTAGAAGGTTTATCAATGATAATTATAATCTTGCATGTATGTCTAAAGAAGTAACAGTGTGGATAGACCATGCCTCACCACTATGCCATGTAGTCGATGTGGAACTATATCTTTACATTGGACCTAAATCCTAGTCTATCATGGGGTAGACACCCAATGTAAGGTGGAAACGTGCCCTATCCAATGGGGGGTGGGTGGGTGGGTGGGTGGGTGGGTACCACTTAATAGATAAATGAACTGCACCCTAACACCAAAGTGGTTCCACTCATTAGATAGAGGGCCTACACCAAAACACCATTGGGGATACCACTCAATAGATAGAGGACCCACACCATAACTCTAATAGGGTACCACTCAGTAGATAGAGGACCCACGCCCTAATTTCTTTTGGGGGCACCACATAGTACATAGAGGACTCACACCCTAACATCATTGGGGTGTACCACTCAATATATAGAGTACCCACACCCTAAAACCATAAGGGTTACCACTCAGTTGATCGAGGAACCATCCCCTAACACCATAGGGGGTACCGGTAAGAAGATAGAGAACCTTCACCATAAAACCATAGAGTGGTACCACTAAGTAGATAGATGACTTACACCCTAACACCATAGTGGGGTAATACTAAAATTATCATCCCTGATCACTATCATCGTCAAGCACCAGATAGGGAATCATCACACTTGAAATACCTCATGTTGTATATCAAAAGAAACTATCATGCCCCCTTCACGTTGTACACGGAAAAAAACTTAGGGTAAAATATTCATCGGCCAATATTTGAATCCAAACAAATGAATTATGGGTGGTATGCGGTCCTCAAAAAAGGAAGTATGGGTACATGGAGTGTAAGGTAACCAAAACGACGTGTGGTCTTTCTCTACTTCTTAGTCATGTCCCTAACATTTCATAGCTAAATTCCCATGTTTTCCAATATGGTCTGTAAAGTGAATAAGCGATATAACTCAACCACCAGAGGTCCTCTCCGTTCCCCTATCTGTATCCATGTAACTTTACACATGTTTGTGTACTTTGGTACATGGTATTTCCTCCTACATGGGCCACTACCCAAGTCCTTCATGTCATGTCTTTGTATCCTGGTTTTGTTCTGGTACACAACATATTCTTGGCCATGCCCATTCTCGTGTTCTCCTAGATTACAATTTGGGTCACCGACATGCTAGCCACACTATGTATGCAGGTCTCGCATGTAGTGTGATACTTTCCTATCCCAAAACCCTATCTTCTGCAACCAGTGACCTATATTGCATGTTATCTTTCGAACTACATGACGTGTAGTCATGATTTTCTAAATAACTATGGATCTATTTAGCAGTATTCCATATACGGCTCCTCCACTATGGATCTAACCTTCAAGCCACCAAAAAATGATGTAATGGGAATTCATTTTTTTCATTTCTATCCATCCAGTGACTAGAAATTGGTTAATTTGATCATGGGGGTTTTCCGTATGCCCTGGGTGCCTTGCACACCTCCCATGCAATACCACTCCCCAATTTGGATCCTGGATCCACAAGTAATCATCTGTAATGAAAAAAACATCTCAAATCCATCCTTGATCACCTATACATTCATCACACAATAATCCTCCATGGATCCAGGGGTCTGATCATGCTTGATCCTGCCTAGTAATATTGAGACATGGTCCTGTGTCCCAATGATGTAGAACGTGATGAATGATTGGGATTAAGGCACATGAAAAAGGTACAATGATCATTATCCCAGAATTATTTGTCTACGAATAAAAATTGGGATGCTCAGGGTGAGAAACATGAAACAACAGATATAGAATGATTAATCAATTTAAAATCTATACGTTGTTTCATGAAACGATTTCAAATTGCAGTAAATCAATGGAAAAGGATGATCATACTCAATCAATTTAATCTATTTGTGTAGAACACACAAATTTTTGAGTCCTGCCTTAATTTGGATCATTCGTTGATGAAAAACACACTCGTTAACAAAGAAGACAAGTCATTGTGTTCAATGTTCCTTGATTCTCCTAGATCCGGAGTCTCATCATCATCTAATTTTGATCCACTAATAAGAGGGTGGAAGAAACTCCTCTCAATGATCTCTGGGTCATGTGGTTAATTCTGGAAATTTTCTAATAGGGTGAATTTATAGAGGGATTCTAATTTGTTTTCCATTTCTTTCAAATAAATAATTTATTTATTTATTTAACTAAACACACAAAACAAATGCAACTTTTATATGAACATCCAAAACTAATCCATTTTACGTCATTCCTTGGGTAAACCTCATATTCCAGATTCAACTGTGGTCTTATATTTTATCAATGTCTCCATTTGAGTGTTATCCCATATACATTGTGAACATTTTCACTCATAATATAAAATATATTTAAATTTTTTATATAATTATTTCTGGGCACAATGGACCTTAAAATTGCATGTCATCTCCATGCCTAGATCCAAAAATATTTCTAGATATATTTCATAGGCTTATAAGGATAAAAGGGTTTCTAAAAATTAATTTTGGGCACACAAAGCAGTGAAATCGAACACAGTCATAACAACTAACTCTAAAAATATTTCTACATATATGCCAATATATTACTAGGAAAAAATAGGGTTTCTAAAAAACATGTATAAATAAATATTAGGAAATGAATAAAATTACAAAAATATTGAACAATGAAAAACTGAAAATGAATAAAATATAAATATGTTAATTATATTAATTAATAATTATCTAAAAAAATATTAAAAATGAATAAATTATAAAAATATTAAATTAATAAATATTTAAAATCAATAAATTATAAAAAAATCACACAAATAACATTATCAATGAAGATATTATATAAACTGAATGAATATTAAAAATGAGTTAAATTTAATTATATAAAATTGAAAAATTAATATAATATTTATAATTAATAAAAATGAATAAAATTGTTAAAAAAGAATAAATTTATTATATATATACACAAATAAATATGATATTAATTATTTAATTATTATATTAAGTATTTTATTAGTATATTTAGTGTTTAATTAGTATATATCAATAAGTAATATAGTAATAATTTAATTAGTATAATAAGAAATTAATATTTTTGTCCATTTTTATTAATTATAAACAATATATTAAATATTTATTTACACACAAACACACACATATATATTTAGTAGTCTATTTACTACCATATATATATATATATTAAATTTAATAAATTTAGTTATAAATTGTTTTGAGGTTGGATCGATCCAGATTGTGAACTTTCTTGAATATATCTTTTGTTGGGTCGATAATATGATAGATATGATAAAAATTATAGTATCAAAAAATTGTGTAGATACTCAATATACAAAGGGGGGGGGGGGTGAATTGTATACTTTAAAAATCCTTAAGGAAATTTTGCATAAAATAAATTCATAACACCTCCAAGTTCTAATAGCTTTCTTGATTCTGGAAAAGTGAATCTGGAAATAAAACATAACAAAAGTTTACAAAAACTAAGATTCTACCTTAAATTGTATAGAATCCTATTTAATTAGAGTACAAGTCTAAGGAAGTATAAGAAAGTTATAATTTCCTCAACAACCAAAAATACAATGGAAAAAAATTGAAACACTACAAGTAACAAGATGTAACTCTTATAACCCAAAGAGAAGGGTATCCAACAACCGTGGATAAAGGTCCCTTGATTTATACTTTTCAGAAAGTCTGTCTTACCCAAACACATGTAACCCATCAATATGATGATTGGTATCTATCTTGATATCCCTGCAGGCCTTCGATTTGTAAGGAAATTGGAACCCCTGACTTCACATCCTAAAGTCTCAGATTTTAAGGAAATCACACCTCAACACAAAGAAAGTCTACACAAAGTATTGTTTGAACAAGACGTTCAAAATTTCTACACGAATAATGAGAGTTAATAAGAGCCTCACTCTTTAGAAATCACTTCAACAGTATGTAACCTATGTTATCAGAGTTTAGTCAAATGTTAAGTACTGTGTTTAATCAAATGTGCTCTTATTTATAGGCATGAATTCAACGGTCGGCTCACTCCTTCAATGGTCATATTTTCCTTGAATTTCAGAGTGACATGTACATGTGTCACTTAAACAATGGTTAGTTAGTAAATTAATGCATGACATCATTTTATAACAAAAACAAGTGTAAAAAAAATATGGTTACTTAAGAAAATTCATTTTTCGGAGTGTAAGAAAAAATAAAAGTTCAGGGTCTAACAAAAAATACATTCGGTGCATATAATAAAAGGATATTCAGATTCTATTTTTCAAGGAATTATAAACCTTAATTCAATAGAATTCTGGAGTCTGAATTTCCTGGAAATTTGAAATCTGGATTCACAAGAATTCCGAGTCTGAACTCATACGTGTTTGGAGTCAAAACTCATAAGATTTCAGAGTCTAAATTCAAGGAACTCGGAGTCCGAATTTATAAGAGTTTCGAGTCCGAATTCAGAGAGTTCGGAGTAAGAACTCATAATATTTTGAAGTCTGAATTCAGAGAACTCAGAGTCATAACTCATAATAGTTTGGAGTCTGATTTTAGAGAACTCAAAGTCAGAACTTAGAAGAGTTCAGAGTCTAAATTCAGAGAATTCGGAGTCAGAACTCAAAAGAGTTCGGAGTCTAAATTCAGAGAACTCAGAATCGGAATTCGGATCTTGAAAACAAAATGATATTTATCTAAGTATTATATGATTTCAAGATTTTAGGTATGAAACCAAATTTTACACTTAGACAAGATAATGAACAATGAAAAACATTGTAAGGATAAATTTTCTTGGGGAAGGAAAATTTTCCTTATGAAAGTAAAACATAGGGTAGAATGAAAGTTTCCTTAAGCTAAGGTGGTTGTGATTTTTAAACCAAGAAGGAATGGTAATGACATAAGGAAACCTTATTGACTCAACAATCTCCCCCAAGTGTAAAGGTATGGAAAATTCATAAGGAAAACCATATTTACTCAACAATCTCCCCCTTTTTGAAAAGCACAAACATCCTTAGGAAAAAGAATATAAGAATATATAAAATAATTTTCTAGACTTTGAAATAAAACGTATACCCCTTTACACATGGACAATGATGAATATGACTAACTCCCCCTTAGGCTTTGGAACACAAAGGATCGTATTCTAGATTTCTGAAATTAGATTATTCATTATCTTGAATATATAAATCTTTGTAATGAAAACTCCCCCTTAGATAAACTCCCCCTTACATAGGGATATTTCTTCTTTTGTTAGTATTATTTTTTCCTTTTTACCACTTTGTGATTTAAAAAAATAATTTGAGGGAATGGAAAAAAATTATAGTACCTAAAATATTAGTACAAAGAATCCAAACAAAAATGAGCAACCAAAATTTTATTAAGATTGGAAGAATTTGTACAAGGAAAGAAAAAAACAAAAGATTGGATTTGATATATTTTCCTTCCTTATCCA
This sequence comes from Viscum album, assembly GCA_963277665.1. Classification (NCBI taxonomy): domain Eukaryota; kingdom Viridiplantae; phylum Streptophyta; class Magnoliopsida; order Santalales; family Viscaceae; genus Viscum; species Viscum album. Next base: position 1,034,463,948 of record OY728153.1, on the reverse strand, counting down.
TGGGAATCAATTTCTTCACTATAGTTTTCAGCTTTTTAAGTTTCATGTGGTCTTCCTCTGCTTGCTTTAGGAGTTGATCCTGACCCTTAGATTTCTTCTCTAAGGCCTTGATTCATTCATCCGGAGCCTTCAGAGCCTCTTCCTGAGCCTTCAACAACTCATCATGCTTAACTAGCTTCTCATTGATCTCAATCTGAAGATCCCTTTCCCTATTCCAACTTTGAGCAACATAATACAACTTTCCATTCAAATCCTCTACCTCTTGAATCCGAGTATTCTGCTCAAGATTTAGCTTTTCCTCAAATCTAGTCACGAGATCCTTGATTTTACTATCTTCATTATCAAAAGCTTACTTAACTTCATGTTCAAACTCATAAAGCTCTCTCAAATATTCAACTATTTTCTTTGACCATCTAATCACTTTCTTACAAGATTTTATGTGGGAATCATAGTTAAGAAAGATGTTATTTAAATCAGCCTCAATTTTTACACACTTATCCATCACCAATGATGTTGAATCTGATTTTTGATTGAAATTGTGTTGGAGAATCAGACATCTGGAGTCAATTCAAGGAATGATCGGAATGGTGTCAACAAGCTTCTTCAGTCATTGAATGATGAAATCATGTCCTATGGAAGATGATTCCGAATCCGAGACTTTCCTTGGTGAATGTTATTTAACTATCTCAATAATTTTTCTCTTGGCATATCCACCAGGATACGATTTCTTTAAAAAAACCTTAATAGGTGTATCCACAATAACCTATTTCCCCTTATCAGTTCTCAGAACTACTTCCTCATCCGGAGACTCATGTTCACTGTTAGACAGTTGAACAAATCTATCTTTATAAATCTTCTCCTTTTTAGATCATGCCTCAACATTTTCAGGGTGAATGAAATAATGATTATAAATTTCTTCTTCAGAGAGATTGTTTACATCATCTTCAGCCTTTTCATCTATCCTAGGAGTAGCATGCTTCGAATATTTGACTTGAGAAGTTCGGATTGAAAAATTCTTGGATGGGCTTTCTTTCTCATGAAATTCATCCACTTGATTTATTAATTAGTATGTATCACCACTGCTTTCAGCTTCTTCTTATACTCCTTTGACAACTTATTTTTCTTCAAAAACCGTCTCTTGGTATTTTTCTAGAGTCATGTAATTCTTCCCTAGAGTCTCAGGTAAGGGTTATTCCAGGAAGGATTCTGGTACCAGAATTTGTTCAGATGCTTTCTCAGTATCCCTCAGAATTGATTGCACAATCTCAATCTCAGATATCTTTTTCTTTAACTTTTTTTCTTTAGATTTCTTCTAATGTTCAGTAGCTGTCTTCTCTTTCAAATCCTTGGCTTCTTGTAGGATCCAAGTCAAACTTTGGCTCCCTTTCTTCCTATTTTTCTTATCTTCCCTCCACATGGATAAAACCTCATCTGGATAAGCTTTTTTCTTCTTAGGTTTTGGAGGTGCAGATTGAGCTTCCGTAGCTTTTGGGGTTTTAACTTAGAATTCTACTTCCTTCAATTTCCTCTTCTTTCCAGGATTTTTCGATGGTTCGGGAACTTCTTGTTTCTTTGGAACAACTTCATCCTCTTCCTCTGGTAAATCATAGAATTCTCCGGAATCTTTAGGGAAACCAAAATTCATTCTCTTAAATGTATCATCACTTACTTACATGACTTTGCAATTCCTTGACTTGGAACTACAAGGAATCTTGAAAGACTCAAGTCACAGAAAAATTAGCTTTTAGAGGATGGCTGGATACAGGATTATCTGAGCTTTGAAGTTCCCATTCTTAATATTCTCAATTTTAATGAGAATATATGCTAAACCAGATTGATCTTCCTTATATTCACTAGAAAATCCAATATATACATATCACTCTTCTTTAAGGTGTCCTTATCACCTTTTCTCGGAATGATAAATCCTTACACCCAGAGTTCAAGGATCCAATTTTTTGTAGAGAGGTGAGAAATATTTGGAGTCTTGACATCTATAAGACCAAAGAACTCTGTAGATTTCACCTTTAAAAAACTTCTTTTAACATCTGGTATCTTGTCAGAATAGAATTCAACTTCTCCTTCATATGACACTCCAATTAGACTAGCTTCTTTAGAGTGTGAAAGAGAATAGGTCTTTGCATAGATTTTGAATAAAAACATATATCTTACTTATTCCTTAAATAAACTGACTGATTCATAAAACTCTATCAGAAGATCTAGATATACTAAGTCTTGAGCCCCTAGATTCGATATGCAAACACTCTACCAACCATTCAACTTAATGTTCTTTTAAATGATAGAATCATACTTGTTGAAGAAGTTCGGATGTACCAACCCTTCTCTATATACCTGCCACTCCGGAATTGGCTTGACAGTGTACATATCTTTTTGAGAGGATTCTTCTACAGACATTCAGAATTGAGAAACTCGGAGAAGTTCAGAACGAGCTTAAGTAGATGGTCAGAACTTCAGCACACGAGAGCTTGAGATCAATGTGGGACAACCCTTTGGGGGTCCTTTATATAAGCATTGGAAGTGACGATTCATCTTCCAAACTCAATCCAATGGCTGAAAATTCTTCTAATAATATCTGATGGTTGATATGATAGCCTCAAATAAATCTTGGTAGGATCTGATCTTTTGATGTTTTTAAATAAAAACATTCAGATTTAAGGAAACTAGATTCCGAAAAATTTTAAAAGCAAATGAAAATAAGAGAAAGTAAATGATGATTACAAAAATTTAAGAATGGAATCATACCTTATGGATTGCCAAGAAGATTATTCGTATTAAGGAAAAAATTTTCTTGAAGAACTTTAGCTTCTGAAAAATCTAATTACGAAAAATTTGAAAACCTCATTACAAAAAATTTTAAAACTTTATTACAAATTTTTTTGAAAACATCATTATGAAAAAAGTTTGATAACTTCATTACAAAAAATTTTGAAAACTTCATTAAGAAAATTTTTTAAATCTCAATTACGAATAAATTTGAAAACTTTATTACCAAAAATTTTAAATCTTCATTACGAAAAAATTTGAAAATGTCATTATGAAGAATTTGAAAACTTCATTACAAAAAATTTGAAAAGTTCAATGAGAAATTTTCTGAAAACATAATTACGAAAAATTAAAAAATCCTCATTACGAAAACTTAGAAGATCCTCATTATGAAAAGATTCGAACGATTTGAAAAATATGACTATGAAAAGTTTTATTAAGAAAGATTTGAGAAATTAGACTACAAAAATTTTAATTAAGAAAGATTTTAATCTAACTAACAAGAAAATGTACCCCCCTATGAAAAGGAGTTTATTACTGTAAAGAGATTGGTTTCAATCGAAATTAAACAAGGAAGATTACCTTATGGTTATCATTCCTAACTTTTGTTTAATGTGTTGAAATGTATCAGAGGGTAATGATTTTGTGAAAATATCAGCAAGTTGATCTTGCGTTCTATAAAATTGATGAATGATATCTTCTTTTTGTGTGTGATCCCTAAGAAAGTGATTCTTAATATCTATGTGTTTTGCATGAGAGTGATGTGCATGGTTTTTACTAAGGGCAATGACACTTGTATTATCCCACAAAATTTGTGTTTTAGTAATGCTCATACCATTGTCTGTGAGTGTGTGTTACATCCACAATACTTGAGCACAACAACTTTCGGCTGCTATATGTTCAGCTTCAGCAGTGGAAAGTGCTATTGAGTGTTACTTCTTGCATGACCAAGAAACTAATTAATCTCCTAAGATATGAAACGTTCTATATGTACTGTTTCTATCCATTCTACGTCCACTAATGTCTACATCCAAAAAAACTTTTTAGAACAAAATCATTTCCAGAAGTATAAAAGTGTCTTAAATCTTTGGTTCCCTTTAAGTAGAGAAAAAATCATTTCACATCCTTTAAATTATATTCCTTAGGATTAGACTGATATATTTCACATAAGCATACTGAAAACATTAAGTCTAGATGACTCACTGTCAAGTAAAATAGGCTTCTATCATACCTCTAAAAGATGTTGGATCTACTGGTTTCCCAACTTTATCAAGATCAAGTGTGTTTACGGTACCAATGGGAGTACTAATACTCTTTGTGTTGTCATATCCATACATTTTGAGAAGATATTTAGTATACTTATATTGGGATATATAGATTCCTCCTGGTTTTTGAGAAATTTTAAAACCAAGGAAAAATGATAACTCACCCATCATAATCATTTCAAACTCATATTTCATTAGGTCCGCAAAGGAATCTATTAAGGATTGCTCTGTTGAACCAAATATAATGCCATCAATATAAATTTGAACAATGAAATTTTTTTTCTTATCTTTATTTATAAAAAGTGTTGGATCTGAATTTCCCTTAACGTGATCATTTTGAATCAGAAATTCTGTAAGTCCTTCATACCAGACTCGAGGAGCTTGCTTAAGTCCATAAAATGCTTTGGTAAGTTTATAAAAACGTTCAGGATGTTTTGTATCTTGAAAACTAAGAGGTTGTTCAACAAAAACATCCTCTTGTACTAAACCATTAAGGAAATCACATTTCAGACCATTTGAAAAAGTTTGATGTTGAGAAATGCTGCAACGGAAAGTAAAATTCGAATAGATTCAAGTCTAGATACTGGGGCATAAGTTTATTCGTAGTCTATTCCTTCTTGTTGATTATAGCCTTTAGCAACCAATCTAGCTTTATTTATTACTATTATTCCATTTTTATCACACTTCTTTCTGAAAACACATTTTACTCCAATAACAGAAGTTTCCACAGGTCTTTGCAACCAAGGTCCATACTTTATTCCTTTCGAATTAATTTAGTTCATCTTGCATAGCTTTTATCTAATCATCATCACCTAAAGATTCATCAGTGCTTTTTGGTTCTAATTGGGAAAGAAATGCTAGATGTTTTACATAATTTATTAAGGAACTTCTAGCCCTTACAGGTTGATTTACATCTCCAATGATACTATCACTAGGATGTTTCCTAAGAAACGACTAATTTTGGTTTTGTAAAACCTGTTCATCAACATAGGGTGGAAAATCTTCTGGGGTAAATGTTTCAGAAGCATCTTATTGGATATTTTCCTTATCATAAGGATCTTCTAACAAATGTTGATAATCAGTTTTTAAAAATACATCTGAATATTTAAGTTGGTGTAGTTTAAAAACAAAGGTATCTGTTTCCTTAAATATAACATGAACTGTTTCTTCAAAAGTACATGTGTTTTTATTAAAAACTCTATAAGCCTTAGAATTTGTGGAGTAGCCTAAGAAAATTCCTTCATCATATTTTGGTGTGAATTTGTGTAAGTTATCTTTAGTATTCAAAATGAATACCTTGTAGTCAAAAACCTTGAAGTAGGAATGTCTAGGTTTTCTACCACTCAATACTCATAAGGTGTTTTATTAAGAAAAGGTCTAATCAAAATATGATTTATAGTATACCAAGTAGTACTTATAGCTTCAGACCAAAAATGTTTGGCTATATAATACTCACTCAACATGGTTCATGTTATCTCTTAAAGAATTCTATTTCTTCTTTCATCAACACCATTTTGTTGAGGTGTTCTGGGTGATGAGATGTTATGAGTAATTCCTTTTCTACTACAAAAAGTTTCAAAATCTGAATTTTTAAATTCTCCTCCATGATCACTATGAATAATTATCAAAGGAAGGTTTTTCTAATTTTTAACTTGGGATCTAAAACATTTGAAATAAGAAAAAGATTCAGATTCTTTGCTAGAAAATAAACCCATGTAAATCTAGTATAATAATCAACTAAGACAAATACATACTATTTCCCACCAATGCTTCCAGTTTGTGTTAGACAAAAAAGATCCATATGCACATACTGTAGTGCATTAGTGGTTGAGACTTCACTGGCTGATTTAAAACATGATTTATGTTTCATTCCATATTGACCCAGATCACAGACTTTTGAAGAATCAAATCTATGCTCTGGTAGATCCTTAACTAGTCCTTTCTTAGAAAGTTTACATAGGTTCCTATAGTTATAGTGACCTACCCTTCTATGCCATAAACAAGAATGATATTTTACTGCACTAAGGAAAGGTAGATATTGGATTCTATGGTCTTCTATGTTTAGTGTGTCAAAATTATCTTTCCTATTGGTAAAAAGAGTAAACTCTTACTCAGAATTGTGTACTAAGCACTTTTCATTCCAAAAATTCACAAGGTAACCTTCATCACATAATTGAATTATGCTAATGAGGTTGTGCTTAAGACCCCTAAAAAATAAAACATTTGAAATCAAAGTTTTTCAAAGAAGAACGATGTTACCTATACCAAAAATATCTCCCTTAGCATTGTCTCCGAAATTTAATTTTCCTCCTTTCATCTTGATAATCTTTTCAAAGAAGTTTTTGTTACAAGACATATTTTGGGAACATTCACTATACATATACCAAGTATTTCTGTTGGTACCTTCTTTATTTTCCTAAAAATAAGAAATTTCGACTTTTGGAATCTAAACTTCCTTGGATCCATAATTGTTAGACATCAAAATTTTGGGTATCCATATTTGTTTAAGAATATATGTTTTATGAAACCCAATAGATTGGACATTATTCAAGGATATAATTTTCTTCCAATGCACACCACATTGATATTTAGTACAAAAAGGGGCTCTGGATGGAATAAAATAGTTGTTTTTAAAATTAGGTTTTCGGTGAGTATAACCTACTCTAGTAGTATTTCCTTGAGGTTTGATTTGAGAATACATCTTGTCAAAATTTTCCTTACCAGAGGTAAAGATAGAAAGAGGTTTTTTAAGAGAATATATTTTGGATTTTAGTCGAATGACTAAATTATTATCCGCAGGAATTATTTCCTTAGAGTTATATTTTTCTTAAAAAGCATTTATTTTTGAAATAGCATTCTTAACATCTTTAGAATGTTTTTCCTTTTCAGAACTTACTTCCTTAAGGTCTTTAGAAAGTTTTTCTAAAAGATCATCCTTATATTCAAGATCTCCAGAGAGTTCTGAAATCCATTTTTTAAAAACTTCTTCTCTTGTATTTGACTTGTCCAATTTCATATAAATTTTATAATTTCTTACTTTTAAAAACATGGAAAATCTAGATATTTCTTCATAAGAAGGTATTTCTTCAATATCTGAAGATGAAGTATCTTCATTAGAAGTAATATCTCCATAATAGTAATTCTTATCAAGAGATAAATTTGATAAAACCTCAACAGAGCATACCTTGTCCATAAGAAAAGTATTAAGAAAAGAAGTAGTAGCAATAAATCCAATATTTTTTTGTACTGATGATTCATATTAAAAATATTCACTTCCCGAAGAGTCACCAAAGCTTGCACTCCAAGTATCATTTGCTTTAAGACTTTTCTTGTGCTTAGAATGATAGAACTTCATTTTGTTTCTTTCTGAATTCCTTTCCTTCTTTTCATTCTTTTTCAATAAAGGGAAATTAGGTCTGATTTGACCTTTTCTTCTACATTCATAAAAAGTAACTTCCACATATTTCTTATCTTTGTCGTATCTCTTCTTGTACTTATTCTGATAGTTCTTTTGAGAAATTATGTTGTTCATTATCCATGAAAGATTAGCTAATTCATTCTTAGACTTTTATAAATCACTAGATTCTGACTTAATTGTAACTTTCTTGGAATTTGATATAGTTACTCTTTTTGGAGTCTTGGATTTCATATGTCTAGAAGTAGTTGTAAAATAAAATCCTCAATTAAAATTATTCTTTTTAACATTATCAGTATCTCTCTTAATTATAGTCTCATGCTAAAGAAGAGTTCCAAACAGCTCATCTATAGAAATTTGGGTAACTTTGCTATTCTCAACAATTTTTTCCCTCTTGGAATCCCACTCATTTGGCATAATATCAATGATCTTATCTACAAGAGCCTTGTATTCCAAACTTTTTTCTCCCATAGACTGTAGGCTATTCACTATAGTCATAATCCTTTCCTGAACATTGATTATAGATTCTCCATAAAGAATGTTAAAGCCATGGTATTCAGCTCTCAACATAGCTCTTCTTGTCTCTATGACTTTAGTAGTACCAAAATGTGGAAGTTCATGTTTCATCCAAATACTGTTTGCAGCATCAGAAGAAGATATTTGACTATTGATGTTCCTAGTCATGGAACATAGCTATGTATTTTTGACTCTAAAATTTTCTAGGTATTATGATTTTTATTAATTAGTAAAAGTTCTCAATTCCTTATCAGGAATCTTATAGCCTCCTATCAGCATTAGGTAGTTATCAACTCCAGTGTTAAAAACGAAAGTCTTCATCCTATCTCTCTAATACTCATAATCATTGCAATAAAAAATAGGAGGTCTGGTAGGATTTAGTTGTCGATAGAGCCAAAATTTAAACCTTCCATCTTAAGTAAATTCTATACACACAAACTTGTTAGTAATATAATTTTTCAAACCAAAGAAAATATCCTAAGCAATGAAAATAGAACTAGACGATATCTAAGAAAAAATTCATATGAAAATTATGGATCTGGAAAAATGATTCTGAAAAAGTGAAGAAGTAGATTTCTCTTCTGAATCTAATCGTGAGATTTATTCAGATTTAACCAAAACTCTAAAACCAATTGTTAGATTGGTTCCAGGTACAAGGTCACCATATATGATACAAATTGTTGGATCGATTAAATGATATATATGATACTTATTGTAGTATCAAACTATGGTGTAGATACTCAATATAAAAAGGGGGGGGTGAATTGTATACTTTAAAAATCCTTAAGGAAATTTTGCATAAACAAAACTCACAACACCTCTATGTTCTAATAGCTTCCTTGATTCCAGAAAAGTGAATCTGGAAATAAAACTTAACAAAAGTTTACAACAAATAAGATTCTACCTCAAAGTCTATTGAATCCTATTTTATCAGAGTACAAGTCTAAGGAAGTATAAGAAAGTTATAAATTCCTCAACAACAAAAAAAAGCAGAAAACAAAATTGATACACTATAAGTAACAAGTAGCAACTCTTTTAACCCAAAGAGAAGGGTATCCAACAACCCCGGTTAAAGGTCCCTTGATTTATACTTTCAAGAAAGTCTGTCTTACCCACACCAATGTAAGCCCTCAATCTAAATATTGGAATTTGTCTTGTTATCCCTGCAAGCTCTCGATTTGTAATGAAATTGGAGCCTCTGACTTCACAACCTGATGTTTCTGATTTTAAGGAAATCAAACTTCTACACAAAGCAAGTCTGCATGAAGAAATGTTTGAACAAGATATTCAAACTCTCTGCACGAAGCCTGAGAGTTAATAAGAGCCACTCTCTCTAGAAATCTATTCAACAACATGTAAGCTATGTTGTCAAAGTTCAGTTAAAATTTATGTACTGAGCTCATTCAAATGTGCATCTATTTATAAGCTTGACTTCAACGGTCATCCCCCCCTCCAACGGTCATATTTTCCTTGAATTTCATAAGGACCTGTACATGTGTCACTCAAACAACGGTTAGTTAGTAACTGAAAGCATGAAATCATTTTATAACAAAAACATGTTTAAGAAAAAATTTGGTTACATAATCAAATTAATTTTTTAGAGTGTATGAAAAAATAAAATTTCGGAGTCTAACCAAAAATACATTTGGTGTCTATAATACAAGGATATTTGGATTCTGTTTTTCAAGCAATTCGGAACCTGAATTCTATAGAATTATGGAGTCTGAATTTTAAGGAAATTCAAAATCTGGATTCACAAGAATTCAGAGTCTGAACTCATAAGAGTTTGGAGTCAGAACTCATAAGAGTCTGGATTCTGAATTCAGAGAACTCAGAGTCAGAACTTAGAAGAGTTTAGAGTCTGAATTCAGAGAGTTCGGAGTCAGAACTCATAAGAGTTCGGAGTCTGAATTCATAGAACTTAGAGTCAGAACTCATAAGAGTTCGGAGTCGGAATTCGGAGAACACAGAGTCATAACTAAGAAGAGTTCGGAGTCTGAATTCAGAGAATTCGGAGTCAGAACTCATAAGTGTTCAGAGTCTGAATTCAGAAAACTCGGAACCTAAATTCGGATCCTGAAAGCAGAATGCTCTTTATCTATGTATTATATGATTCTGAGGATTTAGGTATGAAACCAAATTTTACACTTAAAAAAGATAATGGACAATGAAAAACATGGTACGGATAAATTTCCTTGGGGATGGAAAATTTTATTTATGAAAGGAAAACATTGGGTAGAATGAAATTTTCCTTAAGCTATGGTGTCTGTTATTTTCCAAACAAGAAGGGATGTTAAAGTCATAAGGAAACCATATTGACTCAATAATATCCCCCACGTATGAAGGAATAAAAAAGTCGTAAGGAAAACCTTATTGACTCAACATGTTTGAATAAATATGAATATATATTAATTATGTAAACTAAAATAGTGTTAAAAACATTAAATGTTAAAAAAAATTATTAATGATAAAATTATTAATAAAAATGAATAAATTTATTATATATACACGTAATAATAAAGAGTATATAAATTATATAATTAGTATACCAGTTTTTAATATGTATATTAAGTATTTCATTAGTATATAGAAATAAATAGTATATTAATTATTTAATTTGTACATTAAGTATTTAATAATTTTATTAATTTTTATTAATTATAGACAACATATAATTTATTTATTTATTCATATATAAGTAATATACTATTTATTATATATATATATATATATATAATTTTAAAAAAAATTAATTAAAAAAAATTTGGGGGTTGGATCCAGAAAAATATATGGTTAAATAAAAAAGAATATATATTAATTAAGTCAATTACAACATTATTAAAAACATTTAATTTTAATGAAAATTACTAAAAAAATTATTAATGAAGTGTTTTTTTAACAAATATGAATAAATTAAAATTATATATAGAGTAATAAATAGTACATTAATTATTTAATTAGTATATTAATTATTTAATAAATTTGCACATTTTTATTATTTATAAACTTTGTATTAGTTATTTAATTATATATATAATATTTTTTTAATTAATTTTTTTAATTAAATTGTTGATTTTCTATTTATTAACATATATATATATAAAATTTAATAAATTATATATATAATTAAGTAATAATTATACTATTTATAGATATATGCTAATATATATTGATATATATATTTATTAATATATTTATTAATTTTTATCAATATTTAATATATATCAATATATTTCTCTATATATATGAGTATATATTTTAATATACAATGTACTAATTTAATTATAAAATAAGAATAAACATAAATAAATATTAAAAACAAATAATTTTTTATATAATAGTAATCAAATTAAAATTAAACACAAATAGATTTAATATATATATAAAAATATATTAATATATATAAATAATTAATATATATAAATATTTAATAAATTTCCATATATTTATATATATATCAACATATATTTTTATATATGAAGTGAAAATTTAATTAGAAATAATAATAAATAATAATAATAAATAAAATTTATTTAATTTTGAATAAATTAAAATTAAATCCAAAAAACATTAATATATATATATATATATATTATATTTTAATATATTCAAAGATATCAATATAAATTTTAATTTCTGACATAAGAATTAAATGATACACATTTTAATAAAACAGTTGTCCTACTACCTGAAGGGTAATCCATTTAGGCAGCCCAATTGGTAAGGCCTACTAAGGGGAGGGTGGTTCAATGCACACAATGAGAAGAGGGTGGACCAAGGCCCAGGAAGGCCAACACCTGTAGGCATTAGACCAATTAGGTGTGTCAAAGTGTATGTGGGACACCATCCTCAGAACAAGCTTCTAGTCGACTAATGCCACAAAATCATATAAAAATAAGAGGTTGTCTATTCGCATGTTTGATGTGGGGTTCATAAGATAGTTTTATATATATTTTATCTAGAAATGATAAAAACAACCTTTATTAGTGGTAGATAATGCAATGATAAAGGATACACATTAAGAGTCCTAGGAAAGTGATGATAAAGGTTTTATGTTATCAGTTATTGTTTTAGAAATGATAAAAGTTACCCCTAGTAAATGATTTTTTTAGCTGTAATAAAGGAATCCTTCAACATAACTTTTCACTAGTACTAATAAAAAATTGCACCAAATAAATCCAAATCTGTAATAGTGTTAGTTTCCCTATTGCACATCATTTTAATTATCTTTTTTTATAGGTTACCATTATTCATTCATTAAATCCCTAATCCTTTCTTATATACCCCTGTCAATTTTTAATGAAAGGATTTAACAAATTAATAGTTTGAGTGACCATTTAATATCCACCAAATTTTATAGAAAGATATCTTTTTTAATTTTTTGGAGTTTAATAATAATCCAAGAAGCAATGCATAGTAGACTAGGCAGGCCATACCCACCAAATTGTTTCCGAAAAAAGTGATGATATTGTAATGGGATTTTAGAGGCGTGTATAAACATCACCCATTTCATTGGATTTATGTAAATATTAAAAAACGAAATCATGATTAAATGTCCAAAATTATTTACTCTCTTCCACAATCTTCTCATGGAGTGCATCAACCACAATTCCCCCTATAAATATAAGAGACCATATATTGAATCTTTTCAAGTTACCTTAGAATTAAATAAAACATTTAAAGAGTTGGCTAAGGTACCATGGTTTATTTTCATTAGATTATATTTAAAACTAACATAGATTCTCTTTCAATAATTAAATTGATGCATCCATATTGTTTAGAAAAATTGATAGTGAAAATAATGGACTTAATATCCACAATGAAAATCAATAAATTTACAATTGCAACCTATATATTGTAATTGTTCCTTTTTCTATCAAAAATAATTAAATTGGAAGTCTAAAAGTTATTCTTGAAGTTGATTTTTCTAAAATTTATTTTTGAATTTGAGATAAAGATACAATTTATAATTAAAGTATTATAATGTTACATTTATTATCAATTAAAAAAATATTGGAAGTATGGAATTTATCGTAGATTTTGAGTTGGTATAGAAGTTATTATAGAACATGAGTTAAAGTTAAATTCTAGGAGTAAGGTACTTTAAGGATTTATAGGCTAGATAATTCATCGAAGATTTGGGTTTTATTGAAAATTGATTTTATGTTAAGATTCCGTGTATATATAATTTATTATATAGACTTCGTAAAAAATTTCCTATGTGTTTAGATTCCCATTTATACATAATATATTCTCTTGAGTTCATAGAAAATTGGTTAATTATTGAGCTTCCATGTATTAGTAAGAAATTATTCTAGTTGAAGATGAAATTGGAAAATAAATTTAATTAAGAAGATATTTTTCATATATAATAATTTTTTATATGAGCATATTCAAAATGGATAGAAGAAATTATCTTATCTAACAAATAAAATTTACCGATAATATGTAATATATTATAACATATGGAAGACATTGGGTTGAGTCTCATGTGTAAATCCAATATAGGGTAAAATCTTATGTGATAGGTAGGATACTTTTGAGCATCTTCAATATATAATATGATGCATCATAAATTCAGATGCATGTGTAAGATATTTATAGTAATGTATAAAAAAATACAGCAAAGGAAATGACCATATGTGGTATGTGTAAAATTTAGTCTGATGCATAAGAGTATTTTATATTACCAATTATAAATTTATTTTGATAATGATGCTAAATACACATAATGATATACATTATCAATTTTAACTCATGATTGATATTTTTTCTAGATAGTCAAAGAGAATCTTGTCGATATTGTGTAAGATTAATGGAAATAGTGATTATTGAGAGATATATTGAGGATGAAAATGTCAATAATTAGGAGAGTTATTAGACATTAAAGGATCAATAGGTTATAGGGGATAGATTTATGTGATTCGTTTTGGATGTTACCATTGAGAAACTAATGGTGAAAAATGTTATATAATTAATAATAATGTTGTTACATGAAAATATATGAAGAAGAAGAATAAGTAAAGGGTGGATTGATATAGATGCAATATGGAAAAATCTATGATTTGAAGAAATATTAGAGGAACTGTGGATATTGTGAGGATTTTCGTCGATTATTTGGAGTTTATGAAAGAACAAAAGAACAATGAAAACACCCTTATTGGTCTGGTGTATATCCATTGTGAAGAATCATTGTATGATATCACTGTGGGAATTTTTTCTTATATTCCTTATCAAAATGAAGTTAATGTAGAGATAAGATGAGGGAGGGTCGATAGGGTTGATAATGAGTCTTTATAAAACTTTTGTAACACATAAAGTGAGTAGTGTTATCCCATGGCATGTCAAAAGACCAAAAAAATATCCTTTTATTATCCATTTATTGTGACCCAATTAATATTTTCATCTGATTTCATTTAATTTCAACTAATAAAAATTTTGGGTTTTATAATATTGATTGGTTTATGATATTATTGAAAACATGATAAGAATATACAATGGAATATTAGAGGAACTGAACACCTAAATTACCCCTATAATAGGATGTTTTGGGAATGTGGTAATAATAATTGGTATTAGAGCCACAAGGTACTTGTGTGATGAATATTCCATTAGAAGATTCATCCAATGGAAACTACGTTGAATTAAAACGGTGTTCCTTTTTTTCAATGGTTATAACATCCAGATATGGAATTGTCTTATTGAATCTCACTTATGATATCATTAACCTGATGTTTTATCTACTTTGATACACAAAATAAAAGTGATGTGACATAAATATTAATGACTAAATCAAATAGATAAATTATTGATCCAGATGTGAATGAAAATATTTCGTTTCAATATATTCGAAAAATAAAATCTATAATAGAATGATGAGGTGCAAATTAATAAAATCTATTTGGAAACAATACGTCAATATTTACGAAGGAGTCAATAAAAACAAAGAAGATAAATTAAAAGTGATATATTTTTTGATAATTTGATGATGACCATGATCCAAAATATTTATTATTTATTCAATATTACCAATGAAGTCCTGAGATCCATATGTGTAATAGGTTATGAGATTAAGAATACTGGACTTATAATGAAAATTATCAGACTACATCCAGCACTGTATAATGCTACGGTGTTAGACCATAATGAACAAAATCTTATAAAACTACCACTTGATAATGTTCACAAAAATATAATGGATTAGGAAATGATCATGAAACTATAAATAACATATAATAAATCATCAAAAGATAATTCCTTCAAATCAAAGAATAATATAGAGATACATGAATTGTTTCATGAACCAACCATGAGACACCATGGATTCAGGATCCTGATCCATCCTATTAAATACCCAAGGGGGGGGAGTTCATTCGTCCCTTAGAGGGAAAAAACACCAGGTAATAATTGAACAACTGATTGAAACAATTTCAATTTTTAAAACATCAAATGTCCAAAAGGACCATTTCTTGGAGATATGGTATGATGTTTCCATGTATTGAATGGACACACCTTAGGAAAAATAGTTACCAAATAAAATCAAATCCAAAAAATATAAGATTTAAATTAAAGGAATATGAAATGAAAAAAAATCATGAGACAAGTAAATCAATCCCAAACAAAATCCTATATAATACCCTCAATTGAAAGAGAAAGTGAAGTATAGTGATAACCTTAAATTCTGATATATGTAGAATCTAAAATATAAGAAAACGGTAAACCTATAAATTCTATTCATCATTCTTTAGTGGGTAACCTATTTTTTCATCTCCATCAACCCAAACCACAACCAAGAGTCCAATATATAATTCTAAGTGGATCCCACTATCCTTGTAATATGAATGGTGTGAGCATAAAATTCCTTGTAGTTACCACCTGACACCCCATGCATCAACTTTAAAGAAAAAAATATTTCCTTATAGTTTGAAAATATATATAATAATAAAAAAATTATTTCTAATTATTTTTAAAATAAGTAACAAGTGTATGTGTTTCAAAATAATTTCTTTTTCTACCTCATTGTAACCAATTTTTAATAAAATGTCACCACGAATCCTTTATATGAAACTTAGTGGGTAATATAATGGATATATATAATGAAAAGGGGAAAAAAATTAGTCAAATTCCATTTTCCAAATAGTTACAAAAAATATTAGAAAATATAATATATATAAAATGACTATAATGAGAACCTTGGAACTTGGATACAATCTTGAATAAAATTTTCAGTTAATTAATATAGGGATAAAGAGACTAACTAAAAATAAAAATATAACCATTCCTAACACTAAATATTCGCCTACCTAGCATAACTAATGGGAAAATACCATAACCAATACATATTCTAAACTGAATACCACTCGTTAGAGAGTAATACTATCTAGGGTAGTATGAGTGCATAATCTTCCCAACATGCTATACAACGATTTTCATTACATGAAAATTGGGTTGATTATGTTAAACAAATATATATTAATATAAATCAATCTATATATATATCATATAATTTCATAATTTAAAAAATATTCCACTCCATTAACTTTAAACTCCATTAAATGTAACAACCCATTTTTCATCAAGACATATAAATAAAAAATATCCCCTATATTATGTTCCATTTATGTAAAAAGAATTTATAACAGTTGAATTTTTCATTACACAAGTGTAATACTTCATGTGGTTTTTATTTTATAATGAAATAATTTGGAAGTGCTAGTTGGGACTTAAAACTATCCTTTTAAATTCAGTCATATATATATGTGTGTAATGACTAATAATATGAATTATTTAAAGAGTTTGAGACTAGAGGAATAGATTATTTTTAAAACATCAAACACATCATTATCTTTTTTGATGAACATTAAAACCCATTTGAAAATGTAATTTACTAAATTGGATTTTAAGAATGCGTTGAGAAAAAATATTTTTCAATTAACTATAGCACTAGGTTTGCTAAATATTTTAAACGTGTATTGGAACACTATATATAATGGTAATATCATGTTGGATACAAGGTAAACTTGTGATAAACCAAACTGTATTACATATAACTACAATATTTGAAACATGAAATTTTTAATAAGTTCAAAACATGCATTTGAAACAAGAATAAATTATATTTCTAAATTTAATGGTTTTGACAAGGAAAAACCAACCTAAATCATGTCTCTTTCACAAACATTGATCGAAATCCACCTCAATAATGCTAAGGGGCCCTAAAATATTATTAGGAACCCATGAATCCAGGTCAAGGAAACCCTAGGCCATTGAGAATATTCTAGGGTAAAAATAGTATTCAAAAGGAGTAAAAAAGTAATATGACTTGGTTTTGTGTTGATTAATAAAAGAAATTTTCCATAAAAATTGAATTATCTATATGAAATCACCCTTAGGGAGGATGGAAATGAAGGATCTGAGCCCCACAATTATTGAATGATGAATGGAGGAGGAAATAGACATAAAGGGGGTCTAATTCACCTAGAGAATAATGTTATTATTTTTTCATGTAAATAATTAAAATATATCTAGTAATTTTTTCAATGTCAGATGATGAGGTGACATGGAATTCTGAGGTCCAATTACCCCAAAAATTATATTTTAAAAATATTAAATAAAAAAATATCATGACCATAATCTTTTCCTATAAAAGAGGAACAACTACATAATGGAGGCTCAGATAGGAATTTTTTTTGTCTTCATTGAGTTTAGAACATGGGTTTTTCTACTGGAATGACCTACCTATTATTAATGAAAGGAATTTGGATAACGTCCTTTTACGAGTGAAAATAATAAACATAATTAATTCATTCATTAAATTTATTAATTTTGTTATTTTTGACGCAACGACCTGGCCAAACCTATTTAAACCAGGTTAATAATGAATTTTAGGGTTGGACACATATTATTTTAATTTGAGTTGGAATCCAGTAGAGGATATCTCATGAATAAGTGACATTAGGTTGTTCTTTGTAAAATGGTAAACCGATCAAGTTGTTGATCTCACCAATGATGATTATGTAGAACTGTTATTTGTTAATGACTAATCCATTCTCAAAATTGGGAATTTTTATTTTTTTGGACTCGTCTTGTTTGTTTATCCGATGTCCTATGCTGATTAATTGTACTACAAATAATTGATTCTCTCACTGATTGTTGATTTTTATAGTATTTTTTAATTATTTGATGGAATAATTTTCATTTTCATTTTAATACTAATAGATTGATTCCAAATGGAATAATGATTGTGGTTCATTCCTATTTTGGGTTTCTTTGATTTCTTCCTCTGTTCTTCACTTGTTTGTTATATGCCCTTTATTAGGCCAGTGGTTCAACGAATACCTAGAATTTGATCATTGAGTTACCATTATTCAGTGCAACGGATCTACACCATGGGTTTGGTTCTCAATTGATGTGTGATGATGGAGAATTATTGAGTGTGGATCAGATTGGACTAGTGGTTCCCATTTTTTTCCCGGTTGATAGGTTAGAATGACATGATGTGATGATGGAGTGACTTGATAGGTTTCTCTAAGTTGATTGATGCCCAAATTTTGGCCACTAATGATATTGAGTTTTGATCAAGGAATTATCTTTGATATTTTGGAATGATTGATTGTGATGGAGGTGGAATTCATAGTTCATATAAATAACTATGGAATTCTAGAAAATCATTAATTACATGTTATGTAATCTGAAGATACATGTTGTGTAGTGCCCTGTATACGGTGCTAGGGTTTCCACAAAAAAGTAAATATCACAGGCCATGTGACATATTACCCACAACATGTGATGATTCCCTAGAAGCTCTGTATGTATCTCGGTGGATTGATATGAGTGGACACGTCCCAAAATATGGGTATGGGTAATGTACAATGGCATTACCGAATACTTTGACATGGAAAAGTGCATGGGCTTGAATTCAGGTAGGAGCATAGGCATGGAAAGAGTATATCAGCATAAAATAGAGTTCACAAGTATAGGCTGGGGCACATTAGCAGACCTAGGGCAAGATGGGTACATCGTACAGTGCTAATACACACCATGTAATTTCCCTTATAAGTAATGATGCCCTTATTCACTTTAGCATAGACTAATTTCCATAGGGTGTGTTCCCATGATCCTTCTTTTTGAGGGAATAGTTTGGCATTACATCATGATTGTTGGATAGAGATCCTATATATGGTACATGTCTTAGATTGATTTATTGTTGTCTCCAATGGAACTGTGAAAGATCCTCTATTGTCTTATTCCCCAAGTGGGATTCCAAGAATCCATGTGACCAACATATATAGGCATAAATCCCCCACATAACATGTCAATACAGAATGGTTTCTTTGTATGCCTCATCACATTGGGTGTGATATTCAACTATGTATCGATTTGTTTAGAATTTTATCATTTACTTATTCCTAGAAAGACATGAGGATCATGAAATATCACATGGATTATGTCAGTTTTATCAGACTCACAGAGTGAGTACTCTTAAGAGAGTGTTGATGGGAAATCATGGGCATATTCTTAGGATAGAAATGTAATTATTACCATACATTGATACTTAGTGTCTCCTATGATTATATGTAGATTTTTATTTCTATATGTATCATAATTTTATATAAAATGACCTTGAGATGATTTGGTTATTGTCTTTAGGATTTATTCTGGGTGATTTTGGTGTGTCCTACTGGGTATTGTTATACTCACCGAAGAACGGGATCTTCCCACACATGTCATGTATTATGAATAAGACAGGTAGTTTGAAATGTTTCTTGGGGTACCAAGAGTATAAGGAGCTCATATTGGGATATGAAAACTATAGTTCATACCACAGGTCAGATTTTATGGTATTCCCCTCCTTTTGGGAAGTTTAGACTTCTTTATAGTTTTGGTTGGGCAAGTATTTAGTCCCTTTTATTGCTTTTAGTCAATTTTTAAACTCTATTTGAAAAATATTTTTTTCATCAATGGGTTTTAGTTTTGTTAGTTTTACATTTCAACATTGTATGCGCTTGGATGTGTGTTTATGTACAGGCACATTAGGCTAATTCCTACCATGTGTGAGACATGGCTACTTGATATTGGACACCCTCTATTGGCCTATTTGAGGTGGACTGGGGTAGCCACACTCATCTAATTACCATCTAGGTTAACCCTAGTGGTTAGGATCATGGTATTTTGGTATCATTGTGTTCATCCTAGGACCAAAGTTTAGAGTTATGTATATATGTGATATTGCTTTAGTTTTTATGGAAAAATGATTCATATTTTGAGTTCATCTTTTACACTAGGGAATATAGTGTTGCTGCATTGACTGACTTATCCATACATCGTGACTATAAAAACCTCCCTTTTGATATGTTACATGTAGACATTAGTTGTAATGAAAAAAATTGGTACATCCATCATATAAGAATGGGTTGTAGTTTCCTAGTACTTTATGGGTCAACACCCAAGATATAATCATTGATCATGGTATATATTTTCTATTCCTCAATGACACCATGATGATATATAACCTGTTTTAGATATTAGGATCGTGAGGAAAATACATTTAGTGATGAGGCTTCGATATAAGGACCTGTTTAGAGGGTAGTACCTCCTCAATTGTTTTCTAGTTATAATTTCACATACTGAGCTGTAGATTGTACCAGAAGTACTAAAATATGTGGAATGAGAATAGGTAAAACATCGTGAGTTTTAGCATTAGTGACCCCTTAGGTTCTAGGGTGTGTGGGACCCCTTGTTTTTTGATTATTGTCTTGAGGTGGTGACATAAGTCTTTCACATCATTAGGAAACCTACATAACATATGGTGGTCTAAGAAGTGATCCTTATTTATTGTTAAACATGGTGATGGTGGGGCCTAGTAACCATATTATATAATTATTTGACTATTTCATGGATAGAGTTTGAGAAATTTAATAGTGAGAAGTTTTCTCTAGCTATGATGGGGGTGTGAACATCTATGAGCTTCTAAAACATCAATAGGGTAGCATGGATGTGTATGAGTATTCATTGAGTTTTAGTAACCTCTCATGATAGAAGATGAATTTGGTATGTGATTAGTTCTTTCCAGTTTATACCTTTTAGTGAGTTCTATGAATATACGTTCGGGCCAATGTGATAACACTATTCATTCCTACCTATTCTAGGGTTATGCATCGTTTATTAGTAATAGGGAGATATTTGGATGAGAAGAAGCTAACAATGGGTGTCAATGGTGGACCCCCATGACCTGAGACTTCTACAAAAATTATCTAAAGATTAACATAGTGATATGGACATGAAAGGAATATTAGGAGGTAATATCAGGATAGAGGTTCATCAGTTTAGGGATCTTAGGATGGTTCAAGTCTAACTAGGGAGAGGCAATGCTAATCTTTTGAGGGATGAAGTCGTCTTATGTGATATTATCCAACCCTCTGTACAATTTTCTAGGAGAAAGTGGATGCGCCACCTTAGAAAATGCAGTGATAGGACAAGGGAGGTCTATGTTGTGAAAGATGTGAAAGAGTAGTAGAAAGACAATCTGGATGTGGCATATGGGTTGAATTTGTTTGAACACAATCCCTAGGTGGTCCTTGAAAGTATCAGGGAGACACTGAGAGGTGAGAGGATAAATGTTGTTAGTATAGTCCTGAGAACTTGAGGATATATTTATAATTAGATTTATGATACATTTCTATTATACCTTAGCTACAATTTTTATAGACATAGGATAAATCCACTCATTTCTTACTAAATCACTAGTACGACACCTTGAGATTCTGGTTGAGCCCATGGTTCGATATTTGTACATGGAGACTCCAACCAGAGGGAACTGAGTGATCACACACTTCTGCAAATAATGTGATATAATCCTTGGAGGGGAGAGATTCTCATGGGATAACATTGTATTATTGACGAGTCCTTATAACATTATCTTATTCAAGGAATGGATATACATTATTTAGGTACAAATGGACTATTTTATTTGGGGGATTTGGTGTGTCATCATATACGGGATTATATTTTTCCTTCATAAGGGATAAGGGGACCCATCCAATGTAGGATGGACTCATACATAGGAGAGTGAATCTGAATATTGGCTTGCTGGATATCATGAATCAAGAAATAGTGGGTACTATGAGCAACTATTTTCGTCTTGTGGTGGCAGAGTATGAGGACATCTTTAATAACGATATTCCAGCACTACCTCCCCATAGATAGATCACATTCGACATTATCTTACTCCTGTCTTGGTATCCTAACCAGTATATCAGATGGATTCCACATAGCTTTGTGAGCTGAAGGATTGGTTTGAGGACAAATATAATAAGGGGTTTGTTAGACCCAGTGTGTAACCATGGGTGTCTCCAATGTTGTTCTCCAAGAAGATGGATGATAGATTGAGGTTGTGCATGGATTATTGATTCCTAGATTTGGTGACCATGAAGAAAAATTATCCCCTACTGAGGATTCATAAAATATTAAATTAGTTGAAAGGGACACGATGGTTCTAAATGATTGACCAAAAATCAGCCTATCTCTAGCTTTAATTATGAGGTGACAATACAACAAATAAATAGTTTTAAATTATTTAAATTCATTAGGATTACTTGTTGATACCTTTTGGAATTTTTAATTACCCATAAGTGTTTATGGGACTTATGAAGCATATCTTTCAAACATTCTTAGACTAGTTTGTGGTGGAATTCATCGACTACGACCAAGTGTACTTGACGTTTGAGGAGTATAAAGGAAGAAATTTGGTGATAGTCTTGGACTTACACTGAGAGCACAAACATTATGGGATTATCTCAAATTGATAGTTCTAGATTTATGTGGTCTAATTTCTTGGATCTATCATATTATCATATGGAGTAGTGGTATACCCAATGATGGTTGAGGTAGTGTTATCTTAGGATCCACCCTAGAGTATGATGGAGGTTCAGAGCTTCCATGGTTTGGAAGGATATTATAGGAAATTTGTGCTCTATTTCTCTAGTATATCATCACCATTTTCTTATTTTACCTGGAAAGGGTAGCCTTTTTGGATGGAGAGGTGTCAAATGGATTTTTTGGTGTTGAAGTAGATATTGACGAGCACCCCCATCTTGAGATTTCCAAATCATGTGTCAAGTGAATGGTGTTTTGTGATACCTTTAGAACCAACATGGCTATGTTATGATTTAGAGGTAGGAAGTGATTGGCTCTGGATGAGACACATGATCTAGATTTGGTGGTTGTAGTCTTTTACTTAAAGATGTGGTGACACTATCTTATGGATGAGAGGTTTATCATGTAGTCTAACCATTAGAGTCACAATTATATCTCCTCTAACACAGTTCTTAATTTGATACTATGGAGATAACTAGAGTTCATGATGTATTGTTACACTGAGATAATATATACTCATATGAAGAGGAATAGGGTGGAATATTCTCTTAGCAAAGATCTTATTCTCTATTTTTGACTATGGATTTAGATCAGTTAGTATAATTTTTTCTTTATTGGAAAATGGTGTCACAATATGTCTACATTTGATGGTTATTAACCCACCAACTAGATAGCATATTGGGAGGATTAATAGGTATATGTCAATAGTGAGACCATGCCTACTCATATATCCCCTCGATGTTTTCATAATTAATTTTCTAATGGTAGGGATCACATAATCCTTTTTAGAGGGTGTACGATGTTACAAATGATGGGACATGAAGAAGATATGTTGGAGTTTAATACGAACCAATGAAGGTACATCTAGGATCGGAAAAGTTGTACTAGGACATCTAACATAAGTTCTAGTGGCCCGGCATGAAGAAGTGTGTAGTAGAGTTTCTCTCTCGATGCCTCACTTTTCAGTAGGTGAAGGATGTGAATAAAATTCCAATGGGTTTATCTCAACCCCAAGAGGTGATTGTTTTGGAGTGATATGATATATATATCTATATATGTAATTAATGATGATTTTACGATAGAAATCTAGAGGACATGATTCCATATGGGTAATCGTAGACTGAATCACCAAGTCATCACACTTCCTTGATATCCAATAGCAGAGTTCAAAAGAGAGATTGAGATACCATTTTATGTAGGAGATAATATGGATTCATGGAGTTTCCATTGAAGATAATTTCAAACCTTGATTCTCAATTCATGTCATGATTATGGAGAGGATTTCAGGAAGTCTTTGGGACTCTATTATACTTGAGCATAACATATCACCCCCAGACTGAGTGGACCATTCAGGTCCTAGAGGACATGCTGGGAGACTGCATGTTGGAATTTGGAAATAGTTGATAGAATCACCTATATTTTTTAGAGTTTTCATACAACAAAATCAACTATTACACCATCATTATGACACCATTCAAGGATTGGTAAGAGTAAACCTATAGTCACCAAAATGTTGGACTGATCTAGGTGAGTCTGTTCTGGATGGAATAGAGTTGGTATGATCCACAACAGAGAAGTTTTAGTTCATACAAGAAAAGATGAAGACTACACAGAGCTGTCATTAGTCTTATGCGGACCAATGATGGGGGCCTTTGGAGTTCGAGGAGGGATACCATGTGTTTCTGAAGGTATCAAATCAACATGGAAACCAATATTTTGTGGGGGTGGTAGGATATCTCTAAGATTCATAATGAATTTACAGATACTGTATAGATTCTACAAGGTTTCATACCACTCAAAATTACACCAATAATTAGTCTAGGTAGGCGATATCATTCATATGTCTTAGCTAAGGAGGTACATGGAAAAACCATTACATTTTATTTAATGGGGAGAGATAGAAATAGAGTATAGAGATATCTTTTCGGATTACATGATTGAGACCATGGATTGAGACGATAAGATATTCCATTGGAAAGTGATTCCTTTAGTTCATGTTTAGTGGTATAATGGGAGTCTTCAAGAGGGTACTTGGAAGTAGGATAGCCATATGCGAGATCAGTACCTGCACCATTAAGAGCAATCCTCTTCACCCTTCAGAATGAAAATCCCCATAGTGGGGAGAATATATGTTCTTTTATTCTTTTCATTTTTATTATTTTAGAATCATATGGTAATACTTTTAAGCCATACCTATGATGATGCTGAATTTATTGGACCACTAATTCTAAAATTAATATTTTAAAAATAATAAATATTTTAATATCATGAATACTTAGATTTTTAAAAAAAGTGGAAAAATTATAAAACGGAGTCCTGGATCAAAAATCTCATGTCGTTATTGATATTAGTAATTTTTTCATACTATGTATGAAAAAATCTTTATCATCATTGGGATTTTAGGTATAGTGATGTCATGATCTCAAATAAATAAATAATGTAATCAAATTTTTTATGTTGTTATTATTGATGCAGTGACCTAACCCATTCTTATTTAAATTCAATTATAACCAACTTCTCCGGTTAGTTGGATAATCATGGAATTAGAAAGGTAAGATGGTGGAGGATATCTAATGGATGAATGAAATTAGATCTTAATTTCGAAATTACTACACAGATGAAGTTGTGTATCTCTCCAATAATGACATCATTGAAAAATTATTTGTCAAAAAAAATCGAGGTAGGTCATTTTTATATTTTTTGACACTTCCCATTTGTTTACACAATTTCGAACATGGATCGATTCCACCAGAAATTGTTTATTCGCACATAGATGGTTTAGTTTAGGATTTTTTGTTGATTATTTATCATATTAATTTAGTAGTTATTAAAAAAATATCAAGTCTAACCCAAATGACTGGGGTTGGTTACTATTTTATGTTTCATCCATTTTATCTATTGTTCTTATAAAATTAAACAAAAGATATTTCTTTGGCCTGTGTTTTGATGAATAAATGGAATTAGAAAATTGAACGACTATTATTTGGCACAAAACATCGATATTATAGGTGCAATTGAAGTGTGGCGGTGGGGAATGATTGGGGTTGGATTAGAAAAGACAGATGGTTCCCATTTTTCTCTGTTAACATGTGATGATGGGGTGGTTCATCGATGGTCCAGTTGGACGGTGTGTTTTTATGAAGATTGAATCCCAGATTTTTGAAACCCGTGATGGTGACACTAAATTAAGGTCCGGACCAAGATATGTGGGCATGATTAGTGGTTACAATGGAGGAATCGAATAATTAGGAGAAGAACCACAGAATTATGGAAAATATACCATTAAATGATATATAATATGGAGATATAGGCCATGTGGGGACCTAGATGTGGTGCTAGGAATTCAAAATAAAATAAATATCACGCACCGTGTGACATGTGTCACATGATATGTGACCCTTTTGTTAGTAGATTAATGTTTATCTCATAGTATATATGGTTATAGACATGCCGAGTAACAAAATAAATGGTAGAGTACATGAGCATGACCTAGTACATGGAAACAACCAAGTACACAAGCATGGACTTAGTCGGGTATAAAATAATTACTATAGTACACAGGCATGACCTAGAGCATAGTGACACAAGCTGGAGCACATGGGAAGACCCAGGGTAGGTAGGAAAGACCTTGTAATTTCCCTAGGTCATTATTATCACCTTGTTATCTCTAACATGGACCAGTTTAATTAGTGTGCATTCCATTCATCCATCCCTCAGAAGGTATAGTTTTGAATTACGTCATGAACCTTGGATTATGATCATCTTTACATAAGTTTTCTAAGATAGAGTTCTCAGTGTGCCTTCATTGCCCTGGGATAAATCTCTTATCATCATCTGCCTTAGGCGGGGTTCTTGGATTATGCAGGACCAACATACATAGGTGTTGATCCCCTATTTAGTAGTTTAATCCATATTAGGTTGTCGATATACCCCATTGCTCTAGGTGTGATCCCCTTTTATGTATCAATATCTTCTAACATACAATATATCCTTCTACATGGTGATACCAAAAAATCATGACATCTTGGATGGATGCCATTAGTGCTATAAGGCTCTTAGAGAATGTTCTCATAGGAGAGAGTTGCTACGAACTCTTGAATATAATCGTAGGCTCATAATCAAGTTTTCACCATTCCTTGAGACTTAGTGTCAAATATGAGTATATGTGGATGTGTATTTATATACGTATTGGAATTAGGATTAAAATCACACTTTTATGAGATGAAAATTGTTATCATGCTTTATGGATGTTGATTTTGTGGCCTGAAACCTGATATTCTTATACTCACCCCTGCATGGGATCTGCCCACACATTTTTTGTCTTATGCAGATGACATTCCATTTAAAATGGTTCTTGATGTACTAAGAGAATCTGAAGCTTATACTGGGATAGATAGATCATGGTTCTTAGTTGGAGTCACAATTGATAGTATTCCCCTCATTCTGAGTAGGTTGGACTCCATTAAATTTTTAGGTGGGATAATATATGGGCCCTTTCATTTATTTTAGTAATTTTGTCATGTTATGATTATAGAAGTTTTTTTTTGAATTCATTTTAATTAGTTGTGTAAATTTTTTTTATCGGTTTGTATGGGCTTTGATGTGTGTGTCTATATAAAGAAATAATAAAATGAATTTCATTTGGGAGATATACAAACTCGACCTTGGTCTTTAGAACCTGGTCTATTATAGGTGGGATTGGGGTAGTCACACTCAACTTAACATTAACCAGGTGGGACCCCTCAGGTTATGTAATAGATTTGTGGTACAATAATTATATTTATTTTTTAATAGCATGGGCACTGTGAAATGGTTGATTATTCTATAGTAAAAAGTGTATGGTAACCATTTAATAACTATTTCCTCTTATACGAAACATGGAGAACCTCACACGGGTATGTCGCAATGATAGACTAATAGTTCACCATCTCTACAATTAGACACTGACATATATATAGTACTATCACATGGTTTCCTCATAGATGGTCGTAATTACGAGCTAACTTTGTGACATTCACTAGTTGCCACAAAATTCCAAATTTAAATGATATTCAATCTAGAAGGAGAGGAAAATAAAAGAGACTAAATAATAAGTATAATAACGGAGTAAATTGAGTCATAGTAATGTAATTTCACCCACCATAACACATTATTAGCGAAGGAAGTTTAAGTGTTAAGGTTAACCAAGGATATGAATAGGTTAGTAACCTTAGTTTTCTAAATAGGAACAAAAAATATTGGAATTAATAATTCCATATGACATTTCTATTAAAGAATATGTCTTCACCATGAAACAAAAACACTCCAAATTAATTTGAATCCTCAGTACTAAAAGAAACCATAATATATTTTAAAATTGACCATCTTAAGGTGAATCTATTAGAAGAAAAACTCTGGGATTGGGAAAGAAGAGATAACATATTTTAATAGGATCCAAAACCAAGGATAACCCTGACCCATTGTTCAACCAAACATGAAAAGGTATGAATAATACATTTATCATGAAAAAATTTATTTAAAACTCCCTAATTCAGTATATGTATAGGCCTGGGTAGGGCCAAAATTAACAAAAAAAACTTCCAACACTTTGAAAAAGATCATGTAACATTCCAAAACCATTTTACTCATAAGTAACTGAAACTGGATGGCCATATGGACCCAAGAATTCCTCCTTGTATGCTAGAGGCTATCAACTCTAAGTGAGGGTCTATGGTGGTATAATGTGGTGTATTTACCCCCATGATCAGAGGGGAGCTCAATGGTGAAGTATAAGAATAAAACAGTATAAATAGTAATAATGGTAATATTAGATGTAAACATCTAGACAATATACATTTACATATATAACAACTAGTTTCATATAAAAATTAATGTTGTTATGATTCCATACAAAAAATTGGGGATACAAGGGAACATGGAAACTTGTATATAAAAATTGATATAAAAAATAATTCATAAAGTTAAAATTTTGTCTCCAATAGAGTAATGATACCACGATCAATCCCCAACCAATGAACTCAATTCTAGTACATAAAATTAGGAATCTATAGTTGGATGCTTCCCTTTTTCCTTACCTATATCCATGAATTCTATCTGGGTACAAATAGGAATCCCAAATTCGGTGTGATTAAAACTCAATAGGCCACCACATATGATGTCTGATACTATTCTAGCCATTGTATATAATCGAGCAATATGAATGTATAATAATAAAGGGATTCTACTAGATAAACTACAATTGGTCCTCCTAGGTTCCTCAAGGATGTTTGTATAATACTACCTACCTAGGCCAGAGCCAAAATGTATATGAACATGTCTCACCAAACACACTCACACACAACCAAAAATATATATATATGTTTATGTGTGTGTGTGTGTATGAGTAAACAAAGAGACATAGAAATAGACACACACACACACATCACTATTTAGGACCAAAGGTGTACGAACACATATTCCTTGCCTAATAAAAAGAGTCTCATACTATAAAGATGGGAATAATTATGACACTCTTATAGGGATATAAAATTTTATTTCCAAGAAATATAAAAAAATTTAATTGAGTTTCCATGCTCAACATCCTAACAAAAAAATCAAGAAACATCATGTACAACTTCACTATAACCAATGTGAAATTCCATGTTCAACATCTTAGTAAATGGTAATAAAAATCATTATAAAAATCTTAGTAAAAAATGTAAAACCTCATTCTCCACATAAAAGATCAGGTGACCATGAAGCATCCTGATCAAAAATTCCATTGACAATTTTATAATGACAAGCATCCACGTTATAATTAAAATAAATAATCATTTCATTTAATAAATTAAATTAGGGAAAATAGAGTATAATTTTCCAACTCAATTTTCATAAAAACTCATTTTTGATCTAGGTATTTATTAATTGAACAAGGTCTAAGGTACATGGTGTTAGCATTTAAATTTTTATTTAATATTTTCTTAGAATTTCGATTTATAAACAAATAAAACCACATAAAAGGTGGTTTGGATCACACATCTATCTATGAGTATCATGTTTATTTAATTGGCACACACCGTGGGTGGTAATAGTTAAGGTAAACAACCACCAATGAAAACATGGATCGGTGGAAGAATCTAAAATAAGGGATTATTAATTTTAAAGAATTTACACATTTTTAAGCCAATGTAGGGATGTTCTAGTGTACCGAACAATGGCACATAATATAACCAAAAAAATATTTAATGTAATGGTATTAGGACAACTTACATAGAAGTTTTGGAGACTCCTAATATGATATTAGTTTATGATTCATCCTATAATGGAAGAAATTGAATAAATAGATAAACACTTTAAAAATATGGCACATTATCCCACACAAATTTAACATTCTATACAACAAGATAAATGAATAAAAGAAGAAAGGGGATTGAAGAACTTGTCGATATGGAATCAATAAGACTTATGAAATTTGATCAATGTATTATATGAATGAGGAGGATCAAATCCATGATTTAGGGGGAATGAAGATTTAAATTTAGGGGAAATGATATGCGATTTTGGATGAAAAGGGAGGAAGAAGCATTAAAGGTATGAAAGATATAAACATCATTTCAAACTATTGGAAGGGGAACACATATTTTCCACACAGTTGGCTAAAACATAAACCAAACATGTACAATTTATGTTTATGGTTTCAAAACATCACATGGATCAGTGCACGACTTGACAAACTATGCACAACCTGTGCATCCTCACTGTCCAACACCTCTACCACCACACATGGTTAAGAACATGAATAAACCAACCATGTGATAAATATCCTCAAAAAATATATAATTTATTTTTGTTTTCTCTTGGATATGTGGACTCCAACACATGTTTAACCTAACCATATAACACCATTTTTAGGACCCACATTTGAGCCACATGGTTAGTACAAACCATGCACCCAATGTGTACCTCAATCAGTTTCTCCAAACAATGGAGCTCACAGATCTAAAAAATCCCAAAAAACTCTTGAAATATTCTATAAAACCTAATGAATTATAATATAAATTAAATTAATGTCAAAAACTAAAATTATGTGGTTCTTTAAATTCTTGAAAAAATGAGAAGTTATAGCCTCCCCTCTTTAAAACAACCCATCACTGAGTTTCCCTACCGAGGGTGATTTAGCATCACTTGAGAAAAATTCATACCACCGAGCATATATTCTAGCCCCCCTCTCATAGGAATCTCCCTATACATGAATATAATACCATATCAACTGAATTATAGAATGGTATTTCCTCAAAGATCCTTCATGCTATGATCAAGGATATAGTCTAGATACTCCTCAAAATAAGCATTACCCTCTAATTGAATTTACATTGGATCAAAAGAATTTTATGCGTCTAAATAATGAAAACATAACTAAGAAACATGAAAATAATTGTTCATGGACCAGTATCTATGAGGGTGTTCTATTTGACAAGCCACTGGTCAAATACCCTATAACACCTCAAGAGGTATGATGAATCGAGGAAATAACATACCCTACCTCTGAATTTGTTGATGCACCAATCTCGAAGAAACATGAGAGAAAACATGATATCTCACATAAAACTCTAGGGGATTCTGATAATGATTGATATAATACTTCTTCTTAAATTGATCTATATCCATATGATTCCCAATATTTTGTACCTACTCAAAAGTCTCTAGAATGCGATGAGGTCTCTCTAGCACTACCTCAACTACATCTAACCAATATAGGGGTGATGATCAGAAACTACCATATAATTCCACATAAGGAACTATATTTATCATTCATTAGAATATTTTATTATAAGAAAAATCATAAAGGGGTATTCCCCACATCCTAAGAACCTCTAACATCAGGGAAAAATTCTTGAATCATGTCCTTTATAACCTATATTATGCGCTTGGATTGACCATTGGTCTGAGAGTGATATGATTTACTCAGGGACACCTATAAACCTAGTTCTTTCCGAATCCCTTCTAAAGAAGCAATTTGAATAGGGAATATCTATTTTATTTGATAGTACATGTAACTCCATGAAAGTGTGTGACATCCATGACATATTTCCTTTTAAAAATATCCACTAAAAATGTATCTACCATAGGTAAGAAGTGAGAGACCTCTTCCAAACTTTCTAAAATCACTAATATAATATCACTTCCTAGTGAGGGTTTTGGTAAATGCATCACAAAAACCATACAAAAATAATCCCATTTAACATAGTAATGGGAAATGAACATAACATACCTATAGGATTCTAGGGTTCGACCTTTACATACTAATACATGGAAGACTAAGTAACGAAAACCAAAATCTTTCTTTTTATCCCCAAAACCAATACTGGTTGTATAAGTCACAGTACATATGAGTAAAACCAAGATTTATTGTCCATGTAGAGGCATGATATTCAAAAATAAACTCTTATATTATGTCTGCTAGATCCAAGAAACACCCATGAATGTGGAAGAAATCATCGCCATCAATGAACCTGCCATGTTGTGGGTCCTTGCATAAATGTTTTTCCCTTATTAATATGATATCAAGATATTAAAGCTTCTTTATCTACAATTTATTCATAAGTGAAGAGGACACTGATAATGATACAGGTAAAGGATTCCCATGACACTGTTGAACCTCTAAATGCATGTTAGTGAAGAGATCTATCAACTTCCATTTATAACTAGACATCTAAACTACATGTATGAGTCTTATAGCTTAGAGAATAAACTATAAGATTTCCTTTTCATAGAATATATGCAAGTTCAAAATAAAAATAACATTAGGCATTTGACCCTCCAAAGGTGTCTGAGGTTCTACTTACATGGAGTGAAGATGTATTTGATAATGTTTTGGTCTATGTATACAATGAACCACTCTACTAAAAAAATTCTATACAAATATACAGAATGAAAAACATCCATTATTTCAATGTCATGCATTTGGTAATTAACCTCATGATGCACAAACTGGTGAGACCCATACTCCATGAATCAATCTTCTTCTACTGAAACCCCAACCAACTCAATGTTTGATGCATCATGATATACTATATTGCCTATTTATGGCTCCTATAAAATCATGATCGGTTCTAAGGCCATGAATCCATTCAGCTACTAAAATTATTTTTCAAAGGCTTTATACCATGAGAATTTAACACATTTCTTTGTTAATACCATAATAGGGTCTAAAAGACCTGAAAAATCTCTGATTAAAAATATATAATACCTAGTCATCCCCAATCATATCCAAATATAAAAGATGTTTTCTGGATGTTCCTAGGAAACTATGGCTCTCAGCATCTATAAGTCCACAGATACCCCATATTCTAATACTATTCCCTCTTAGTATACTGAATATGATTTCAAGGTGTTTGGGATGATCACATAATGTATGTTAATTCACCAAGATCTATTCCATGAAAACCATAATGAAATAATCTAGATTCATGTGGAAAACATGATTAATAAAATACATGAAAATAATTGGTGTGTTTTATAGAATAAAGAACATTTTCATGAACTAATACAAGCCATATGTACTAAAAATACTATATGTGGTGTGTCTGAGTGTATAACCTTTACCTATTGATAAACTAACATTAAATAAATTTTTTAAAAAACCCAAACTCCTTAGATATGGTCAATAAGGTTTTATATTCAAGGTAGTGGATACCAGTTTTTAATCCTAATCTGATTCAATTATTGTTAATCTTAACAAAGCATGTACATAAAATTTATATTCTTAGATAAAAGGACTAGCGAACCCCATGATGACATACTAGGTTATATAAACCCTTTATCTTCTAGGTCCTATATTTGTTTTTTGTGTTCCTGGAGCATAGTGGGACCTATTTGGTATGGAAGAATATATATAGGTGTATCTATGGATGCAAGTTCAAAAGTACACTCTACCTATCTCATAGGTTCTAATCGTAAAAAGTATTGAAGGAATACATCCCTTAAATAATCCACAATAGGTGTTAATTATATCTCATTTGTTATCAAATCAAATAGAAAAAGACTATCAATCTAGGCTGATACATCCCCTAGCACATGATGCTTTCATCTAACTGAATTTTTCGGGACTACTCATTATTTTTTTGTGAATGCAATTACCCCCCTCCTATGATGTTAAGGATAGATTTTACTGATAGAAATCAATATGATCATGATAAGGAAATAAATAGACCATACCAGGAATGATGTTAAGGCCTATAATCTTGAGAAAGAAGAGGTCACATGTGGAATGATAGCCACTATTATTAAGTGTGAATTCCATTCTTCGATATACAATATCTAATCTAATTCCAAAATGGGTATCAAGAGTCATCACTCCAAAGAAATAATCGATCTAGATGCCAAGGATTTCCATAATATTTGAAGATATGAATGAATGTAAAGTGCATACATTGAATAAATATGACACTAAAGTAGAAGATATTAAAATCATTCCTTGAATTATATAATACCCAACACTCTTCTCCTCATGTGTTGGCTTTACTATTTAAATCTAGCACAGTCTGTGGCATTAAATACAAAATGAATACCTTAACAAGATCTACCCTACTAGAATTTTATATCATAAGTATGAATTCCTCATCCTCATCCACCTCCTCAGTAAATATGGACATTGGTACTCTAGATCTATTCTTAACATGGGGATACTGAGCCCACTCCTAAATGTGGAGTTGGTGCAGTTTCACTCTCACTGTGAACTAGAGTAAATTTTAGTAAAAAATGATAAATATGGACCATCCTAATATATGATCGACACTCAATTGGGTCCCCATTTCATTGGGGTTTCATGTGGCCCACTTACCATATTAATGAAATATCACATAATGGTCGGTGCATGCCATCTGACTTTTAGTTCCCGTGTGAAAAGAATCCATGAAATGATTCCAACTCAATATGGGTTGCATCCCTATGTTAGTATTAAAACACCCTATCCCACACCTCCGGCTTCTATCACAATGTTCTTGGTGATGAGTTTTGGGTTCATTATCTTAGTAATGGTAGTTAAATGAATGATGTAAACCGATGATATAATATAACACATGAGTATATCCTCAAACCATCTCACTACCCTCATCTCATCACCAACAAGATTTAGTAAAAAAATGTTGGATCTTGGTGAAATATGCAAAAAAACCATCATGTACATATTACCCCTGCTACAAGGGCATAAACTCTCTTGATTTGTAGACTCTTTGTGTATGTACAAAAAATTATTCAACGATATCCTCCTAAAAGTACCTTTAGACCGTAGCTCAATGCTGATCCACCTAGTAAATAAAATCCCACTAGTAATTTT
Organism: Viscum album; assembly: GCA_963277665.1. Classification (NCBI taxonomy): domain Eukaryota; kingdom Viridiplantae; phylum Streptophyta; class Magnoliopsida; order Santalales; family Viscaceae; genus Viscum; species Viscum album. Next base: position 1,034,428,781 of record OY728153.1, on the reverse strand, counting down.
TTAGAATCATAAATCATGTATGTAGTGAACATCACTCTCATTTCTAGAGGTATTTATATATGATAATTGATAGAGAGAATGTAATTTAGCCATGAATCAGTATCCTAGGGGCTACCTTCCCAAGAAAATTTAGGAGGGTGGTGTTATTCAAAATCCTTGGTAAACTCTTCTATTGAAGTTAAATGTTGTAGAAATATCTAAATAGACTATAATATCAATCATAATCCCTCTCAATACTAGACATCAATTCCCATTTCATGTATGAAATGATGTTCCAAAGGTGGAGCTACAAGAAGTAATACTAGTGGATCAGGTCCCACCACATCTGGAGCAGGTTCATCACGACCTTCTTGGCACATGAGTTGAGGTCATCTTGGAGGTATGCATCTATAATGAAAAGAACATGCCTAAAAATATGATTAAATAATATAAAAGGTCAAAAATATTCAAATAGTACTAGTATATTCATTCCTATATAAGAGTAAAAATCTCATTTCCGATTACTAAATCTAGATCTAGGTGATATATAAGATCATAAAGGGTCATGAACGACCCTCCTTGCTACCCCCTACTGAGGTCAGTATGGGGTAAAATCTCTAATTCATGTCCAAGGTTCTGATATGTGTATTGCTAAATACACGTTATAGAGGAAATAAACTATTAATTTTTAATCATCATACCCATTTAACAAAAACCATGTTATTTAATAATCAAAAATCAAAAGTGTGTATATATATATCCTATTGTAATTATTTGAATCTACTATTCCAATTTTAGAAAAGAAAACACCTTTTATGTTATAATTGACACATCATGTAACAACAACTAGACTTTAATGACAGTTTAATTTCATGGATCACCATTCCTAATTTATAGTGGTCTACACCCCTTATAATTTTCAACTAGAATCCATTTAATTTAAAACAATATCATTTCAATCCATGTAACTAATGGTTTATGAATCAAACATTCCATAATTGGTTAGTTGGAGTGCCACCATCTATATGTGAATGAAAAATACGTTTTTGTAGATGAAGACACTATAATTAACCATTTATTAATCCCATTAACCCAATTGAAATTTTATTCCAATAATAGATATATTACTTTGGCATATATGAAATACTCTTGGATATTCACAAAATAATATTAACATGTCATGGAATATTCTTGATATGGGAATCCCCAAAAACCTATCATGATGCATGATACAAATAATCCCTTAACGTATGAATACAAAGGTAAAAGAGCATACATAATAGTAATATGAAATAGAAAAAATCTTATGTTTCACCCAGCAGTGTAATCAATACAACATCCATTGGTTGAAACTAGAATTAAAAATCCAATCCAAGGAAATTTGGCTTTTCCCTATATTTGATTTAGCTATTCCCACACATAGGCTTATTACCAAATACTAAAACTTCATAGTATACTATTGATTAACCAAAAATATCCACATAAAGGAAAAAATATTTTTATATACATTTTTTTAATGTATGGAACTCGGTTCACACATAAATAACCAATCCCAGTTGGCCACATGGACTTAAGTACCCCACCCCGTACGCTAGAGGCTTATGAGTAGTAGTGAGGGTATAAGGTTGTTTAGTAGGGAAACTACTGACCACATTGTTATGTCTCATCAAACAGATTATGAATTTATGGTTTATTTATAGTATAGGTATGACCCTAGGCCATATTTCAAGGATCATTGATAGGATTAGAGTTTTTTTAATAATAAATCACTAAAAGGGGTGATTTTGAAAATAGTTATAAGAAAATAACATGATTTAAAGAGTTTAATAATTGATAAAATATGGTGGGTTTTTAATAATTATTATAGAAGGAGTTAATTTCATGTTCCCTACACTTAATGTAATGTTCATTATTCCAAAAAATATACATTGTTTTGTTTAATTATTTCATTGAGGGTTCTCAAGAACTAGATTCCCCTATTGCCTCGTAAATCGTTGCACAAAGTACCAATCCTTGAGACGAAAATCATGTTGTCACAGATTGGACCTCAAGAATATAGTGAAGTATACCAATGAATAAAAATAACTTATTTATGTGTGAAATAAAATAGATTCTTGTGTTTCCCAATCAGAGCAACCCAAGATTCCCACATGAAATCACAACCCAATCGATAATGAAATGAAAAGTGATTCACTTAGTTAAACCCAAAAAAAGATTTAACAGGATAAGGTTATAGAGATAAAATATATGTGAAATATTTAAAACAAAAATTACATAAAACCAGCAGAAGAACATGTGTCAGAACTCCCTCCCATGTATGTTTAGCTCCCTTAAAATTATCTTCACCATTTATCTCACCATCATGATGAGGAGGATGCTCGGGTGGAAGTTCAACTTCATCCTTGACCCCCCTACGATGATAGGGGCCTCCAAAATTTCATGTATGAGGAGAGGAATCCTTTGGGTCTCCAAAAGGCCATATCTTTTTGTCCTAGCCAAATTTAAAAATGGGGTTCCCAAGGTTCATTTTTATAGGCAAAGTGGGAGGTGGTTTTGGGAATATAGATATATTTAAACCAATTAGCCCATACATTTCAATGGATAGAAATCATTATATTACTTTGGTTAAAACCAAATAGTTGTTTCAACAGCTATTTAATATCTCCACCAAATATTTTTCTAGATTTGGACACCTACATCTCTAGATGTGGACAGATCACTGAAAACCACTATTGACTTCATGCAGATTCTGTGTGCTACACAGATCAAGTCATTTGGGCCATTTAATAGAAATAATTTGTTATGATTTCCTTAATTAATTTTGTATCCCAATGAAATTTTTATCAGAAAAATGTTTTTACCCCAATTGGAGGCACATATTGGATGAAATATTTGGTGGAGTCCATTGTTGTTCATGGATTCATGGATAGTTTGACCCATTTTTCATCAGCTTTATACTAGGACCTCCACATCACCTCCACCTAAAACAAAAACATCAAAACAAGTGAAATATACCATTTTAAAAATGATAATAATTAAATTATTAAACTATAAATGAAGTGAAATTTCTTATTATACTTGTATTTTTCAATACAGACATATCTTAATACATTGGTATGAGGGTGAAATAAATCAGTGAATAATGGTACGATCACACCACCACACCAAAAAAAATTCACTCCTAGGAATAATAACATTTCCAAAAAGCATGCATGTATATATTCCCATATTCAAGAAGATTTAACATTAAAACAATGTTAAATTTTTTATATCAATGTGATCAAATCAAAAATCAAACCAAGAAGTTATTCTCAGTGATCATCGAAAAATATGTCTCATAAATTGTATCATAAAAAAATTCAAAGAGGTGAATGATACCAAAATGAGAAATGAATTAAAATGTCAACCATGCCATTAAACCTCCTTGTGTGAGTGTAAAAACCATTCCATGATATTCTTTCTACTTTCTATCTAATAAATGTAGTTTATTTTAATATTTGTTTTCTAAAATTATTTTTTTCAATTGAACCTTCCCAACATCCTTTTAAATAAAATTTAAAGACCCACTCAATTAAGAATTTTTAAAATTCAAACATTAATCCTCTGGCCTAGATATACCCATACATTTTACATTTCATCAATCCCCTTATTTATTATTATTATTTTGTTTTTTTGAAATGTTTCACTTAAAAAAATCTCACAGTCTTCTCTCAACCATTTTTTGATCTCCTCATGAGACTAATTGTAATAGTTATAACAATATGAAAGGGTCAAGGAAATGTGGTTTGGACCTAGCCAAGATACAACAATTTTTTGTTTTGAGGGTGTAAAAATGTCAGATAATAGGTACACATGAATATGTCAATCCGGTACAGTAATGAAAAAGATAAGATAAGGAACGAACTTAAGGAAAAATCTTTTTGGGTAGAGGAAATTGACTTAACTTATATTTACCTTAGATTAAGTAAGATATTTTCACAATTAATGGTTGGGTTCAACGTTATGTGGTGAAATATGGTGACATAATTTTTCTTTAAGCTACTCACACAGATGGTACCATTCATCTCAATGGTTTCAAAATGATACAACCATTTATATCATTAACCAAGAACAAAATTTCATAAGAAGTTCATGGAAAAATATGGAATTACTTATGAAATTCACATTTCATTAATTATTTATTTTGAATGTTAAATCAATATGAAATACAGAAAATCCTCATGAAGCTCACATGGATGAAAATTCACCCATTAATTGTAGAGTAAGAAATTCCGCCCAATGTGGAACTGAAGATAAAGGATGAGATTGTCATGGGAGCCTTGGTTCGCTCCTTATAAATACGGCAGTACTCATATGAATCTATTCTCATTTCATCCAGCTCCTAAATATACAACTTCCTATGCTCACTAGAATCTGAGAGGTTCATATTACATTGTTTGATAGCCAAGTATTCATAATTCTTTGCCTCTATCGAGTGGTCACAAGCCTCTCTGAACATAATCCTATATGGTTACATTTCGATAAGGGTTTTACAAGTTGTATGGTATGCCCAAAGTGCACCATCCAAGCATAAAATCCAATCATTCGTATTGGTTTGTACCATTTTCCACAATTTGGTTAACCTCACAATTTGAGATTTCATCTTGTCCATTATTTTGGGGGTGATAACCAGTGTAGAATCTATGAGAAACCCCATACATATAGAGCATGTTATTAATATTGTGACTACAAAAATGATAACCCTGATCAATAAGGATAAATCTAGGAAAACAAAATGTACTGAGAATTTAGGACCTAACAAAATCAACAACCACTCAAGATTAATCAGTCCTTATAGCCTTTGATTCCACCAAATTATAAAGATTGAAAAAATCCAATTAGATGTTAATAAATCTAAATGATATTGAAAAAGGTCACATGAAGGTAATGCCCCATGCATCAAAGATCTATGAAAATAACATGGCTTGTTAGGGAATTTTATTCCTCTTTGAGATATTCCCAATGAATTTACATCATGTGCATGACTTTCAAAATCAATGAGAATCTATAAAAACTGTAGGAAAATAAATTATTTATTCAAGGAGCTTTTGAGTTATACATTAAGATACAAAGTGGATCCCACATGCTAAAGTGTGGAAGAAACTAAGGACGTACTGAAAATCATGGTGAGGGACACACCTTTGAACAACCTGATCACTAAAAATTCTCCAATGGTATGGATTATCCCCAATGTAGAATCATGATTCATACCTAATTCTTTGGTATTGTGAAGTGATGAAATATGTGGGGTCTCTATATGCTACCAAAATGTTCATAATTTCTACATACCAAGGGGTAAGTCAGATTACATCACAAAGCTTTTGAGGAGGAAATGATTCTCCAATATAGAGGGATGATTCAACAATGTTGTCCATTGGTGGGTATATACTACTAATGTGGTCAGATAATGCGTTTTCCACTATTATATTATCAATAATATCAAGGTAAAAATCATGGGTTAGGATATTCCACCGAATGAGGGGAGGTTTAGCTTTATATTTCTTTAAGAGAAATCAAAGGGAAATATGATAAAAAACACAATGATTTTTGACCCAACAAGATAAGAACATAATTTTTACTATGGAAAAAATATAAAGTACCTCATTTTCAATGGTTGCGTAGTTTTCTTGGTTATGTTCAATGGTATATGAAGCATACAAAATGATATGAGGAGCCTTCTCAACTCTTTCTGATAAAACTTCCCCAACTGAAAATTTAGAGGCACCACATATATGTTTGAAGGGGAGATCCCAACTTGGTGGTTGGATGATTAGAGGTGACAAGAGACTCGTTTTTAGCGAATTGAAAGAATCCTCAATTTTTTTATCAAAAAAAAATTCTATATCCTTTTGAAACAATCAAGATAAGGGATGTTCAATCTTATAATAGTCTTTAATGAATCAGTGGTAAAACCTTGCATGACCCATGAAATATCACACCTCACAAACACATTTTGGATATGGAAGGGTTGAAATTAATTCAACTTTTGAATTATGCCCATGAATTCGCTCGTTTGAAATAATATTCCTAAGAACCATCCCCTTCTCAACCATGAAATGACATTTCTCATAATTTAATACGATATCTTTTTCAATGCAATGACATTGGATAGAAGCTAGGTGTTCCAAATAGTCATCAACAGTAGATACATACACAGTGAAATAATCTATAAATACTTCAAAAAAATATCTCAAGGTACTCAAAACAATACTCAACATACATCACTAGAAAGTACTAGGTGTATTATATAGACAAAAATGCGTTATTCTGTATGAAAATGTGCCAAATAGATAGGTAAATATTGTCTTTTCATGATCCTTAGGGACAATATGGATTTGAAAATAACCTAAATAGCAATCAAGGACACAATAATTGTATTTTACAGCTAAACATTCTAACATTTTATCAATGAAACATAGATTAAAATGGTTATTTTGTGTATCTTGATTCAGTTGATGGTAGTCAATACATACTCACCAACTATTTTGCACATATGTTGGAACTAATTCATTCCTTTTTTGACACTACTTATATTCTAGTTTTTAGGAATAATTTTCACTAGGATTACCCATTTACTATCAGATATGGGATAGATGATCCCAACAACAAGAATTTTTCTAACATCAAATTTTAAAACTTTATGTAGGGTGGGATTCAACTGGTGTTGAGATTTTTTTATTGGCATAGCCTCGTCATCAAAAATTATATGATGCATAAAAATATATGGGATAAGCCAGGGAATATCATTAAATGTCCATCCAATTCCCTTTTTACACTCTCTTAAAATATTTATGAGTTTTGAATCTAGTTTTTGAGAGAGGTTGTCAGAAATAATGATAGGAAATTGGTCAATACCCTCAAGATATACATATTTTAAATTATAAGGATGTTGTATTAATTCCAAAACTGGAAGTTCTTTGATTGGGGGGGGGGGTATTTTGGGGGATTTAGGACCGTGAAATTTTCTATATGCTCATGTTTATTATCTAAGGGAAGATAATCCATGGAAATGATATTTTTAGAGTCATCGATGATCATGGGTACCTAAGAATGAAGACACTCATCAGTTAAAACAAATAATTTACACTTTCTAAACCCACAAAACACTCAAAGCATGAATGAAAACTCATATCATCCAATGATAATGAGGAAGAAAATGAATCTGAGTATGGATCGAGGAGAAAATTTTGTGTGTGTGTGTCATCAGAGACAACTTTTATAGAACAGATAGGAAGAGTGGAGTTCTATTCAATAGGGTGTTTCATAACATCAAGGATATTAAAAATTACCTTTTCTCCACCAAACACTATGGAAATTATACCGTTATGGACTTTGATGACCGTCCTTGTAGTTTTGAGGAATCACCTCCCCAGTATGAGAGGGGAATTTCGTTGGGTTCAGGTATCTTCCATCTCCAGAATATTGAAATTGGCAGGAAATATGAGATTATTCACTTTTACGAGTATGTACTCAACCACTATTGATGGGTGTGTTGTGCTTCAGTTGGTAAGTTTCACTATTATGCCAGTCATTTGAAGCTCTAAAACTTATAGATATGTGTACAAAGAGTAAGTAATTACATTAATTGAATCCCATAAATCTAGAATAGCATTTGAAAAGAATGTATCCCCTATGGTTCAATGTGTTTTGAATGTTTTAGGATCCTTGGATATGGTTGGTATTGACGATTGGATCAAAGCTGAGGCTTTTCTTCTACGGTTTACTACCTCATTAACCTTCAATCTCTATCTATGTATGCAAATATCTTTAAGCAATTTGTGATAGTGAGGAATCTATTTAAATTCATCCAGTAAAGGAATTTTAACATGATCGTTTTTAAATGTATCCATTATTTATTTATCAATCTCATTATACAAAACATTATTATGTTTAGAGAGTCTTTAGGGGAAAGGAACATGAATCGATTGTTCAGCATAATCATCAATAAAACCATGTTTATTCTTTTTGACTTTTTTTTAATTAAAATATTTTTGTGTAGATAAATAGGGATTTCAAGTGTGGGGATCACCAATTGTGTAGAATTAGTGGAAGAGGATACATCTTTAACACTACAAAGTGTGATTGCACAAAAATTACCTTTTTCTTTCACATTTTCAATATGATGGGATGGTAGTTGCCTAAAACCTTGCATCATTATCTCATCGATGGTGTTTCCAAATTTTCACACTTTAGTTGTTTTATCTTGAATATCCTATTGTGTAGTTTTTCTGAACTGGAGGTTATGGGTTACCATTTGGTTTACCATATACTCATTGTTTGGTTCGGACTTATGTGGACGAGGAATTCAATTGGTTGGTAAATGATAAGAAGGTTGCATACCTTGGCCATGTTGATACCAGTTCTGTTTAGGGTAGCTCGAGTTTCCTGCTTGTTTGTATTGTGGTTGTGGATTCCACTCGAGGTTTAGATTGGGCCTAAATGGATCTTTCTTTATGAGTGGTGATTATTGGAATGGATGGCCATGGAATATGGATGTACCAGACTCAGATGTACCTTGAAGTTGTGGGCATGGGTCATAAAAATTTGTATTATCAGAACAAATATAAAAATGTAACAGAACAAGAGGAGAGTTTGAATTACCTTGTACTTGAGAGAATTACCTTATAAGGGTAAAAATATCATCAGGTTTATGATCTACCTTTTGGTCTAGTGACAAATGAATTACCTCATGAACTTACCATGTAGTTCAATTACTCATTTACCAAATTGTTATGCATTTTGAGCCATGTTGGACATTATATCATGAGGGGCAGCTGGAGTTTTGTCAACAAGGGCACCACCAGCTACAACATATATCATTCCATGATCCATGAGGTTATGTCCCTCATATATGTATTGAATTTATAATTTTTCACTAATATGGTGGTGAGGAAAACTTATGAAAAGTCTTTGAAATCTCTCACAGTATTCATGAAGGGTCTCTCACTGTGATTTACTTATTATGCATATTTCTTTTATAATTTATGAAGTTAAGGAGGTAGGAAGAAACATCTCTAGAAAGAGATGTTTAAGGTCATTCAGTCCCCAATTGTCATAGAGAGTATAACCAGTCTTTGGCCACACCATCTTGGGAGAAAGGGAAGGCCATAAACATAAAGAGGTCTTCAGTTACATTTTGGGGTTTCATGGTGGAGCAAAAAATATGAAATTACTTGATATTTTTGTGAGTTTCCTCACTAGGAAGACTATATAATTTTGGATGGAGGTGGATGAGGCCTGATCTCAGCTCAAAATTGGACGCTTTATCAGGGAATTGGATGTATGCATGTTGATACTCAATATATTGGGATATTAGTTCTTTTAATACTTGGATTTTTTTCCATGTTATACATGTTAATTTAAGTTTCTATTTTAGTTCCAAAAGAATTTGTGTCTAAAGGATTCTCAAGGTGTGGTGTATCCTCCCTCAAAGGATCAATCAGTGTGTCTCGGTGTCATTTGCGTAATATTATCTCTAGTTCGTGTTCGAAAAGAGGTAGTTCACTCGGAGTAGAACACATCATTGAAAAAAACAACCAAAAAATAAGATGTTATAACACCACTTATATAGAATATTTTAAGAAAAAACATTAAAATACATACAAAATACATAGAGATAAAAAATGAACACTAAAAACAAAAGCGGTCCTCAGCAAAGATGGTGAAATTTGACCGTGTTGGCATGACATGTCAAATAGATTATGATTTTATGGTTTATTTATAGTATAGGGTAGAACATAAGTCATTTATCAAAGATAATTTATGGGTATAGAGTAAGGATTTTTAATAAAAAGTTCTAAGGGGTGATTTTGAAAACAATTTTAAGAAAATAACTTGCTTTTAAGAGTTTAATAGTTAATAAATTAAGGTGGTGTTCAAGAATTATGGGAGAATGAGGGAATTTAAATTTCAATGAACATCTTGTACAGTTCATTGTTCTTAATTATACATATGGTTTTGTTTAATTCTGTCATTGAGGGTTGTTAAGATCTTGATTCCTCTCTTAGATCTTAGATCACTTCACAAAGTACCAACCCTTGACACAAAAATCACGTTGTCAAGTATTGGAACTCAAGAATATAGTGAAGGATAAAATATAATACTAGTATCCTATATATGTGTTAGATAAATAGGATTTGTGGGTTTCCCAATCAGAATAGCCAAATATTTTAACTAGAAATCTCAACCAAATCGATGTTGAAATTAAAAGTGATTTACATAGTTAAACCCAAACAAAGAATTAAGCGGATAAGGGTGTTGAGATATAACATAAGTGAAATATTTAAAACAAAATTTATAGAAAACAAGTAGAAGAACATGTATTGTTACTACCTCCTAAATATATCTAGCTCCCTAAAATTGATCAGCTAGCATTTAGCTCTCCATCGAGAGGAGGAGGAGGCTCAGGTAGAAGTTCTCCTTCTTCCATGACCCCCTATGTAGATAGGGGCCTCCAATACTTATTGTATGAGGAGAGGAATCATTTGGGTATCCAAAATACAAGATATTGTATTCCTATACAAACTTACGAATGGGGTTCCAATGGTTCAATTTTATAGGCAAAGTGGGAGGTAGTTTTGGGCAGAGAGATTTCATAAAACTACTTGGCCCATAGTTTTTAGTGGCCAGACAACCTTATCAAGATTTGGGTAAAACTAAATTTTTTCCCCACCTGATGAATATCTTCACAGAATATTTGGATTCATTGGTACACCAACAACTCAAGATATAGAAAGATCATGTCACTCCACTTTTGACTTCCTGAAGATTCGGTGTGCTAGACAGATCAAGTCAGTTGGCCCACATAATGGCTTAATTGGTCTTGGGTTCCTTCATGAATGTTGTATCCCAATGAATTTTGGATTAAAATAAAATATATCATCCTAATTGTATGAAATGATCAGTATAAGTATGCATTTGGTTCAACTGGTGTGCTTGGATTCATGTGCAGTTTGTCCCATTTTTCCTCAACTTCATCCCGGGCCCTCTAGATCACCTCCATCTATAACCAAAACAACAAAACTAGTGAAATAAACCTTTTAAAAAATATTCTAATTAATTTATTAAACCAAACATGAAGTTAAATTTCTTATTATATATGGAAATCTTAAAAAAAACCACCTTAATATGTTGTTATAAGGGTGAAATAGAATATTGAATAGTGGAACGATCACACCCCCAAACATAAAAATTTGCACTCTTAGGAAAAATAACATTTAAAAAAATTATGCATGTAGATATTCCCATATTCCTAAGGATTTAACATTAAATGAATGTTAAATTGTTGAAAGCAACGTGATAAAAGGAAAAATCACACCATAAAGTTATTCTCAGTGATCATGGAAAAAGATGTCTCATAAATTGTATCAGAATGAAATTAAAAGATATGCTTGATAAAAAATTGAGAAAGGAATTCAAAAGTAAACCATGAAATTAAATCTTAATGTGTGTGTGTTAAAACCATTCCATTATATTATTTCTACTTCCTATCTAGTAAATATATATTATTTTAGCATTTTCTTCTTAAATGATTTTGTTCACCAAACCTTCCTAATATCCTTTTCAATCAAATTTCAAGTCCCACTCACATTAGCATTCCTAAAAGTAAAAAATTAAGCTCCCAACCTAGATATCCACATATGTTGTACATTTCAGCACTCCCCTCATTTATTATTATTATTTTGTTATTTGAAAAGTTTCACTTCAAACAAATATCACAGTCTTCTCTCAACCATTGTGTGATCTCCTCAAGAAACTAATTGTAATAGTTAGTATAATATCAAAGGGTAATGTAAATGTGGTTCTTCTCTGACCATGATACAACCCATTTCTTGAGGTCATAAAGCAATTAGATAATAGGAACATACACATATGTCAATCTGGTATAGTAATGAAAAAGATTGGATAAGGAGCGAACGTATGAAAAAATAATTTTTGGTAGAGAAAATTAACCTAAATTATATTTAACCTCTATTATTTAAGATAATTTCACACATCATGTTTGGGTGCAATGTTTTGTGAAGAAATTAAGTGACACAATTTTTCTTTAAACAACTCACACAAAGGGTACCATTCTTCTCAATGTTTTTAAAATGATACATCTATTTAGATCATCGATAAAGACCCTAATTTTAAAAGAATGTCACACCACATTATTTAATTCTTACTGAAATGAAAATTTCATCAATTGTTTTTTTGAATGTTACAACAACATGAAATTTGAAAATTCCCCAAGAATTTTTAATAACTTAAATGATTAAGTGGGCAAAATTTTCCCTGATAAAGTGGGGAAAAATTAAAATTTCAACAGAAAAGTAAAGGAAAAAATAAGGGGGCGAGGAAGTTACAATAATATACAGTGAGTGAAAAAGAGAAAAATAAAGAAAGGAGATAAAATTCCTAACTAACCTAGGAATATATCCATCCACCCACAACTAATGTGTGATGTGTCCCTGTTGTAATAAAACTGAATGTGGGAAGGAAGGATAGAACCCAGGGGGTGTAATTCATAGACTACTTCGTGACCATGGAGTTCCTCCATCAGGGACTCCATAATGGCTTTATGAAATTTATTTTGTCATTTTCCATTAATTGTAAATGTTTTCATGTTTTATTCATTTTGAACATAAATAACACAAAATATAGAGACATTAGTAACACTGTATGGTCCAAACCAGTGGGAATGAAGCTTACATGGATGTAACATCAACATTTCATTGAAGAAGAGGGCCTTTTTTCCAATGTATAACTAACAATGAAGGATGGGACGGTCATGGGTATCCATGTTTTTCTCTTTATAAATTCAGGAGTTCTCATATGAATCTCTTCTCATTTTCTACATCTTCTTACTCTACTAATTCTCATGGTCACTTGAATCTGAGAGGTTCATATTACATTGTTTGATAGCACAATATGCATGGTTCTATACCTCTACTAAGAGGTGAGAACCCTTTACAAAAAAATACTGTATGGTGGCATTCTAATATCTGTTTTAAATGTTTTACGGTATGACCAAAGTGTATCATCCAAGCGTAAACTGCAATTTTTCCTATTGGGATGCACCATTTTTTCCATATTTTCTTAACTTCATGATTTGAGATTTCAGCTTGTCTGTTAATTTGGGGATGAAAATAAGTGGAGTCTCTGTGAGAAACCCCATATGTATGGAGAACATTTTTAATGATTCAATTGAAAAAAATGTGAACCATGATCCATAATTATGAATCTAGGAAAACCAAACCTATTGAAAGTTTGTGACCTCACACAATCAACAATCACTTGAGATTCATCAGTCTGTAGAATTTTATTTTACCCATTTAGAAAGATAGTCTACATCTAATAAGATGTAAATAAATCCTAATGAAATTGGAAAAGGTCCCATGAAGTCAATACCCCATTCATCAATGATCTCAAGAAATAACAAGGATTGTTGGGGAATTTCCTTCCTCTTTGAGATATACCATATTGATTGACATCTTTTTCATTACTTACAAAATAGATTAGAATATACAAACAATACAAACCTATAACATCTAGAGTCAAGGAACTTTCGAGCAATACAATGAGAGCCATTGTGGCCCCCATTTGGAAAAGTGTGGTAGAACCTAAGGACAGACTAAAACTCAAGTCCAAGGACACACCTTTGAACAACCTAATCACTTCAAATCCTCCACAGGTAGGAATCATCCCAAATGTATCATCATGACTCATGCATAAATCTTGGGGACTGCGGAGTGAAAAAATCCATGGGGACTCTAAATGCTACAAAAAAGCTCACAATGTCTACATACAATGGGGTATGTTCTATTTCATCACAAAGGTTCTCATGAGGAAAGAATTCTACAATGGGGAGGGATGATTCAACATGGTGGTCCAATGGTGGGGAAATCCTACTAATGTGGTCAGCTACATCATTTTCCACTCCTCTATTATGATGAATCTCATGGTCAAACTCCAGGAGTAGGACCATCCACCGAATGAGGTGGGGTGTAACTTTAGGTTTCTTTAATAGAAATAAAAGGGCAACATGATCAGAATACACAATGATTTTTGACCAAATAAGATATGAATATAATTTTTACAAGGAAAACACAATTAAAAAAAATCTATTTTTCAGTGGCCAGGTTGTTTCCCTCGGAAGGGTCAAGGGTATATGAGGCATACATAATTACATGAGGAGCCTTCTCAACCATTTTTTTATAAAACATCCGCAACTAAAAAGTTAGAGTTTTCACACATATGTTAGAAGGGGAGATCCCACCATGGTGGTTATATGATGGGAGGTGATGTGAGAATCCTTTTTAGTGAATTTAAAGTAGCATAACAAATTTATCAAAAACAAATTCAAAATCCTTTTGAAACAATCTCGATAAGGGAAGTGTGATCTTACGAAATTATTTAATGAATTAACAGTAATTAACAACATGACCCAAGAAAGAACACCACTAAAAAAATTTGATATGGAAGGGTTGAATTAATTTAATCTTTGACTCATCCACTTGGATTCCCTCATTTGAAATAATATGTTCAACAACAATCCCCCACTCAACCATGAAAATTAATTTCTCATAATTTAATACAAGATCTTGGTTAATGAAATGACGGAGGATAGAACCTTAGTTTCCCAGAAATTCATCAATGGAAGATCCATATACTGTGAAATAATCTATAAATACTTCCTTAAAATTATAAAGGTACATAGAAAAAATACTCAACATACATCGCTAAAAAGTACCAAGAACATTATATAGACCAAAACACATTATATTGTATGTAAATTTGAAAATAAAAAGGTAAATATTGGATTTTTTTATCCTTAGGGAAAATACGCATTTCGAAATTACCTTATTAACCCTCTAGGGAAAAATAATGGGACATACTAGCTAATGTTTCAAGTATTTGAAAAAATATTAGTAGAGAAAAATGGTCATTTCGAGTGGCTTAATTCAGTTGATGACATTCAATATAGACTCACAAAATTCTTTGCACACATGTTGGAAGAAATTCCTTACTTTAATTTGGAACTACAGTTATTCTCATTTTTAGGAACAACTTTCCCTGTGCTAACCCATTTATTATCAGATACAAGATATATGATCCCAACAACAAGCATTTTTCAAACATTCAATTTTAAAACTTCAAGTAGGGTGGGATTTAACCAGAATTGATCTTCCCTTACAGGCTTATCCACATCATCTAAAAGTATATGGTGCATACAAATAAATGGGCTAAGCCTGGGAATATCATCCAATGTCCATCAAATTTCGTTTTTACACTCTCTTAAATGGTCAATCAGTTTTGATTTCTATTGTTGAGTGAGTTTATTGGAAATAATGATGGTAAATTGTTCTATAACCTCAATAGAGGTATATTTTAAATTACATGTAAGTGATTTTAATTCCAACATCGGTGGTTTTTGGATTTAGGGAGGGGGTTTAGGGGGACTGATTTCCATGAAACTATCTATATGCTCATGTTTATTCTCTAAGGAAAGAGAATTTATATAAATGGGATTTTTAAAATCATTGAACATCATGGGTACCTTAGAATGAACACACTCATCAATTAAAGTAAAAAATTTACGCATATCTAAACCCACACAAAACTCAAAAACGTGAATCAAAACTAAAATCATCCAATGGTGAAAAGGAAGAAAATGAATCAGATTATGGATCAAAGAGAGAATTTTTTGTGTTGGTGTCATTTGAGAGAGCTTTTATTAAATAGATAGGAAGAGTGGAGTGCTCTTCAATGGTATGTTTCATTGCTTCAAGGGTATTAAAACCTACATTTTCTCCAGAAAAATCCATAGACAACGAACCTTTGGGGACATTTATGATCATCTTAGCGGTTTTGAGGAATGACCTCATTAGTATGAGAGAAGAATTTATATGGGTTCTGGTGTCTTATCTATTCCGAATGTAGAATTGGGTGGGGAAGATGATATTATTCACTTTTATGAGGACTTCCTTGACCACTATTATTGGTTGTGTTGTTTTTTGGTTGGAAATTTGTACTATTGATCATGTCGGTGGATTATCTCTAACCTGTAGAGAAGTGTACAAAGACTAAGGCATAACATTAATTGAATAAATTAAATATAGCGTAGCATATGAATATAATGTCTCCCCTATGGTGCAAGGTATCATGAAAGATCATCGATCCATGCATCTGGTTAGAATTGATGGTTTGATCAAAGTGGAGACATTTCATCCATGGTTTACTCTCTTATCCCCCTTCAATCTCCATCTAAAATTGAAAAGCACTTTAAGTAATTTGTCATTGCGAGGGATCTGTTTAACTGAATCCCATAAAAGAATGTGAACATGATCCTTTTTAAATGTATAAATTGTTTTCTTATCAATATCATTATCAAAATCTTTATTAGGGTTAGATATTACTTGGGAGAAAAGAACGCGAATTTATTTTTTAGGTGAATCCTTAATAATAACTTGTTTAACCATTTTGATTTATTATTCTTCATTAGAATCAATTATGGGTAGATAAATATGGGTTAAATGTTAGGGACTAACCTGTTGGGTAGACTCATTGAAAGAAGAAACATCATTACCAGTAAAAAGTGTGATTTTAAAAACATTACCTTTTTCTATTAGATAAAAAATAGGTTGGGATGGTAGTTTTCCTAAACCATGCATATTTATCTCACCGATGGTGTTTTCTAATTGTCCAACATGAGATTTTAGATCTTGAATAGATGATTGCGTGGTCTGTTGGAATTGGAGGTTCTGGGATTCCATTTTCTTTACCATTTTATCAAGGCTTTGTTCATACATAGGACGAGTAGGATTGTTTTGATAAGGTAAAGGATAAAAAGGTTTCATAACTAGGCCTTTTTTATACCAGTTTTATTTAGGGTGGCTCGAGTTTCCTCCTTGTTAGTATTGTGGTTGTACATTCCACATGGGGGTTATATTTGGCTTGAATGGTCCTTTCAGGAAGGGTGGTGCTTGTTTTAATGGATTCCCATGTAATACTATTATACATAACTGAAATGAATATTCACGTTGTGGTAACTACTTAGAAAAAATGAGTATTATCAAAATAAAAACAACAATGTAATAGAACATGAGGAGAGTGTGAATTACCTCGTACTTGATCTAATTTCCAAATAATGGTATGCATCTCATTATGTTTATAATTTGACTTTTATTATAGGGATGAATGACATACCTCATAAACTCCTTAGGTTGGTGCAATTTCCCTTGTACAAAATTGTTGTACATTTTGAGACATCTTAGATTTTAGGTCATGATTTGTGGCCGGAGTTTTGTCAAAAAGGGAACCACCAGCTGCAACATATATCATTCCACGATCCATGGGAATAAGTACCTCATAGAGGTATTGAATTAGCAATTATGTACTAATCTAGTGGTGGAGAAAACATTGGAAAATTATTTTAATCTCTCACATTATTCTTGCAGTGTCTTTCTCAGTGATTTCCTAATGCTGTATATATCTTTTCAAATTGATTAAGTTCGGGAGGTAAGAAAAAAATTCTATAGAAAGAGACCTTTAAGGTGATCCCATCCCCCAATTGTGGTAGGTAGACATTATATCCACTATTTGGATACACCATATAGGGAGAAATGGAAGGCCCTAAATATAATGAGTTCGTCATTTATGTTTTAGGGTTTCATGGTGTAGAAAAAAATATGAAATTCTTTGAGATGTTTGTGAGGGTCCTCACCAGGAAAACCATGAAATTTTGGAAGGAGGTGGATGAGGCCTGATCTTAACTCAAAATTGGATACTTCCTCATGCTATTGGATGTATTAATGTTGGTACTCCACATATGGGGTGGTTTGTTCTTTTAAGGTTAGTTTTTTTTCTACCATTTTATACATGTTACTTTCAATATATATTTTAGTTCTTGAAGAATATTGGTCTAGAGGTGTCTCAAGGTGTTATATGTCCTCCTTCAAAGGATAGATCAACATGTATTGGTGTCATTGATGTAGTATCCTCTTCGATTCAGGTTCAAAAGGAGGTAGTACACTCATAATTGAATGTATAATTCACCACACCTATACAAAAGAAGACATCATAATACCAATTATAAACAATATTCAAATATAGAAACAAAAACAAATTACTTAAAGATACATAATATTAAAAAAATGAACACTAGAAACAATAACGCTTCCCAGAAACAACACCAAAATTTGACAGCTATGTCCTGACAAATCAAATTTATTATGAATTTATGTTTTATTTATAGAATACAGACCACCATAGGTTATCTCTAAAATATTTTTGATAGGTTTAGAGAGTGAGGTTTTTGTAAAAATTACTAAAAATGTGGCTGATTTTCAAAACAATTTTAAGAAAATAACATTATTAAAAGAGTTTAATAGTAGATAAATTAAGGTCATGTTTTCATAATTATGAGAGTAGGGTGTCATTTCATGTTCACTAAACATATTGGATTGTTCATTGTTCTGAAAAATACACATGGTTTTGTTTAATTCTTTCATTGAGGGTTGTCAAGATCTTGATTCCCCTCTGTCCTCTAAAATCATTGATCAAAGTACCAACCCTTGAAACAATAATTTATCGTCAATGATTTGAACTTAAGAATATATTAAAGTATAAAAAATCCAATTAATATCTTTAGTATGTGTGAGATAAAGGGAATATATTTGATTCCCAATTGAAACACCCAAATATTCCCACTTGAAATCTTAACCCAGTCGATGTTGAAATGAAGAGTGATTCACTTAGTTAAACCCAAACAAAGAATTAAGAGGATAAGGGTGTTGAGATATAATATTAGTGAAATATTTAGCACAAATAATATAGAAGAATAGCAGAAGAAGATCCTAATCTCTTTTCTAATTATGTGTACCTCCCTTTAAATGATCGTCCAATGTTTAGTTCTCCATCAAGAGGAGGAGGAGGATCGGGTGGAACTTATCCTTTATTTTTGATCCCCCTATTAAGATAGGGACCTCCAAAACTTCTTTGATGTGGAGATAGATCCTTTCGGTATCCAAAATACTTGGTCTTTTCCTCTTGGCAGAACATACAAATGGGGTACCCAAGGGTCTATTTTATACACGAAGTGGGAGGTGGTTTTGGGAACATAGATTTCTTAAAACCACATGTACCATAGTTTTAGATGGATAGAAGGCCTTATCTTGTATTGGGTAAAACTACATTGTTTTTTACCCTCCTCATGACTATATCCAAAAAACATTTGGCTTTATTTGGACACCAACATCTCTATAAATTTAATGATCACAACACACCATTTTGGACTTCGTGCAGACTCAGTGTGCTGGACAAATCAGGTCGATTGGGCCCATTAATGGTCGAATTGGTCCTGTATTACTGCATGAAAGTTGTATACCAATGAATTTTGGAACATCACACAAAGGTTATTCAAAATTGGATGCACGAATCTGTAGAATTATGCGGTTGAGTCCACTTGTCTTCTTTGATTCATGCAATGTTTGGCCCATTTTTCATCAACTTCATCATGTGCCCTCCAAATCACCTCCACCAATTACCAAAACATCAAAATAAATGAAAAAACCTTTTTAAAAAAGATAATAATTAAATTATTAAATGAATCATAAAGTTAAATTTCTTTTTATACATTGAATTTTCAATACAAAACCAACTTAACACATTGGTATAAGGGTGAAATAAAATATGAAATAGTGGTACAATCAACTACACCCTTAAGATCTGAGTGGATCACAATAGTGAATTATAATATTAGAAAAATGTTTGTAGTAATAATGGAAATAACATAATTAAACATCCAAAAAGTGTACAGTAACACAAATAATACCTTGTTTAATTAAGAAAATACTAAAGTCATGATGCTATAAAAAAATGGGGGGATACAAGTGAATAGTAAAGAATTAATATACAACGTGATATGAAAAATAAAACAAAAGGGATATGGGCTATCTCAAATATAATCAAAATCTCAAGATCAGTCCTCTGCCAACATACTCTATCCCAGTGTAGAAAATAAAGCATCCATAGTTGGATGCTTCCCTTTTTCCCTACCTATATCCATGAAGCATGCTCAGGTACCAATATGCGGCTTAAATAGGGTGTGAGTAAAACTTATTAATCCACAACCATCATTGTATAATTATATTCCAAACTATTTATATAAAATAGTTTTTTAGGTATAATAATATAGGAATGTTTAAAGATAAACTAATCATAGACAGCTTAGGTTCCTCACGGATACTCATCTGACACTACCTACTTCGGATCAAGACGGAATGCATCTGAACATGTGTCACCACAAATGTATATATATGTGAGTAAAAAACACACATATAGAGAGACACACACACACGCACACAGACACACACACACACACATATATAAATAAATATGTATTACTACCTAGGACCCGAGGAATCTGACCATGGTATCCTAGAAAAATTATAAGTGTCTTATACTGTAAAGAGGGGCATCGACCTATCATTCATTCAGAGATATAAAATGTCATATCCAAAAAATCCCAAAACAATTATGTGAGTCACAACGATCAACATCCTAAAAAAATGAATGTGAAGAATCATGTCTAAAATCTTAGTTATTGATGTGAAACATCATGTTCATCATCTCAATAAACGATGTGAGATATCATGTTCAAAATCTAAATAATCTATGTAAAGTACCATTTTCAAAATCTAAATTCAATAGAGAAAGAAGCATCATGATCAATAAATACATTAAATATTTTTCAAACAATAGTATCCATGGTATAATTATAATAAATATGAATTTTATTTAATAACATAATAAAGCCCAAAAGAAGTACACATATCAAACTCACAATTCATTGAATCCCATTTTGTCATGGGTTTCACTCTTAATTAAACATAGTCCATGGTACATGGTGTTACCATTTCCATTTCATATTTCAGCTATTCTAACCATTTCAATTTTAAAACAACCAATCCCACTTAAGAGGTGGTCCGAGTTATATAACCATCTATGAGTCTTAGGAGTATTATATTGACACACCCCAAGGGTGGTACTAGTTGAGATAGACAAACAGTGACCAAAATAATGTTAATTGGAAGTATCTCTAGTAGGGAATCATTAATTCTTTAGGATATACTCATTTCAAGGTAAATAAAGTATGGTTTTTTGTGCAATACAACAACAGATAATATGAATAACAAATATTTAAGGTAAATGTACTAGGCCACCAATCATTTATATGTAAGAGAGTCCTCATCTAATATTAGCTCTTGATTTGAGCTAGAATGGGGGATATTTGAGAAATAAACCAATTCCATAAAAATAGGTCATATTATCTTGTTTTTATTTATCATTTCTAAAAGAAAAATAAATGATGAAAGAAAGAGATAAGAATGAAGAATTTAACGAGAATGATTCAATGAGACCGATAGAGATCGATTCAAATGTCATATATGGGAGGAGGCTTAATGAATATATTTTTAGAGAACAATCCCTCAATAATAGGATATATGGTGCGATTTGGGATAGAAAAGTGATGAAGAAGTGTAAAAGGAAAGGCAATATGAATCATAATATAACACTTTTTAAAGGGGCATATGGTTTGGATGAATGGTCGTCTAAACAGTGTTACAAACATGAACAACCATTGCCTAAGGTATAAGCCCATCACATAATTAGGTTAATAGTTTAAAAAATAGTTTGTATCCATTGCGTTATCACTATCCAAAAACACTACTAGATCACAAAGTTTGTCACATGGTTAAACTAACCATGAACCAACTTTTTCAACAAACCCATATTTTATTGATGGGTTTTAACTGTCTTGTGGCCTCCCTAACATGGTTAAACTAACCAAGAACATTCATTATTTGGAAACATATATGATACGCATGATTACTATTATCCATGCACTAACCATTCTCCCCAATACGTTTCATTGAAAAATTCATCTTTGAAATCCAAAAATGTCATGAAGATGCCCCGAACACTCCCAAACCCGTTTATAACCCTTTAATAATTCACATATATAAAGTAAACAATAGAAGAAAAACTAAAATTAAGGGTATATATAAATTATTCAAAAAATGGGATGTTACTAGACATACAAAAATGATTAAGGAAAACTAAACACCGCATAACGTTTAACTGGACGACTCTCACCCCACTTGAACACAAGTTCCTTTCCTATGATGGTATCCCCACCAAATTAAGGAATCAGATAAAACCCATGATTCTAGAGTTGAAACCATCTCATGATCCATAAAAACCATAACATTAATAAATTATCTAGATTCAAAAATCCATTAAAAATACTCAGGATTTCGTTGTATTAGCATTATATTCCAAGTAATCCTTAATAATACACCACTATACACTAGTTAAAAAATACACTATAATATCAAAGGCATTTAATAGTTGTTTCCATAATTCTAGGTTTAGTTTATTGATATTAAACATATCTTGAGATAGTAAATCTGGTAACACTCTTATTATGAGAAACTCATTTATAGACCCTTTTTAGGTTCCTTGATCAACCACAAGTATGATAGGCTTCAGAGTCTCCTAACATGAAAACCTATAATTTTATTCATTCCTATATTTATGGAACACTATAGATTATATTCATTAAGGAGATGATTTGTAGATTCAAAATGTACATTTTATATCACCATCATTTTAGTTAGACTCAAATCACTTCCCTTTACCTTTACTAGAACTACCTACAACAACACTGGGAATAGAAGAATCATAAAAAAATCTTGCACTCCATCCATGCCAACCACTATTTAAAAACATTGTTTCCAAATATCTTCATAGTTTTAATTGTTACATGAGGAAAATACCAAAATAAGATCCTTCCAAAACCCCATAACAAAATAATATGCCTTCATGGATTCATCTATAGATTGATTAGGAATGTATATAAAATCATAGTAAAGAGACATGCATATTACGACACCTATTAGTCAACTTACTTGAGGGAATAAAATTACATTGACTTTTATAGCTTCATATCTACGAGGAAGTATTTATATTTTAATAGTTACCTGATCCATTCCCATGAATTTTCATATTATGGTGAGGTAAAAATAAGAGACTTCCAGAATATCTAACTCTAGAAATCTAACATGAATGTGATAAACATAAGATTAAGGGGCTTGGTAATATTATGCATGATAAAGACCTCCTTAATAAAACATAGAAAATAATCTTCGTTCCTTGATTTATATTTACCAGATATGTAAGGGAGATTGAAATTTTAAAACTAGTGAATGAAATAATGATACTGATCTAGAGGAAAAAGACAACAAGGACATATTTCTACAGAGGAAGTGTTTATAGATTGTGATGATCCATGTTTAACCAAAGGGAATTATAATAGGTAGTAACCTATATATCACTTGAAATGCTGAATGAGACTTGATCTTTTGTATTATAAAAGAATGAAACATAAAACATAGTCAAAATATAACTAAAATACATTCTCTAAAAACTCAAATACAAATCCATAACTCATTTTCAAAATTCAATCAATGAAATATTTAAGCCCCAAAACATCAAAAGACAAAGTACTAAAAATAGATTTTATCTTAGTCAACTAAAAAATGAAGGCTCCATGTTGTTCAAAGGGGATTATAAAAACCCCATTTAATAAGAAAATTAACCAATTAATTAATTTACTTGAACTCAAATTAAAAACTATCAAAAATGATCAATAAAAGTTAATTTGTTTAAAATCCAAATGTCATAATCCTTATAAGTTAAAATTTTCAGAATAAATCAACATAAAATATTCATATCCCCACATAAAAAATTTGTAATTTCACACACCAAATTCAATTAAAAAAACATTTACAATAACACATGCATATTTAACAATGATGGAATTTAAGTAAAAAAGGCATCTTAATTTTACATTTTTACCTATTTGAAACATTTCTTACTTGTTCTTCAATTAAAATTAAAAATTAATTCATTCCAAATCAAATAAATATCACATATAAAACACACAAAATTATCATAAATAAGTAATAAGAAATATAAGTCAAGTAAAAACACTCGAAACACACAAAATTTGGAATTATAGAAAATTTATAACTACGCATGTCTAATTACCCCAACTCTAATAGAATAGACATAGTGGTTAATTGATTACATTAGAAATAGTTAAAAGCAACCAAATACCAAAGAACTGAAAAGTTTTGTGGGCTTGGTAAATTGGATACGTACATGAATCACATATAAATTTGAAAACACAAAAAACAACAAAGAATTTTATTTTAGAACTTCATTATTTTCTTTATAATATTCATCAATATCAGTCATAATAGTCATCCTAGATTCATGGGGAAAATAGAAAAATAAAGGTTATATAAAATTAAAATTAAGGGTTATATAAATTGGATGCTATATTGAGTAAATATGGTATAATAATTATGGAAAGGTAAATAATTGAATAAAATCACATTTCATCAATAATTTGAGCATTATTAATAATATTTTTGGAAATAATGATGAGGAAATAATTCCATATAAATAATCAAATATGTTTGAAACATATCCAAGAATATGAAAAATATTATAATAATCACATAGATATTAATAAATGATTATATATTGATGGAATGCATAGTGTCAGACATCATAAAATTACTTTCAAGGCACCTAAACAAGACACATATATAAATTGGTAAGGCATTGGCCAAAAAAATAGTTTATTTTGTCTCATAAGACCTAGTGACATATCAAGAGGCTTTATAGTCATGGTCTAACATATCACGTAATATGTTCAATGAATTCATTATATGAAAAAACAATACAACATAGTCAACATACCTCAATTATAAATAACATTCCATATTAGAACAATTATTATACAAAATATCAATACTTTCCCTGGTAAAACATTTTATAACCCACCTAAAGAAATAATGATGATATTATAACTGGATTATGTCATTAGTATCATAATATTTACTATTGTATGTTGAGATATGTAAAATATAATTTAATAGTATCACTGAAAAATATCTCCAGGAAAATAACCTTTCCATTTTAAGATCACATATTCGAATTTTAAAATACAACCAAAACATTTATTGAAAAAAAATTATTTTAATTTTGAAATGGAAAATTGTAAAACCAAATTAAATGTACTACAATTTGAAGACATTGGGAAATTATTTTCATACTGTATTTATGAAAAACAATGACTATTTTTATACCTTTGGTAAAACAAACCATGTTTGAAAAAATGATGAAAAGATTAATTTTAAATTTTTTTATATAAAATAAAAATTTGGTAAAAATTAGTTTAATAAATCATTGTATAATAGTAAAAACATTTTTATTTTTTTTAAAGAAAATATGGACATGGAAGAGAAATCCTCCCAACTGATTTGGAAAACAAAAGCTGTATTCTATAAAAACATCAATTTTGTATTTTTTAGTGCCAAGAATGTAAAAATATAACTAATACTTTAAAAATGATAAATAAAAATTGGATAAGAATACATATTATTTTTATGATAGAAAGATAATATAATTTCTCCATGGGAGGCTTAAGTATAAATAATCCTAAATATTGATGATATTTTGAAATAAACCCTTACCTCAACCTCAATTTTATGTATAAGTGTTATATCCTTCTATATAATAAATCTAAATTTATAACAACTATATTATATAATCATATAAAGACATATAATATCATTACTATGAACTTATAAAATTTTTAAACACTTTAATTAACAATTTTTTTTAAATTGTTTTTTCCAAGTGTTAACTATTTTGTTTTTCATGCATGTTTCAGGTTTTCAGTTCTAGTTATTGTACTTTGATCATGGTTCCATAACATCTATAATGTTAACCACGATATAAATATCAAATATATTGATTATATATATATATATTCACCAATTAAATTTAGATATAGAATAACTTATTACACTGTAAATGGAGACGATATGTCATATGTACACATTAACATTATTATTATTTTTCAATGCATGAATTGAAAGATAGGTAAAATATAATTAAAATTTTCAGAATCATAATAATATCATAAATATCACATATATTAAGAAAATACATCATTAAAACTATCCATGTAAAGTATTGATGAAATTGTTTTACACCTCGACATGGATAAAATAAGTTGTAAGTACGCATGAGTGCTGTTTTTTCATTCCATAAGATAGACCTAAGGGGGATAATGGTATTACCATAATCACAATAACAACTTATTAAATTTAATATACTTAATTAATTATTTTACAATGGATACCATTGATTTATTTTATGTAGAAGAAGAAATAAAGATGAAATCATTTGTTTAAGACTTATATCTCTTTGTTGAGAAATCACTTTTGGTTTACACATTAAGCCTTGAATGGGTGGATTTTTAGAATGATAAAGGAAATAGAATTAGATGAAGTAATATAATAATGTATTATGGTTGTTAATGGTTTGTATATAAGGCTCAAAATTTGTGTGTAATAGAGGAGAAGAGGTTCCCTTTTATAAGTGAGGGCAGTGGCACTTTTGGAATTACATAAATTATTAAATTAATATAAACATTTTTTTATGATATTATGTATCTAAATTGAAATAACTAAAATATAATATGATTATAATTAGAAATAAAATTATCTAACAAATTTATACAAGTTTTTGTAATGTTTTAACCCGTACCATTTTGTTTTAATCACCATTAATCCTTTTGACAATTACCACAATATCAAATTTTTCTACCATTTAACGGTTAAGAATGTTACCATATAAGGAAAAAAGTCCTATAAATGGATCGTGGTTGATATATCAAACCATATACCATTAAAGAATTATAATATAATATTTAAATGATTTTAAAAATATTTATTAAAATTTTGTTCATTATAAAATAACATTAATTTAATTTTTGAAACCTTTCATTTACATCGACATTAAAGAAATCAATCAAATTATGAAAATAGAATATAGATATTTCAAAAATCCCAAATATATTATATTTATCTATTTTTGGGAACTCAATAATCCATTCAAATTATAATGCTTTTAATATTTTTAATATCATTTATTTTATTTTACAACTAATAGAATAAATATCATGCTGGTGTTGCATAAGAGCTCTAGGTAATAATACAAAAAATTAAATGTAAAAATAAATTTCCATGATAAAAAATAATTTATATATAAAAAAATATTTACAACTGAACTTATCATATTTTTATCTACATGTGATGATTTTAGAGATATTAAATTCAAGAGAGTGCCATTTTGTTTTTATTAATTTCTTAAAATAATATAATGGTCACAATCAAAAAAATATGGCAGCAGGTGGCCATAAATTCTAGAAATTGATGGAAATGGATGTAATACACTAATAAAAATTGATAAATTCAATTATTAGAGAAATTATAAAGCCATTTAATAAAACTTGAACCACATTTTACCTATTTTATGCTTATTGAGGTGAAAAATATTTACCAAGGTTATTATTTATAATGACCAAATATAAAAAAGAAAATTTTAAATAATTTAATTTACCTAATTAAAAATATCAAATAAATTTTTTTATTTTCAATTCATTAAGGGTTATAATTTTATTTAAATTTTAACCTAGAAAATGCATCTAAAAGAGTTTTTCTAGAAACAATTTCTTCATAAGTGTAAAGACTTTTATTTAAAAAAATCCTATAATTGAATCCAATGATATTAATTTTATTTTTAATAATAGAAATGAACTAATGTTACTTTTAAAACTTTTTAAATAAAAATGGAACATTGTAAATTTTTGAAGCGAATGGAAAATTTTAAATCAAAATATATATTTTCTATTATTTATATTTTTCAAAAAGTATGTATATTTTTTCAATTCAAAAATTATGTATATTTTTTCAAATAATTTTTTTAAAAGTGGTAAAAATTAATTATAAAATTAACTCACAAAATTCCATTATAATCATTTTAAGAGAAAACATATTATTGATACAAAAAATTGATTTACTAAAAGATGGATTACTTATTTTTTATTGATTAATAAATGTAGTTTAATTATGTAAAAACATTACACCATTGTTCCTAAATTTTTATTCATATTCATACTGCCAATTGTGATAAATAGTTAAAAATGGTCACATGTAAATAATAATATTTTAATAATATATCATAGTTTGTTTAAAATTGATGATGAATGTAATAAAAGATATCAAAGAAATCAAAATTTTAAAATATTAGGGTGTTACATTATACCTCCTTAAATAAACTACACCCTCATAATTTATATCTTGAAAATTTTTAGTTCAATATCAAACAATAATTTTACTTGAAACCGACATCCAAAAAAGGAATAATTAAAATTACTTTAAAAATTTGGAAATAGAAATAGGCATCTCATCAACAATAGCATGAAAACTAGGATTCCAAATTAGATAACATTAGTGGGAAGTGAAAGTATAAGCATGGAGTAAAATAAATGTCCAATTAATGATGATAAATGATAATGAACATTTATCATTCGAACGAAAATTGACAATAGAAAATCAAGGACAAAAAAAAACAGATGGGGTGTGAAAAAGACCATCGATCTATCAGAAATGAGGGAAATATGATAATTTTTTTGTTTCAAGATATATTTCATAGAGATGATAAATTATTTTACCATCGATACTAAGAATATAAGGAAATATATTAATGTGATTTTCTTAAAATACCTAAATAAAATTTCATCATTTTAGAGACTATTTCCAAAATATGCCACTTTTATCTCATCTCTTATACAAAATTATGAGTATTAATTTTTAATTCTTGGAGATATATAGTCAAATTTTGATGAATTATATGATCTGTAAAAAAATGATAATTTTCCCTCATATTTATCTCTATTAAGCTAAACCAAAATGGTTCGAACAAGCTAAAATAATAACCCATATGAATATAAATTCTTATGGTAAAACACTATATAATTGGATAAATCCTTAACAATATCACCCAAAGATCGAGATAAATAATTCCATACATAACTAACCTTAAAAATATTGAAAAGTATTCAGGAACCGTTTAATTCACAAAAATATAATGATTTGATCATATATTCCTTCTAGACCAGTTAAAAATATATATCCAAATAACAATACTCACTCATACCAATGCATACATACCCTAGTCATATAATCTCTAACATACAATAATTCATTCCATAAATAACCTAAATCAGAGTAAAACTCTTAAAACATATATTATTACATAATTTAGATCAATAATTATTCCTAAAATGAAACCACAAGGTTATTTATATTATAAAACATATGGTACCAAAATATAATAACCCCTTATCCCAATTATCCATCAAAGATCATATTAACCCTAAAGGTTGCCAATACTATTAAACCAATGTTCACAAAATATAAAACAATTCCTCCATAAGTAAATTTTTTACTATAATAATAGTTATAATTAAGTGATACATATACCTCAAAAATCTATTAAATATTAATAAATTCATCCATAGAACTTCCATAAATTGAAACCTCAAAAGGAAAATCAAATCAATGTAACACCATGAGATTTTGTGAAATATAATTACTTTTTCTACAATGAATTTAATATTTTTCATGTTTTGTGTTACATGAAATATCAAATTTATAATTAGTTATACACAATACTAATTTCATCT
The DNA here is from genome assembly GCA_963277665.1 of Viscum album. NCBI lineage: Eukaryota > Viridiplantae > Streptophyta > Magnoliopsida > Santalales > Viscaceae > Viscum > Viscum album. The sequence goes on along the minus strand of OY728153.1, from coordinate 1,034,399,107 downwards.
TGTGTTACATGTAACACCAAGTAAATATTACATTACAAGGAACACAAATTTATTCTTGCACTATATGAAAAGCTGGGTTATCTTGCGTTGCACATGATGGTGAGTCTTAATAAAACAACGAAATATTATTAATATTATGTAAACATGACTATTATAACCTTGATGTTAAAAATAATTGTATAAATAGTAGTAACTAGTACATAAATTTTATTTATAATAGGTTTATATAATGAGAACACATTAATAGATAAGTATTTTTTTAGTAAAGTCATTATATATTTTGAAAATACTATTTTATCAAAATAGTTATTTTCATTGCATTTTTGTGAAAACTAATAAAATTAATTTTTCACATTGTAATAAAATGAATTAGATAAAATAAAATTAATTTTTAAATTTAGAATGTAAATATTATATTACAACACTATTTTGATCTTTCTATGAAAAGTTTCTTTTTTTTATGATTAATGAAAAATATTGAATTTTAATTAAAAAATATCATTTTTTCTAAATTATTATCATATATAAATTATATTGTATATTTTTTATAAATAATAATTTCTAATATTATATATATGTTAATCCAAATTAGCTCATTGTAGTCAATATCATGTTAAAATAAGATATAAAAACCTTTTAAAATGTTTGGTCATTTTTACTCTAAAAACCTGTTTTCTTATCATGTCTGCGAGATTGACATTAAAATAATTTTTCCACTTATATTAATGGAGTTATAAATAATGGATTATATATTTGGATTCATCATTATTTATATTATTTAATGCGATTTAAATTAATTTCTGACCAGAATTAATAGTGAATGCTGTAAAAATTAATTACTCTAGTTAAGTTAAAGATGGTTTTATAGTGTGGTTAAATTAAGCATATAATGGATAAAATGACCCATTAAATTTTCCAATACCCATGTCTTTAAATTATTTATACATGTTTGACATTAGGCTAAATTATTATGAGATTATGGGAGAATTTTTCATGAACGTGACCTATATAAAAATTTAGGAAAAGAAAAAGGAAAAAATATACCTTCTTTACATTAAATATCTATAAAGATTTGTGATAGTGGAAAAACAAAATATTTTCAGTTGTAAACTTTATTTTTAAACATAAATGAAATTTTTTATCAAGATAACTCATTTAAAAATTTTAGGTGAAATAATTACAGTAAATGCTTAAGAAACACCAATGCAATAATTATTTATTTAATAATTAAATAAAATAAATGATACTAAAAATATAAATGTGATGTAAATTGAATGAATTACTATGTTTCATTATTTTTAGATGAATATATTAAGTTAAATAGATTTAAATATAATATATTCAAATTCTATCATTGTATTAATATTTTTAAATTTCAATTTAAATTAAAATCATAAAAATGACATTAATATTATTTTATGATATATTTTGTTTTATTAAATGAATCAAAATTAAAAAAAATATAATATTATTCTAGGTAATTTTTAAATGATAATAAATATCAAATATTTACAATTAATGTTCCGATATTCCATTAATTGTGAATATATTTATAGATAAATATTAAAAACTCTCTTAATGATGTTAAGGTTAAGACGATGTTTTTTCACGTTACATGAATTCGAGTTACAATTAATTTTCATCACACAAATTATTTTTATTTAATAAATTGGATTTAAAAATAAGAATAATTAGAAAAATATTATATAAACATGATATTTTTCATTTATACTTAATGGATAAATTACATAAGTTAAAAAACTAGTTATTATAGTGATAAAGAAAAATGTTAAAAATCAGGGAACTTAATTGTTAAGTAACAACATGCTTAATAAATGAATTTTATTATGTGGTGGAGGTTTATCTAGACCATATAATCTCAAAAACACCCATTAATAATTAATTTTTTATCCACATGAGGAATGATTGACCTCCCAATAGTGAATACTTTGGGGTATTTAAAAAACCACTCCTCCTCAACTATAAAAGGTCGCCCACTCTATGTACATATTGGCATATATCAAGACATTTGGATAAAAAAACATCCCAAGTCAATTCAAAACATCCTTAATATCATCCAAGAAGTGTTATTTTGGGAATAAATCCACAATAGGAAGGCATCAGTGCAAACCTAAGGAGGATACTCAAAGAAGAGGTAACATTCACTAATGAGATTTTTTGTTTTATTTCATCATTCACCACCTTAATCTATTTTTATAAAGTGAGGAAATAATAAAATAATTATCATACATTTAGAAATATGTTTTATGTTAATTTAATGACCAAAAAACATCTGCACCTCAGTCAAATGGGTTACAAAATCATCATTCTGGTGTATGGGGAGCTACCGATTCGAGAACAAATGTCATTCATTTATCCATTCCCACCTATCAAGGATGGTCAAACTGATGGATTTATTATTTATAAATAATATTTGTTATATTTATTATGTTATTATTATTCTACAGTTTCTATATATCACATACCTTTATGATTTCCATTTTGTGGGAATATGATAACATCGCTCGTGTGTACAATGGATTGTCGCCTAACGAAGCGATGCGATTAATTCACGCTTTACATGGAATGTATTATGGATGTGTTTAATTAAAATATGTGATATATATAAAAAATTATTCAATAATGATAATATACCATTAATATTTACTTATTTAAATCTATAAAAAAAATGGAAACAACATTCATATATACGTACAACCTACTGTTTTCATTAACAATACATTTCATTTTCTATCTATAAATATTATGGATTAGTATAAATACATATATAATAAGTATATATTATATATTTATTATTTTTATAATTATTTTTATTATATTAACATTATTAATTTAATAAAAAAAATTATAAAACAAATCAAAACATATATGAAAAACAAATTGATAATTGCTTAAAACATAACTTTAATATGGAATTGTTAATACAAAGGTAATAAAGGGTTAAAAGAAAATAATAAATGAAATTATATATATGAATTTTATTATGTAATATATTCATAATACAATTATAATTTCTATATATTATTTTTTGATGAATATGATGGAAGTAATATCTTAATGTAAGGGATTTTCATCTAACTCTTTTACTTCTGTGAGGCACATGCCATATTCACCTCATAAATATTTTATATGGTGTATCAAATATATCTGAATGTATTTTTGTGATGTTTCCCAATAAAACTATTGGGATTTATATACCCATATGTGTATCACTCTTTCACGGGGTTTAGGGTTCAAAAGTTAATAAATTGGGTAGAGATTTTGGTCTCAATTTGCCTTCTTTAGGACATATATTATGTCAAGCATGTACTTTATTTTAAGAGGTGTAAATACATCCCCTTTGACATGAAATATCATTAATTTATTAATTATCGTGATATTTTATGTTTAAATTTAATTTATTCGTTAAAGGGTTTATGATTCAATTTTACTAATGTTATAGTGATTTTAAGTTACAATCTCATCATTTATTGGTATTTATTATGATTATGTCTCCAATATTGAAATATCATTATCTACCATTAAAAAATTCTCAAGAATTATATTTTTCTCTGGTTACTCATTATATATTCAAGAAATTGTACTAGGTTTTCACTGTTAGTTACTTCAAATTTTTAAGAAAATTATTTTCAATAAAATATGACTTTATTTATCTTTTTCGTTGGAATTCTATTTTCTTCAAAAGAAATGTTTTCTAAAAATGATTTCAGAAATGTTTTATTACTCACTTATAATTTTTGAATGACATTTTTAACCATTATTTAATTTTTTTTAACATTTTTTTGTTGGAATATGATGGACCCCGGAACACCCTGAGAGGGGAGGGGTGAATCAAGGTGTCAAATTTTTCTTTTTGAAGTTATGGATCATGTTCCCACATTAGTAGGAACTATCTATATCTGTCAACCCACTAAAAGTAACAATATGACATTGCACTTTTACTTGGTTCACCGCAAAGGGCTATGTCCAAGGAGCATACACCGACAGTGTGTCGGTCGTACCTACTTCCATTATTCTTTACATGTTGTGGATTACAAAGGTTCGAGAACAGTCACTCAGTCCCAGGATCACTGCCTTTAAAGATACTCTGGGATATCTTAATGCATCCATCATGTCACTCCCATTTACTCCCCCTTGCTCACAACCTTTGGTGAAGACTCACTCAGTTTTTAGATGTGAAGGTCTCTTCAATAAGTTTGCATTTATTTCTTTGTATCTACTCAGCACGACACTATGCTTGCATCGAAGTCCTGAATTGATGCTCTTAAACACACAAAACCACTGAACCAGATAATCAGAACATACAAACAGGTTGCACTGATGATTTCACGCAGCACCTACCCTTTGCGCACAAGTTCTCACTTTTGCGTGCAATAAATGTTTTTCACGTGGAAAAATATTTCACTGAACTTCATTCGTTTTTCGCACAACCTCTCTTTTTTCGTGCAACTCGGAATATTTCGTGTAGCTCTGGATTTTTTGTGTAGCCTAGAACTTTATGCCCAATCCGTATTTTTTTTCATGCAACTCGGAATATTTCGCGCAATCCGGAATATTTCGTGCAATCCAGAATATTTTGCACAGCTCAGATATTTTTACGCAACTCCCTATTCGCGATCTTTTTATGCGCATCATCACTTGGATATTCTCTAAGTCTTCAACCGTACGAAATGAGGGGGGTCACCTATTATTTATAAGCGTCTCAGAACCTCTTGTGAAAAACCACTTGTGGCATGAAAAACCTCTGATTTGGCACGTAATATTTCGCACATGCCCTATTTTTTCGTGCAAATCTCCATGTTTTTCACACAGCCCATCCCTTTTCCATTTTTCGACGTTCTTATTCCAAAACACTACTTGTGCAAAAAACCTCTCTACACTATTTCGTGCACCATTCTGTTTTTCATGCACAACTCTATTTTTCACGCACAACGTTGTTTTTTGCACACGTTGTGGTTTTTCACGCACACCGCTATTTTTCGCCCACACCTCCTTTATTTCTCGCACCACTTCCTCTTTGCGTGATCCTCCTATTTCCAAGAACCTATGTCTTAATTTTTTGATTTTCATGTCCAAAATTTTGGAAAACACTAGAGAACAATGACACCTTCAATACTGTTGTCTTCTGGAACTGTATGATCACTTTACTGGCACACATTCTAAACATTTATTGGGGATTGAAAACAAACACAAACAATACTCCAATTAATTCATAGAACAACCATGGTTCAAAAAAAATATTCATGTATTTTACAAAACAATTCATGGTTGGATTTTATCAAAAATGTGGAAAGAATCTTCATTTTAACTTGTACAGCATAAACTGAATTTCCAACGTCATGGACAATCATTTCTTCGATTCTTAAATTATATGTTTTCAAAGATATTTTACATGAAAATAGTTTTCAGAAATTATTATGTTTTTAAAAGAGTTTTTCAATTTTGATTGATTATTTTTATCAATAAATGTTTTAAATGATTTTTAAAATCTTCCTTTGTATGTTTTCAGGATAATTTTTAATGAAAAATATTTTCATAATGTTTAATGTTTTAAAAAAACGCAATAAAAAAATTTTACTCAAGAAATGTCCCATGCAGACTTTGGAATTGTTTTTCTACCTAATAAGATATTCAATGAGGTTACATATGCATTACTATTGATATGATTCAAGGATATAATTCTCATTCATCCTCTTAGTGGTTTATGATTATATTGATTAAATGTTTATGAAAAAAATTATCTTCAACGGGTTATATAAGGATAAAATTCCTAGGAAACCCACTATTTTTTCAATGGTTATGCATTGATAGAATTATGAAATGATTATGAATCAATTTTAGGTTCTATAGGTTAGGTTATGATGAAATTTTTATGAAACCCATTTAATTTCATTAGAATTGATATATTGAAATATTTTTGACCTTATAGAACATGAATGTATAATTTTTATTATGATAAGGTGGTTATATTATACCAAAGAATGGTGATTAAATTATAACCAAGGACTATGGTTAAGTTATAACTAATGATGGGGGGGAGGTATATCTCCCTTAGATGCATAAGGTAATGATTTATATCTCATAAGATATACATGAATATAATGGAGAGTGTACCTTATTTAACAAATTACTTTGTATGCTATGGTGGTCTCATGAGTAAACCTTGACTACTATGATGTTATGTGTGGACCTGTCTTTCATGTCAATAATGTGATGTGTAATCCTAATTACATGTTCATAATGTTATGTGTAAACCTGATTACATGTTCAAAGAGTTATGTGTAGACCTATTATTCTTCTCCATAATGTTATGCATGGACTGAGTTTCTTGTTCATAGTTTTATATAATTGTCAAATTTACTGTCCTTAACATAATGAGTATACCTAATTCTATTTAAACATGGTCACCATCATAAGAGATTATGTGTAAGCCAAAAATGTATATTTTATTCCAATGTTATTCTCTCATGGCTCATGTAATTTGATTCCATTATGATAAATGTCTTATGAACTACCATTATTTATTCTAAGAGAAATGTTTATCATCTTTTATAGGTTGGGTATAAACATCAAAAGTTATGATCATTATCACATACCCTTCTACTTATCTTATAATTTCATATGATCACTAATTTATATATCTTATGGTTTCCCATGTTGTTCATATGATCTCATCTATTTATATGTTTCCTTTACCTAGGTTATGGAGAATTTTTTTATGTAGGTTATGTCTATGAAGAATACAAAATGGAATGATTTTCATGGGAAACATTGATGATATTTCACTAGATTAGAATATTTTGTTCCATTTTTAAAATTTAACTAATATATTATAGTCCTCAAAAACATTGTTGTGAAATGCAATGAATATTTATCTAAAAAGTTTCAATATCCATGTTTGAGAAACCTGAGTCACTATAGTTGGTATCAAAGGAAAGGTTTAGTTAACCTTTGAAATAATTGTTGATAAAACATTTGTGATACCCTTAGGTATATTAATACGGATATGTATAGGTTTGTCTCAAAGGATAAGTCTAATGATGAGTCAAAGTATAAGAAAATGTATTCAAAATTTGGTAAAGGATAGAGGGAGTGATTTCAATGAAATTACATTCTTGTATGGATTCTGTAAGTGTATGTTTCTCTAGAAAAAATTTATCTAGGGGTAACTACCTTGAAAACACCAAATTGATCTAGAATTAATTGGGAACTGGTGCACAATAATGGTCCTCGCTTCAAGGGTATTAAAACCTACCTTTTCTCCAGAAAAATCCATAGACAACGAACCTTTGGGGACATTTATGATCATCTTAGCAGTTTTGAGGAATGACCTCATTAGTATGAGAGGAGAATTTACATGGGTTCTGGTGTCTTCTATATTCCAAATGTATAATTGGGCGGGGAAGATGATATTATTCACTTTTATGAGGACTTCCTTGACCACTATTGTTGGTTGTGTTGTTTTTTGGTTGGAAATTTGTACTATTAATCATGTCGGTGGATTATCTCTAACCTGTAGAGAAGTGTACAAAGACTAAGGCATAACATTAATTGAATAAATTAAATCTTGCGTAGCATATGAATATAAGGTCTCCCCTATGGTGCAAGGTATCATGAAAGATCATGGATCCATGCATCTGGTTGGAATTGATGGTTTGATCAAAGTGGAGACATTTCATCCAAGGTTTACTCTCTTATCCCCCTTCACTCTCCATCTAAAATTGAAAAGAACTTTAAGTAATTTGTCATTGCGAGGGATCTGTTTAACTGAATCCCATAAAAGAATGTGAACATGAACCTTTTTAAATGTATAAATTATTTTCTTATCAATATCATTATCAAAAACTTTCTTAGGGTTAGATATTACTTGGGAGAAAAGAACGTGAATTTATTTTTTAGGTGAATCCTTAATAATAACTTGTTTAACCATTTTGATTTATTATTCTTCATTAGAATCAATTATGGGTAGATAAATAGAGGTTAAATGTTAGGGACTAACTTGTTGGGTAGACTCATTGGAAGAAGAAACATCATTACCAGTAAAAACTTGGTTTTTGAAAACATTACCTTTTTCTATTAGATAAAAAATAGGTTGGGATGGTAGTTTTCCTAAACCATGCATATTTATCTCACCGATGGTGTTTTCTAATTGTCCAACATGAGATTTTAGATCTTGAATATATGACTGTGTGGTCTGTTGGAATTGGAGGTTCTGGGATTCCATTTTCTTTAACATTTTATCAAGGCTTTGTTCATACATAGGAGGAGTAGGATTGTTTTGATAAGGTAAAGGATAAAAAAGGTTTCATAACTAGGCCTTTTTTATACCGGTTTTATTTAGGGTGGCTCGAGTTTCCTCCTTGTTAGTATTGTGGTTGTACATTCCACATGGGGGTTATATTTGGCTTTAATGGTTCTTTCTTGAATGGTGGTGCTTGTTTTAATGGACTCCCATGGAATACTATTATACATAACTCAAATGAATATTCGCGTTGTGGTAACTGCTTAGAAAAAACGAGTATTATCAAAATAAAAACAACAATGTAATAGAACATGAGGAGAGTGTGAATTACCTCGTACTTTATCAAATTTCCAAATAATGGTATTCATCTCATTATGTTTATAATTTGACTTTTATTATAGGGATGAATGACATACCTCATAAACTCCTTAGGTTGGTGCAATTTCCCTTGTACAAAATTGTTGTAGATTTTGAGACATCTTAGATTTTAGGTCATGATTTGTGGCCAGAGTTTTGTCAAAAAGGGAACCACCAGCTGCAACATATATCATTCCACGATCCATGGGGATAAGTACCTCATTGAGGTATTGAATTAGCAATTGTGTACTAATCTAGTGGTGGAGAAAACATTGGAAAATTATTTTAATCTCTCACATTATTCTTGCAGTGTCTTTCTCAGTGATTTCCTAATTCTGTATATATCTTTTCAAATTGATTAAGTTCGGGAGGTAAGAAAAAAATTCTCTAGAAAGAGACCTTTAAGGTGATCCCATCCCCCAATTGTGGTAGGTAGAGATTATATCCACTATTTGGATACACCATATAGGGAGAAATGGAAGGCCCTAAATATAATGAGTTCTTCATTTATGTTTTAGGGTTTCATGGTGTAGAAAAAAATATGAAATTCATTGAGATGTTTGTGAGGGTCCTCACCAGGAAAACCATGGAATTTTGGAAGGAGGTGGATGAGGCCTGATCTTAACTCAAAATTGGATACTTCCTCATGCTATTGGATGTATGAATGTTGGTACTCCACATATGAGGTGGTTTCTTCTTTTAAGTTTAGTTTTTTTTCTACCATTTTATACATGTTACTTTCAATATATATTTTAGTTCTTGAAGAATATTGGTCTAGAGGTGTCTCAAGGTGTTGCATGTCCTCCTTCAAAGGATCGATCAACATGTCTCGGTGTCATTGATGTAGTATCCTCTTCGATTCAGGTTCAAAAGGAGGTAATACACTCATAATTGAATGTATAATTCACCACACCTATACAAAATAAGACATCATAATACCAATTATCAACAATATTCAAATATAGAAACAAAAAATATTACTTAAAGATATATAATATTAAAAAAATGAACACTAGAAACAATAACGCTTCCCAGAAACAACACCAAAATTTGACAGCTATGTCCTGACAAATCAAATTTATTATGAATTTATGTTTTATTTATAGAATACAGACCACCATAGGTCATCTCTAAAATATTTTCTATAGGTTTAGAGAGTGAGGTTTTTATAAAAATTACTAAAAATGTGGCTGATTTTCAAAACAATTTTAAGAAAATAACATTATTTAAAGAGTTTAATAGTAGATAAATTAAGGTCATGTTTTCATAATTATGAGAGTAGGGTGTCATTTCATGTTCACTAAACATATTGGATTGTTCATTGTTCTGAAAAATACACATGGTTTTGTTTAATTCTTTCGTTGAGGGTTGTCAAGATCTTGATTCCCCTCTTTCCTCTAAAATCATTGATCAAAGTACCAACCCTTGACACAATAATTTGTTGTCAATGATTTAAACTCAAGAATATATTGAAGTATAAAAAATCCGATTAATATCTTTAGTATGTGTGAGATAAAGGGAATATATTTGTTTCCCAATTGAAACAACCAAATATTCCCACTTGAAATCTTAACCCAGTCGATGTTGAAATGAAGAGTGATTCACTTAGTTAAACCAAAACAAAGAATTAAGAGGACAAGGGTGTTGAGATATAATATTAGTGAAATATTTAGCACAAATAATATAGAAGAATAGCAGAAGAAGATCCTAATCTCTTTTCTAATTATGTGTACCTCCCTTTAAATGATCGTCCAATGTTTAGTTCTCCATCAAGAGGAGGAGGAGGATCGGGTGGAACTTATCCTTTATTTTTGATCCCCCTATTAAGATAGGGACCTCCAAAACTTCTTTGATGTGGAGATGGATCCTTTGGGTATCCAAAATACATGGTCTTTTCCTCTTGGAAGAACTTACAAATGGGGTACCCAAGGGTCTATTTTATACACGAAGTGGGAGGTGGTTTTGGGAACATAGATTTCTTAAAACCACATGTACCATAGTTTTAGATGGATAGAAGGCCTTATCTTGTATTGGGTAAAACTAAATTGTTTTTTACCCTCCTCATGACTATATCCAAAAAACATTTGGCTTTATTTGGACACCAACATCTCTATAAATTGAATGATCACAACACACCATTTTGGACTTCGTGCAGACTCAGTGTGCTGGACAAATCAGGTCGATTGGGCCCATTAATGGTCGAATTGGTCTTGTGTTACTGCATGAAAGTTGTATACCAATAAATTTTGGAACATCATAAAAAGGTTATACCAAATTGGATGCACGAATCTGTAGAATTATGCGGTTGAGTCCACTTGTCTTCTTGGATTCATGCAATGTTTGGCCCATTTTTAATCAACTTCATCATGTGCCCTCCAAATCACCTCCACCAATTACCAAAACATCAAAATAAGTGAAAAAACCTTTTTAAAAAAGATAATAATTAAATTATTAAATGAATCATAAAGTTAAATTTCTTTTTATAAATTGAATTTTCAATACAAAACCAACTTAACACATTGGTATAAGGGTGAAATAAAATTTTAAATAGTGGTACAATGAACTACACCCTTAAGATCTGAGTGGATCACAATAGTGAATTATAATATTAGAACAATGTATGTATTAATAATGGAAATAACATAATTAAACATCCAAAAAGTGTACAGTAACACAAATAATACCTTGTTTAATTAAGAAAATACTGAAGTCATGATGCTATAAAAAAATGGGGGGATACAAGTGAATAGTAAAGAACTAATATACAACGTGATATGAAAAATAAAACAAAAGGGATATGGGCTATCTCAAATATAATCAAAATCTCAAGATCATTCCTCTGCCAACATACTCTATCCCAGTGTAGAAAATAAAGAATCCATAGTTGGATGCTTCCCTTTTTTCCTACCTATATCCATGAAGCATGATCAGGTACCAATATGCAGCTTAAATAGGGTGTGAGTAAAACTTATTAATCCACAACCATCATTGTATAATTATATTCCAAACTATTTATATAAAATAGTTTTTTAGGTATAATAATATAGGAATGTTTAAAGATAAACTAATCATAGACAGCTTAGGTTCCTCACGGATACTCATATGACACTACCTACTTCGGATCAAGACGAAATGCATCTGAACATGTGTCGCCACACATGTATATATATGTGAGTAAAAAACACACATATAGAGAGACACACACACACACGAACACAGACACACACATATATATATATATAAATAAATATGTATTACTACATAGGACCCGAGGAATCTGACCATGGTATCCTAGAAAAATTATAATTGTCTTATACTGTAAAGAGGGGCATCGACCTATCATTCATTCAGAGATATAAAATGTCATATCCAAATAATCCCAAAACAATTATGTGAGTCACAACGATCAGCATCCTAAAGAAATGAGTGTGAAGAATCATGTCTAAAATATTAGTAACGGATGTGAAACATCATGTTCAACATCTCAATAAGCGATGTGAGATATCATGTTCAAAATCTAAATAAACTATGTAAAGTGCCATTTTCAAAATCAAATGTCAATAGAGAAATAAGCATCATGATCAATAAATACATTAAATATTTTTCAAACAATTTTATCCATGGTATAATTATAATAAATATGAATTTTATTTAATAACATAATAATTCCCAAAAGAAGTACACATATCAAACTCACAATTCATTGAATCCCATTTTGTCATGGGTTTCACTCTTAATTAAACATAGTCCATGGTACATGGTGTTACCATTTCCATTTCATATTTCATCTATTCTAACCATTTCAATTTTAAAACAACCAATCCCACTTAAGAGGTGGTCCGAGTTATATAACCATCTATGAGTCTCAGGAGTATTATATTGACACACCCCAAGGGTGGTACAAGTTGAGATAGACAAACAGTGACCAAAATAATGTTTATTGGAAGTATCTCTAGTAGGGAATCATTAATTCTTTAGGATATACTCATTTCAAGGTAAATAAAGTATGGTTTTTTGTGCAATACAATGAAAGATAATATGAATAACAAATATTTAACGTAAATGTACTAGGCCACCGATCATTTATATGTAAGAGAGTCCTCATCTAATATTAGCTCTTGATTTGAGCTAGAATGGGGGAGATTTGAGAAATAAACTAATTCCATGAAAATAGGTCATATTATCTTGTTTTTATTTATCATTTCGAAAAGAAAAATAAATGATGAAAGAAAGAGATAAGAATGAAGAATTTAACGAGAATGATTCAATGAGACCGATAGAGATCGATTCAAATGTCATATATGGGAGGAGGATTAATGAATATATTTTTAGAGAACAATCCCTCAATAATAGGATATATGGTGCGAATTGGGATAGAAAAGTGATGAAGAAGTGTAAAAGGCAAGGCAACATGAATCATAATATAACACTTTTTAAAGGGGCATATGGTTTGGATGAATGGTCGTCTAAACAGTATTACAAACACGAACAACCATTGCCTAAGGTATAAGCCCATCACATAATTAGGTGAATAGTTTAAAAAATAGTTTGTATCCATTGCGTAATCACTATCCAAAAACACTACTAGATCACAAAGTTTCTCACATGGTTAAACTAACCATGAACCAACATTTTCAACAAACCCATATTTTATTGATGGGTTTTAACTGTCTTGTGGCCTCCCTAACATGGTTAAACTAACCAAGAACATTCATTATTAGGAAACATATATGATACGCATGATTACTATTATCCATGCACTAACCATTCTGCCCAATACGTTTCATTGAAAAATTCATCTTTGAAATCCAAAAATGTCATGAAGATGCCCCGAACACTCCCAAACCCGTTTATAACCCTTTAATAATTCACATATATAAAGTAAAAAATAGAAGAAAAACTAAAATTAAGGGTATATATAAATTATTCAAAAAATGGGATGTTACTAGATATACAAAAATGATTAAGGAAAACTAAACACCACATAACGTTTAACTGGACGACTCTCACCCCACTTGAACACAAGTTCCTTTCCTATGATGGTATCCCCACCAAATTAAGGAATCAGATAAAACCCATGATTCTAGAGTTGAAACCATCTCATGATCTATAAAAACCATAACATTAAAAAATTATCTAGATTCAAAAATCCATTAAAAATACTCAGGATTTCGTTGTATTAGCATTATATTCCAAGTAATCCTTAATAATACACCACTATACAGTAGTTAAAAAATACACTATAATATCAAAGGCATTAAATAGTTGTTTCCATAATGCTAGGTTTAGTTTATTGATATTAAACATATCTTGAGATAGTAAATCTGGTAACACTCTTATTATGAGAAACTCATTTATAGACCCTTTTTAGGTTCCTTGATCAACCACAAGTATGATCGGCTTCAGAGTCTCCTAACATGAAAACCTATAATTTTATTCATTCCTATATTTATGGAACACTATAGATTATATTCATTAAGGAGATGATTTGTAGATTCAAAATGTACATTTTATATCACCATCATTTTAGTTAGACTCAAATCACTTCCCTTTACCTTTCCTAGAACTACCTACAACAACACTGGGAATAGAAGAATCATAAAAAAATCTTGCACTCCATCCATGCCAACCACTATTTAAAAACATTGTTTCCAAATATCTTCATAGTTTTAATTGTTACATGAGGAAAATACCAAAATAATATCCTTCCAAAACCCCATAACAAAATAATATGCCTTCGTGGATTCATCTATAGATTGATTAGGAATGTATATAAAATCATAGTAAAGAGACATGCATATTACGACACCTATCAGTCAACTTACTTGAGGGAATAAAATTACATTGACTTTTATAGCTTCATATCTACGAGGAAGTATTTATATTTGAATAGTTACCTGATCCATTCCCATGAATTTTCATATTATGGTGAGGTAAAAATAAGAGACTTCCAGAATATCTAACTCTAGAAATCTAACATGAATGTGATAAACATAAGATTAAGGGGCTTGGTAATATCATGCATGATAAAGACCTCCTTAATAAAACATAGAAAATACTCTTCGTTCCTTGATTTATATTTACCAGAGATGTAAGGGAGATTGAAAATTTAAAACTAGTGAATGAAATAATGATACTGATCTAGAGGAAAAAGACAACAAGGACATATTTCTACAGAGGAAGTGTTTATAGATTGTGATTATCCATGTTTAACCAAAGGGAATTGTAATAGGTAGTAACCTATATATCACTTGAAATGCTGAATGAGACTTGATTTTTTGTATTATAAAAGAATGAAACAAAAAACATAGTCAAAATATAACTAAAATACATTCTCTAAAAACTCAAATACAAATCCATAACTCATTTTCAAAATTCAATCAATGAAATATTTAAGCCCCAAAACATCAAAAGACAAAGTACTAAAAATTGATTTTATCTTAGTCAACTAAAAATGAAGGGTCTATGTTGTTCAAAGGGGATTATAAAAACCCCCTTTAATAAGAAAATTAACCAATTAATTAATTTACTTGAACTCAAATTACAAACTATTAAAAATGATCAATAAAAGTTAATTTGTTTAAAATCCAAATGTCATAATCTTTATAATTTAAAATTTTCAGGATAAATCAACATTAAATATTCATATCCCCACATAAAAAATTTTAATTTCCCACACCACAATCAATTCAAAAAAACATTTACAATAACACATGCATATTTAACAATGATGGAATTTAAGTAAAAAAGGCATCTTAATTTTACATTTTTACCTATTTGAAACATCTATTACTTGTTATTCAATTAAAATTAAAAATTAATTCATTCCAAATCAAATAAATATCACATATAAAACACAAAAATTTATCATAAATAAGTAATAAGAAATATGAGTCAAGTAAAAACACTCGAAACACACAAAATTTGGAATTATAGAAAATTTATAACTATGCATGTCTAATTACCCCAACTCTAATAGAATAGACATAGTGGTTACTTCATTACATTAGAAATAGTTAAAATCAACCAAATACAAAGAACTGAAAAGTTTGGTGGGCTTGGTAAATTGGATACGTACATGAATCACATATAAATTTGAAAACACAAATGACAACACAGAATTTTATTTTAGAACATCATTATTTTCTTTATAATATTCATCAATATCAGTCATAATAGACATCCTACATTCATGGGGAAAATAGAAAAATAAAGGTTATATAAAATTACAATTAAGGGTTATATAAATTGGATGCTATATTGAGTAAATATGGTACAATAATTATGGAAAGGTAAATAATTGAATAAAATCACATTTCATCAATAATTTGAGCATGATTAATAATATTTTTGGAAATAATGATGACGAAATAATTCCATATAAATAATCAAATATCTTTGAAACATATCCAAGAATATGAAAAATATTATAATAATCACATAGATATTAATAAATGATTATATATTGATGGAATGCATAGTGTCAGACATCTTAAAATTACCTTCAAGGCACCTAAACAAGACACATATATAAATTGGTAAGGCATTGGCCAAAAAAATAGTATATTTTGTCTCATAAGACCTAGTGACATATCAAGAGGCTTTATAGTCATGGTCTAACATATCACGTAATATGTTCAATGAATTCATCATATGAAAAAACAATACAACATAGTCAACATACCTCAATTATAAATAACATTCCATATTAGAAAAATTATTATACAAAATATCAATACTTTCCCTGGTAAAACATTTTATAACCCATATAAAGAAATAATGATGATATTATAACTGGATTATGTCATTAGTATCATAATATTTACTATTGTATGTTGAAATATGTAAAATATAATTTAATAGGATCACTGAAAAATATCTCCAGGAAAATAACCTTTCCATTTTAAGATCACATATTCGAATGTTAAAATACAACCAAAACATTTATTGAAAAAAATTATTTTAATGTTGAAATGGAAAATTGTAAAGCCAAATTAAATGTACTGCAATTTCAAGACATTGGGAATTATTTTCATACTGTATTTATGAGAAACAATGACTATTTTTATACCTTTGGTAAAACATACCTTGTTCGAAAAAATGATGAG
Organism: Viscum album; assembly: GCA_963277665.1. Classification (NCBI taxonomy): domain Eukaryota; kingdom Viridiplantae; phylum Streptophyta; class Magnoliopsida; order Santalales; family Viscaceae; genus Viscum; species Viscum album. Next base: position 1,034,382,379 of record OY728153.1, on the reverse strand, counting down.
AAGATTAATTTTAAATTTTTTTTATATAAAATAAATAATTGGTAAAAATTATTTTAACAAATCATTGTATAATAGTAAAAAAAATTAATTTTTTTAGAGAAAATATGGACATGGAAGAGAAATCCTCCCAACTGATTTGGAAAACAAAAGCTGTATTCCATAAAAACATCAATTTTGTATTTTTTTTAGTACCAAGAATGTAAAAATATAACTAATACTTTAAAAATGATAAATAAAAATTAGATAAGAATACATATTATTTTTATGATAGAAAGATAATATAATTTCTCCATGGGAGGCTTAAGTATAAATAATCCTAAATATTGATGATATTTTTAAATAAACCCTTACGTCAACCTCAATTTTATGTATAAGTGTTATATCCTTCTATATAATAAATTTAAATTTATAACAACTATATTATATAATCATATAAATACATATAATATCATTATTATGAACTTATAAAATTTTTAAACACTTTAATTAAAAATGTTTTTTTAAATTGTTTTTTCCAAGTGTTAACTATTTTTTTTTCATGCATGGTTCAGGTTTTCAGTTCTAGTTATTGTACTTTGATCATGGTTCCATAACATCTATAATGTTAACCACGATATAAATATCAAATATATTCATTATATATATATATATATATATTCACCAATTAAATTTAGATATAGAATAACTAATTACACTATTAATAGAGACGATATGTCGTATGTTCACATTAACATTATTATTATTTTTCAATGCATGAATTGAAAGATAGGTAAATATAATTAAAAATTTCAGAATCATAATAATATCATAAATATCACATATATTAACAAAATTCATCATTAAAACTATCCATGTAAAGTATTGATGAAATTTGTTTACACCTCGACATGGATGAAATAAGTTGTAAGTACGCACGAGTGCTGTTTTTTCTTTCCATAAGATAGACCTAAGGGGGATAATGGTATTACCATAATCACAATAACAACTTATTAAATTTAATATACTTAATTAATTATTTTAAAATGGATACCATTGATTTATTTGAGGTAGAAGAAGAAATAAAGATGAAATCATTTGTTTAAGAGTTATACCTCTTTGTTTAGAAATCACTTTTGGTTTACACATTAAGCCTTGAATGGGTAGATTTTTAGAATGATAAAGGAAATAGAATGTGGTTAAGTAATATAAAAATTTATTATGGTTGTTAATGGCTTGTATATAAGGCTCAAAATTTTTGTGTAATAGAGGAGAAGAGGTTCCCTTTTATAAGTGAGGGTAGTGGCACTTTTGGAATTACTTAAATTATTAAATTAATATAAACATTTTTTTATGATAATATATATCCAAATTGAAATAACTAAAATATAATATGATTATAATTAGAAATAAAACCATCTAACAAATTTATACAAGTTTTTGTAATGTTTTAACCCGTACCATTTTGTTTTAATCACCATTAATCCTTTTGACAATTACAGCAATATCAAATTTTTCTACCATTTAACGGTTAAGAATGTTACCATATAAGGGAAAAAGTCCTATAAATGGAACGTGGTTGATATATCAAACCATATACCATTAAAGAATTATAATATAATATTTAAATGATTTTAAAAATATTTATTAAAATTTTGTTCATTATAAAATAACATTAATTTAATTTTTGAAACTTTTCATTTACATTGACATTAAAGAAATCAATGAAATTATGAAAATAGAATATAGATATTTCATAAATCTCAAATATATTATATTTATCTATTTTTGGGAACTCAATAATCCATTCAAATTATAATGCTTTTAATATTTTTAATATCATTTATTTTATTTTACAACTAATAGAATAAATATCAAGCTGGTGTTGCATAAGAGTTCTAGGTAATAATACAAAAAATAAAATGTAAAAATAAATTTCCATGATAAAAAATAATTTATATATAAACAAATATTTACAACTGAACTTATCATATTTTTATCTACATGTGATGATTTTAGAGATATTAAATTCAAGAGAGTGCCATTTTGTATTTATTAATTTCTTAAAATAATATAATGGTCACAATCAAAAAAATATGGCAGCAGGTCGCCATAAATTCTAGAAATTGATGGAAATGGATGTAATACACTAATAAAAATTGATAAATTCAATTATTAGAGAAATGTTAAAGCCTTTTAATAAAACTTGAACCACATTTTACCTATTTTATGCTTATTGAGGTGACAAATATTTACCAAGGTTATTATTTATAATGACCAAAAATAAAAAAGAAAATTTTAAATAATTTAATTTACCTAATTAAAAATATCAAATAAATTTTTTTATTTTCAATTCATTAAGGGTTATAATTTTATTTAAATTTTAACCTAGAAAATGCATCGAAAAGAGTTTTTCTAGAAACAATTTCTTCATAAGTGTAAAGACTTTTATTTAAAAAAATCCTAAAATTGAATCCAATGATATTAATTTTATTTTTAATAATAGAAATGAAATAATGTTACTTTTAAAACTTTTTAAATAAAAATGGAACATTGTAAATTTTTGAAGCGAATGGAAAATTTTAAAACAAAATATATATTTTCTATTATTTATATTTTTTCAAAAAGTATGTATATTTTTTTAATTAAAAAATTCTGAATATTTTTTCAAATAATTTTTTTAAAAGTGGTAAAATTTAATTATAAAATTAACTCACAAAATTCCATTATAAACATTTTAAGAGAAAACATATTATTGATACAAAGAATTGATTTACTAAAAAATGGATTACTTATTTTTTATTGATTAATAATTATAGTTTAATTATGTAAAAACATTACACCATTGTTCCTAAATTTTTATTCATATTCATACTTCCAATTATAATAAATAGTTAATAATGGTTACATGTAAATAATAATATTTTAATAATATATCATAGTATGTTTAAAATCAATGATGAATGTAATAAAAGATATCAAATAAATTAACATTTTAAAATCTTAGGGTGTTACATTATACCTCTTTAAATAAATTACACCCTCATAATTTATATATTGAAAATTTTTAGTTCAATATCAAACAATAATTTTACTTGAAACCGACATCCAAAAAAGGAATAATTAAAATTACTTTAAAAATTTCAAAATAGAAATAGGCATCTCATCAAGAATAGCATGAAAACTAGGTTTCCAAATTAGATAACATTAGTGGGAAGTGAAAGTATAAGCATGGAGTAAAATAAATTTCCAATTAATGATGATAAATGATAATGAACATTTATCATGCGAACGAAAATTAACATTAGAAAATCAAGGACAAAAAAAACAGATGGGGTGTGAAAAAGACCATCGATCTATCAGAAATGAGGGAAATAGGATAATTTTTTTGTTTCAAGATATATTTCATAGAGATGATAAATTATTTTACCATCGATACTAAGAATATAAAGAAATATATTAATGTTATTTTCTTAAAATACCTAAATAAAATTTCATCCTTTTAGAGCCTATTTCCAAAATATGCCACTTTTATCTCATCTCTTATACAAAATGATGAGTATTAATTTTTAATTCTTGGAGATCTATAGTCAAATTTTGATGAATTATATGATCTGTAAAAAAATGAAAATTGTTCCTCATATTTATCTCTATTAAGCTAAACCAAAATGGTTCGAACAAGCTAAAATAATAACCCATATGAATATAAATTTTTATGGTAAAACACTATATAATTTGAAAAATCCTCAACAATATCACCCAAAGTTCGAGATAAATAATTCCGTACGTAACTAACCTTAAAAATATTGAAAAGTATTCAGGAAACGTTTAATTCACAAAAATATAATGATTTGATCATATATTCCTGCTAGACCAGTTAAAAATATATATCCAAATAACAATACTCACTCATACCAATGCATACATACCCTAGTCATATAATCTCTAACATACACTAATTCATTCCATAAATAACCTAAATAAGAGTAAAACACTTAAAACATATATTATTACATAATTTAGATCAATAATTATTCCTAAAATGAACCACAAGGTTATTTATATTATAAAACATATGTTACCATAATATAATAACCCCTTATCCCAATTATCCATCAAATATCATATTAACCCTAAAGGTTGTCAATACTATTAAACCAATGTTCACAAAATATAAAACAATTCTTCCATAAGTAAATTTTTTACTATAATAATAGTTATAATTAAGTGATACATATACCTCAAAAATCTATTAAATATTTATAAATTCATCCATGGAACTTCCATAAATTGAAACCTCAAAAGGGGAATCAAATCAATGTAACACCATGAGATTTTGTGAAATATAATTACTTTTTCTACAATGAATTTAATATTTTTCATGTTTTGGGTTACATGAAATATAAAATTTATAATTAGTTATACACAATACTAATTTCATCTTGTGTTACATGTAACACCAAGTAAATATTGCATTACAAGGAACACAAATTTATTCTTGCACTATATGAAAAACTGGGTTATCTTGCGTTGAACATGATGGTGAGTCTTAATAAAACCACGAAATATTATTAATATTATGCAAACATGACTATTATAACCTTGATGTTAAAAATAATTGTATAAATAGTAGTAACTAGTACATAAATTTTATTTATAATAGGTTTATATAATGAGAACGCATTAATAGATAAATATTTTTTAGTAAAGTCATTATATATTTTCAAAATACTATTTTATCAAAATAGTTATTTTCATTGAATTTTTTGAAAACTAATAAAATTAATTTTTCACATTGAATGAATTAGATAAAATAAAATTAATTTTTAAATTTAGAATGTAAATATTATAATACAATACTGTTTTGATCTTTCTATGGAAAGTTTCTTTTTTTGATGATTAATGAAAAATATTGAATTTTAATTAAAAAATATCATTTTTTCTAAATTATTAGCATATATAAATTATATTGTAAATTTTTTATAAATAATAATTTCTAATATTATATATATGTTAATCCAAATTAGCTCATTGTAGTCAATATCATGTTGAAATAAGATATAAAAACCTTTTAAAATGTTTGGTCATTTTTACTCTAAAAACCTGTTTTCTTATCATGCCTGCGAGATTGACATTAAAATAATTTTTCCAATTATATTAATGGAGTTATAAAAAATGGATTATATATTTGGATTCATCATTATTTATATTATTTAATGTGATTTAAATTAATTTCTGACCAGAATTAATAGTAAATGCTGTAAAAATTAATTATTCTAGTTAAGTTAAAGATAGTTTTATAGCGTGGTTAAATTAAGCATATAATGGATAAAATGACCCATTAAATTTACCAATACCCAGGTTTTGAAATTATTTATACATGTTTGAAATTAGGTTAATTATTATGAGATTATGGGAGAATTTTCCATGAACGTGACCTATATAAAAATTTAGGAAAAGAAAAAGGAAAAAATATACCTTCTTTACATTCAATATCTATAAAGATTTGTGATAGTGGAAAAACAAAATATTTTCAGTTGTAAACATTATTTTTAAATATAAATGAAAATTTTTATCAATATAACTCATTTAAAAATTTTAGGTGAAATAATTACAGTAAATGCTTAAGAAACACCAATGCAATAATTATTTATTTAATAATTAAATAAAATAAATGATACTAAAAATATAAATGTGAAGTAAATTTAATGAATTACTATGTTTCATTATTTTTAGATGAATATATTAAGTTAAATAGCTTTAAAAATAATATATTCATATTCTATCATTGTATTAATATTTTTAAAATTCAATTTAAATTAAAATCATAAAAATGACATTAATATTATTTTATGATAAATTTTGTTTTATTAAATGAATCAAAATTAAAAAAATATATAATATTATTCCAGGTAATTTTTAAATGATAATAAATATCAAATATTTACAATTAATGTTCCGATATTCCATTAATTGTGAATATATTTATAGATAAATATTAAAAACTCTTTTGTTGATGTTAAGGTTAAGACGATGTTTTTTGACGTTACATGAATTCGAGTTAAAATTAATTTTCATCACACAAATTATTTTTATTTAATAAATTGGATTTAACAATAAGAATAATTAGAAAAATATTATATAAACAGGATATTTTTCATTTAGACTTAATGGATAAATTACATAAGTTACAAAACTAGTTATTATAGTGATAAAGAAAAATGTTAAAAATCATGGAACTTAATTATTAAGTACCAACATGCTTAATAAATGAATTTTATTATGTGGTGGAGGTTTATCTAGACCATATAATCTCAAAAAACCCATTAATAATCAATTTTTTATCCACATGAGGAATGATTGACCTCCCAATAGTGAATACTTTGGGGTATTTAAAAAACCAGTCCTCCTCAACTGTAAAAGGTCACCCACTCTATGTACATATTGGCATATATCAAGACATTTGGATAAAAAAACATCCCAAGTCAATTCAAAACATCCTTAATATCATCCAAGAAGTGTTAGTTTGGGAATAAATCCACACTAGGTAGGCTTCAGTGCAAACCTAAGGAGGATACACGAAGAAGAGGTAACATTCACTAATGATATTTTTTGTTTTATTTCATCATTCACCACCTTAATCTATTTTTATAAAGTTAGGAAATAATAAAATAATTATCATACATTTAGAAATATGTTTTATGTTAATTTAATGACCAAAAAAAATCTCCACCTCAGTCAAATGGGTTACAAAATCATCATTCTGGTGTATGGCGAGCTACCGCCTCGAGAACAAATGTCATTCATTTATCCATTCCCACATATCAAGGATGGTCAAACTCATGGATTTATTATTTATAAATAATATTTGTTATATTTATTATGTTATTATTATTCTATAGTTTCTATATATCACATACCTTTATGATTTCCATTTTGTGGGAATATGATAACATCGCTCGTGTGTACAATGGACTGCTGCCTCACGAAGCGATGCGATTAATTCACGCTTTACATGGAATGTATTATGGATGTGTTTAATTAAAATATGTGATATATATAAAAAATTATTCAATAATGATAATATACCATTAATATTTACTTATTTAATTCTATAAAAAATGGAAACAACATTCATATATACGTACAACCTACTATTTTCATTAACAATACATTTCATTTTCTATCTATAAATATTATGGATTAGTATAAATACATATATAATAAGTATATATTATATATTTATTATTTTTATAATTACTTATATTATATTAACATTATTAATTTAATAAGAAAAATTATAAAACAAATCAAAACATATATGAAAAACAAATTGATAATTGCATAAAACATAACTTTAATATGGAATTGTTAATACCTAGGTAATAAAGGGTTAAAAGAAAATAATAAATGAAATGATATATATGAATTTTATTATGTAATATATTTATAATACAATTATAATTTCTATATATTATTTTTTGATGAATATGATGGAAGTAATATCTTAATGTAAGGGATTTTCATCTAACTCTTTTACTTCTGTGAGGCACATGCCATATTCACCTCATAAATATTTTATATGGTGTATCAAATACAGCTGAATGTATTTTTGTGATGTTTCCCAATAAAACTATTGGGATTTATATATCCTTATGTGCATCACTCTTTCACGGGGTTTAGGGTTAAAAAGTTAATAAATTGGTTAGAGATTTTGGTCTCAATTTGCCTTCTTTAGGACATATATTATGTCAAGCATGTACTTTCTTTTAAGAGGTGTAAATACATCTCCTTTGACATGAAATATCATTAATTTATTAATTATCATGATATTTTATGTTTAAATTTAATTTATTCGTTAAAGGGTTTATGATTCAATTTTACCAATGTTATAGTGATTTTAAGTTACAATCTCATCATTTATTGGTATTTATTATGATTATGTCTCCAATATTGAAATATCATTATCTACCGTTAAAAAATTCTCGAGAATTATATTTTTCTCTGGTTACTCATTATATATTCAAGAAATTATACTAGGTTTTCACTGTTAGTTACTTAAAATTTTAAAGAAAATTATTTTCAATAAAATATGACTTTATTTATCTTTTTTGTTGGAATTATATTTTCTTCAAAAGAAATGTTTTCTAAAAATGATTTCAAAAATGTTTTATTACTCACTTATAATTTTTGAATGACATTTTTAACCATTATTTAATTTTTTTTAACATTTTTTTGTTGGAATATGATGGAACCCGGAACACCCTGAGAGGGGAGGGGTGAATCAAGGTGTCAAATTTTTCTTTTTGAAGTTATGGATCATGTTCCCACATTAGTAGGAACTTGCTATATCTGTCAACCCACTAAAAGTAACAATATGACATTGCACTTTTACTTGGTTCAACACAAAGGGCTATGTCCAAGGAACATACACCGACAGTGTGTCGGTCGTACCTACTTCCATTATTCTTTACAAGTTGGGATTAAAAAGGTTCGAGAACAGTCACTCAGTCCCAGGATCACTGCCTTTAAAGATTCTCTGGGATAGCTTACTATGTCCATCATGTCACTCCCATTAACTCCCCCTTGCTCACAACCTTTGGTGAAGACTCACACAGTTTTTAGATGTGAATGTCTTTTCAATAAGTTTGCATTTATTTCTTTGTATCTACTCAGCACGAGACTATGCTTGCATCGATGTCCGGAATTGATGCTCTTAAACACACAGAACCACTGAACCAGATACTCCCAACATACAAACAGGTTGCACTGGTGATTTCACGCAGCACCTACCCTTTGCGCACAAGTTCTCACTTTTGCGTGCAATAAATGTTTTTCACGTGGAAAAATATTTCACTGAACTTCATTCGTTTTTCACAAAACCTCTCCTTTTTCGTGTAGCTCAGAATATTTCGCGTAGCTATGGATTTTTCATGTAGCCCGGAACTTTATGCGCAAGCCGTATTTTTTTCACGCAACTCGGAATATTTCTCGCAATCCAGAATATTTCGCGCAATCCAGAATATTTTGGGCAGCTCAGATATTTTTACGCAACTCCCTATTCGCGATCTTTTTATGCGCATCATCACTTGGATCTTCTCCAAGTCTTCAGCTGTACGAAATGAGGGGGGTCACCTATTATTTATAGGTGTCTCAGACCCCCGTGTGAAAACCCCTTGTGGCATGAAAAACCTCTTATTTGGCGCGTAATATTTCGCACAGGCCCTGTTTTTTCGTGCACATCTCCATGTTTTTCACGCAGCCCATCCCTTTTCCATTTTTCGACGTTCTGATTCCAAAACACTACTTGTGCAAAAAACCTCTCTACACTATTTCTTACACCATTCTATTTTTCATGCACCACTCTATTTTTCACGCACAACGCTGTTTTTCGCAGACGCCGTGGTTTTTCACGCACACCGCTATTTTTCTCCCACACCTCCTTTATTTCTCGCACCACTTCCTCTTTGCGTGATCCTCCTATTTCCAACAACCTATGTCTTAATTTTTTGATTTTCATGTCCAAAAATTTGGAAAACACTAGAGAAAAATGCCACCTTCAATACTGTTGTCTGCTTGAACTGTATGATCACTTTACTGGCACACATTCTAAACATTTATTGGGGATTGAAAACAAACACAAACAATACTCCAATTAATGCATAGAACAACCATGGTTCAAAAAAAATATTCATGTATTTTACAAAACAATTCATGGTTGGATTTTATCAAAAACGTGGAAAGAATATTCATTTTAACTTGTACAACATAAACTGAATTTCCAACGTCATGGACAATCATTTCTTCGATTATTAAATTATATATTTTCAACGATATTTTACATGAAAATGGTTTTCAGAAATTATTATGTTTTAAAAGAGTTTTTCAATTTGGATTGATTATTTTTATCAATAAATGTTTTAAATGATTTTTAAAAGCTTCCTTTGTATGTTTCCAGGATAATTTTTAATGAAAAATATTTTCATAATGTTTAATGTTTTAAAAAAACGCAATAAAAAGAAATTTTACTCAAGAAATGTCCCATGTAGACTTTGGAATTTTTTTTCTACCTAATAAGATATTCATTGAGGTTACATATGCATTACTATTGATATGATTCAAGGATATAATTCTCATTCATCCTCTTAGTGGTTTATGATTATATTGATTAAATGTTTATGAAAAAAATTATCTTCAACGGGTTATATAATGATAAAATTCCTAGGAAACCCACTATTTTTTCAATGGTTATGCATTGATAGAATTATGAAATGATTATGAATCAATTTTAGGTTCTATAGGTTAGGGTATAATGAAAGTTTTATGAAACTCATTTAATTTCATTAGAACTGATATATTGAAATATTTGTGACCTTATAGAACATGAATGTATGATTTTTATTATGATAAGGTGGTTATATTATAACAAAGAATGGTGATTAAATTATAACCGAGGACTATGGTTAAGTTATAACTAATGATGGGGGGGGAGGTATATCTCCCCTAGATGCATAAGGTAATGATTTATATCTCATAAGATATACATGACTATAATGGAGAGTGAACCTTATTTAACAAATTACTTTGTATGCTATGGTGGTCTCAGGAGTAAACCTTGACTAATATGATGTTCTGTGTGGACCTTTCTTTTATTTCAATAATGTTATGTGTAATCCTGATTACATGTTCATAATTTTATGTGTAAACATGATTACATGTTCAAAAAGTTATGCGTAGACCTATCATTCTTCTCCATAATGTTATGCATGGACTGAGTTTCCTGTTCATAGTTTTATATAATTGTCAAATTTACTGTCCTTAACATAATGATTATACCTAATTCTATTTAAACATGGTCACCATCATAAGAGATTTTGTGTAAGCCAAAAATTTATATTTTATTCCAATGTTATTCTCTCATGGCTCATGTAATTTTATTCCATTATGATAAATGTCTTATGAACTACCATTATTTATTTTAAGAGAAATGTTTGTCATCTTTTCTAGGTTTGGTATAAACGTCAAAAGTTATGATCATTATCACATACCCTTATACTTATCTTATAATTTCATATGATCACTAATTTATATATCTTATGGTTTCCCATGTTGTTCATATGATCTCATCTATTTATATGTTTCCTTTCCCTAGGTTATGGAGAATTTTTTTATGTAGGTTATGTCTATGAAGAATACAAAATGGAATGATTTTCATGGGAAACATTGATGATATTTCACTAGATTAGAATATTTTGTTCCATTTTTAAAATTTAACTAATATATTATAGTCCTCAAAAACGTTTTTGTGAAAGGCAATGAATATTTATCTAAAAAGTTTCAATATCCACGTTTGAGAAACCCGAGTCACTATAGTTGGTATCAAAGGAAAGGTTTAGTTAACCTTTGAAATAATTGATGATAAAACATCAGTGATACCCTTAGGTATATTAATACGGATATGTATAGGTTTGTCTCAAAGGATAAGTCTAATGATGAGTCAATGTATAAGAAAATGTATTCTAAATTTGGTAAAGGATACAGGGAGTGATTTCAATGAAATTACATTCTTGTATGGATTCTGTAAGTGTATGTTTCTCAAGAAAAAATTTATCTAGGGGTAACTACCTTGAAAACACCAAATTGATCTAGAGTTAATTGGGAATTGGTGCACAATTATGGGCCTCGCTTCACACCTGGTTTTTCACTCTCGGGGGACAAGCTTTGGAAATTCACAAAATATTTTAGAACCATTATGACAGATTTAAATAAAAGATGACTGTGAATGAACTAGGATAAACCTAATGTGTTATAAATAAAATAAGATATTGTGATTTAGAAATCATATGAGTGTTTTTTATTCATTATGAGGTTCCCCAATATGATTATTATTTCTTATAATAGGTTTTTTAGTTTTAGTCTATGGCATGAACCTGAAGGTAATATATTAACATTGAATCTGATGGAGAATTTAGTGAATATGTGAAATAAAATTGGATGATAACTGAAGAGAAATATATTGTGACTAAGGGTAATCTTTTATCCTGAGATATGATTAAATATGTGAACTTCGATGTGATTCATAACACATATAATAAGTGGAATATAGAAATTTATGATATTTTATGTGATAATAAACATAGGGGAAAAAATATTTGACTTTTTACATGTCAAGAAGGTAGGAAAAAACAAGAAGAAATATCTACAATAGAAGTGAAGATGTTATCTGTGTGTAAAATAATGTCACTAAGTGAAAAATTCCAGTGGAGTTCAATGTCTTAACTATGGGGAACCTTTTAATTAATGAACCCAATTACTTGAATTAAGAATTTATTTGTAGCCCATGGAACAACCTTTTCCATAATAATAATTGTAGTTGAATGAATGACATATTTATTTATTTGGATCGAAGAATTGTGAACGGGGAAATATATAAATATTGTCCAATAGAAGTTTTTCAAAAAGGATTTGAATGAATATGTTGAATGATACTGATGAGCTATAAAATTTATTTTATAAAAAGGCGATATTAATAAAAATACATGATTAAGGGAAAGATATAGTTTAACATTTTTTTCCTGTTGAGATAATTAATATTGTATAAATAGTTGATTGATTTTGATAAAGTAAATTTCAAGGTATTGTTGATCTCCAAACTGATAAAGGATTTGTTGAAAAAGTCATTTATATTATATTTGATGGAGTTTACAGTATTTTTAGATTTATTAAACATACCCAATAATGTATGTTTTATGTTAGGAATGGGGGAACATATATGTTTTCAATATGGGTTTATGGTAATTTAGGTTATTACAATGTTTCAAGAGAATACACGATGAAGGTATTCACATGTCTAGTATGTGAAAATCCAGTGCTACTTTATGATATTTTAGGGATCATTCTTATGTTGATTTTGAAAAATTTAGTGGCCTTATTTATAAATTTTAATTTTTATAAGGGTTATAAGGTTAACTATTTAATGAATGGTTTACGTTAAACATACAACTAGATTTTATAGATTAATATATTACTTCACCTTATAAATATTTAATCATATTGCATAACCTATGAAAACCATTTTTAGTGATGATAACTAAATATAAGAGAAATTAATTTTAATTTTGTCTATGGATTATATGATCTATTTGTGCTTCAGGTATAAAAAATTAGCCTTCATCCCATAGAGTAAGAGATAAAGTTTAAATTGTTCAATGAACAACCAAAGGGTGATATTTTGCTTTGGAAATGGAATGAATTTATTCAATTATATCTTCTTGTGAAAGTTATTAAATATAAGAAAAACATCTTGAAATAAAATGTTTTCCTATTATCATATTTTTTTATAATAATGACATTTTCATGCCAATTTGTGTTATGGTTTTGTCTTCATTGTAACTTTTTGGTTCACCAACATTCTTGTGGTTTTTGATCTTTATCACCCAATATTTTTTTTTATTTTTTTCTTCCATGTCAAAATCCTCACTTCCCACCTATGATCTCATATATCAAAACCCATTTTTGGGTTACTTTAGTGAACAGTTATGTTTCCAACATTCCATTTTTAATGTATTATTTATAATTTAATTGTACGATTTGGGTTTATATGATATAATTTATACATTTTAAGCCTTTAACAACCAAACTATTTTGAGGAAAAAATTCAATTTATTTGTTGTAGAATGTAACAACCTGATATTTTGTGATATATATATATATTCAAATGAATTTAAACATTTTGATATTTTGTGTTACAAGAAATATTGAGTAATCATTTTTTTGTGTAACCATGAGTTTAGATTTCATTGCACATATCACGAAGTTAATCATGAATTACATTAAACACAAATTTATGTTTGTTCTATACACCACACTGTGTTAGCTTATTTTACACGTGATAGTGAGTTTTAACAAAACGATGATATTTTTTTAATATTATTTAAACAATAATATTATGACCTAGATGTTAATCCTATAGGTATGAATAATAATATATAATTTTAAAATATTATTTACAATGGTATTATATAAATAAAACACATTTATAGAAAAATAATAATTTTTTTTCAACAAAGTCGTTTGATGTTTTGAAAATACTATTTATCAAAAAATTGTTCTTTTTGATAATTTGTTGGGAACGTTGATAAAATTAAATTTTCAAAATTTCATGAAATTAATTTTATAAAATAAACTACTTTTTTAAATTCCTATTTTCAAAATTACATTTGGATGAATTTTTGGGATTTGTTTTAATTGAATATTAAAGATAAAAATTTTTAGAGAAAATCATTTGTTCACCTAAACTATGTTAAAAGTTAAATTTTATTTTAAATTTTATTTAATGAATTATTAGTTCAATTTTATATCTTTTAGTCAAGTTTTCAACCTTGGAATCAATTTCATATTGATATCAGATCTAAAAACATTGTAAACTCTTGATTATTTTCTCTTAAAAAATCCACTTTCTCACCACATATGTCGGATTAATATTAAATTAATTTTTCCACTTATATAAATGGAATAATAATATATGGATACCATATTTTTAATTGGATTAATTTATATAATATAATAATGGAAACTAATATTTTTGACCAAAATGAATAGTGAATGCAGTAAAAAATAATTCCCACGGTTTATGTTAATATTGGTTTACCCGAGGTTTAAATTAAGAATATATGGGTAAACATAACCAAATAATTTTTCAAAATCCCATTTTATGACCATAATTATACCCTTATGAGCTAATGTTATATTTTTATGTGTTTTTGGAGCACTTTTCCATGAATGTGACTGGCAAAATTTGTTATGTAATTAAAATGACAAAAAATGATCCTTCCTTGATTTTTATATCTATAAAAATTTGGGATAGGGATAAAATCAACATATGTTTAGTTATAAATATTAATTTGAAATATAAATGAGTTTTTTTATCCTGATATTTTTTTTAATTTTTAGAGGTGAAATAATTTCTTCAAATTCTTAAAAAATTCTAATGCAACAGTTATTTAGTTAATAATTAAATAAAATAAATGATACAAAAATATTAAAATTTAATTTAATTGAATGAATAGTGTGTAAAATTATTTTTTCAGATGAATATATCAGGTTATAATGCTTTAAATATAATATATTCAAATTCCATCATTTTATTGATATTTTTTGTATTCAATTTAAATGAATAAAGTCTGAATTTACCTTAATTTTATTTCTGGATAAATTATATTTTAATAAATGATTTAAAATGACTAAAATAGAATATTATAAAAATTTATTTATAAATGATAATAAATATAAATACTTTTACAATCATGTACCCATTTTCTTTTTATAATTACTACATTGACCGCTAAATAGTAAAAACTATTTTAGCATAGTTAAGGTTAAATTAGTGTTTTTTCACGTTACACACACTTTTGTTAAAATTAATTTTCATCACACATAGGATATTTATTTGATAAATTGAATTTAATACTTATAAAAATTGGTTCCAAATTATATTATAAGGCTCATTTTAATTTATCATTTATTTATAAATTACCCAGGTTTAAAATATTAGTCACCATAGTGAAGACCCAATATAATAAAATTAAGGAAACATAGATTTTAAGGAAGAAAAAATTAAAATAACGTGTTTTATTTTTTGGATATTTTTATAGAACATATAATCCTTCAATAACATTAATAATAAACTTCAGAATCACTTTAGGTATGATTGAACTCCTAATAGTGAATTGATTTTGGTATTTACAAAAATTCCACTACTTCTCAACTATAAATTCCCCCCCCCCCTCCCCTCACTTATTCACATAAATAAAAGAATTTTTATCAACCAAATACTATCAAAATAGCTTAAAAAAATTCATAATCTCATCCTCTAATACTTATTTTTGGTAGAAATACAACCAAGGAAGGCATTGCTGAAAACCTAATAAAGATACTCGAAGAAGAGGAAATGTTCATCATTGAGCATTTTTGTTTTATTTCTTCCTCCACATCCATCAATTATAATTATACCAAAATGGTATGTCAAAAAAAAGAATATAACATATAATTATATGTTTTTATGTTATGTTAATGACTACAACTATCTCCACTTCCATTAAATGTGTTACCAAATCATCGTTCTTGTGTACAAAAGTCTACCACATTTTGAACCAATGTCATTTGTTTTTTCATTAAGAACAATCAAGGATAGTCATAATTATGGATTTATTGTTTATATATAATAAATATTATATGTATTATTGTATTATTATTATATAATTGATATATCACCCATACCTTCATGATTTTCATTTTTTGAGTATATGATAACATCAATCTTGTGTATGGTGGAGTACCGCCTCGCGAAGCAATGCGATTCCTTCAATATTTACATTGAATGTATTAAAGATGGATTTAATGAAAATATATGATATTTATGACATAAAAATAATTCTATAATGAAAATATTTCATTTATGTTTCATTTTTTCAATCTCACAAGAAAATGGAAACAATGATCATACATACGTACAACCGACCATCTCCCTGAATTGTGAATTTAATTTAAAATCTTAAAATATTATGGATTAATATAAATACATATATAAAAATATATATTATATTTATATAATTGTTATAATTATTGATATTATGGAACCACAGTCGAATTATGAGGACAAAAAATATAACAAATCAAAACATATACGAAAGACAAAGCTGTTATTACCCAAAATGTAGCTTTAACATGGAATTGTTATTAAATAGGTAATAAAAGGTCATAAAAAATAATATATGGAATGAAATATGTGAATATGGTTATTTAATATATTTATAATAAAATTTTATTTTTTATACATGAGGATTTAACAAGTACTACGAAATTCATGACTTAAGGTAAGGGATTTCTGTCTCACATTTTACTTCTTTAAGACACATTCCATATTCACCACCTATTTAATTTATGTAGTGTTTCCACATGCCATGAATGTATATTATTATGTATGTAATTAAAATTAGGGTGGATTAATTATTAATATTAGGATCAATTTTTCATAGGGTTAAGTGTTCAAAACTTGATAAATCGGTAAGGGATTTTTGTCTCAATTTTCATTTTTTGGGACAGATGTTATGTTAGGAACCCATATTATTTTATGATTTTTATATAAAACCCATTTGACATATATAATCATAAATATATTTATTCTCGTGAAATTTTAATGGTTCTTTTATTTTATTCTTCCATGGGTATTATGATTCAATGTTACCAAAGTGTTATAGGTTTTATGTTAAAATCTAACAATATATTAGGATTATTTATGATTAAGACTCCAATGTTGAAATATCATGATCTAAATCTAAATAATTATCCTAAATCTTCTTTTTATCTGGTTATTCATGATATCATCATATAATGGTACCATTTTCGACTCATTGGTACTTAAAATTATTATGAATTTGTATAGTGGTACCATTTTTTATGAAAATGTGAATTCATTTCTCTATTTGTTCAAAAATATATTTTCATCCAAAATAACATTTTATAAAAATATTTTCTATTTTGTTTTATTACAATTTTATTATTTTTAAAATACATTTTTCCTATGTTTGAATCTTTAGAATTTTTGACAGAATCTTCATATCCATTTTCAAAAAATTTCTATTTGAATTATACCAAATAAGTGAAAGGAATATTAGTTTTAACATGTAAAACATCTATGAAATCTCCGATGTCATGACCAACCATTTCATAGAAGCACACATTTTATGTTTTAAGGTTAATTAAAAAAATGAATATTTTCTAGGTTTAAAAAACAAATTTTCATATCAGAAATGATATTTTCCATAGGTGATATTTTAAATGACTTTGTTAAGTATTCCTTTATATGATTTTTAGTCAATAGTCAGAGAAATAAATTTTCAAAATGTTTTATGTTTGAATAATTGATTTAAAAAAGATATTTTCCAGATTAAATTTCCAAAGTAGTCGTTCAATATTATTTTCCATATAAGATGATATTATTTGAGGTCACTTATCCTTTACTTGGGATATTATCCAAGGATACCATTATTATTATTTATCTGGATGATTTGTGTTTATGATGATAAGATATTTATGAAACTCAATTCTCTTCTGGGAGTTACACCTTGAGAAAATGATTATGAAACCTATATTTTTTCACGGGTTATGATTTTAGGAAAAAATGAAATGATTATGAATACTGTTTATTTTATATAGGTCTTATTATGATAGAATATTTAGGAAACCTATTTCATTTCACATAGTCCAATATGATGAATGTTTTATGAACTTGTGGTACACAGATTTTTTATTTTCATTATGTGAAGGGGTTATGTTATAATTAAAAAATATGGTTATGATATATCCAAGGACAATGGTTATGTTATAAAAAAGGATGGTTGAGGCCCATATATCCCTCAAATTCATGGAGTAAATATTTATATCTCATGATATATAGAGGACTAGAATGGAGAGTGAACATGATTTAGTAACATACTTTTTTTTTCTATGATAATCTTGGGAGTTAAAATTGATTACTAGGATATTATGCATGAACCTATCTTTCATATCTATAATGTTATTCTTGAACCTGATTAAATGTTCACAATGTTTTATGTGATCCTGAATACATGTTAACAATATTATGCATAGACCTATATTTTATGTCTATTATTTTAAGTTGGGACCCAGTTACATGTCAATTGGTTTTTGCGAGGGCATAATTTCATTTCCTTAAGATAATGAGTGAACCAATTTTTATTTATACATGTTCACCATGTTATATTCTGATGTTTATACCAAATATCTAAGTTTTAATCCAATTATATTATCTCATGTCTCATGTTCTTTGAGTCACCTGTTATTCATTTCTTACAAACATATGATATGTATTCCATAAATCATGTTTATAATTTATGATAGGTTGGGTATGAAAATTATAAGTTATGTTAATTATAACTTACTTTTTCTATTATCTTATGATTTGATATTATCAGAGATTTATATATTTTATATTTACCCTTACTATGAATCTGATCTAACCCTTTCTTATGTTTCCTTTCACTAGGTTATGAAAAATAAATTATGTAAGGTATGTAAATGAAGAGTACAAAATGGGAAGATCTTTTTTCGAAACATTGATGATATTTCACTAGATTATAATATTATGTTTAAATATTCTAATTGAAGTAAACTATTATAGTCCTCATGCATGAGTTTGTGAAATCTAATTAATATTCATCTAAATTGTTTTACTATCCAGGTATCAGAAGCCTGGGTCACCATAATCTCTACCTTTAAATGTTTGATCTACATTATACTTATAAACCTATGACACCATTGGTTTATCACATATCATCAAGGAATATAATTAGTTTATATAGGTTATATTATATCATTCATAATAATTCTTCAAAAATGAAATGTTAATTAACCCTATCATATCCCTCAAAAGCGTCGAACCTAGTATGAAGCAAGGGAACACTCACCATGCACCAGAACGATGGCCAGGATATAATCAACCGACTCTTTTCATGGTTATTTTTTCTAGATACATCTATTCCTAAATGAAATCAACTTCTAGTATCTGAATATGGATGTATCGCTAGGAAAAACACATAATCATTACCATACCAAAAGAATTAGGATGTTATCCTATAGTTATACATATCATGAAATCTTGTCATAAATTTTTATTCATTAATATAAGTTTTCCAAAATCATGTTACCTTAGATTAAATTTTTTTTTCTCTAATACCAACTATAAATAACCCAACTATAGTAGCCTAGAGTTGGTGGCTACATTATTACATTGCAATAGATACAAGAGATCAAAACCAAAGAAACAAATTCTTGAGTAGTAATGTTTTAATTGATACATATTTGAATCTCACCTACATTTGAAAATATAAAATATAACAAAACATTTCATGGGGAAGATCATTATTCTCTTTAAATGATTGATGTGCCCCTTTTGTGTAGACATTTTCTGGCCTTCAAATTGAGTTTTAAAACATATTTTTATTGGATACACATTATTTTATAGAACAACTAATTTATTTTTGTTGTCGTGGTTATTTTTAGGTGTTTAACAGTCAAGTAACAAATCAAGATTGAAAAGAATAAAAATTCATATATACACAACATATACTTTTTAAACACATGACCTTTACATATTCCCACACATGGTTCGGCCAGCCGAGTACACACCCCTATAGCCATCAAGAGACAACACATCGTGTAATACCTGATGACATGTGATGCCCCGACCCCAATTACCTAGATTTGGTGCATTATTACATAACATTGGTAGGAACACAAGAAAGATCAAATCTCGAAAGACCGATTAGTTTAGTAGCCTTGGAAACACTAGATATATTCATAAGTCATACATTACATCATAAAGTAAAATAAACTACGACAAAATCGTGTCTTCGTATCCCCTCATACTATCCCTGAAGGTCATTCATAAATTAATTCTTCACATCCTGGAAAAAATAAAACATTGAAAGGGGTGATCTGGGATGCTCAGTAGGGATAACCATATAGCAAAAACTTTCATAAATAAGAATAAACTTTTAAGGAAATGTATAACTGAAACAAAAGCCTTTTAAACATGAACTTCAGCATAATATAGCAAAGATAAAATGAAATAATACCATTTACTTATTCACATGGAAATTCTACTAGTCGAATAATCACATGGAATATCAATAACCACTTTCATAATGTTTGAATGCATAATTCTAGACTATCATAACGACGTAGCCAAGGCCTCGTGCCAAGAATACAAATAATATTTTGTCAAGGCCTTGTGGCAAGGCACTAGTTTGTCTCGTGAGATCTACCGATGCATCTAGGAGCTATAGCAGGCTCCACCTGTCATTTACTAATTCCAATGCATTCCTCATATGAACATGTTTAAACATAACATAAACATTTGTATTAAAACTAGCATACGAAATATAAATACTTTCTCCATAAACCATGAATGGTATAAAAATAACACATCCATAGTAAAACATATTACAAAACCTTTAATACACTATAGAAGTTTTGTATCATAATAAATCAACTTCAAATAAGCTTAAGATCCATCAAAGGATGTTGACATAGATGAAATCAAAACTATTTGGGAGAAATATCTCTTTTTTTGAAATCATTTAAAAGTCACATAAATATAAAATAAAACATTTAGTTTAAAAATGCTTTTATAAGCTTGTATAGGAAGCTTTGAAGATTTTACAATGGTGGAAAATAGCCGCACTCGCCGTATAAGTTAAAAAAAATACATTCTTCCCTTAATCCTGTCGAAAAGGTTAAAAATGACCTTTTTTGGAAAATGACAGAGAGATTCCTTTATAAACATCTTATAAAAAGTCAACAAGGGTATAAATGACTTTAACCCATAGTCTATAAAATAATAAGAATGTTTTGAAATACATTTTTAAGAAACATAGATGTTGATGATAAAGAGGTCCCAGTAGATAATTACGTATAAAAAACCTCAGATAATGAAGAGATTGTGGAATAAACTCTTACCTTGTATTTTCCTTAGTTGAGGGTAGGTTAACCTCCATGGAAGCTTGAGGTGTTACATTCTCCCCTCCTTCAAATAATTTCATCCTCAAAATTTCTAGAATATTACTGCATTAAAAGACTCGAGTGGTTCTTCATCATAAGTTCCTCGGTTTCCCACCAAAAATGTTCCTTCAAATCCCTATACATTTTGGGGCTCCTAGGGTGTATAGAGAAATTGGAACTATGAGCATCATCCAAAAATTCTCTTTTTAGATCGAGTATATTGGGAACACAAAGTCTCTTCCCAAATTTCAAAATTCCATCTTCATACAAAAAGTCACTCAATATTCTATCATTGATAGCTTTAATCCTCTTTTTAAACACTTCATCATCGGTTTGAGAACTCTTTATCCTTTCTAGTAAATATGGTTTTGAAACCATTTGAAAAATCATTGATGTTTCACCTTCCATGGTTATTCCCATATCCAACTTTACTACATCCATGAAAATAGGATCCCTCTCAATTCTCATCTTGTTCAAAACTCCATGATCTTTTCTACTCAAAGCATCTGCCACCTTATTTTCCTTCCTTGGGTGGTAGTGTAACATGCGATCATAATCCTTGAGTAGTTCAAGCCATATCTTATGCCTCATGTTGAGTTCTTTCTGTGAGAAAATATTCTTCAAACTCTTATGATCATTATAAATCTCACATTGTCACCATATAGATAGTGTCTCCATATCTTCAAAGAAAAGTTTACAACAGCTAACTCAAGATCATGAGTAGGATAGTTTTGCTCGTGAATTTTCAGCTGTCGTGACACATAGGCAATAACTCTATCATTCTATATAAGGACACAACAAAGTCCTTTCTTCGATGCATCATTATAAATAACGAACCCATCATTCCCCGATGATAGAGTCAATAGAGAGCAATTTACTAATCTTCTCTTCAGTTCTTCAAAACATTCTTGACACTATTTGGTCTAAAAAAATTTCAACCCTTTACTTGTGAGGTTTGTTAACGTGTTAGCTAGCATAGAAAAATTATGGACGAAATGTCGATAATAACCTTCTAAACAAATAAAATTGTGTACCTCAGTTATACTCGTTGGTGCTATCCATTCTTGGATTGCCTTGGTCTTTTAAGGATCAACATAGATTCCATATTTGGAGACAATAGGGCCAAGAAAATAAATATCCTAAAGCTATAATTAACACTTGCTAAACTTCCCATATAATTCATGTCTTCTAAGAGTCTTCAAAATAATTCTCAAGTGATTTTCATGATCATCGTAGATTTTGGAGTATACCAAGATATCATCAATAAATACCACTACAAAATCATCAAGGTATTCCTTGAAAACTCTGTTCATTAGATCCATGAATGAATAGGCTGCATTAGTCAATCCAAAAGGCATTACTGTAAACTCGTAATGCCCATACCTGGTTCGAAATGAGGTCTTCAGAATGTCCTCCCTCTTCACAAACAATTGATGGTATCCAGATTGAAGGTCAATCTTTGAAAAGTATTGACCTCCATGCAGTTGGTCAAATAAATCATCAATGCGAGGTAGGGGATACTTGTTCATTATTGTTATAGCATTGATCTCCCTATATTCAATGCACAACCTCATAGATCCATCTTTATTCTTAATAAAAAGGACAGGGTCTCCCCATGGAGAAACACTAGGGAGAATAAATCCCTTATTACTCAATTCCTCTAGTTGTTTCTTTAGTTCAACTAATTCCATAGTGGCCATTCTATAAGGGGTCTTCGATATAAGCGTTGATCCAGGAATCAAATGAATGGAAAACTCAATTTCTAGTTCTGGAGGATGTCCAGGTAAGTCTTCTGGAAACAGATCAACATATTCTCTAACAATTGTTACACCCTCTAAATGAACATTCATTTCCTTACCCATGGATATTTTATTCTCTTTATCCCCAATAATTGAATTTAGTTGAGCTACTGGGGTGGGATCTAGATTAGAATTAGGTGGTGATGATTCTATTATAAAGATAATGTGTTCTTTATCAGCATCATCAAAAATTGCAACCTCATTCTTCTTAAAATAAATCTTCATATCATGGTCCGAAAGCCAATCCATACCAGGGATTATATCAAACTCAATCATAGGTATAATGATGAGATCCACAGATAAAGAACATTTATGTGCTCTAATGGTGACAGATCCACAGAACTTCATAGCAATGATACTTCCCTTAGGAGTTTTAACTGAAAACTCCCTTGTCAAATAAAATTGAAAATATCTAATTTTCTTAGAAAACTGGGAAGATATGAAACAATGCGATGATCCAGAATCAAATAATGCATTTTCTAAACTTGAGGAAACCATTAAATTTCCTGCGACCTCATCTTCCGAAGCTTCTACCTCAGCAGTAGTGATAAAATAAGCTTGGCCTGGATCCCTTGGCCTTTTCTAAGGTAAGTTCCCTTGATTCTTAGGAAATTCATTTGCATAATGTCCCGTCTCCCTGCAGTTGTAGCATTGGACATCGGTAGCTTCCTTCTTCCCCTTGCAATCACGAGCTTGGTGGCCTTTTTCACCACACTTGTAACAGACTCCCATTCCTTTTAAGCAAGAACTGGGGTGTTTCTTCCCACATTTACTACAAGATGGATATTCAACTTTACCCATCTTCCCCTTATTTCCATTTCCAGATTGATCAGAAGATCTCTTCTTCTCTTTCTTTGCTTTAAAGTCATAAGACATAGAGAATTATTTTTCTGTCTTAATAGCACATGAGACAATATCTTCATATGACAAGAAGGATTGTGAGACTAATTCTCGATGAGGAAATGGTTTTAACCCATCAAATAAATGATCAATATTACTTCCTGGGGTATGTATATAATCTCTAGTATTCTTTTCTAACCTTGTAAAGATAGCCTCATACTTTGCGACATTCTCATCCTCCTTTTGCCTCAAACTTAGAAATTGCCTTTCCATATCTTCTCGATGGTCATGAGGAAGGTATTTTTCTAAGAAAATATCTTTGAACTCCCTACATTCCATATTTGATACATCATCATCTTCCTTTATGTTTTGAATCAATGACCACCATTGATCAACATCTCCAATGAGGCGATAAACTACCACGATAACTTTTTCCCTTTAACTACTCCCCAAAACCTGAAATATTTTCTCTAGAGAACTTATCCATTGCTCAGCTACTAAGGGATTAGTACTCCCATTGAATTTTGGTGGGTGTTTCCTCATGAAGCGGTCTAATATTGATCCTCCACGCTGAGGATCAGGGTGCTCCATACGGGTATGGTTATTATTCATAACCTGAGTGAGTTGTCCTAGTATGGTGATTAGCTGATCAGCACTAGTTGCATCATCAGCTCCACTATTATTATCCTGAGCAGGAGTGAAATCCCTACATGGATTGCATGCATTGATATAGTTTCCATTCTGTCCAATAGGTTCCATTTCTAAACAATGGCATAATCTATATTAGTTTATGAATCGAAATACATAATTTCAAACTTGTAAAACACTTAACATAAATAAAACTATCCATAATTATAAAAGTGTTCTCTTTTATGAAGTATATACTCATAAACCCTTCATAATTATTTGTAAATAAAATGAAAATTATCCTAAGCATATCCCTCGGGAGTGTCGTAACCAAGAGTGCAGTAAGACCCTTTGTCGTGCACCAGTTTCCGTTTGAGTCTAGCTCAAAGCGGTGTTTTCGGGTTTTACCCCAAGGTACTTCTATGACAGAGCCGCCTCTACCTGCTCGTATCCAGATAGGGATGTATTTCTCGGAAAACTCACAAAATCTCTACAATATCAAAATTATAGGATGTTATTCTATACTAATCCTCAATGTACATCTTAGGTCTATGTGCTCTAATCAGAGTTTATCTAAATCTAGCTTCCAAGGTTTGTACCAAACATCCTCTGATACCAACTGCGACTCCCTGACCCCAGTTACCCAGAGTCGGTGCATTGTTACATAACATTGACATGATCACAAGACAGATCAAATCTCAGAGGACTAATTAGTTTAGTAGCCTTGGAAACAATAGATATATTCATAAGTCTTACATTACATCATAAAGTAAAAAAAACTACCACAACATCTTGTCTTCATATCCCCTAATACTATCCCTGTAGGTCATTCATAAATTACTTCTTCACATCTTGGGAAAAATAAAACATTGAAATGGGTGAGGTCAGATGCTCAGTAAGGATAATAATATAGCGAAAACTTTCATAAATAAGAATAAACATTTAAGGCAATGTATAACTGAAATAAAAGACTTTTAAACTTGAACTTCATCATAATTTGGAAAATATAAAATGAAATAATCCCATTTACTTATTCACATGGATATTCTACTAGTTGAATAAAAACATGCAATATCAATAACCACTTTCATAATGATGGAATGCATAATACCAGACTATCATAACCACGTAGCCAAGGACTCATGCTAAGACTACAAATAACATTTCTTTCAAGGCCTCATTCCAAGACACTAGTTCGTCTCATGAGACCTACCGATGCATCGAGGAGCTATAGCGGGCTCCACCCGTCACTTACTAAGTCCAATGCATTCCTCATATGAACAGGTTTAAACATAACATAAACATTCGTATTTAAACTAGCATATGAAATGTAAATACTTTTTCCATAAACCATGAATGGTATAAAAATAACCCATCCACAGTCAAACATATCACAAAACCTTCAATAAACTATGGAAGTTTTTTATCATAATAAATAAACTTAATATAATCTTAAAATTCATCAATTGATGTTAACATAGATGAAATCAAAACTATTTGAGAGGAATATATCTCTTTTTGAAATCATTTAAAAGTCACATAATTATAAAATAAAACATTTAATTTGAAAATGTTCTTCTAAGCTTGTAATGGAAGATTCAATGATTTTAAAATGGTGGAAAATAGCCGCACCTTCCGTATAAGTTAAAAAAATACATTCTTACTTTAATTCTATCAAAAAGGATAAAAAGGAAATTGTTTGGAAAAGGACAGAATGATTCCTTTATAAACTTCTTATAAAAAGTAAACAAGGGTATAAATGACTTTAACTCGTAGTCTATAAAATAGTAAGAACGATTTGAAATACATTTTTAAGAAACATAGATGTGGATGATAAAGAGGACCTAGTAGATGATTACATATAAATAACCTTGGATAATGAATACATTGTGAAATAAACGCCTACCTTGTACTTTTCCTTGGTTGAGGGTAGGTTAACCTCCATGGAAGCTTGGGTTGTTACATTATCCCCTCCTACAAATAACTTCTTCCTCAAAATTTCTAGAATATTACTACATAAAAAGACTCGGGTGGTTCTTCATCATAAGTTTCTCAGGTTCCCACCAAAAATGTTCCTTCAAATCCCTATAAATTTTGGTGCTCCTAGGGTGTATAGAGAAATTGGAACTATGAGCATCATCCAACAATTCTTTTTTTAGATCAGGTATATTGGGAACACAAAGTATCTTCCCAAATTTCAAAAGTCCATCTTCATACACAAAGTCCATCAATATCCCATCATTGACAGCTTTAATCCTATTTTTAATCTCTTCATCATCGGTTTGCGAACTCTTTATCCTTACTAGTAAAGATGGTTTGGAAACTATTTGAAAAATAATTGATGTTTCACCTTCCATGGTTATTCCCATATCCAACTTTACTAGATCCATGAAAATAGGATCCCTCTCAATTATCATCTTGTTCAAAACTCCATGATGTTTTCTACTCAAAGAATCTGCCACCTTATTTTCCTTCCCCAGGTGGTAGTGTAACGTGCGATCATAATCCTTGAGTAGTTCAAGCCAGCTCTTTTGCCTCATGTTGAGTTCCTTCTGTTAGAAAATATACTTCAAAATATTGTGATCATTATAAATCTCATATTTTTCACCATAGAGATAGTGTCTACATATCTTCAAAGAAAATATTACAACAGCTAACTCAAGATCATGAGTAGGATTGTTTTGCTTGTGAATTTTCAGGTGTCGTGATGCATAGGCAATAACTCTATCATTCTGCATAAGGACACAACCAAGTCCTTTCTTCGATGCATGACTATAAATAACAAACACATCATTCCCTTATGGTAGAGTCAATATAGGGGAATTCACTAATCTTATCTTCAGTTCATCAAAAAATTCTTCACACTCTTTTGTCCAAACAAATTTAACCCCTTTATGTGTGAGCTTTGTTAATGGGTTAGCCAGCTGAGAAAAATTCTGGATGAAACGTTGATAATAACCTGCTAAACCAGTAAAACTATGTACCTCAGTTATAATCATTGGTGCTGGACATTCTTGGATTGGCTTGGTCTTAGAAGGATCAACAGAGATTCCATCTTTGGAGAAAATATGGCCAAGAAATGAAATCTCCTGAAGCCAGAATTCACACTTGCTAAACTTCCCATTTAATTCATGTCTTCTAAGAGTCTTTAAGATAATGCCCATTTGATTTTCATGATCTTCGTAGATTTTGGAGTATACCAAGATATCATCAATAAATACCACTACAAAATCATCGAGGGATTCCTTGAAAACTCTTTTCATTAGATCCAAGAATACAGAGGGTGCATTAGTCAATCCAAAAGGCATTACTATAAACTCGTAATGCTCGTACCCGGTTCGAAATGTTTTCTTTGGAATGTCTTCCTTTTCACACTCAACTGATTGTATCTAGACTGAAGGTCAATCTTTGAAAAGTATTGAGCTCCTTCCAGTTGGTCAAATAAATAATCAATGTGATGTAGGGGATACTTGTTCTTTATTGTTATAGCATTGATATCCCTGTAGTCAATGTCCAACCTCATAGATCCATCTTTCTTCTTAAGAAAAAGGATAGGGTCTCCCCATGGAGAAACACTAGGGCGAAAAAATCCCTTATTACTCAATTCCACTAGTTGTTTCTTTAGTTCAACTAATTCCATAATGGTCATTCTATTAGGGTTCTTTGATATAGGCCTTGAACCTGGAATCAAATCAATAGAAAACTCAATTTCTCATTCTGGAGGATGTCCAGGTAAATCTTCTGGAAACACATAAACATATTCTCTCACAATTGGTACATCCTCTATTTTAACATTCATTTCCTTACCCATTGTTATTTCATTCTCTTCCTCCCCAATAATTGAATTTATTTGAGAAACTGGGGGTGGATCTAGATAAGAATTAGGTGGTGATGATTCTGCTCTAAAGATAAGGTGTTCCTTATCAGCATCATCAAAAATTGTAACCTCCTTCTTCTTATACTAAATCTTCACATCATGGTCCTAAATCAAATCCATACCAAGGATTATATCAAACTCAATAATAGGTATGATGATGAGATCAGCAGATAAAGAACATTTATGTGCTCTAATGGGGACGGATCCACAGAGCTTTGTAGCAATGATACATCCCTTATGAGTTTTAACTGACTAATCCCTTGTCAAATCAAATTGGAAATATCTAATTTTCTTAGAAAACTGGGAAGATATGAGACAATGTGATGATCTAGAATCAAATAATGCATTTTCTAATCTTGAGGAAACCATTAAATTACCTACCACCACATCTTTCGGAGCTTCTACCTTAGTAGTCGTGATAGCATAAGCTTGGTCTTGATCCCTTTTCCTTTTATGAGTAAGATACCCTGACTCTTATAACAGTCATTTACATAATGTCCCATCTCCCTACAGTTGTAGCATTGGACATCAGTAGCTTCCTTCTTCCCCTTACAATCACGAGCTTGGTGGTGCTTTTCACCACACTTGTAATAGACTCTCATTCCTTTTAAGCAAGTATCGGGGTGTTTCTTACAACATTTACTGTAGGATCGATATTCAACTTTTCCCTTCTTCCCCTTATTTCCATTTCCAGATTGATCAGAAGATCTCTTCTTCTCTTGCTTTGCTTTAAAGTTATAAGACATAGAGAATTCTTTTTCTGTCTTGATAGTACATGAGACAATATCTTCATACGAAGAGAGGGATTGTGAGACTAATGCTCGATGAAGAAATGGTTTTAACCCATAAATGAAATGATCATCATACTTCTTGGGTTACGTATATAAACTCCAGCATACCTTTCTAACCATGTAGTTAACATCATACTTTGCGACATTCTCATCCTTCTTTTTTCCTCAAACTCAGAAATTGCCTTTCCATATCAGCTCGATGGTCATGAGGAAAGTATTTTTCTAAGAAAAACTCTTTGAACTCCCTCCATTTCATATTTGATACTTCATCATCTTCGTTTGTGTTTTGAATCAATGACCACCATAGATCAGCATCTCAAGTGAGGCGATAAACTACCATGACAACCCCTTACACTACTCCATAAAGACTGAAATATTTTCTCTAGGGAACATATCCATTGCTCATCTACTAAGGGATTTTTACTCCCATTGAATTTTCATGGTTGTTTCCTCATCAAACAGTCTAACATTGATCCTCCACACTGTGGATTAGGGTGATCCATACGGGTAAGGTTATTATTCATAACCTAAGAGAGTTGTCCCAGTATGGTGATTAGCTGATCAGCACCAATTGCATCACCAAATCCACTATAATTATCTTGAGCAGGATGGAAATCCCTACATGGAGTGCATGAATTGATACTTTTCTATTCCTTCCACTAGGTTCCATTTCTAAACATTGGAACAAACTATATTAGTTTATGAATCGAAATACATAATTACAAACTTGTAAAACACTTACCATAAATTGAACTATCCATAATCATAAAAATGTTCTATTTGAGGAAGTATATACTCATAAACTCTACATAATGATTTGTAATGAAAATGAGAATTATCATAAGCATAACCCCTGGTAGTGTCGTAACCAAAAGTGCAGCAAGGCCCGTTTTCGTGCACCAGTTCCCGTTCGAGTCTAGCTCAAAGCTGTGTTTTCGGGTTTTACCCCTAGGTACCTCTGTGATAGATCCGCCTCTACATGCTCGTATCTAGACATGGATGTATTTATCAAAAAACTCACAAAATCTCTACAATGCCAAAATTATAGGAAGTTATTCTATACTAATCCTGAAAGTCCATCATAGGTCTATGTTCTCTAATCAAAGTTTATCTAAATCTAGCTTCCAAGGTTTGTACCAAACTTCCTCTGATACCAACTGTGACGCCCCAACCCTAGTTACCCAGAGTCGGTGCATTATTTCATAACATTGTCATGATCACAAGAACGATAAAATCTTGTAGGAACGATTAGTTTAGTATCCTTGGAAACACTAGATATATTCTTAAGTCTTACATTACATCATAATGTAAAAAAAACTACAACAACATCTTGTCTTCATATCTGCTCATAATATCCCTACAGTTCATTCATAAATTACTTCTTCACATCCTGGAAAAAATAAAACATTGAAAGGGGTGAGCTCGGATTCTCAGTAAGAATAACAATATAGAAGAAACCTTCATAAATAAGCACAAAAATTTAAGGCAATGTATTAATGAAACATAAGCCTTTTAAACTTGAACTTCAGAATAATATGGAAAAGATAAAATGAAATAATGCAATTTACTTATTCACATGGATATTTTACTAGTCGAATAACCACATTCAATATCAATAACCACTTTCATGATGATAGAATGCATAATGCCAGACTATCATAACCATGTAGCCAAGGGCTCATGCCAAGACTACAAATAATATTTTTTCAAGGCCTCGTGCCAAGACAGTAGTTTGTCTCATGAGGCCTACTGATACATTGAGAGCTATAGAAGGCTCCACCCATTACTTTCTAAGTCCAATGCATTCCTCATATGAACAGGTTTAAACATAACATAAACATTAGTATTAAAACTAGCATACAAAATGTAAATACTTTCTCCATAAACCATGAATGGTATAAAAATAACACATCCACAGTCAAACATATCACAAAACCTTCAATAAACTATGGAAGTTTTGTATCATAATAAATCAACTTCAAATAAGATTAAAATCCATCAAAGGATGTTGACATAGATGAAATCAAAACTATTTGAGAGAAATATCTCTTTTTTTGAAATCATTTAAAAGTTCCATAATAATAAAATAAAACATTTACTTTAAAAATGTTCTTATAAGATTGTAATGGAAGCTTCGAAGATTTTACAACTATGGAAAATATTTGCACCCACCATATAAGTTAAAAAAATACATTCTTACCATAATTCTGTCGAAAAGGTTAAAAAGGACCTTGTTTGGAAAATGATATAAAGATTCCTTTATAAACTTCTTATAAAAAGTCATCAATGGTATAAATGACTTTAACCAATAGTCTATAAAATAGTAATAATGTTTTGAAATACATTTCTAAGAAACATGGATGTGGATGATAGAGAGGTCCCAGTAGATAATTACGTATAAAAAACCTCAGATAATGAAGAGATTGTGAAATAAACGCTTACCTTGTACTTTTCCTTGGTTGAGGGTAGGTTAACCTACGTGGAAGCTTGGGGTGTTACATGACATGTCGTGTTTTCCCTTTTAGAAGTAGTTTGTGTCTGAAATAGACTCTATGCACCATGAGTGGTAGTGAAACACACTTTATACCCACTAACCAACTGCAAACATGATGAAAATTAAAGGGGTGGCACAATAGGCCACATACCTATAGTGAAACTGAATAAAACTAGTTAATCCAAGTATAAAACGTGTACTTTTGGGTATATTCTGTGTCGAATAATTTTCTATAAAAATATAGGCACCCTTCCTAGTGTGAGGTTGGATATACAAGGGGAATGTACTACTACTTTTCCGAATGATCTCCCCCAAATCCAATTTGAGATTTCTTTACTTCTTTTATTTCACAACTTGTGTAATTTCCCCTCTCCCCTTTCTTCCATATTATTTCTATGGTACATATTTAGCTTCTTCCCAATCCACATACTATGACAATTTTCATAAGAGGCTTGTTTTCTTATATTTTGGTTGTAATAAGATTATGTGAGTTGTGTAATTGAAATTTTGATGTGTTTCTTTTATTATGTGTTCTAATTTATAATTTAATTAATGAATTGAATTACATGTTTTTTGTTGTTGTTATATCAGAACAAGAACAATACCATACAAGAGAAATAAATGAGTTACAATGTGTGAATCCATGAAAATTGGGTAATCCCATTTCCATTGTTTTAGGTGTTAATAATATAATTGTTTTTATGGGATTGTTCACCAGACCAATTGATTATCCTTTTAATTATGTAATTGTTTTTTATCAGACCAAGAAACAATAGTTCAATTAAATCCCAATGGTTTAAAAAATCATATATGATTTTAATACTAAGGAATGGCCGTTTCATTAAACCCTTGTCAAATTGAAACCTTGACATAATTTTTTTTATGATTTTTCTTCTTCTTCTGTTTAAATTAAAATTTCGAAAATATTTTAAATATTTCATCTATTCCCATCATCCATTTCTATATAGATAATTGGCCTAGAATTACCATCATGTAATGATTATTTCTTCTCCATTTTACATGTGGGATTGAACCAAAATTTCACTAACAACTTTGTTAGTCAGATTAGAACGGAACAAATAACTTTTATTTTTCCACAACATGCAATATGAGGGGCCAAAATTTAGCATTGCTTTCAGGGAGTGTGGAGATAAACAATGGGAGTCCGAGTTGAGGTTCGTTAAAATATAATTTCCTTTTTATTTTCTTGATTCATTCCTTGGGACACTCAACCCTTCCTTCTATTGTATTTTTATTCAACTAGAAATTGGTACAATTTACATGGATATGATCTTTATCTGAATGATCCAGTGCTTCTGTACTCGAACATAGAAGTGTATTATTCATATATGGATGATGGGTTTCGATAAGAGTAATACCCATGTACATTACTCACCCCCATATTTTGTAATCTCTTCTAGAACCATCTTTGAGTAATACCAAAAGATTAATATCGACGATGGAAGACATTACCACATTTCAGTTGGTTCAAACTGAAATCTTGGGATGACATGGTATTGTGGTCGAGAAACCTTCTTAGATAATCACACATATGGGTAATCTAGTTGTGTTTGAGCATCTGTTTTATAACCCTATTTTAGATGTAGAATCATGTTATATGGGCCCCAACAATTATTCAATTTAAATTTCAAAACAAAATTTTCAAAACTAAAACATTATATATAGGGACACATCAGATCATGTTAATATTGTATTTGATTACTTCTTTATCTCCAAAACCTCAGTTGATTGTTTAGCTGCTCTAGAATAATCCTATAATTATTTCAAGGTTTTCAGTATTGTAAAGAAGTAACCTTGGGAGGTGAAGGATGAACATGATCACACCAAAAAAAATTTCCACCTTTAGCATCTTTTGTCCAAAGAGAATGGAAAATGAAAAATGCTTCCCAGACCACCTGTGAGTCAAGAGAATTATATACAAGATGAGGTGCTAAACATATGTGGTGGTCTATAAAGCAAAAACCACATCCACCTTTGGATTATGGGTGAGTACATTAACTCAGGTTGATCCAAAGACCTAAAACATAGGCACATTCTTGGAGCAAACCCATAAAATATTCTCCCCACTTATTTTCTATTTTTAACGAATGCACATTGTTTACTTATTCTCCACATGAAATGTTTCAAAATTTTCTCATTTATATGGTTGAAATATGAACAAAATGAGGTCACACGCCATATATACCTACATATAAGGTGTTTAATTTTAATTTTACTAAATATGGTAATAAATAAATCATCATTAATAAATATTAATTATGTTAATAAATAGGAATGAATACTTCGCCGATTGAAAGTTCACTGGAGTTTATCCAATCTATTACTGGTTTGAATCTCTCAACACCTTCCCTTGGTATAGGATTCATTATTTTGAAACCAATATTTTAATTAATTAGTGTATGAAATGTTTTTAATGTCAATAAAACCAATTAAAAATAAAATAAAACCAATGGTAGGGCTGAATTGGCTAGCATGGCTATTGATCACAGATCCAAAAGACCTGAGTTTGAGTCCTGCTTGCCGATTTAGTTTCATCCATTTTAACTGAAATAAATCCATCACATCATGTGTTTTGGTAAATGTTATGTGTGTCATATTTTCATAATAATTTAAAACATTAAAAAATATTAAATCACTCAAGGGTTATTTGGAATAATTAGAAGTGTCAAAGACCAGGGTTCAAAAGTCATGGGTTCCAATTTAGCTAATCCTCCCATTTCATTCCAATATTTCCCAAATTAAAATGGAATTTCATTCATCCTTCTTCTCCCTAAGTAGTACTGAACCAATACATTAAATATTAAAAGATAACAAAATTTTCAACACTACAACCTTCACTTCATTTGTTGAGGGAATGAATTGGACCATACTAGTGTCTGAATCGAATCATTCCATGAACATTGGATTGAAGGATGTTGATCTATTTTCCAAATTTTAGAAAACACGGTGTGTATTTCTCTGATACACATCATGTATAGGTTTATTTTTTTTTAAATATATATATATATTTATATCATTATTTATGTTTAAAATATATAAATAAATAATAATTTTTCTACTATAATAATAATACATTATAACTCACAATTTATAAAAAACACTTACATGACATGTATGGTTGTATACATGCCACATAGTTGGAATATAAAATCATGGGATCCCTAATTGGTTGTAGCAAGTATAGAACCCCCTTTCAACATGTTTTTTCTATGAAACCTTCCACCATACATCTCAACTCCTTGCTTATATCAAATCCTCTATTTTTTATGATTTTGGCCTAGATTCCTTAAAATTTTTATTAATCTATCCAAGTCTGTTGTTCTACATGGATTATTTTTGTATTTACATTTGTTTAGTGAGATGCTTTATTTGAGTAGGCATTCAGTTGTTGACCCAAAACACACATGGTAAATGAATGAACACATGCCTTTTACTATTTTCAAAAAACCACACAGGCTCTATTTTTAATTTGAAAAACACATGGAATGTACGTTCAGCACACGCTGTGTAATGTGCCTCTACTACGGGTTGAAGAAAACCCCATGTACTGAACACTACAAGGATATAATTCCCATGTTAGACACATAATGTTTGTGTTCAGCCTATACTGTGAACTAAATTATCAATAGACGTGTTTGTTTCATGAGTGTACACTTGTTAGATTACCATGTTATCTCACATGTCATGAACCACCTCCCAGGTAGCATGTAATTTTGTTTTCCACTCCCTCTGGCATGAGTCTGCATCTGAGTACAAAGATGGCCAGGGCCCCATGTTCAGGTGCACGGTGTATGACCACAAGTTCCTGTTGTGGGCTATCCATTTTACAAAAACATCCCCACTTGGTGTGTGTATCTAGAGTACATAGGTTGGAAACCTGATCACATTAAATATCATGTACTTTGAATAATTATGACTGTCCTTTTTCCTTTTAGGGTTTCTTAATTTTCTTAATTTTTTTATATTCTTATATTCTATTAATTAAATTTTAGCTATAGAAAACAGAGACTGAGTGAGTTGGAAGTAACAAACCCTCTCTACTTTTGAGTAGTGGCCCACATGTCATATTTGGATGAGGTTTTCAATGGAACCATTAGAAACAGATCCTATGGTGTCACAACCAGATGCTTTGGTGATGATTCCCCCTCTCCTACTGAAACCTACGTCATCCATATTAGTATCTATCAAAGTAAACACCATGATTCCTTCTACCACAATCTAGGATTCCAGTGAAATGGATGCATCTTCTCGCATGACCCCATCTGATCCATCCACGATAGTGGAAAACCCTACTCTAACCACACCCCCATCCACAGATTCTATGACAATAGCTCAAGCAATGAAATAAAATACTCTACCCACTATCACTATATCCTAGCCCCTTATATCAGTAACAGAGGCTCTAACATAGTTGGTTCCAGTAGTAGATCGGCTCCAGTCGTAGCCCTGCCTAGTTTTTGGTGAGTGACATCCTGTGGTAGGGTGACTGAGGCGAGTCTCACAATGTGCGATTAGCATATGTGGATGATTCCAACATATTGTATTTCTTAGATATTTAGGAATCTGGGAGAATATTGAGGATCTCATTGGGGATAAAAACATCATTGAAACACTCTAGGTCGGCATTCCCACTTTCAACTTTTTTTTTGAGTTTATGGCTACATTCATGTTCGTTGGCCCACCTACCTCTAGACGCCCATCGACATAGTGACTCGAGTTCTATTCCGGTTGAGAAGATTCTATTTTTTCCTAAACAATGCAGAGTTTAGATAAGGGTGTGGCTTATACCCCCATCCAACCAACCTACCCCAATTCTCACCTTCACCCACCATGATCTCTCCGACCTCATTGCTATGTGGGGGGGAACGTGCTGGGCCTAACCACATGTACACCCACACTTCGTAGAAGATCACCCTCATCATTTCCCCTCCCCTACATTTCATAAATAGGTTATTCAACACCATAATGTTTTACTTCCCTAAGCATATGGGTTTGGTGATTGAACATGACATGGAGCTCCTTACCTACATTATTTTTCATGATTACCCTGACCTCCCCCATTTCTCTACATCATAATTCCATTCCACGATCCATGACCATTAGGGAAACTAGAATGGGGGATTCTATTCCACTCGATTAGAACACTACCTAGGGGTGTTTGAGCCATACTTCCCTTATGATTGCTTAGGTCCTCCCCAATTTATGGAATTATTCATCATGATATACAGAATTATTTTTGAGAGGTTGGGAGACACCTTTGTGCTCGTGCAGTATGCCCCAACTATAGTTGCGGAAAGAGATGTCCCACCTTCCACTACTAGTGCTACTAATCAGGTACCACAACCTACAACATTGGACATTCCGTCTTCACCTCTTAGAACCTATTCCCCCTTCCATCTTCATCGACCATTTATTTTTCTTCAAGACTATACACATCCCCACATCCACCCACTTCCTCATCTAATCTCCCTATTTTCCACTACCAAGTCACTTTGGATCGTAGCCTGGACACCTTTGACCATCACTTGGACATAATATAGAATCATCATGATGGCATTGATCAACACCCTAAGTGGATGGAGGAGATGTTTGGCCCCCTTATTCAAAATATAGGCACTCATCTCCCACAAGAACCATCCCCTCATCTAGATCCTCAACCAACATCAATACAACATTCATTCACCACTCTGATCATAGATTTAGTCATTCTACCATTTAGTAGACCAAATATTAATTTTGTTTCCCCAAAATATGTACCAATCAGTCCCATGATAGAGAGAGAGAGAGAGAGAGATCCCAATGCCTTTGGCTCACACTGGAGCATCCCATACTCCATCAGACACTCTTGTTTCAGATAGTACATTTTTTGAGGTGGTAGAATATCTATTTCTGCACATCTATTTCTTTATATATAACAATTTCCTACTAAACTTATGATTTCATTGTTTTTATTACTACATAAATATTCTCACATTTCATCGATAATCATAGGTACTCTGGCACGACATGAGCTTCCCCAATCAACTACATTCCATCTATTTGAGTTTTCCACAAGGAGAGTATTTTTTTGGTGTTTCTTTCCATTATTTTAGATTGTGATTACTTATTTAACTAATTCTCCTCACCCATGGTTATTGTGTTTTTCACATACATTACACTTACTTTGTATTTCACTAGGAGACCATGTGAAATATTAAGTTCAAGGGAGTGTCTCTTGAATACAAAAGTGTTTTTTCTTAAACTAACCAAGGATACTACATTAATAGATGAAATATTTTAAAATGTGGAATTTTTTTGATAGATTTTATTTATAAATAATAATATCATTAATGGGAATTTGAAAATTGACTTTTTAATTTTAATATTAAATTATATTAAAATTATTGCTGATATAGTTTTATTTTTTATTAAAATACATGGATGTTTTTCATTTATTAAATTGATCAATTTTATTTAATTTCATGACCTAATTAACCAATTATTATTATTATTACGAATAGGTATTTTGAGCCCTTTGACATATTCTTTCTTATAACTTGTTTTGAAATATTCTTGGGATTTGTATGACTATTTAAACATTAATTTTTTCTCATCACTAAATATCATTTTTGAATCACATTAAAATGATTAAGGAATTTGATTGACATTTTCATCCCTTTTGAACATGATTCCTACCGAACATATGAAATTCATGAAACTGATAGAAACCATGAACTATCTTGATTGGAAGCCACATTTCAAGACTATTTATCCTTCCTTCACCAATTCTTTTATTATATTAAATGGTTATTTATCATAGCATTAAATATAGTGTTTATCTATTCATGGTATATTATGGTGAGTCACCATGAAATTAAGTATCGGTGAGACTGCCTCTTTATCATTTGGGAAGAATTGTTCCAAACCAACAATTTTTTTTGTATTTTTAGTCGTCCCATTAAAAAATGAAAAATAAAATAAATATAATGTGGTGTAAATTTTTAAAGAGGTCCAAAAAAATCCATACAATTAATGATGGTTAAAAACCCATGATTGGTAAGGGAATATCATGGTGTTGGTGATCTATGGATGGTATTTTTTAGGGATAAATTTTCATTGGGCTTCGTAATTTAATATCATGAAAAATTATTCAAGAGCCCATCCCCTTTTTCTTTCATATAAGATTATTTTTCACATCATTTCCTACCTACCCTTAGCCCCAGTTACATTTGAACAATATTGAAAGACCATATTATTTAGGAAATTTGATTTCTAAATTGGGAAATATGAATACTTCCAAGCTTGTGGATATAGTGAATATACTTTATATTGAGAATATCTATGATTTAATGACCTTCATTAATGAGTGCATCATTTTTTGGGGAGGAGAATCATCTATTGGCATCTGAATCTACGAACAAGTGTAAAATTTTAGATAATATAGGTGAATGTATTTAGTTGGATTATAAATGATGCATGATTAGAATATCTATAAAATAGATATATGTTTTGTTCCTTTTAAAATCATATGATACAACTATAGTATTTATGACTGTAATTAATTGTATGGTTCCCTTTTTAGAGTTTGGATCTTGTTTATTAGATGTTGAGGTTTTTCATGAGGGAAATAAAATGACTAAGTGTGGTGGTGTTTGATGTGCCAGATTTTTTTATACATTTTCATGCTTTATAATTCTGTTTGAAAACATATTTTCACCAAATAAACATTATTTTATTGAATAAATGACTTATTTTTGTGTTCATAGTGATTTTCAGGTGTTTTCCAGTAAAAGTCACAAATCGAGAGTGATCAGAATAAGAAATCATATATATACAATATATACCTTATAATCACACTCCATGTACAATTTACAAACCAC
Source organism: Viscum album (assembly GCA_963277665.1). Lineage (NCBI taxonomy): Eukaryota > Viridiplantae > Streptophyta > Magnoliopsida > Santalales > Viscaceae > Viscum > Viscum album. Next base: position 1,034,342,513 of record OY728153.1, on the reverse strand, counting down.
GGTTCTCCAAACCAAGTATATTCCCATTTAGACATATACATATATCATGTCGTGTACTAATTAATAACACTCTTTGTATTCCCTTACAGAAGTAGTTGGTGGATGAACAAGAATCTACATGCCATGTGAGGGAGCGCAACACACTGTGTACCCCACCGAACAATCAAGAAACATTGAAAAACAAAGGGGTGGCCTGGTAGGACACCTATCAACAGAGAAACCAAAGAAAACCCAGTTTACCTGAGTATAAATTGTGTACTTTTGGTTATACACCATGTAGTATTATTTTCTATAAATAGATAGGCAGCCTTCATAGTTTGTGGTTTGATATCTAATGGGGAGGTGATTCCTCTCTTTCAAATGATCTCCACCAAATCAAATTTTAGTTTTCTTTACTATTTTCATTTCTATTTTAGTGTAATTTCTCCTCTCCATGTTCATCCCTCTCATATCCATGGTAGGGAATAAACTTCTTCTAAATCCACAAATTACGATAATTGTCATAAAAGGCTACTTCTCATGTAATGGGGTTATAATAAGATTATGTGGGAAGTGTTGTTGAACTTATGAGGTGTTGCATTTATTATGAGTATTAATTTGTAATTTTGTAAATTAATTGAATTCTACATTGACTATTGGTTTTGTATCAGACCAAGAACAATACCAGTAGTGAAAAATAAAGGATTTACAGTGGGAGAATCCATGACCATTGGTGTTGTCTATCACTAATAAGTTTTCCTATATGGGGATCTATATATATCTTCTTTTAAGCATCAAACATTGTTAACGAGGGTTCGAGTATCATCACATAAAACAAAAAAAATATAATTAAATTATATATACATTTATAAATAATATTTCATACCATATTTTATCAATGTATACCAAATGTATGCCACTTGACCATATGTGTGTCCTCATGCCTCTCCTGGTTCTAAGGCTTAGATGATGATATCTTACAAAAAGTCTTTCCTTTCCAGTAAGAGCATAGTACTTATGATACTTAAGATGACATATAGTTAGAAAAATGTTATAATAAATATTTTTTCTAAAACAGTAACAAAACATCAATGCATGGTTTACTTTCTTAGGTTGTTAAAAAATGAAGAAAATGTTCACGTATACAAAAACCACATTTTACAAATTAAATATATATAAAATAAAATATATTATTTAATAACATACAACCCAGTAGTCAAACATATACTAATGAAATGAAAATGGGAACCTAATCCCATGACATACATTACATTGAAAAATAATTTCATTTAATCACACTAGCCTACCCAATAGCTAAATATAAATAAATCAAATACAAAATAAAAAAAATATTCCTAAAAAAATTTATAAAAAACATAATATTAAATTAATAACATACAAAATTTAACATACCTATGTGAATGAAGATACAAATATAGGGATGAACATCTCTCTAGAATATGGGCTGGAATCATCTATTGAATAAGGTCTGGACCACACTTAATAGGCGCAATATCCAATGGGTCAGATGAATCAGGATCAACATTAGGAGGGTCAAAATTATACAAAGAAATGAATAAATCATCAAGAGAATCACTACAATCTGAAACAAATAATCCTAGAAATAAAAAAAATTAATATAGATATCAAATAAAAATAATAATAAATACTAAAATATAATAATCACACCGTTAAATATATGTTAATAATTATATAATATATAATAATCTAATAAATACCAATAATAATATCCTATAAATAATTACCAGAATATAATAATATAACATTTAAATATTTTTTATTATAGATTTAAAATATAAAAAATGTAATGAATAATATAATATTTTTACTAACGAATTATTTTCAATAAATATATAAAATATCCAAAAATTACTCAAACAAGTGAAGGAAAGTATTTGATCATCGGGTCAAATTGTGATGAACCCAACTCAGACACCCACTAAAACATTCAGAGGAACCAAATTTCAACAAACCTAAAGGGTGTTATCAAACCCCAATAGTTGGAGATTAGAACCGAAGCATTAAACAACAACTAAAAGGAACAATTTCTCCCAACCTAAAGTAGACAACATGGAATGCATACATTTATATAACATATTGAAATAGTAAAAGAAATACATATATTCAATAACTGAAATAAGATAGTTGAAATAATACAACATAAATATTTTCAGAAAAATACAAAAAATATAGGTCCGAACACTAAAAGAATGATAAAATACTAAACTTACTACTCCATGTGATAGGGTGGGAAAACACCCACCATCTCACCACCCACTAGCCAACCATAGGTTATAAAAACATAACAACCCAAATATTTATAGAATAAAACATTTTCATTTTTATTAATACTTATGAAAAATATATTAATTTTATGTTAAAGAGATACTTTGTCTAATATCGTACTCTACACGCAACAAGGGGTTTCTCTGGAATCTTATAATATACACAACATTGATTTATACCGAAAATAATAATATATAATTATTATTTTAAATGGTAGTTAATGCCTAGTCATTTTATTGGAAAGAATAAAAAAATAAGTAAAATTTGATTATATATGTTTTTTAAATATCTTTAAATCTATCCAATAAATTTTAGTGGTTCAAAATAAGAATGAATCTGATTTTAAGCATGAAATACTATAATATTTTTATAAGGTTGTTTTACAGCCTTTTGATAGAGAACCTTTTTTAAATATAAATTTCTTCACTTTTATATGTTCTATTTTATATAATTAAATTATTCTATAGAAAAATAATATCAAAATTTATATAGATTAAATTTTGGTATATTTTCGATAATGTTCAATTTTTAATGAATAGTGAAAGATATTGCATTTTAATTCAAAAATACATTTTAATCTAATTTATTTATATGGTTATATTGTCCATAAAATTGGTTTTATAGTTTAATTAGATTACATTTTTATCATTTAATCCAATGTTGGTCATTTTAAGTAATTTCACTATTAAATTGCAAATAAATACATGTCAATATTTTGGTAGTTTTTACTTTTGAAAAACATGATTTTGGGTTTTGACAATGAGAATAAATTTGAAATTAAAAACTGCAATTTCTATGTTTTGAATTTGTAAAAATGGATTCTATATTTGGAATGAGATGTTTAAAATATTTTAAACAGTTACCTTTTTATTTTGGGATATTATGAATTGTAACTTCCGTAAATATTTTATTTAGCATAGTTAAAGGGTAAATCTGTAAATAAGGCTAAAAAATTATATTATAATAATATTAAACTACCATAACCCATGTCCAAATCCAATTTTATGAGATATATCTATTGGTGGGAATCTTTGGGTTCCTTTTGGGACCCCATGTTGCCACCTTGATGGGAAAATGATAGTTTATAAGAATTAATTTAAATAAATAAAAATATAACATAATCTTGTATCTTTTACTAAAAACATTTTATGGGGTTATATAATTTATTTCTTCAAATAAAAATAGTAATTATAAATATAAAAAATTTATTACATCCTTATATTTTATTTATAATTTTTAGACATTAAATAAATAAATTTGATTGTGACACAATGATGATGTTGTGATTGCTTCTTTAATAAATGATTCAAATAAATGATATTATAAATATAAAAATAAATATAAATTGAAACTTTTTATGACATCCACTAATTTTATGGACAATTATTACTTGTTATTTTTAAATTAATGATGTTTGTTCGAAAGAATCATGTTTTTATGTATTTTTAAAAAGTCATGATATGAATAGTATAAAAATTGATATAAATGAGTTTATAAAACAAATACTATTTTATTAAATGATATAATACTCCTAAAAATATAATATTTGGAACAATCACTTAGATATTGTTAAAATGGTCATTAATAAGCCACTTGAGGTTTTATAGACTTTTTATAGTAACTATATGAACCATATAGTATGAATATACACGAAGACATGGTAAGAGTTCAATTAGTTAACTAAGGGTTAATGCTAAAAGATAAGGTTAAATGTATGAACTAGATTTTTCAAAAACCTATTTGTTGAGAGTTTTTCGACCCAAAAGAAACTTATCTTCGAAATAAATGACTTTGGGACCATTTTAAACCAAAACTAATTTTATAATAAAATAATACATCAAAACATTCCAAAAGTTCCCCTCCTCCCTCTTATAAAAGGGCATCACCCATACACATTCACTCACACCTATCAAGACCCTTATATCATCCAAAATCTACTCAGATTCTCTCCCAAAATCCCTACATTCCACCTATAAGCCATAACTTGGGATGAAGACAATTAAAAAAATCTTTTTGGATCAAATCAAAAAAGCTACCTGATTTAGAGGTAACATCTTCTCTCAAGTTCCTTTCCATTATTTTCCTTCTTGACTCTATATGATTTTTAATATGTTGATTACATAAAAAAATAGCATCCTAAATAAAATATTAATTTTTTATGAGAATTATTATAAGTACACTTAAACAAACCTTCATCAAATAGATACAAGCATATTATTTCTGTGTACGAAGAACAACTGCCTCACGAAACGATGATTGTTCAATTTTCCACCACCACCTCTAATGGTGGCCATTATGATGGCTCTGTATTTATATGTGATATATAATATAGTTATATTGTCTATATGCTTATGTATTTTTCATTTACAGTATACCTTTATGCTTTCCATAATGTTTAAATACGATAATTTCATTTGAGGAAGTGCGGACTACCACCCCCTCAAAGTGATATGACTCGTTCAATACATACATGAAACACATAAAGGATGGTATTAATGAATTTATGTAACATATAAAAAATATTATATTATAATGGAATTATAATATACCGATGTATCATTTAGTTTTTATTTCATTAATATGACAAATAAATGAAAGTAGCATTCATTCTTACATCGGGCCAGCCGTCTCCATGAATAGTAAAATACATTTATTATGTCTAAATGTTATGGAATGTTATAAATATATATATTTACTAGATATATATTATTTTTAAATCATGAATACTATTTTAGAGATAATGGAATTTTGACCACGTGGAATATTTGTAAGTATATCAAGATCATTTTTGACTAAAGTACTAGATATCGAAAAAACAACCGATATGAACTTAAATAATTATGTAATTTTTATAACATGACGATACGTAGTATAAAATTAATAATAAACAGGAAAAAGTATCTTATGAAAGTATAAATTTACCTATGTTTGTTGTTCAAGAATATAAAGAAAGAACGAGACAACTCAGGCTCAAGGTAAGGGACTTCGTCTTAATCTTCTTTCATTGAGGCATATTTTGGTTAATACATGACCTTATTTTATACAGTGTATAATTATACCATTTTTCTTTTAATTTCCTTCAACATTTCTCAAAAGGAATCTTTTCTTTTATGAATTGTTTTAATAAATGATAAAGGTAATTTTTCTTTTTAACATACGCAACAACAATGATCATTCTGCCGCTGTAAGCATTATTTGATATTTGGATTTTTTAATAAGTCATAATGTTTTTAAAAGAAAAATAAACACCATATACCCTATTTTACATATTTATTTTATTGAAAATGGTTTTGATAAATCAGTGATTATGTCAATATTTTGAAATGACATACTGTTATTGCAATGTCAAGTTTTTATATTTCCTTTATGTATGTTTTATGTGTTATGATTATGTTACGGTTCTGCGAAATTATTTATGTATACAAGTGGTTATGTGATAAACCGAGGGCAGGTGAGCCTGAGATAGCTCTCCAATTCATTGGGTAATGTGACAGATGAAAATGTTAATGTTTCTCCTAATTGATTTAAGGAATATACAGTGATGGGTATTTCAAAAGTAACTCCCAATGTAGCTTTGAAAGTTACAATGTAAGTATGTTATGGATTTCAGAAGATAACATTATGATTTATGATTTCTATGTGTTTTTCATAAATCATATGATTTAATGAGGAATTTTGAAGATCTTATGTTTTATGAGTGAAAATTACGGTTTCATTGATTTGTATGTATAGATGGACTAATGTTTTCTTTCTTTATTTTATAGACCGTACTGAGATTTTTTATTCTCATCCCATGTTTTTGAAATGTTTTTCAAAGGTTATAAGGGTGTTTATGATAAAGGAACAATTCATTAAGTTTTATATCAAGAAAATAATTCTTGCTTTGTTTGAGGTGTTTTGTTATTGTGAAATTTTTTTATAGAGTTGAAGTGTCTATTTTTGAGATTTAATATAATTGTTATGACCTAATTCTCTAAAACTAGAAAATAGAAAAGATCCTCAATGTATAATTCTTCACATAACTCAAGATTATTTTATGTTTATGGTTGGGTCCTTATAGTTGGTATCAAAGGTGTATTTAGATAACATTGGGAGTTTGGTTATTATTATATAAATATCTATAAATTATTTATATTGTATGGTAATATTGAAGTAATATAGAATTTTAAGATTACCATGTTTCTTCAAATAATATATGTTTGTTCAAAATGGTTTTTTGTAGAGAAAATATGGCAACAGTGCTGGGACAGTATACTGAGGGAAAAGACCTTCAAATCAGCATCCTGAGATGGTTAGAATCAGAATTAAATAGTTTTTTATAGTGATGGATCAGTTAAATAATATAATAAATGGTTGTTGTGTTTATAGATGATATTTTGGATTATTCTAGAAGTAAAGAGGACCATGAATTTTATTTAAGGGTTTCCTTCCAAAAATTAATAAAAAAGAAACTATCTGGGAAATTCAGCAATTTTGAGTTTTGGTTACCAAAAAATTTATTCCTTGTTCACATGGTTTATAAATATGGAATAACTGTTGATCCTGCTTAAACAAAATTTATTGAAGAATGACCAGGACCCGAAAATATAACCTATATAAATAGTTATCTTTGTTTAGTAGGATAATATCAGAGGTTTGCTGAAAATTTGGAATTGTTATCTAGTCCACAGACTAAGTTAATTCGAAATGGTTTTAAGTTCATCTGGGTAAAAGAATGTACTAAATGTTTTCATGAATTGAAAAGAAGATTGGTGAATGCTCCTATTTTGGAACTTCCTTACAGAAATGGAGAATTTGTTATCTATATGTATTCTTCATTGAAAGGACTTGGTTGTGTCCTAATGATGAATGATCAGTTAATTGTTTATCATTAATGTCAGTTGAAACCTCATTAGGTAAATTAACTCACACATGATTTGGAATTAGCTGCTATTATTTTTCTTTTAAAATTTGGAGGCATCATTTGTATGGAGTAAAGTATGAACTATATACTTATCACAAAAGTTTGAATTATAGATTTACTCAAAAACAATTAATCATGAGACAGAGAAGATTTTTAAAATTAATCAATGATTATGATTGCATGATTCATTAAAACCTAGGAAAAGAAAATAATGTGGCTAATGCTTTGAGTTGGAAAAGTAACTCTAGATTAACCATGATATATTTGGAATAAGATTATTTGGTTTTTGAATTTATTAATTTTGGATTGGATGTTTGTGGTGAAATGGATTCTTATTTTTTGTTTCAGTTTTCAGTATAATTGCCTCTATCAGATTGAATTAAGCAAGCCCAGAAAGAAGATATTGAGTTGAAGAAAAAGGTTGAATTGGTTTAGAAGGGTATGTTACCTGAATTTAACATTGATTAATAGAGTGTTTTGAGGTTTGTAATGAGATTATGTTTGACTTGTGATTCACAGTTGAAGAAAGTGTTATTATGTGAAACTCATAGTTCTCCATTTTATGTTCATACTGATAGTACTCAGACGTAAAAAGATCCTCATGAGTATTACTGGTGAGATGAAATGAAAAGATTTATTGCTGAATTTACCCTAAGATGTTTTATTTTTCAATAGGGTAAAGCAGAGAAGCAGTTACTGAAAGGGATGCTTTAGCCTATATCAGTTCCAAAGTGTAAATGGGAATATATATATCCATGGATTTTTTTGTGGGAATACCAAATACCTCTCAAGGAAACATTGAAATATGGGTTATTTTATATTGATTGACTAAATCTACACATTTTCTTTTAATTCAAGATACTCTATCTCTAGATCAACTTTTTAGATTTTATATTAAAGAGATAGTCATGTTACATGATGTTCCCCACTCCATTGTATATGATCGTGTTCCCAATTTCACATCTAATTTTTGGATACGCCTTTTGAAGTCATCAGAAAATGAATTAAATTTCAGTACAGCTTTTGATCCTCAATCATATGGGAAGTCATAAAGATCCATTCAGACTTTGAAGGATATGTAATATGCTTGGTCACTAGATTACCTGGGAGGTTAGGATCAACATATTTCTTTGGATGAGTTTTCCTATAATAATAGTTTTCATTCTAATATATCAAAGGCCCCATTTGAATCATTATATGGAAAGAGTTGTTGAACTCCAGCTTTTTGGGATGAAGTAGGTGAAAGAAATTTGATGGGACCAGAATTGGTATAAGAGATATAATAAATGGTTCATTTGATTCAAAATCACATGATAACAGCTCAGAGCATGAAAAGAAGTTATGAAGATGATTGGAAGAAGGATCATTATTGTAAGGTAGGTGATAATGTATTTCTCAATGATTCTCCATGTAAAAGTGTGATGCATTTTGGTAATAATGGAATTTTGTGTCCGAGGTTCATTGGACCCAATGAAATCCTAGAGAAAGTTGAATATTTTGCCTATAGATTTGCTTTAACTCCATGATTATCCCAGTTACACAATGTTTTTCATACTTCAATGTTGAGAAAGTGTATTCTGGATCCATCTCATTTTTTATGTACAGAGGTAGTTCAGTTGGAAGGTAATATTTTTTATGAGGAACAACCAGTTCAAATTTTTTCCCATATAAAGCAAGTGTTACAGAATAAGTTAATTCATCAAGTAATGGTTTTGTGAAAAACATATGGTTTAAGAGGAAACATGGGAATCTAAAAATTCTATGAGGGTTATATATACCCATTTATTTGATAAGTGATTAAAATTGCGAGGACGCAATTCCCAAAAGAGGGGAATGATGTAAAAAAAATAGGTATTTAAAGAATAATATATTTTAATTTCTATTAATATTTATTAATAGGAAAACAATTTTATGTAAAAGGGACTCTTTTTCGGATAGTGTACTTGACAGGAAAAAATAGGTTTCTCCCAAATCTTACGTTGCACACAACATTGAGTTATACCGAAAAATAAAATAATATTATTATTATTGTGAACAGTAGTTATCACCTTGATTTTGTATTGGTGGGAATGAATAGAACCAACTACAATATGTTTATTCATGTTTGTTTAATATCTTTACATTTATCCAATTAATTTTAGAGGCTTAAAATAAAAATGAATCTAATTTTATGTAAGAAATTCTCTAATATTTTTAAAAGGTTGTCTTACCGCCTTTTGGTGGAGTACCCCTTTTAAATATAGTTTTTGTCACTTTTATATGTTATATCGGACAAAATAAGATTTTTCTATAGAAACTAAAAATCAAAATTTACTTTGGAGAAAATTTTGGTATTAATCTGATAATGTTCATTTTTAAAGAATAGTGAAAAATATTGTATTTTAATTCAAAACTGTCGTTTCATCTAATTTATTTATATAGATAGATTATGATTTTAATTGGTTTTAAAGTGTAACTAGATTATATTTCTATCATTTAATCCAAAGTTGGTCATTGGAAGTAATTTGACTTTTAAATTGGACATAAACACATGTCAATCTTTTGGTAGTTTTTACTTTTTAAAAACATACGTTTTGGTTTTGACAACGAGAATTAATTTTAAATTAATTTCTGAATATTATATGTTCTGAATTTGTAAAAATGGATTGCATATTTCTAACCAGAAGTATAAAATTGTGTAAATAGGTACTTTTGATTTGTGGACATTATGAATAGTAACTTAAGTAAATATTTTATTTACAATGATTAAAGGGTAAATATCATAAATAAGGGTAAGCATTAATTTTATAATAATATTAAACTATAATAACACATGTCTTAATCCTATTGGATATGATATCTCCACTAAGGGCATCGTAGGGTTGATTTTGGGACCTCATGTAGCCACTTCGATGTGAAAATGACATTTTATAAAATTTAATTTATAGTATAAAAAAATATAACATAAACATGTATCTTTTACTAAAATAATTCTCATATGGGGTTATATAATTTATCACTTCGACTATAAATATAAATTATAAAGATAAAAATATTTCATACATTCTTATATTTTATTTATAATTTTCAGACATTAAATTATTGTATTTAATTATGACACAATGATGTTGCACTGATTGCTTCATTAATAACGAATTCAAATAAATGATATTATAAATTTTAAAATTAATTTATTTTTAAACTTTTTAGGAAATCCACAAATTTTATGGATTCTCATGACTTTATATATTTTAATTAATGAATTATTTTTGACATAATCAAGAAGTTATATATTTTTAAAAAGTCATGATATGAATAGTATAATAATTGATATAAATTAGGTTAAAAAAATACTAAATTATTAAATGATATAATAGTCCTAAGAAACCTAATATTCAGTAAAATGACTTAGATAATGTTTAAAATTTCATTAATGAACCACTTGTGATTTATTGTCATTTTATAGAAACTATATTAACCATATACTGTGAATATACAGGAAGACATGGTAAGAGTTAAATAAGTTGACTAAGGGTTAAAGCTAAAATATATGGTTAAATTTGTGACCTATAAATATATAAAACCCATTGGTTGAGATGTTTTAGACCAAAATCATCTTATCATTGAAATACATGACTTTGGTACCATTTGAAACTGAAAAATATTTTATAATTAAATAATACATCAAAACATTTCTAAAGTATCCCTCCTCCCTCTTATAAAAGGGCGTCATCCCTACCCATTTAATCACACCTATAAAGCCCCATGGATCGTCCAAAAACTTCTAAAATAAGATCCCAATACCCGTAAATTCCTTCATGAAGTCTTACCTTGGGTATAATGCAATTCAAGAAACATGTTGTCTCAAATTAAATGAAGTTACCTGATTTGGAGGTAACATATTCTCTCAAGTTCCTTTCCTTCATTTTCCTTCTCCACTCCCTACGATCTTCTAATTCATTGATTACATACAAAAACAATATCCTCAATATAATATGATGTTGTTATGGAAAATATTGGAACTAAACTTAAACACAACTCCATCTAATAGATACTAATATACAATTTCTATGTACGGCGAACTACTGCCTCACGAAACAATGATTGTTCAATTTTCCCCTAACAACTATCATGGTGGATATTATGATGAAATATATTTATATGTGATATATATAATAATTATATTGTATCAATTATTAATTATATTTAATTTACAGCATACCATTATGCTTTCCATAATGTATAAATACGATAATTTCATTTGAGGAAGTGCAGACTACCGCCCCTCAAAGTGAAATGACTCGTCGATGCCATACATGGAACGTATTAAGGATGGTTATAATGAAATTATGTAACATATATAACATATTATATTATACTATAATTATAATATACCTATGTATCATTTAGTTACCATTTCTTTAATATGACAAATAAATGAAAGAAGCGTTCATGCGTACGTACGACCTACCATCTCCATGAATGGTGCATTTAATTTATTATCCTCAAATTTTATGGAATATTATAAATAAATATATATAATGGATATATTTGATATTTAAATAATGAATAATATTCTATAGAGAATGAAATTTTGACCACATGGAAAATTTGTAATTATATCAAGTTCATTTTCGACTCAAGTACCGAATATCGACAAAATGACCGATATGAACATAAATAATTATGTAATTTTTATCAGATGACAATAATTAATATAAAATGAATAAAAAATGAAAAATATTATTCGGCAAGTATAAATTAATCTATGTTTATTATTCCTGAATATAAATAATGAACGAGACAAGTCCGGGTCAAGGTAAGGGACTTCATCTCAATATCCTTTCATTGAGGAAAATTTTGGTTCATACACGACCTTATTTTATAAGGTGTATAATTATACCAATTTTATTTTAATTTCATTCAACGGTTTTCAAATGAAAACTTTTGTTTCATGAAGCGTTTTACTAAGCGACAATGAAAATGTTCCATTTTAATGTATGCAGTGACAATGAACTTTATGGAACCACAAGCATTATTTTATATTAGACTTCCTTAACAAGCCATAATATTTTTAAAAGGAAAATAAATACAATATATACTTTTTATATATTTTGGTTTTGAAAATGGTTTTGGGAAATCATTTATTAGGTTTATATTTTGAAATGATATATTGTGATTACAATGTGGAAATGTTATATTTCCTTTATTCATGTTTTATGTGTTATGATTATGATATGGTTCATGTGAATTAATTACATATACGGGTGGTTCCATGATAAACCAGGGAAAGGTGAGCCTAAGATATATATCTAATGCATTAGGTTATGTGACAGAGGTAAACTTTAATGATTCTTTTAAGAGATTTACGAAATATAATATGATGGGTATTCAAAATTTAACTCTAAATGTAGTTGTGTAAGCTAAAATGTAAGTATGTTATGGATGCCACAATTTACGTTTATGATTTATTATTTCTGTGTGTTATTCATAAATATTATGATTTCATGAGGTATGTTAAAGAGATTATGTTTTATTACTGAAAAGTATGATTTCATTTATTTTAATGTATTAATGGACTAATGTTCTCTTTCCTTGTTTTATAACCCTTATTGAGTTTTTTATTCTCATCTCATGTTTGTGAAATGTTTTTCATAGGGTATATGGAAGGGTATGAGAAAGGAAGAATTACAGAAGATTTATATCAATAAAATAATTCTTGTTTGGTTTAAGGTGTTTTATTATCGTGAAAAAATTTAGATAGAGTAGAAGTGTCTATTTTTGAGATGTAATGTAATAGTTATGGCCTAATTATCTTATACTCTATACCTGAAAATATCCTAATAGTCCAATACTTGACTTAACTAAAGATTATGTTATGTTTAAGGTTGGGGCCCTACAAAATATCACCTCCTCACTATAACACATTTTCATTCAATATAACTAAATCCATTCAAAGGTGTAAAAAAAATACCAAATTGGTTCACAAGGTGTGAGATATTTGGTTTAGTAGGATCCCACATAGGTGTTCCATAATAAGTATCTATAAAAGTTTATGAAAAATTCTCAACATTAATGAAAACAAGACATGATATACAATTTTTCATTTTTGTATAAAGATCATGGGAAATCATTCAATTTTTCATTTTACCACATTTCCAAATAAAGCAAGGAAATACTGTTTAAATGCACTTCAAATACATATATCTAAGATGATAAATCAAATCAAATAAAATCCTGTATATGATATCATTTTAATTGCATAGTAATATAACCAAATTGTACAATATAGAAGTATAGGTATCATCACACCAAGGATCACACTATCTTAGGATAGCCAGGAAACTCATTCCCCTAACATATCTAACCATGTGTGCATCAAGAACCTGTAATTATACCTCAAATCTTGGTAGAAGATGAACATCCAATATAGTGACCTTCCTAATAGTTTCTACAAAGTCCCTCGAATAATAGGCCTAGAGAGAAGAGGAACACACCACAAGTGAAACCCCTTATAGTGTCAACGAATGAGTCCTATTACAACACCTTCCACCTATGTACCCAAGGAATCCCATTTTCTATATTTTCCAAACCAATCCGTTAAACAATTTCATCAAAACAATTCTTCGAAAACCATTTTATAAAACCATTTACCTATGCTTTGAATACATCTTTTAATTTAAAAATAGTGACAATCCAAATTTTATAAAAAAAACCCCATTTCCAAACGCACCTATGAAATCCATTCAATCAGACCATTATATTTATAAGAAATTTTTTCAAAACCATAACAAAGAATATCATCTAATATAGGCTAGATATGGAACCATCTACCTTAAAAATTAGTTCACACAGACCTGCAAAAGAGACCGGCATCAAGGAAGAACAAAAAGATGATAATGGGGGCCCTATAATTAGTATATATAACTCATAGTTGATTCCATTTAGATAAAAAGGATGGTGAAGTGGAAGAAAAAAACCATACCTATTGAGAATCGAATGATGTACCAGAACCATCACAAAGGTTATCCTCCGATGTAAGATCACACAATGGATCTAGAAGGAAACCAGAAGAATCATCATCATAATCCAATTGATAAAAAAAGTAATGAAATGACACTACTATGATCGAAGTAAACAATGACGAATAAAGGATTAGTCACCTAGAGAGATGAAACCCAACCATAATGGAGATCAATCATTGAACTAAGCGATCTGGATATAGTGGATGTCCCAAAAATTAATTGGGGGATCTCCTAGGTTGAGATAAATGTGGTTGTGGAAAAATGAATTGATAAATCAGTCATGCATCACCCTAAAATCCCAACTCAGACCATTTACATGGTGTGAATACACTTTTTAGGTAATTTAATCCATGAAATTATGGTTTTCTAAAAAATTGGATTCAAATTTATTAAAAACCCCATTTTATCATTTAAACTAGGTGAAACCTTTACAAGACATGTATTACTTTCACCCTATATACCCTGTTTAAGGGATATTATTAGAGACATTACAGGGTGTGTTATTCTGTTACATAGTGTGTACTTATCATATAAACTAATAAATGTATATTTTCTTACAGAAAACTCTAAAACCACATTTATCATTCTTTCAACTCTGAGATATACCTTAAATATTTTACATGTTTGTACCCAATCTCCGTTAATTCAAACAAACATACATCCATAAAAATTAGATCATTATTCCTAGACAATAAGATCTAGCATCATTTGTCTCAAGACACACCCAAATAAAGGGGAAAGTGAATAAATAGAATTGAATTAACAAAAATTGGGTAACAAGATGTTACAAAATCCCCACCATAAGACTTTATTTCTATTTAAAATCATGTTGAAGAATGAATTGTGACAAATATGTGAGCCATTACTTTATCATCAATGACTCAAATTCCCAAGTCTTATGAGAATTTTACATGTATCACCATAACACAATGACCAATAGAATCTACATCCAAACTAGGAATTTTACTTTAGAGTCAATGATCTCCACTGGATACTCCCAAATATACCTCTGGCTATAAATAGGTCACTTCCCAAGATAGAATGTAAGAGGGGCCAGGATGGTCTTTTATGAGCTGTGATATGTCGAAAACATCATGAATGTATGTCAAATGAGTTAGTAATTTCTACTGATAAGAAAAATTCCCGAGCTGTTCAGTGACCTCAAATGATCTAACATATTTCAGAGTCAACTTTCCATACTTTCCAGGGAGACAGTGACCTAACGGAGGAGGCACTTTCATGAATAACTTTTCACCCATGGAAAAAACCAAAGGATTGTTTTAATAATCCACAAAAGAATTTTTTACTCTAAAATTTTACCAAATTCCAATTTATATCATGAATACTCAATGAAATCCCCTAGACAAGACACAGTACCACAAAAGTGGCTTCACCTGTCTCTACCCAACAATGAAATGATCCATATGAGTGACCATACAAAGACTGAAAAGGATCAATTCCTTTCAATAATTTATAATGGATGTTATAAGAAAAATCAATACATAGTAGACCAATATCCCAAGATCCACTAAAATCCCATCCATAAGCACAAAGCATATCCTCCGAGATCTAGATAGCATGATATGTATGACTCTCTGTATGTAGATGACAAGTTTTATTCAACCTGACTAGAGTCCCCATTACATCTTGAAGACTTCTAATGAACCTTGAAGTAATCCTAGTATCCCTGTCTAAAATAATGAAAGAAATAAACCCATGTAACATCACAATATTATTCACATATAGCTTACCATGATCTCCAACTTTAGAGTTTTCCCTAATCTAAAAGAAATGATCCATCTTTGTCAACCAATCAACCACTACCCAGATTGATTTCCTTCCTTAGGGAGTTGATTGAAATTCAATAACAAAATCAATGGACACCACTTCCAATTTCCAAACTAGAATTATAAGGGGATATAGAAAAATATAATTTTTTTGATGCTCTTCCATTATTATTTTCATATTTGTAATAGTAGGAAACATAATCCTCAATGTTTTGATTCAAACCTATCCACCTGAATAACTGTCTCATGTAAAAATAAATCATTATTGTTATCGAATGAATGGATCATGAATAACTATGAAAATAAAACCAAATATAACTCTTCAAATATGTTGGGATGAGGAGAAGATACCTAAAATAGATAATATCATTTAAAGAGGGAGACTAATCTGAAATAGTCTCCCCACTATAATGGGTTTCTTGAATTCATGTGAACTCATCATCTTACTAATGAATATATAGAAAATAATCAAGGATAGATTATGATAAATGAACATGATCAAGAACCATACCTTAAACTTCCTCATGAATATCCATATAAAACTAATAAAATACTCCCGTAAGGCTATACTCTTCCTTTGATTCCAAAACAGCATGTGATGGAACTTTCCTACTAAGAGCATGTGCAATGACATTCCCCTTTCCATGGGTATAATATATTTAGATGTCAAATGTATTAAGGTATTCAACCCACCATCTATATTTGATATTCAATTATTTTTTTAGAAAAGATATAGTTTAGACACTTATTGGTTGAAAAGACTATCAACCTCTCTATTAAAAGATAGTGTCCCCAATAATCAAGTTCGTGCATAGTTATGGCAATAACCAAATAACAAGTGGGGTTATTCTTCTCATTTATTATAAGTAGAAAAGATCAGAAAGACACCACATGATCAACATATATACATATGCAACCCAAACCAGCACCAGAAGCGTAACTGAAAACCAAATACTATTATTGGTATTAGGTAACATTATAATAGGATCTTATGTCTGAAGTCATTTTAGCTCATCAAAAGAAGATTGATATATTTCACCCCATAAAAATTTATCCCATTTCATGGTAAGAGTAGTCAATGTCGATTCCATCATTGAGAAATACTTGAAGTACCATCAATAATATTCATCCGAACCATGGAATCTCTGAATCTATAATATATTGCATGATTATACCCAAGAAAAACAACCTTCAACTTATTAAGATCAAATAATATTCCACACTCAAAAATAATGGACCCTATGAAATTTATTTCATAGATTTAAAAATGGAATTTCAAAATATTTCCATACAGATAGTGACTCTTCATGATTTACAAATCCAAACCCCAAAGGTGATTTTGTTTTTAATAGGATCTCAAATAAACCAAAATATCATCATTAAACATTTTAAAAAAGTGACATGATACTAATAGAATATCTATTTCATTAAATTTAAACAAACCAATTGTGCGTTAGTCAGAACAAATTACATAAAACATTATTCATAATGGTCCTACCTACTCTATAAATCTATCATTGAAATATCAGACTCTCCGAATCTAAGTGAATGATTCTATTGATCAGTTAAATGAGGGAAAAGTGTTACAAACCCATCTTTGATACAATCTCAATATATTTCTCAACCCAAATTTCTAAATACCTAAAGGGAATTACCTATCCCCAGGGTATGGTGACTAAAACCCAAGGATCAAATAACAACTTGAGGGAATGATTTTGACCAACCTGATGGAGACAACATAGAATACAAATATATATATAATAAAGTGAAACATTGTAATAAATACATATATTCCATAAATGAAAGAAGATAGCAGAAATGATATAACTCAAAATTAGTAAAAAAAATACAAATATATATGTCCAAATAACCAAATACATCAAATATAGGAAACCAACCACTACAAGTTATAGAGTGGGAAGACTCCCACCATATCAAAACCAGCAAACCGGATAAAGCAGAATAAAAACCTCACATCCTAACTACAGAACCTAGAATTTCCTTGCATCGAAAGACATACTAAAATCTACACACCAACAAATAAGTTCACAAGGTTTGAGCTAAAAATCATAGTAGGATCCCAACCATGTATTCTGAAACAAGTATCTATACCAAAATCTAAACAATGATAAACATTAAATAAAACAAGGCATTGAATATAGTTTATAAATTTTTATATTGAATGAATGGAAAAAATATAATTTCCCTTTTCCATATTTCCAAATAATGCTAGGTAAAATAGTTTCAGAGATTTTCATATACATATATCAAAGGACAGATATCAAATTAAATAAAATCACGTATCACATGTCATATCAAATCCATGTAAGTACAAAAAAATAGTACAAATCAAAATCATATGTAACATCACACCAATGATCATAGTAGTTTAGTATTGCTTGGATAATTTTACCCCCCATCATAGACAATATAATGTGAATAAATATCCCATACTAATGATTCAAATATGTGACGTAGAGGAACATTATTGAATGTGGTCCTTGAAATAGTGTCTACCAAGTCCCTTAAACATCAGGCCTAGAGAGTACAGGAACACCCCATGAGTGATACCCATGATAGTATCGACATAAAGGGACTATTACTAACCCTCCCACCTAAGTACACAAGTCTTACCACGTGCTCTATTATCTAAACAAACCCATGAAACCATTTTATCAAAATCATTCTTCCAAAATCATTTCTGAAAACCATTTAAAAATTCATTGAAAACCCATTTCCATTTACAAAAATCAGGGAAACCAACATTTAACAAAAACTCATTTGAATACACACAAATAATAGCAGTAAATCCTAAAAAATCATTTTTTATCAATGTATAAGAAATTAATTTCATCCAACATAGGCCTAAGATAATATAATCTACTTCAAAACTCAGGTCACACTTGCCCCAACAGAATCCCCCAATAAGGAATAAAAATTGATGAAAATAGGGGCCCTAGAATCAATCTACACAAACAATTCTTGATTCCATTTATAATAATGGGTTGGAATAGTTGAAGAAGCAACCAAAAATATAACGAACTCCTAAACCACACCACAAAAAACAAATAGGTTATCAATTGAAGGAAGATCACATAACAACTCTAGAAGGAAAAAATAAGAATCATCATAACAGATCAATGGATCCAAAAATGCAATAGAAACTTTATAGCATGATAAAGGGAAAAGAAGAATAAGAAAGGAATAATCACCTTGATAGATGAAACCCATCCAAAATAGAGATCAATCACCAAGAAATGAAATTTAGGTGGAGTAAAGGGCTAAAAAATTGCCTAGGAGAGATCCCAGGTTGATTGAAAAGAGGCTATGAAAGAAGGAAAAAGAAATAAACTATGCAGAAACCGAAAAATCAAAGCCCATGATATTTAGATGGTGTGAAACCCCTTTTTGTGTCATGTAATCCATGAAACTCGTGTTTGATAAAAAACACAACACCTTTTTATTAAAAAAAATATTTACCATTTACATGGAAAGAAACTATTACATGGTTTATACAATTTTCTTATTATGTACAATGTTAACAAGATTTATCTGAAAGAATTACATTGATTGTAATTACATTACTTGGTATGTATTTATTCAAAAGAATTTTAAAATTCTAATTTTCTGTTGAAAAATATAAAACTACCATTGGGGTACTCTGAACTTAGGGAGAACCCACAAATATATTACACATTTATACCCAAAATCAATTAATTTACATAAACATACATTCTTGAACATTAGGTTAGTTTCCCTAACAAATTATCTATATCACCAAGAGTCACAAGATACACCCAAATAATGATGAAAGTAAAAAACAGAAGGGGTTTACCTGAATTAAGGTAATAATATGTTACACCATCCGTATAAAACATACAATATTACCTACAAATAATTTTTAATAAAAATATAAAAAATAAAGACTATGAAATACTTGGATACAATACCTTATTATTTATCTTTCTCATCATCTTTATTAAGGGCAATGCCTTCATCTTAATCTTTAGCATCATCAAATTCTATATGAATTTCAGTTTCATCATACCTTATTACATCATGAACATTATCAATATCATCATACCATAACTATGGGGTTTATTCATTGATATATATATATTTTAACGAAAGATATATAATTGGGGACATTACATAAAAAATTTCAATTTGTTGGACATCCACACAAACATTTTCATTTTCAAGAAACTAATTTTCTAGTGATTTTATCTTTATTACACTACAACAATCATTCAAATATCTCAAAAAATTATTGTAATTTTCTTAATAAACATAATCTTATTGATATAAAAATATAAATGGTCCATTTGATGAAAGAATATTGTTATATTTAATGTCAATGACTCCATGTCATGGATAAACATGACACCCTTGATCAGTATCAAACAAATGACATTTAAACATTGTTATATAATTTTGTATAAGAAAAAAAACTACATTATTTCATCTAACATACCATAAATGTTAACATCACTTTCTTTATAAATAGACCCTTTAAAAAAAATACCACTATTTAGTAATTTATTTGACTCACCATATATGTATGTATGGAATAAAAATACAGTAACCACATACACATTAAAAGATTTTACCAATTATGATGGAGGGACTTTTAGCACACACAATCAACTATCAATTTTAATTTTATTTTTGTTTCCTAAAAAGAATATTTTTTACTGTAGATATTATTAATTAATTAATTTATTATTTTTTAAAAAACAAGATATCTTACCAGTCTTAAAAAAATTATTGATGATGTTCATCAAGAGTTGAAGGGGTATTTTTTATAAAAATGTTTTTGATATGGAAGTCATATTTTCTACATAAAATAATAATTTAAATTAATGTATATATTATATAATATTATTAAAATTAAAAAATAAATTAATTACTAAAAATATTATCTCATATCTTAATATGAAAGTCATCATTCCTGACAACCATAAAAACCATGCGTAGATAGACTAAAAACACTAAACTGATGGTTTGTGACATTAATAAAATTTACAAAATTATTAAACCGTAAAATTTTATGAAATATTTTTTCAAATAAAGTAAATTTTTTTTGTTAGTTTTCAATACATGAAAATGAGTGTTTATCATGTGTTACACATAACAACATGTTTATCTTGCCTTACATGTGACACTGAGTTGTAGCAAACCATGATATATTATTAATATTAATATTTAAACATGACTATTATATCCTAGAAGTTAAACATAGCGAAATGAATATTGATTAATATTTTTTAAATAATAAGTATATTTGTTTTCTATAAGGAATACATATTGATAAAATGGTATATGATTTTTAGTAATGTCATTATATGCTTAGAAAATAATATTTCTCAAAAGAAATGTTTTTTATTTCTTTTTGTGAACAATAATTTTTTTTTGAAACATTGAGAAAATTAATTTCATAATATAAATATTATTTTTTAAAAAATCATTTCTAAAATATTATTAGAATGAATATTTGGTATTTTTCTGAAATGGTTAATTTTTCCATAAATAATGAAAAATACTAGTTTTTATTGAAAACTTCCTTCTCGTTTAAAGAAATTATATCTATAATTTTTGTTTTTAAATAGGTTTAAAAGTAAAATTAATTCAATTATATATCCCTTAATCAAATTAGGTTAATTTAAATCATTTTTATATTGAGTTTTTATATAAATGTTTTTTGAACTCTTGATATTTTTCAATTAGAAAACCATCTTTCTTGTTGTGTTTGCTTGATTAATTTTAAAATAAATTTTAAAAATTATGTGGTTGTATTTGGAAAATATTTATTAAATATTTGGTAACATAATAATTAATTTTATCAAAAAATATCAACATAATTTTTGTCCATAATGAATAGTGAAAACAGTTAAAATTATTTATCGTGGTTATAATAAAAATGGGTTTATTATGGGGTTAAACTAAAAAGAAAAATGGTTAAAAATTACACAAAACATTTAAAATAACAATTAGACATAAATATGTATACCTTATATCTTATAAATTATATTATTGACCATTTGGGATCCTTTTTTCAATTGAACAACGTGGGTACACATTTTTCATTTTGAAAATTACATGTGTGCCACTCACATCACATATAAAAGGACAACCCCTATCCTCTCAACATCACACATAAAAAAACCAATTAAATAAAATATTAAATAACCAATTAAATTAAATAATTCCATTCTATTATTAAACAATACTTTTTTGTCCGTATATCCATCCTACAGAGGTTTTGGCTGCAAACCAAAAGTGGTTTTCCAAAAAAGAGGTAAGGTCCCAAACAGAGCATTTTATTTTATTTATTTCTTCACCTCATAAAATTATTAATAAAAATTGATTATATAATAGTGTTTATATATTAACTATAATGGAATGTTTTATTTTTATATCATTACATATCTTCATCTTCTCATCCATTAAATGGATTACGAAATCATCATTCGTCTATACGGCAGACTATCGCCTTGCGAAGCGATGTTAGTTGTTTTCCACCCCAACATGTCACAGCTAGAATAAGGATGGATTTATTGTTTATATATTATATTTATGATATTAATATTCTTATGGATTAATTATATAACATATTACTCCTTACTTTCTATGAAATTGTAATATGATAATGTCACTCATGTGTATGGCGGAGTACCACATCATGAAGTGATGTGATTCATTATTCACACAAACATTACATAGAAGGAAATAATGATAGGTTTATATAAAAATATGAGATATATATGGAATATAATGAATCTTTTATGGTAATATATTATTTAACTTTATTTATTTTAATCCTTCATGTAAATTGAAATAATTTTCAGGCGTACGTATGACCTACCATCTACACAATCGTTGTATTTCACATTTTATATATAACTTTTAAATATTACAATAAATAAATATATAATGAATATATATGGTATTTATATCATGTATATAATTCTTGATATGAGGGAACCGTCATCAATGTAAGAGGACCTAAAATACCAATTGAAAACATACAAGAAAAATAAAGCTGTTATTACCAAAAACATGACTTTAAGATTGAATTGTTAATCAATGGGTAATAAAAGGCCATTATAAAATAATATATAGAATGATATATATGTTTATTTTAATATAATATATTTATAATAAACATAGAATTTTTATAGCATATTTTTGAATGATTATGAAATAATTTGAGACATAAGGTAAGGTTTTTTCTCTTCACATTTATATCCCTGAGATACATGCCTAATTAATTGAATTTTTCTTATATGTGGAATATATAATTGAAAGGAATAAATATTAAATGAATTCTAATTAAAATTATTTGGATTTATATATGCATATCATGATCTCTCTTTCATGGGGTTTACGGTTTATAATTTACCAAAATGAAAAGGATTGTGTCCCAATTTTAATTCTTTGAGCCATATATTATTTTATACAACTATCTTCATTGATTATGTGTATATAGATCCCTTTTGACAGGTTATATCAGGAAATTATTTATTCTAAATATTTTTCAAAATTCAGTTAATGTAATTCTTTCTTGGGTCATACAATTTAATATTTCTAATGTTGTTGGGATTTTATTATATAATCTCATCATTTATTGGGATTGTTCTTGATTACGCTTACAATGATAAAATATTATGATCAATATCTCATGAAAAATGATTATTTTATAATAATAATTATTATTATAATTAATACAGGTTCTATATTCATTTTACTTTCTTTATATACTCAATATCTTGATTGAATGTTTTTAATGAAAACTGATATTATTTATCTCTTTGATCAAAAACCATTTAACTTGAATTCCAATGTTTTCTAAAAACATTTCCAATATATTTAAATCTTTCTTCATGATTTTTAAAGTCGTTTTTACTTTTTTTACTTTTTAATTTTTAAAGGGAATATTTATGTAATTTATCATATAAGGACCATTTGGATTTTATGAAAGACATGAAATAAATCATTATGTTAAAAATTATGTCATGTAAATTTTTTTAACATCATGAACACTAAAGGTTTTAAATATTTTTTTATAAGTTTCAAGGGTTATTTTCAAATAAAATGATCTGGAAATTATTTTTTGTTTTAATTTTTTTCAACGTTAACATTATATTTTCCCGATGAAAAGTTTTAAATTATTTTTAAGATACCATTATATGTTTTCAAAGTTAATTTTCCAATAAAATAATTTATAAAATATTTTAAAAAGTATAATTTTAAAAAATGATTCTAAATGAAAGGTTATTTTCCAAAAGAAAATTTCCAAGTGATCTTTCAAAATCATACTTCTTATAATATGAAATCCTTTGATGTTTCTTATGATTTACTGGGGATATTATCCAAGCATACCATTCTTATTATTTTCCTTTATGGATTATGTTTTTTATGAAAAGATGTTAATGAAACCCATTTACCTTACAATAAATATAAAATTTTAAAATTATTATGAAAACCACATATTTTTCTGTGGGTTGTAATTAGATGAAATGATAAAACGATTATGAAGCATGTTTATTTTACATAGGTTTTGTTTTGATGAAATGCTTATAGAACCAATTTATTTTCATCTGTTCCGATATCATGAAAGTTTTAGGATATTATGGAACACGTATGTATGATTTTTATTTTGTGTTGTGTGAGAAATATATCTCCCTAGACTACATTGGGTAATGGTTAATGTTATATAAACTCTAAGGGTGTGTGAGAAGTTATCCCAAGACTGATAGAGGGTATACAAGAGGTTATACATAGCCTAAAAGAGGGTATATAAGAAGTTATATGAAGCATAAAAGTGGGTACATGAGAGATTATCTCAATCCAAAAAGAGTGTAAAAAGGAGGCCATCTTAAGCCTAATGTAGGTACATGGGTGGTCAATCCAAGACTACCATGTGTTAATGTCTTGAGGGGTAACCCAAAGATAAGATTTTGTATGATGATGAATATAAAACAAATATATGTCCTATGCCAATATTTTACTCTCATTGATCGTGTTGTTTTATTTATTTAATATTCATGTCGTTTGAACTTACAATATTTATTCAACGACTAGTTTTTATGATATATGATATGTATAGTTTGGTTTTAATATGTTATTCTCATGTTTTCTTTCCCATATTATCATGTTATATTAATATATCCATTGTTCAACCATATTTATCATATGATATCATCCTTTCTTATTATTCCTTTCCCAAGAATTTGAAGAAATGAAATATGATTGATATTTCTAAGAAGGGTGATAACTATGAATAACATAGTAGGGGTGATGTAGCTCACTTATACACTAGCCAATTATGTGCCCACATTTCCAAAAGAACACTTCCAATTTTATTAAGGCATGGATAATTATATTATGTATTGAATATTTTTTTATTAGATGATATATTTTTGTATGAGAAATTTTTGTATTTATTTTTGGTATCAGAGAAATTTTTGTTAACCTTGGGAATATAGGATGAGAAAACTTTAGTCTGATCTCTAGGTATATTTTCATGTGTTTTTCTAGGGATATATCTAATGATAAGTATATGGATGATTTAATTTTTAGGAAAATGACTTGGAATTTTTAGTAAAGGGTAGAGTGAGTGGTTTCCATGAAATTAAATCCATGTATAAATACCAAAAGTGGATGTGGCTTTAGAACAGAGGTACCTAGAGGTGCTAACTAAAGAAAAAAGTACATTGATTTGGGCTTGATTGTCACTTGGTGCATGAAAATGGGCCTTGTGGAACACCTGGTTTGACAGTCCTAGTGGATATGTTTTGGAAATTAACCTACTATTTATAAACTATCATGAATAATTTAGATATATAATGAATATTAATGACCTATGATAAACATACAGTTTCATATATTAAATATAACATGTTATGATTTACATTCATATAAGCGATTTTTCATTATTATCTTGTTTTCTATATTTATTAGTGTTTATCAAACTATTATTTCTAGTTTTAGTAAATATATAGAACCTGGTGGAACCTTGTTAATGCCAAATTCAACAAATAATGATATGATTGTTCTCCATAGAAATTGAATTTTATGGGATCTCGAATGGAAGACACTATTTATATTATTAGAAAACATTATCAAGATGTGGATCATGATAAACTTTCTATTGATAAAATGAGGGATAATTTTTTAGAGTCCTTCATGAGGAAACATCTACCCAATTTTAGTGGGTCCTCTGATTCACTAGTCACTGATCAATGGATTTGTACAACTAAAATTGAATTTTCCATCCTCTAGTTTTGGATAATAAAAAATTCCTTTCACATATATATATATATATATATCATTTGTAAGGATAACCTGATCAATAGTGGGACCTTATTATGAATACAATTCAAGAGGAGGTAATTGACTCTATAGAATGGTATGTGTTTAAGAGGTTATTTTTCAATAAGTACGTCCGAATTATTCTATGAAAAATGATGGAAAATGAATTTATTGATCTAAAATAGATTTATTGGGAATTTATTTATACCTATGATGATAATATTACATTAATTAGATATTATGTTTTTCGGGATATTCTGTAGTCCAAAAAGAGAAATTAATAGATTCATTGGTTTATTATGAACAATTCATTGAAAATAATTGGATATAAGAGACATTAGAAGTTATGAATAATTTATTCAATGTACACTGAAATTAGAAATGGAAATTTGAGATTCCAACCATTCCCATGGTCATGATATGAAAAATAAGTTTGATACTCATGAGAACTCAAATAATTCACATGGTGGAAGGTAATATTAGTCACCTACATGGAATAAATGTTGGATGAATCCCTAAAGTGAATTCATGAAAGGGGTAATTGGGTATTAAAAAAAATGTAAAGCCTAACCATAGAGAAAAATAATGTATAATTTACATGAATATGATAATCAATGAAACAAATATAGAAAGAGATCAAAATAATACACCACCCACACTTGAGTGTTACATGTGAAAGGAGTTAGTGAATTATGTGAATCAATTTCACAATCTAATTGATAATGTTGATACTAATCTACAAAAATCTCTCATGAAATAAAAAAAGGGAAATATTTTTCAATAACAATGGCTAAAGTGAATCATGGTGATTATATAACATTATCCTCCCCCCTTAGTTGAGAATGACATATTTTTTATTGAATAAATTAACACTATGAAAATGTTATTGTTCATCCGTTAGTGAAATTTCATTTGATTTTGAGAATTTATTATCTCCATATACATGTATTTTCATGTAGAGAAATCAAATTTGATATTCTATCTGTACAAGGATAAACACATGGATTTAATGAAAATATGTTTTTTAGAAGATTAGAGATTATATAAGGAATAACGGGTGAATTATATTTTGGAAGGTTATATGTCTCCATGTAAGATTAACATAATATTTATGGACACTGTCATTGGTTTCAGAGTTTAAGGTTGATCATAAGTTAACATTTATTAACAACCCCGTTGTGATTTTATGTGATGTAACTCTTTCTAGAATAAAAGTATTTTATGATACATTTATGGAAATTAATTATTTATTTTTTACTGATAAATTTATTTGAGGTTGAATGAATTTATGATTTATAGAAATATGATTAATTGTGATGATAAAATTAAGGGTTTATCTTATATTCTATGTCTATGTAATCATGGGTTGTAGTCGATCACGTTTTGAAGATTTTACTCTTACCTGCTATAAGAGAGATTTCTATCTTGAATCACATACTAGAATTTACCATAAAGAAGTAGCGAGGTTGAATATAGTTCCAAATTAATTTGTATCTAATTGAGATCGAAAGCTTACCTCAAAATTTTATTGAATTATTTAGAAAGATATTTATAGGGAGTTGAGTTTAAATATTGCATATCATACTCAAAAAAATTGTAAGTATGTGAGAACAAATCAAAACCTAAGAATATTCTAATATATTTTTAATGGATTTCAAAGGTGATGGGGAGAAATAACTTCCTCTTATTTAACTTTCATATGAAAATATATTTCACTCAAGTATTAATTTGACTCTTTATGAAGAAATTTATTGTGTAACGGGTAAATCTATAATGTTCTAGAATAATGTTGAAAATAAGATATTGGGACATGATCTAGTAAATGAAATGGAATATATGGTTAGACATATTTATAAAAACCCAAGGGTTGCACAAAGTTGATTATAATGTTATGATGCTAATAATTTATGTGATCAAGATTTAAAAGTTCGTTATAAAATGTTTTTACAAATTTATCAAGGAAGATATAAGGGAAAACCAATCCCTAAATATATCGTTCATTTGGAAATTCATGATCATATTAGGACTATAAATTATGATTTGGTACTTCCGCTGAACCAATATCAGGTTCATGATGTATTCCTTGTATCTCTCCTGATGATTTACATACCTTATACATAATATGTAATGAACTAAGAGGATGTGGAGTATGATCATGGTCTTTCTAATTAGGAATAAAGTAGAGATTTTGGATTATACAGAGAATGTTATACAAAATAGAACAACTCACCTGGTCAATGTTGTTTTTAAAAACCATCTTGGGAAGGATATGTGGGGACCTAAGGATGTAATTAGGATAAAGAATCCTAAGTTATTTTCACTAAAGTGATGAATTTCGATGGAGAAATTAATTTTAAGGGGGTATAATGTAACAACCCATGTTTTCATAAAATATATATTTTTTTAATAAAATTAATTTCTTTTATAGATTTCAATACACAAAACACCATGTTTAAATTTTGTTACATGCAACACTTAGTTTAGCTTGTGTTACATCCCACCTTGAGTTTTAACAAACCATGATATATTATTAATATTATTATTTAAACACGACCATTTTAATCGATCCATTAAACATTGATATATGAATATTAATAAAATATTTTTAAAAATTATGTATAATGGTTTTACATAAAGAAAATATATTGATAAAAAGGAACTAAATTTTCAATAAAGTCTTTGTATGCTTTGAAAATACTATTTTCTCAAAGAAGATATTTTTTGTGAAAAATACTAAAGTCAAAATTGTCAATATTAGAATATTAATTCAAAAAATAGTATTCATTTTTTAAATCAGCATGTAAAAACTGTGTGATGATAATTTTTGGTTTTTTTTCTAAAAATATTAATTTTTCAATGAATGGTGGAAAATACTGGGGTTTTTTGGAAACATGCTTTTATTTAAAAGCACATATAAGTATATTTTTCAAAATGGGTTGAAAATTAATTTAAGCTAAATTATATATCTATTAATTAATTTTAGGTCATGGGATTCATTTTAATATTTCATTTTGATATAAAAACGTTTTAAATTCTTGAACCTTTTCTCTTTGAAATCTTTCGTTCTCATTACATATGTGAGATTAATAAAAAATTAAAATTTTAAAATTAAATTAATTGTGTTTCTAAAATATATTTAATATTTGTAATTATAATAATTTATGTTATCAAATAAGTAAAAATTATTTTTTAGCTTAATAAATATTAAAAAGAATAAAAAAATATTGACTGTGGTTAAGGTAAAAATGGTTTTCTTGAGGATTATACTAAAATATAAAGGATTAAAATGACCAAAAACTTTTCCAAAACCCATTTTATACACATATATTGATATTATATATTATAGGTTCTACAATATCCCATTTGGATCAATGTGGCATGTTAAAAATGTTGTTACACATTTTTCTTTTCAAAAATTACATGTGTGCTACTCACCACATGCCCACCACTCATGTTCACACTTCCAAACCCAAATGGTTCATCTAATAACTTACCAAATAAAGTACTTTAATCCATAATCTCATACTATAATAATTAGTTTGGTTATAAATCTCCCCAAGGATGGATTTTGATGGAAACCAACAGTTATTGTTCCAAGAAGATGTAACGTCCCTTACAGACCATTTTATTTTATTTCTTCCACAAACTACTAAACAAATATTAAAAAATGATATAATAATACCAATAAATTTAATATAATTATATTTTTTATATTATTTTAATTATATAAATATTTATCATCTACCATCAAATGGGTTAGGAAATAGTTATTCTTGTGTACGGTGGACTACCAGCTCAAGAACTGATGTTATTAGTTTTCGATTAGCACCACTCACAGATGGATATAATAATGGATTTATTATTTATTTATGTTATTTTTGATAAAAATATTCTTCTAGAATCATTATATCACATAATAATTATTACATTCCATTCTGTGAGAAATACTATAACGTCATTCATGTGTACAACAAAGAACTGCATCACGAACCGGTGCGATTAGTTCTTCACATACACATTACTAGGATTTTAATAAGAATAGGTTTAAATAAAAATATTTGATATATATTATATAAATATTATTCTAAAATATTAATATATTATTTATCTTTTTTTATTTTAATTTATCAGGAAAATAGAAATAGGGTTCATGCATACATACAACCTATCATCTCAATGAACAGTATATTTCACTTTATATATCTAACTTTTATAGATTATTAAATATATTTTTATATATTTAAAGAGTATATATGGTATTTATTTCATGTTTAATATTCAGTATATAATGGAACCATGATCAATGTAATTGGACATAAAATACCAAGTCAAAACATGCAAGAAAAACATAGCAGTTATTACTCAAAATTTGTCTATAACATGAACTTAATAAATGGGTAAAAATGGGTGATAAGTAAATAATATATAGTATGATATAAATAACTATAGTTATATAGTAAATGAATAATAAATTTATATTTATTATGTTGGAGGATTGAAATTAATGAAGGATGTCTAGTCTAAAGGTAGGGAATTTTCCATCTCACTTTGATATCCATTAGATACATTCCATATTCACAACATATTTCCATTATGTGGTATATATACATTCCAAGAATTCAATTTATATTTATTTCAATGAAAATTATGTTTATTTACAAATCCATTTTAGGATATCTCATTAATGGATTTTATAGTTTAAAAGTTATCAAAGTGGTAAGGTATTTTGTCTCAATTTTCCTTCATTGAGACATATGCTATTTTATGCACCAATATTCATTCATAATGTTCTTATAAAACACCATTTACATGTAATTTCGTGAAATTATTTAATATCATAACATTTTATGTTTCATTTAATTTTTTTCTTTCATGAGGCTTAAAATAAAATGTTTCTAATGTATTAAGGGTTTCATGATATAATTTAATTGTTTATCAGAATTATTCCTGATTATGCTTAAAACAATGAAATATTATGATAAAAAACTCAATAAAAATACGATTTTTCCTATAATATGGTTATGTATGATGAATACATAGTTTAAATACATTTTTATCTCATTATACACTAAATATATGCAAAAAATGATTTTATAGAAAACTGACTGTATTTTTCTCTTTGGTCAAAAACACTTTATCTTCCCTATATATGTTTTTTTAAAAAGTTTTCAAAATTTTTATAATGTTCCTATGTGATGGTTTAATCTCATTTTACCCTTATTGAATCTTTTAAACGTTTTAAAAGGTATATTTATTTTGTTTTTCAAAAAATTCTAGTTTGGATTTTTCCGCAAACATTAATGGAATCACTATTTTAACATATATTACATGTACATTATTATTTTAAACAGAAACACAATACTTTTTAAATATTAATTTATAATTTTCAATGGTTATTTTCAGTGAAAAGAAACTAGAAAATGTTTTAGGTTTTTATTTTATTGCAAAGTGAAAATGATATTTTCCACATAAGATATTTTAAATAATTTTTAACGCTTCCTTTATATATTTTCAAAGTTTATTTAAAAAAAAGGATTTCCAAAATATTTTATAAATATTAGTTTTATAAATACATTTTCAAAGAGACATTATTTTCCTCTATAATTATTCCAAGTGATCATTAAAAACTATTTTAAATAAATGATAACATCCTTTGATGTAACTTATGATGTACTCAGGATATGATCCAATGACCCCATTATTATTATTCTTTTGGATGTTTTATATTTATATTAAAATATGTTTATGAAAACCATTTCTTTTCCACTGGATATGCCATGATAAAATAAATATAAAACCAGATTACTTCAATTTGGTTTATGATTTTATTAAATGATGAAATGATTATGAAACCTATTTTCTTTCCATAGTTTATGTTATGATGAAATGTTTCTTATAACTATTTAATTTCATGGGTTATAACATGATGAATGTTTTATGGTCTTATGGAACAAATATTTATAAATTTCAATAGGTGAAATGTGAGACCTATATATCCCTCTAATGAATGGGGTAATTATTCTTGATATATGACAACCAAAGGTGTATGGGAGGTTATCTGAATAAAGAAATAGGGTACATGGGAAGTTATATAAATCCTAATAGAGGGTATACATGAGGTTATTCCAAGACCAAAAAATGGGACATGAGAGGTTATTCGAACCCCAAAATATGGTATATCATAGTTTATACTATGCTTGATGTTGGTATATGGTTGTTAAGCCAAATTCCCAAAAAAGATATAGATTAGGTTATACTAAGCCCAAATAATGTTCAATGGTGGTTAGAAGGACCCTAACATGTTATAAATTTCTTACTAGGTTATCATGACACAAGATTGTTTTTTGAATTTGTATATTCCAAAAATCTAATTTTGATAGAAATGTTATGATCTCTTGGCTCATGTTATTTGATTTAATTATGATTCATGTTTTATTAATTGCAAATATTTATTTAATTACTCATGTTTATGATCTAGGTTATTAAAGTTATCATTTTCTTATGTTCCTATATTTTTCCCAAATCTATATGATCATGTTATATTGATATCTCCATTGTTTACCTGTACTGATCATTTGAAGTCACCCTTTATTATATTTCTCTTCCCATGAATATGAATAAACTTATATTATATGATATGAGTAATAAAAGTGATAATTATGAATATCATAGTGGGGATTGCATAGCTCACATATAGACCACTTGTTTATGTATCCAATTTTTACAAAGGTACTAGAACTAAATTATTCTAGAGTGGATCATTATGTTATTTAATTAATATTTAAATAATCAGATGAAATATTTTTATATTATAGTTTTGGGTATTAAAACTCATTTCAAACCATTCGATTATATGTTGAAAGATATTCCAATTGAAAATAGTATGAGTAGAAATTTTAAATATTCTCTTGTTAGTACACTTATAAAATTGACCTTTCAACTGATTCTTTGTAATGTACTTTCATGCTTACTTTTCGAATACATATATCAAATTGGTATATCCATCATAATTTTATCATCCTTCCATATTTAGTTTCATATGAAAAATGAAATCCAAACTTTTTTACAGAGACAATGAAGATCAGCAAGAATATTATCTTAAATTTACTCAAATTATTTTTTAAAAAATTGCATCATTATCAATGAATTATAATCAAAATTTGACAAACAAATATTTTAGTTGAAATATTATATTTTAGACATAAAATCCTAGATAGAATAATTTAATATCCCTATAGGACCAAAAGTTATTTATATCTTCATTATGACATAACAATCCTAAATTTTTAACCTGGTAATAAATCCATTTTGGATGTAGTGAAAAAAATTTGAATCATAACCATCTAGATTCTTCAAATATATAATCCATTGAAAGAATAATAAAATAATTTCTATTGAAAGTATATAAGTTTATTTTGGATTCATTAAATTTTTTTATATTTAAACATTAAAAAATTCATTCATAGAACGTATGGAAATTTTGGAAATTTATACCCATGCCTTTATAATATATTTTATATCACAGGTTGTGTTCAACATGGTAGAAAACATTTTATCAAAAAATTATTATCAATATGCATTAAATCAAATATTTGATGAACCAAAAAATAATATACATGGGGAAGGTCCCAAAAATATAATGTTTTATCAAATTATGATCTCTCCCTAGACCATTTATTTTCTAATAATTTATGGTTGGTTAAATTGTAATAAGAGTTAATGAAGATACAATCTATTTAAACTGAATACTTGGGATCATTGTCAGAGGTTCTTCTCATTCAATTCTACCTTTTGTAAAATTATTTTTATTCCATTGAAAATGGTGATTCATAGGATGAAATCTCTAATGAAATTTAAAATAACCTATCTTTCACTCATTTACAAGAATTTTTTTATCTAAGATATTTTTTACATATATTATTTTAGACCATGTGTACATCATACAGATAACATACCCTATACCGGAATACACTGATCATCCACATTATTGAAACCATTAGTGAAATCTTCTCATGTGTAAATTTGTTAAATGTAGTTACACCATTGATTAGACACAAAATTAGGGTAATGTTCATTGTTAATATATATAATATTCATGTCATTTATTATTCATAAAAACCTTTTTTATTGTATTTTACACTTTGAACATCATTTCACATTATGATTGTAATTTTTTCTTAAAATGTACTATTATGTGGTACGGTTTTTAACATCATTTAATATACCCAATGATCTTGATTATATTTTCATATTTAATTTTCAGGTTTATAATTATATTGGGGACAATTCATACTTCTGTAGTGTTGGAAAATTCACATTGGAAGACCACCAAAATGGGATTTCATGCATACAATTCTAGAGAAGGTGTATTGGACACCAGCCCACTGATGAGAATGTGGGGCCAAAATATACCAGCCCAATGAAGGAAAAATTTAATGGGATGATATAAGAAATATATAGGAACAAATAATTCATTAGGATATAGTTCTAATTAGGCCTCAATTATGGTTATTCAGGCGGCCCAAGTTGAAGATAAAATTCCGGGCCAGATTATGCAGCCCCGAAAAACAGCCCACCATTTTACACATATATCATTAACCATAAACTATGTTGGGATGAAACTTTATAGACGGTTAGGGGACATCAAAATACTCATGTTTATATTCTATGGACCACTCCAATTCGTCCATCTAGAAGGTCTTACAGGTGCATTTTTTCATTGGTTTCAAGCTGGATGCCACCTCGGGTCAAGAGTGGAAAGTCCAAATTCCACAAGCTTCCCACCACCCTAGGCCTACCATAATCAGGTGGGATGATTTTTAATGTTTTTGGATCGACCCAAGACTCCAAAAATGCCTATTTAAGGCAGTGGTGATGGAGGAGTGTTTCATCTTTTGAGTTTTCTTTCATTGTAATGCTATACTGTGATTTTGTAGTCTCAAATTTTTCTTCCACATGTAAGTTGTTTTAATTACTCATTGTTTCTTAATAAAAGTTCTTATTGTATTATTATTCTCTTCTTAAAAATATAACTTTGATACCTTTGGTTCAAGGAATGAATTTATTCACACCAAAACTTGTGAAATTATTCACTCAACGGTGGAGTGATCATTTTCTTTTTATTGTTTTCTTTACTTCTTCATTTCCTCCCTCATGAGTCTACTTCCAACATCCATTGAAATCATAACATCAATAGAGGGATAACCAACTTATGGTTTGATCCAAGGGAGTATAAAGGGGATGGATTGTATGATATTTATCACCCCATTAATGTCTAATCATTTATTTAATTGATATTTTTATTTGATGATTTTTAAACTCTATCGCCCTTGTTGAATTTATGGCCACACACTTCAAGTGCTAATACGAACATTTACCTTGAAGTGAAAAAAACATTGATACTTCAAATGTATAAGTGATTAGTATTAAAGGGTTTAGGTATTAAACCAGTAATTGATGATGTTGTTTTATCTCCTTAAATTAACCCATCTCAAATATAAGAAATTGAAATCATTAAAAAAAAAATTCATCCAATCCACCAAAGAGAAAACATAACATCAACTCATCTTAATTTTAATTAACTTAAATCTGTTAGTGATACCATAAACCCATCTAAAATCATCCCAATTTGACCACTTCATAGCCAAAAAAAATCCCTAGAATGTACGTTTCTGTATGTTACTTCTTAGGTCTATGAGGATTCGACAACCCAAGCTATAGTACAAGGATCGTTCTACCTTCATCTCTTCGGTAAATTTGAGTGTGAATCACATTTTGGAACCATTTACAGGGACCCATGTAAGTCATCTAAAAACCCATTCTATTATCCCCCATTTCTTCTTTTCTCATCCATATTCTCTTATCTTGTACCTTTATCTTTTTTTTTCTTTTGGTGCATGTCTGCCTACACCCACAATCAATCAAACTGTCTAGTTAGGGTGGATAGTCCTGGGGTTGGGGAGTCATGTACACCAAGAAAACCCTATAAATTAGATTCTAATATTCCTAATACTCCAGAGTCAAAAATTGATCCTATTTTAATGGAAGGTCTTCAAGGAAACAAACTCATAAACCAGGGTGGGAACCCAAATGGAAACCCAAATGAGGCAGACCCAAAATTCTGGAATGCGGTCGATTAAACCATGAATGACTACCTCACACCTACCTGGACTAATGACCCATCATGCATTATACACAATTACCTAGGAGATTCCAACTATATATTTAAACCCCATGTCCTAAACCACCTTCCCACATTCCATGGAATGGAGTCCGAGATTCCTGACCTTCACATTAAAGCGTTCAATGACATTGTAGAAACCATGTGTGTAATGCCCCGACCCCAGTTACCCAGAGTCGGTGCATTATTACGTAACGTTGTCATGATCACAAAAGATCAAGTCTTGAAAGAACAATGAGTTTAGCAGCCTTGGAAACGCTAGATGCATTCATAAATGTTACATTACATCATAAAGTGAAAAAATCACAATAACATGGTCTCCATAGTCCACACTCTTATCCCCTTCAGACTATCCCTGTAGGTCTGTCATAAAATATTTCACCACATCCTGGGAAAATAAAACATATAAAGGGGTGAGGTACGATTCTCAGTAAGTATAATAATACAGGTTAATCTTTTATAAATGAACATAAACATTTAAGGCAATGTATAACTAAAACAAAATCCTTCAAAACTTGAACTTCAGCATAATATAGAAAAAATAAAATGAAATAATTCCATTTACTTATTCACATGGATATTGTACTAGTTGAATAATCACATGAAATATCAATAACCACTTTCATAATGATGGAATGCATAATGCCAAACTATCATAACCACCTAGCCAAGGCCTCGTGCCAAGACTACAAATAAGATTTTATAAATCCCTCATGCCAAGACACTAGTTTGTCTCATGAGACCTACCGATGCATCGAGGAGCTATAGCAGGCTCCACCCGTCACTTATTAAGTCTAATGCATTCGTTATATGAAAAGGTTTAAACATATCATAAACCATAACATAACTGTATCACCTAAAACATGCATAAAGGAAACAAAAAATTTCCCCATTTAAATCACAAGATATTATCAAAACCATTTTCAATACCAAAATAAAAGAAAATTAAAACATGGTATGTGTTTTTCATTTAAAAAAAAGTTATGGCTTGTAGAGGAAGCCGAAACTCAAATAATGCTCACAACGACCGAGAAGTCGTTGTCGCCGCATAAGTACGACTAAAAAAACATTCCTTTTTGTCATTTAGTAAAACACTTCGTATAAAAATATTCTTTTTGAATAAATGTAAAAGTCAAAGGAGTTTATACACTGTATAAAGGAAAGTTTTGTATAAAACAAAGTGTTCCTCAATGAATGGTGATTGAGATGAAGTCCCTTACCTCGTGCCCGACTTCACTCGACCGTTCTTTAACCTCCTGAATAATAAACTAGAGTTAATTTCTACTTTCTAAAGAACCTTTTTAAAGTTCATTATTCCTTTTATATCACTTATTCCCATGTTATGAACATAATGTAATTATTTAAGTAAATAATAGTCGTTTTGTCGATCTTTGGTACTTGAGTCAAAAATAAACTTATTATAATTACAAGTTGTTCATGTGGTAAAATATCAATTATATCCAGAATTATATTCATGATTTAGATATCATATATACCATATATATCAAGTATATACATTCATTTATTATATTATAACACATTTAGAGGTAAGAAATGAAATGCACCGTTCATGGAGACGGTAAGCCGTACGTACACATGAACGCTACTTTCATTTCTATTTCGTATTTAATGGAATGAAATCATAATGATATAAAGGTATATTATAATTCCAGTATAATATCATATATAATATCATTTAATATATCCTTTATACGTCCCACATATGGCATTAACGATTCAAATCACTTTGAGGGGGCGGTACACCACACTTCCTAAAATGAAATTATCGAGTTTACCCATAATGGAAATCATAAAGGTTTTCCATGAATGAAAAATAAAGAAGCATAAAGAAAACATAAAAATAATATATATCATATATAAATATAGTTACATATTATTTTTCACCATGATAGGTGTTAAAAGAAAATTGAACAATCATCGTTTCGTGAGGCAGTAATTCGCCACCCACAGAAACAGTATGTTCTTTAACCATTAGACAAAGGTGTGTGTAAGTGTAAATAAAATAATTATCATAACAAAATCCTATTATATTTAAGATACTTTTTTTGTTACTAAATAATGTAATAAGAAGAGTTTAAGGGGTTGGAGAAGCAAAATAAAACAAGATAACATAAGATAATACATTACCTTAAAATCGGGTAAATCTTTTTGATTTGAGCCAAAGGCTTCCTTGGGAAGACTTCTTCCCAAAGTGAGGCTTCTAGGAGTAATAGAGGGATTTTTAAAGAGTATTTGGGCATAGTTTGGCTGAGCCAAATGGATTGACGGTGTGAATAAGGTGGTAGAGGTGGGGGCCTTTTATAAGAGGAGAGGATGGGCACTCTTGGAATGTCAAGAAATGATACATTATTATATAATGAGTTTCGGATTTTAAAGTTCCAAAAATTGTATATTTCGAGGTTAAGGTGATACGGGTTCAAAATACACACATAAAATAGGTTTTTGACAAGTGTCAATCTTAGATTTTACATTATCATTTCATTTTATTTAAATCTTTAATTAATGAGGTAATCACTGCATCAACATGGTGTCATAAATAAATTTATTTATTTAGTCCCTAAAAATTATAAAAAAATTCCATGATATAGGAAATATTTTTATATTTATAATTAATATTTATAGTCGAAAATTTAACTTATATAACCCCATGTAATAATTGTTTTGGTAAAACAACACATGTTTGTGACAATTTTGTTTTTACTTTAAATAAAAAGTTATTAATGTCATTTTCTTACCCAAGTGGCTCCATGGGGTCAAAAAGTTGAACCATGGATTGTCTTGGTCGTCCATGAATCTTCCAATAAGTATAGAAAAAGTGTAAAGGTAATTTCATATTTTTATAATATCATTTTTACCTTAAATTTCACTAATTACCTTTAATCGCGATTAATAGAACATAAAACTTACTATTCACCAAAAATTATTTTAATCCCATTGAACCAAATTTTACTTCATAATGACAATGATTCATGTCAGATTTTTGAAATTCAAATCACAGAGGTGGTAAAATTTCATTTAAACGAAAAATCAGTTTTTTTTACTACCACTAAGTGGTTTCACTATTCATCAAAAATCGTGGTTTTTCCGAAAAATACCAAAAATTCAATCTAATCTATATTTGATATTCCAAATTGAAAAATGATTTCTATTTTACAAAATTAAAAAAATATATTTTTTATTAATTAATTTAATAATTAATTCTCGTTGTCACAAAAAATAGCGTGTTTTTAAGAAACAATATATATCAAAAGATTGACAATTATTTATATCTAATTTCAATGTGAAATTAATTATAATGACCACCATTGGATAAAATGGTTAAAATATATTCTAATTATACTTTAAAACCACTCAATATTATAACTTATCAATATAAATTATTTTGATTAAAAAAGTTGTTTTTAAGTATTTTTTTTCTATTCATAGAAAATTGGAAGTTCTCAAAAAATTACAAAAAATTCAACTTAGGATAATTTTAATATTTGGAATACAAAAATTAAGTCCATTTTTAAATATAAAATTTATATAATTTCAAAAAGTGGGTATTACTATTCATAAAGGCTACTTTGATTGGTCGTGGTGTGTTAGAACTCGAGGTTGCGTACAACACACACTACTCTATTATTCAAAGAGCTGTGTAACATGGAAGCTTGGGGTGTTACATTCTCCCCTCCCTTAATAAATTGCGTCCTCTCAATTTAAAATTGTTCTTAAAAAATAAAAGGTTGAAAGTAGAAAATACCATTGTGGACAACCCACATCGGAAATAGGGTTAATAAAAATATTACTTTAAAAGAAAGAAAGAGAAGTACAAAGGTCACCCGAGATAGCCCATACTAGGATTCTATGAAAACATGGATATGGAGGAGAAACAAACCATCAAGGTCGGATGGAGAGTTTTAGAAAATAGAATTAGGAGAAAGTTAACTACAAGAAAATCATAAACTTGTGATTGGTTAAATGGTCTTTGATTCCTCAGAAGGAAAAGCAAACCAAAAATGTTTTTTTGTTTTAAGTTACCTTTCATAAAGATGAAGAATTTATTTATGATATTTACTAAGAACATAAGAAAATATACTTACTTTTCATGTAGACATTCATTCCTTACTAAATTTTTACCACAAACCCATCTTTCACTCGAAAAGGTAATAGAACTCAAAAATATTCTATTTATCCTAACCGTATAGGGTTCCAAAAATAAATTTATAATTCCTCTATGATAATAA
Source organism: Viscum album (assembly GCA_963277665.1). NCBI lineage: Eukaryota > Viridiplantae > Streptophyta > Magnoliopsida > Santalales > Viscaceae > Viscum > Viscum album. Next base: position 1,034,301,792 of record OY728153.1, on the reverse strand, counting down.
AAAAACTACATTATACACTCCAGGGATTTCACGTAGTCTAGTGGTAGGTGATAAATCCCAATCTCACTATGGTTTTGGGCTCGATTCCCACAGCTATGTCCGACAAAACGTGTTATCACACGGTCTGTGTGTTGTCCTTTTTATAAATATCCAAAAATAACCTTAACAATAGTATCCAATGTAAAATATAATCCATTCCAACATTTATAGTTATCCAAAATACCTATGTCCAGACTTTCTCTAAAAGGTCTCTAAATTCCAAAATTAATTGTAACATCAGATTCTTCAAACAAAGTAACGATTCTCTTATTGTCACATACTAAAAATATGAATACCTTCATCATATTAAAACCTTAATGAAAACAACTAGCACTACAGTACAATACTTATATATCACATTATTCTTATAACCAGTACATTGTTGATACAACACCCAAATGACATAATTCTTTAATAACAACAGAAGAACTATAATCATTCCACCTCATTTGTGGTAGTATCATAACATGATTATTATCCAATAACATCTTTTAGGGCATACTCCGATGATTTGGAAATTGGTTTGTGTAGTGTACCCACTCCTTGCAGATGAAGCATTGTACATTTGAAATCATTTTCTTACCCTTGTTGTCATGCACTTTGTGTCCTTTTTCTCTACACTTATAACAAACTCCCATTCCCTTCAGGCAAGTTTACAAGGTGTTTCTTCCCACAGTTATCACATATTCGAAAATTATTCTTTTCCCTCTTCCCTTTATCCATCTTTCTCTCTTCCATCCTTTTCTTCTCTTGATTACCTTCAAATCCATAGGACTCAAATAATTTTTTAATTATCTTATTAACACATGATACTATTTTTTCATATGTTGAGAACACATGGGAGACTATTTACCTTCTAAATGTCAGCTTAATACCATGAAAGATATGATCCTTCTTACTCTTTGGATCACACGTATTGCTGGAGTTCACATTCCTTCTACTGGGTGCCATTTCTATACAATGGCATAAAGTAGGCCAGTTTATGAATTGCAATGAATAATTCCAAACTTGTAAAATACTTAACGTAAATTTAATGGTTTATAGATATAATCTATAATCATAAATATGTTTTCTTTAAGGAAGTATATACTCATAAACCCTTCATAATGTTTTGTAAAGAGAATGAGAATTATCCTAAGCATATCCCCCGGGAGTGTCGTAACCAAGATTGCAGCAAGGCCCGTTGTCGTGCACCAGTTCCTGTTCGAGTCTAGCTCAATGCAGTTTTTTTGGGTTTTAACCCTAGGTACATCTGTGCCAGAGCTGCCTATACCTGCTCATATCCAGACAAGGATTTATTTCTTGGAAAACTCACAAAATCTCTATAATACCAAAATTCTAGGAAGTTCTTCTATACTAATCCTCAAAGTCTATCGTAGGGCTATGTGTTCTAATCAGAGTTTTTCTAAATATAGCTTCCAAGGTTAGTACTAAACTACCTCTGATACCAACTATAACGCCCCAAACCCAGTTACCCAGAGTCGGTGCATTATTACGTAACATTGGCATGATCACAAAAGATCAAGTATCGAAAGACCGATTAGTTTAGTAGTATTGGAAACACTAGATACATTCATAAATGTTACATTACATCATAAAGTGAAAAATCACAATAACATGGTCTCCATAGTCCACACTCTTATCCCCTTCATACTATCCCTATAGGTCAGTCATAAAATATTTCTTCACTTCCGGGGAAAATTAAACATAGAAAGGGGTGAGCTAAGATGCTCAGTAAGGATAACAATACAGTGGAAACGTTCATAAATAAACATAAACATGTAAGGCAATGTATTACTAAAACAAAAGCCTTTTAAAATTGATCATCAGCATAATATGGAAAAAATAAAATGAAATAATTCCATTTACTTATTCACATGGATATTCTACTAGTCGAATAATCACATGCAATATCAATAACCACTTTCATAATGATGGAATGTGTAATGCCAGACTATCATAACCACATATCCAAGGCCTCATGCCAAGACTACAAATAAAATTTTGTCAAGGACTCATTCCAAGACAGTAGTTTGTCTCATGAGACCTACCGATGCATCGAGGAGCTATAGGAGGCTTCACCCGTCATTTATTAAGTCCAATGCATTCCTTATATGAAAGGGTTTAAACATATCATAAACCATAACATAATCATATCACATAAAACATGCATAAAGGAAACATAACATTTACACATTTCAATCACAAGATATTATCAAAACCATTTTAAATACCAAAATAATAAAAAAGTAAAACAAGGTATTTATTTTTCATTTAAAAAAGTTATGGCTTGTAGAGGAAGCCGAAACTCAAATAATGGTTACGGTGGCAGAGAAGTCGTTGTCGCCGCATACGTACGACAAAAAAACATTCCTTTTTTTCATTTAGTAAAACGCTTCGTATAAAAATATTCCTTTTGAATAAATGTAAAATTGAAAGGGGTTTATACACTGTATAAAGGAAAGTTGTGTATAAAACAAATTATGCCTAAATGAAAGGTGATTGAGACGAAGTCCCTTACCTCATGTCTGACTTGACTCGACCGTTCTTTAACCTCCTGAATAATAAACTAGAGTTAATTTCTACTTGATTAATAACCTTTTTCAAGATCATTATTGATTTTATATCACTTATTACCATGTTATGAACATTATGTAATTATTTATGTTAATAATAGTCGTTTTTTCGATCTTTGGTACTTGAGTCAAAAATAAACTTCTTATAATTACAAGTTGTTCATGTGGTAAAATATCCATTATATCCAAAATTATATTCATGATGTAGAAATCATATATATAATATATATCCAGTATATACATTCATTTATAATATTACAATACATTTAGAGGTAATAAATGAAATGCACCATTCATGGAGACGGTAAGCCGTACGTACGCATGAACACTACTTTCATTTCTATTTCATATTTAATGGAATGAAATCATAATGATATAAAGGTATATTATAGTTCCAGTATAATATCATATATAATATCATTTACTCCATCCCTTAGACGTCCCATGTATGGCATTAAGGATTCAAATTACTTTGAGGGGGCGGTTGTCCGCACTTCCTAAAATGAAATTATCGCATTTACCCATAATGTAAATCATAAAGGTTTTCTATAAATGAAAAATAAAGAAGTATAAGGAAAAAATAAACATAATATATGTCATATATAAATATAGTGACATATTAATGGCCACTATGAGAGGTGTTAAATGAATATTGAACAATCATCGTTTCGTGCGACAGTAATTCGCCACCCACAGAAATAGTATGTTCTTTAACCATTAGACGAAGGTGTGTGTAAGTGTAAATAAAATCATTCTCATAAAAACATCCTATTATATTTAATGTACTAGTTTTTTTATAAAATAATGGAATAAAGATAGTTTATGGGGTTGGAGAAGCAAAATAAAACAAAAGAACATAAGAGAATACATTACCTTAAAATCGGGTAACAACTTTTTGATTTGAGCCAAAGGCTTCCTTGGGAAGACTTCTGTCCAAAGTGAGGCTTCTAGGAGTAATATAGGGACGTTGAGAGTGTATTTGGGTAGAGTTTGGCCAATCCTAATGGCTTGAAGGTGTTAATACGGTGGTATAGGTGGGGGCCTTTTATAAGAGGAGAGGAGGGGCACTCTTGGAAAGTCAAGAAATGTTACTTTATTATATAATGAGTTTCAGATTTTAAAGGTCCCACAATTATATATTTCGAGGATAGGGTGATACGAGTTCGAAATATACTCATCCAATAGGTTTCTAAAAAGTGTAAATTTTAGATTTTATATTATCTTTTCATTTTATTTAAATCGTTAATTAATGAGGTTATCAGTACATCAGCATGGTGTCATAAATAAATTTATTTATTTAATGCCTACAAATTATAAAAAATTACCATGATGTAGGAAATATTTTTAGATTTCTAATGAATATTTATAGTCGAAAATTTAACTTATATAACCCCATGTAATAATTGTTTTAGAAAAAGAACACATGTTTGTGACAATTTTATTTTTACTTTAAATAAAAAGTTATTAATGTCATTTTCTTACCCAAGTGGCTCCATGGGGTCCAGAAGTTGACCCTTGGATTGTATTGGTCGGCCATGACTCATCCAATAAGGGTAGGACAAGTGTAAAGGTAGTTTCATATTTTTATAATATCATTTTTACCTTAAATTTCACTAATTACCTTTAATCGCGATTAATAGAACTTAAAAGTTACTATTCAACATAAATTATTTTAATCCCATTGAACCAAATTTTACTTCATAATTAAAATGATGTATGTCAGATTTTTTAATTTCAAATCACAGAGGTGGAAAAATTTCATTTAAACGAAAAATTAGTTTTTTTAACTACCACTTAGTGGTTTCACTATTCATAAAAAATCGATGTTTTTTAGAAAAATACCAAAAATTCACTCTAAGCTATATTTGGTATTCCATATTAATAAACGATGTCTATTTTAAAAAATTCAAAACATATAATTTGAATTAATTAATTTAATAATTAATTCCCATTGTCACAATAAATAGCCTGTTTTTAAGAAACAATATATATCAAAAGATTTACAATTGTTTATGTCTAATTTCAAAGTGAAATTAATTATAATGACCACCATTGGATAAAACTGTAAAATTATATTTTAATTATACTTTAAAACCAATATATAGTATAACATATCACTACAAATTATTTTGATTAAAAAATTTGTTTTTAAGTATTTTTTTACTATTCATAGAAAATTAAAAGTTCTCAGAAAATTACAAAAAATTAAACTTAGGATAATTTCGATATTCCGAATATAAAAATTAAGTCCATTTTGAAATATAAAATTTATATAATTTCAAAAAGTGGGTATTACTATTCATAACACCTACTTTGATTGGTCGCGGTGTGTTAGAACTCGAGGTTGCATACAACACATGCTGCTCTATTATTCAAAGAGAAGCGTACCATGGATGCTTGGGGTGTTACAATGTGTCCCCCAAATCAACTATAATATTCTAAGATGATGATATTTTCTTTTTTATTTAAATTAGTGATCTAAAAATTGGATTAAGAATTTTTTTTCCATCAACCATAAACTCTTAGGACCAACTAAATAAAGAATTCAACAAAAAATACTTTCCCCACAACAAAACAATTTCACTTAAAAAGAGCATCCAAAAAAATTTTGAAAAAGGGGGAGAGTCATTCTATGAAACATGGGATAGGTTCAAAGACACATTAAACATGGTTCTTCACCATGGTTAATCGATTCTTGAACAAGTGAGAATTTTCTATGAAGGGTTGGGTATGGGGAACAAAAATTTGTTCGACATGATGTGTAATGGAACCTTTAAAAACAAATCCCCAAATAATGCATATGAATATCTAGAAAGCCTTGCTGAACAAAACCAAACATTGAGAACTTCACCTTATTCTAAAAATCCACAAATAACTACTGGAATTCATAAACTTAGAGAAGAGGAAATCCTTAGGGTTAAACTCGGAGCCCTCTCTAGGAAGGTTGAAGAGATAGAACTTAGGAAAGTCTATAAAATCCAAACTGTAGACCCTGTTTGCACAATTTGTGACAAACATGACCATAGGACAGAAAATTCCCCAACCATTCCATCCATCAAGGATGTTCTTTTAGGAGTACCCCCAGTGGATGTAAATGTCTTGAACTTTAAAAAACCTCAATACCAAAACAACTTCGACCCAAGGTATAATGACCACCCAGGCTTCCGCTGGAATGATAACCAACAACCTAGCCAACTACAGGGACACAACCTTACCCCCATAAGAACTAAAAAACCCATAACTAGTTCCAAACCAAACCTATCCAATACGAATAGCCACCGGTCCATTTTCAACAAACTATCCCACCTCCAAAATATTCCCCTTGGATAAACCAATTTTCTCAAGCACCAACCCAAACTGTTCAACAAAGCCTACTAGAACAACTGTGAAAACAAATGGAAAGAATGAACTCGGAAGTATTTTCCGTAAAACAAGAACCTCAAACCATCAAAACTAGAAAGGAACCCCTTCCTACTCAGGCGGTACCATTCTCAACTTTAAGGGGAGATTCAAGTTACACTCAAACAAGTAATGAATAATTAAAGACTGTGAATGTTTCTAGAAGTGGGAAATCAATTGAGAAACCTGGACGAATAATTCAGAACCCATCTGAAGATTAAAACTCTAATGAAAATTCAAATGAACCACATGATCAAACTGAGGAAACTGATAACAATGTGAAAGAAAAAACTCTTCAACAAACTACCCCACAAACTGCACCATTTCCTCACTACATGAGTGGAAAAACCAAGCCTGAATTAAGTGAAACATTAAATGAAATCTTCTCACAATTCAAGTTGAATATTCCCATTTTTGATGTAATCCAAACCATACCTACCTACTCAAAGTACCATAAGGACTTGCGAACTTTTAAAAGAAATTTTTCATATAAAAACCAAGTCCTTTTGGCTGCTAATGTGAGTACCACCATTCAAGGGACCATTCCTCCTAATTTGAAAGACCCGGGTTACCCATACATCAATGCTGAACTAGGAGAGAGAAAATTTGTCAAGGCCTTGTGTTACCTAGGTGCTAGTTTCAATATCATACCTTATGATATTTACTACCAATTAGTCCTAGAATAGCTCCAACCCACATCTGTTACACTTCAACTTTCTGATCGTAGCATTAGGGTTCCAAATGGGATTTTAAAGGATGTTCTGGTAAAGGTTGAAAACATCATCTGACATGCTCATTTCTTTATCATTGAAAACCATCCAAACATTGGAAATAAGGAACAAACCCCAATCATCCTTGTTCATACATTCCTTGCAACAATCAACTCTGTTATTTGAGTTTGAAATGGGAACATGACCATCACCTTTGGAAACATGAGTCTGGACATGAACATCTATAATGCAAGATAAAAAATAAGGGATGATGAGGACAGTCATGAAGTAAACATGATAGGATGCATTGATAATGAATCCATATAACATCAAGGAATATTTTATGTATGTTTAAGTCACGATGAGATTGATTTCCCTTGTTCATATGAAGGAATTTTATCTCATAGGATTATATCATTTTCAAATTGCTCTTATGATGAAGTCTTAGGTCCAACAATCAGTGAAACCTTTCAGGAAACCACTTTTATAGAGACCACTCCAACTTCTTTCCCTAAATATGATCAATCCAATCTAGTAGGTGAAACTTCTACATGTGGGGAATCAATCCGATCAAAAACATTAGGTAATAAAATTTATCTTGATCCAATGTCCCAATATTCTGCTGAAATTCTAAACCAACCTGATCTTGAATTGAAGGAACTTCCTTCTACACTCAAGTATGCCTTCCTAGGGGAAAATCAAACACATCCTATTGTCATTTCTTCTTCCCATGAAGCCAATCATGAGAGAATGCTTCTAGATGTCCTTAAAAACATAAGAATGACATTGGTTAGATCCTATCTGATATTGCAAGATTAGGCCACTTATTGGAACTCACAAGATTGTTCTAGAATCTGATTCAAATCCATGTTGTTAACCTCAACAATGACTCAATCCTAATCTCATGGAGGTAGTAAGAAAAGAACTTATGAAATTTTTAAAAGCTAGTATCGTAGATTCCATAGCTGAGAGTGAATGGGTGAGCCCAATCCAAGTGGTTCCAAAAAAGGACGGTATCACAGTGATAACCAATGAGGATGGAGAGATTCTTCCAACAAGGGTGAGTAGTGGCTGGAGAGTCTGCATCGACTATAGAAAGCTAAACTCGTTTACCAAGAAGGACCATTTCCCCTTACCATTTATTGACCAAGTCCTTGAGCGAGTGGCTGGTCATTCCTTATACTGTTTCTTTGATGAGTACTCATGGTACAATCAGATTGAGGTATCCCTAGAGGATAAAGGGAAGACTACATTCACCTATCCATTCGGCACCTTTGCTTTCAAACGCATGCCCTTCGGGTTATGCAATGCCCCTGGAACCTTCCAGCGGTGTGTGATGGGAATCTTCTCAGACATGGTAGGGGATTTTCTAGAGGCCTTCATGGATGACTTATATGTGTTTGGGGATACATTTGAGGTATGTATAAGGAATTTGGAGAGAGCCTTGTCAAGATGTGAGGAAAATAATCTGTTCCTAATCTAGGAAAAATACCATTTCCTGGTTAAAGAGGGACTAGTTCTAGTCCATCTGGTCCTAGGAAGGGGGATTCAAGTTGATAAAGACAAGGTTGACATCATTCTTCACCTTCCATCACCCAAAACTATCATGGAAGTGAGGTCTTTTTTAGGACATGCTAATTTCTATAGAAGATTCATCATGGTCTTTAGTTCAATCTCCCGCCCCCTTGTGCTCTCATAGTAAAGGATTCCCCATTTGTTTGGACAGAAAGCTGTGAGGGTTAGTTCTCAACCCTCAAATCCTCTCTCACCTCTCCTCCCATTATGGAATCTCCAAATTGGAACCTTCATTTCAAACTTTTAATTGATGCTAGCGACTTTGTTGTAGGATCATTGTTAGGACAATGTTGTGATAAAACTCCTTACGTCATTGCGTATGCAATAAAATCCTTAAATGTTTCCCAAATCAACTACACCACCACTGAAAAGGAGTTACTTGCTGTTGTGTTTTCCTTAGAGAAGTTTAGGCCCTTCCCTTTAGGATCCCCCATCATTGTGTTCACTGACCATTTTGCACTAAAATACCTCTTCTAAAAACAAGAATCCAAGGCTAGACTGATTAGGTGGGTCCTTCTCTTACAGTAATTTGACCTCACAATCAAAGATAAAAAGGGTGTTTAAAATTTGGTAGATGATCATATCTCTAGGATTGAATTAAAAGAAAACTCAAATCACCTTTCGGTGTCTGATTCATTTCATGATGAACACCTATACTCTGTGAGTGACTACCCTTGGTATGCCGACATAGCCAACTTCTTAGTTACCGGAGTCATCCCAAACTTTTTAGGGACTCAAGCTCGAAGGAAATTCCATTATAATGTTAGGAACTATGTGTTTGATCATCCATACCTCTATAGGTTCTGCCTTGACCCAGTCATTAGGAGGTGTGTCCCAGAATCTGAACAAGATTCCATCCTTAAATTCTATTATAGTGATGAATGTGGAGGTAACTTTTCCTCTATGAAAACATATGCGAAGATTCTTCAATGTGGTCTCTTCTAGCCCACCCTCTCAAGGGACTCCTACACATTTTATCAAAGCTGTCTAAGGTGTCATCAAGTAGGGTCCATCACAAAAAGGAATAAAATGCCACTCACTCCCATCTTAGTGGTTGAAATCATTGACTGTTGGGGAATTGATTTCATTAGTCCCTTCCCAAACTCTAGGGGAAAAATTTAGATTGTCTTAGCTATTGATTATGTCTCAAAATGAGTTGAGGCCATTCCCACAAAATACAATGATCATCAAACTACGATTAGATTCCTAAAAGAAAACATCTTCTTTAGATTTGGAATTCCTAGAGCTATCATTAGTGATCACAGAACTCATTTTTGGAATCGTCCATTCTCATAACTCATGGACAAGTATGGAATTTCTCACAAAGTGTCCACTGCTTACCACCAACATACCAATGGTCATGCTGAGTTAGCTAAATGAGAAATCTAAAAAATTCTTGAGAAAACTATTGATCAATCTAGTAAATATTGATCATGAAAACTCTTAGATGCTCTTTGGACTTAACAAACTGCATATAAAACCATTTTAGGACTGTCCCTATATAGGTTGGTTTATGGTAAAGCATGCCATTTTCCAGTGGATATTGAACATAAGGATTTTTGGGAAATTACGAAAATAAATTATGACCTCTCATTGGACAAAACAAAAAGGAAATTAGATCTCAATGAACTTGAGGAACTTAATATGGAGGCTTATGAAAATTCAAGGATCAATAAAGCTAAAGTACAAGCCTACCAATCTCAAAATATTAAAACCAAATACATTTACCAGGTAAACCTATTCTTTTGTATAGTTCTAAACATCATTTACACCCGGGAAAGTTGAGGTCTAGATGGTCAGGTCCATAAATAGTGCATAAGGTGTACCCCCAAGGGGCTGTTGAAATTCAAGGTCCCACCAATGGTAAAAAAATTAAAGTTAATGGTCATAGAGTCAAACCATTCATTGAAACATTCCAAAAAAATGATGTTAATGAAAACTTGTGTGAACCAACCTTAGATGAGGAAAATACTAAAATAATTAACGGCCTATGTCGGGATAGAGACATTAAACCAAGGCACTGCACGGGAGGTAACCCATGATTTTTATCTTTGCGAATCAAATTTTTTTAAATAGAATTAATGAATCATTTTGTCATTTAAGAAAAAATATTCTATTGATCTGTTATTCTATTATGATTATGGATGGGTACAAAAGGGGAGCACAATATTCATCTGTGTCATGTGGTGTGATCCTTGAGTAATACCTTACCCAAAAATCTAAAAAGAAGACAATGTATCATCAGTTTATTTTATTTATGTGTTTGTAGGTTAAAATAAAAATAATAAAAATAAATAAAAATATAAAAATAATAATAAAAAAGGACATGTCGTAGTTCATGTGTCAAACCCCATCACAACCGGGGAAGCTGCGGGGATTCGAACCTGGGACCGAAGTAAGATAGGGGTGCGCACTTACCACTAACTTACGACATTTTGTGATTCCTTATTCTATAATTTTTATATATATACTTATATTTTACTTTATTTATTATATATTTATATATATAGTTTTTTTGTTTGTTTGTTTTTCTTTTTTTCCACTAGGGAGTTCTCAGAGTGACATTGAGATCAAGGGACAAAATTAAAGCAGTAAGAATTTCTACTTCAACCCCCAGGTGACTTCATTCCATGATCCTAATATTTCAATTTCCTTTTTGAGCTTCTCTTATATACCCTTACTCCTTCTAAATTTTAATTTCATCAAACACTGGGGAAAATGTTATTTTATGTTGGGGGGGGAGATAAAATAAAAAATGCTTTTCTGTCAAAAAAATGAATGATTTGAAAAAAATGTGTGTAAATGGAAGGAAAAACTCCTTTACCTTTGAACATGGGAATACACATTACACACTTTGAAACTGAATATCAAATAATTTATCACACGTTTATTCTGATTTTAATCGTTGTATAATTTCATGATCATAGATTTTAGAAAGTGTGGCTGTCTAATGAGATATTTCATCGTTTATATTTTCATCCAAATAAAAAAAAGGTCACAATGCATGTCCTTTGGATAGTGGGGTATTAGATTGAGTTCATGGGGTCCCCCAAATAAATATCATAGTTTTGGTGATCATTTTAATTTTAATATGAGTATTCAATAAAAAAATTTAAATAAAATAAATTTTCACGTAGAGCAATGAAATGACCTAATGCGTGGCTTTAGACACTTGGGGATCATGACTCCATAGTTTTCTGGCCTAGAGGTAGTAATTTTATTTATATTTTTTGTAATTTGAATTTGTTTTTTACTGAGTTAACTCAAGATGTAGCCCAAGTATGTGAGCTTCACTTGGTTCCCTAAGGTCTTTGAGCCTGGGAGTCATCGGCCAAGTCTCACTACAGGGGTTGACTCTTTTGAGTGCAATTTCAATTACCATGGAAAAATTGGAAAGACAAAAAAAATAATAATACAAAAAAAATTGAATACTCATATTAATATAGAAATTTGATTCCACCTAGCGCATCCATCATTTCCACCTTGAATAAATATGAACCACCATGTCTATTGTGATACACAACACATCCTCAAACTTAATTGATATTGGATGAAATATGTAAATGAATTTGAACAAAGGAATGGGATTGGGATTGGGATCTGCTTATAAAACTATATTTTATTAAAATATTTTGATGAGTTTCATGATTGTTTGGTATAAGGGTTTTGGAGATCATTGTGGATTAAAATTTTTTAGGAAAAGGGACTTATAATTTCATATTGTTGAGATATATTTTTCTCGGGACTAGAAAAACTCAAGTTGGGGGTGTGATTAACCAATAAATGAGACTAATATTCATTGCTAATAAATATAATATTCGTGTGCTTTATTATTCATAAACACCATTTTTAGTGCATTTTACACTTTGAACATCATTTCACATAATGATTGTAATTCCGTCTTAAAATGTACTATTATGTGGCACAGTTTTTAACATCATTTAAAGTACCCAATTATCTTGATATTATTTTTATATTTAATTTTCAGGTTTATAATTATATTGGGAACAATTAGTACTTGTGGATTGTTGTAAGATTCACATTGGAAGACCACCAAAATGAGATTTCATGAAAACAATTCTGGAGAAGGCTGATTGGACACCAACCAACTGATGAGAATGTGGGGACCAACATACTGGCCCAATGAAGCCCAAATTCCATGGGATTCTGGAAAACATATATAGGAACAAATCATTCATCAAGAGCCAGTGATAATTCTGCTTCCATTATGGTTATTCAAGTGGACCAATTTTAAAATACAATTCTGAGCCAGATTCTGCAGCCTAGAAAAACAGTCCACCATTTTTCACATATCTCATTAACCATTAACTATTTTGGGATGAAAAATTATATAAGGTTAGGGGACATCCGGAGATTCATTTTTATATTCTATGGACCACTCTAATTCGGCAATTTATAAGGTCTTCTAGCTGCCTATGTTCGGTGGTTGGAAGTTGGCCTCCCCCTCAGGTCAAGAGTGAAAAAGTCCAAATTACAAAAGCTTCCCACCACCTTAGGCCTCCCATAATCAAGTGGGATGATTTGTAATATTGGAGGATAGAACCAAGGCTCTCAAAATTCCTATTTAGTACAGTGGTGACGGATTTTTTTTCATCTTTTGAGATTTCTTTCATTGTAATGTTATGCTACGATTTTGTTGTGTCAAATTTGTCTTCCACATGTAAGTTGTTTTAATTCATCCTTATTTCTTAATAAAAGTTATTCTTTTCTTATTATTTTGTTAATATCTATATCAAATTGATACTTTGTTTCACATTTTGAATTTATTCACACCAAACCTAGTGAAATTATTCACACAACGGTGGAGTGATCATTTTCTTTTTATTGTTTTCCTTACTTCATTAATTCCTCCCTCATGAGTCTGCTTCTCACTTCTATTGAAACCATAGCATCAATGGAGGGCTAACCCACTTATGGTTTTATCAAATAGATTATAAAGGGACTGTATTGGATGTTATTTATCACCACATTAATGTCTAATCACTTCTATAATTGAGATTTTTATTTGATGATTTTTAAACTCCATCTTCCTTGTTGAATTTAAGGCCACACACTTCAAGTGCTAAGATGAACCTTTAACTAGAAGTGCTCCAAAATTTGTTCCTTCAACTGTACAGGTGATTAGTATTAAAAGGTGTCGGTATTAAACCAGTAATAAATGATGTTCTTTGATCTTCTTAAATGAACCCATCTCAAATATAAGAAAATGAAATCATTAAAAAAATGAATTCATCCAATCCACCCCAAGCGATCGACTAGGATCAACTCATTATCTTTATTTTAATTAACTGAAATCTGTTAGTGATACCTTAAACCCATATTTAATCAACCCATGTTGTCCAAATCATATCCAAATCAATACATTGAATATACAAGTCTGTATGTTACTTCTTAGGTCGTTGAGGATTCGAAAACCCATGCCAAACTACAAGGATCATTCTACCTTCATCCCTTGGGTAAATTTGAGCATGAATCAACCATTATTCCCAAATGAAATTAACTCATCGATTATTGGATTCACATAAACATCGATATTGTTCTTTGTATTTCTTGACATTAATATTACAAAATATATATGTGGTTACTTTATCAGTTTCCAAAGTGGTAAATTGTATGAAGTAATAAAAAATGGAAAAATAGAATATTGACTTCCATAAGAAAAAAATTGAAAACCCACTAGTATAAAGACTCAATTGAATGTTACAAAGATTTAAATAAAAATTATCTTTCATCGAATAAAAGTGTTTCCATGGATGACCATCACATAGATGATTTAGTCTTTTATTGTAACATCCCGGCATAGATGCCACCAAATGGTGCCCTGAGCTAGTGGGTCACACGGTCTCAAACATGCCTCCCTATTTTCCATAGGTTTCCGATGAGTCACGAGGGATATAGTGTGTTTTTAGGGAGACTATTCATCAATTTTAGAGTATTAAAATTAGTAGAAATCATTTAGATCAATGTCACAATCATATGAATAAATGATTGAAGATAAATCAACCAAAATACTGTAATAAATAAATAATGCTAAAGGAAATCTCATATACAAAATGATATGTCATGTCATGTATCAAAAAATAATGGAAAATGGTATACAATAATCCAATACACTACATGTATCAAAATAAAAAAATACTAAAAATTAATTATCCTATCTAGCATAAAAAACATAGCTCAGTCATGTAATCCCCTTATCTTATGTAGCAAACAAGTTAGTCATTGTATAGTGGGAACCTTCATTGATCCCTAGATATATCCATGATGTATTTTTTGGTACCCAACGATATTCCAAACATGGTGTGACATAAAATTCATTAAGCTACCTCCAACAATGTATATAATAAATCAAGTCCGTGAAATATAAACAAAAGTTATGTGTAGTGAATCACATGTATAAAAGTACTGAATGTAATGTGCTACAAATCATGTAGTATTATCCATCTTACCCAGGCTCTCTATATACTATGTTCGTTCTCCTTTAAAAATGGTTGTAATGAAAGAATAATAAACAAATAGTATTATCCGGTCTAACAACTGATATCTGATACTTGTACTAGGTCTCTCTATAAGCATTGAAAAAATATCCACCATGGAAACACCATATAACGAAGTGTATAACATCCATTACTACCACCCCATATAATCTAGTATATAAAATTCACCATGAAAAATCTGTATAATCAGAGTAATACAAAATACCCACACCGTGTAATAAAAAGTTTGACATGTTGAAGGGTCAAATACATGGTATAGAAGATCAAAGAATCCACATCGAATCTCATGATCATCTCGACAAAAACTCAGTAATGATTTGGATTGAGTCTTAGGAGCATGTCAGCAGACCATATCCAATGTGAGTTGATGAAATCTATATCTTAGTGGTATCAAGACCCTTGGTATCCTATAAAATCAAGAACCAATAAAAATAGACATCCAATGAATCCAGTAATGTAAACAAGATCCTTAAGATAAATGTCCACGGAATTTATGGAATCGAGATCCAATGTGCTATTCCATGGAACCCAATACTATTTCAATTCATCATCTCATTTTGTCCATAAATTATAAACATTCACATTACATGAGTTCATTCAACTCATATATAAATTTCTGTAAAAGAAATTTTTAAAATTAAATCATTTCACATCATTTCATCACATTTAAAATGATGAAAAAACTTCTCCTAACATCTCAGTTCAATTATCATTAATTTATAAAGGCTCCCTCAAACCAGGAAATCACACAAATGCCTAGTGGGGGTGGTATAATGTATTTCTGATACAAGGTCATGTCATAAGGGTGGCCTATGTTGAGGTTAAATAACCTCCAACCATAAAATTATACTGAAGGTCCTACCTAACAGGTCCCAGTTCATACTATTTAATCCATCATGTAATTTAAGAGGCACTGCCAAAAATTCTTGCTTGTTTAAAAATAAAATCTATTCTTATAAAACAATAAAATCTATGGGATAGGTATAGACCACCTATCATAGGTTATTTGTATATCACTATCCTTTATAAACCTCTAAATTAGTCTATACGAAGATAAAAATGAATAACAAATGAAAATAATAAAAATAAGGCATATTTTCTCACATTAAAATAGTGTAGTTGATACTAAGGTAAATAAGGTACAACACAATAGGAATGAAGTACTCAACGATGTGGATCCTAAGAGACCAAGGATGCTTTATTCCAGGTATAAATATTGATGATCTCCCAATTCATAGCTTAAGCTTAAAAGGGAGATCCCAAGTGGAAAGGGTTCATCCCAATAGAGGAAAAAATAATTTTAAGTTATAAGGATTTTAATGGAAATACATCATTTTTATTCAAACGCATAGGACTATAGGGTTTGGTTGAATGGTTTTCCTAATCATGCACCAATTATTCAGCCTTTATTATCTCATAGGGTTCCACATGGTTTCATGTTCATGGTTAGACTAAACATTCAAAAATCATGCTCTGGCCTCTGCTAAAATCTACAGCCCCATCCCCCGGAATGGTCATGTACCTTGGGCTACATGGTTTCCCCAAACCGTGTGGTCTTCTGCACCTCGCTGCCAAACCCCATGATATTTGGAGTAACCATGAGGACATTCCCACATAGTTTTGTAACACTGTGTGACCTACCTTACATTTCATAAAATAGGGGTTGTGGGCATCGAACAAACAAAAGAATCTCCCGATACTCCCATGATCACATTAGGCAGTCACAGTATGACAATATAAGGGAATTAATAACGTAAAAAGATATTCAACACATATGAAAACCTGATATCCTACAATATTCCCTCATTAAATAAATTCAACCCAAATTCCCTTACAAGGTTGGTTAAGAAACACCTGAGAATAACTCTAGCCACTGAGCATGTATCTTGGCCTCCCACTCCTAGTATCATCTTGTAAATTGTAATGATTCTACAACACCTAAACTAGAGGCATTAACTATACTCATAGAACCTTTGTTCTCTTATAAATAATATGAGTATAATTCTTTCCAAAGGGTGAATGTACCTATATCTCCACCTGATTAAACTATAAATTTAGAGATAGTTTTGATTGACAATGGTGAAGTTGAGATACATGTAAGACATCATGAATGGCTCTGTAGATCTGAGGTATTTACAACAGATAGGCTACGGAACCAAATCTCTCTATAATCTAAAACAGTCCATAATATCACAGTGAAAACATAACTTGTATCCCAATATGTCTATGCCTCAGCCTCTATGAGATTTGTAAAAAGACCCAATCCCAAACCTCAAACTAGAAAGGTCTATAAAGGCGATTGGAATAATAAATCAAACAATATTGTGTAGTACCCAACCACTTTCTAATCAACTATACCTACTCAGAAGTCTGTTTCAGGAGATTCGTTCCTAGTAAAGTTACCCCACCTACCTCTAAAAATCTCATTGGGGATTAGAATGAACTACCTTAAAAATCCTCATAGGGTTCCATCTGTATTGTGATATGATGAATATTAATATAAGAAAACATAACTAATGGAATATGTATCTCCCAATAGCCTATAAATCCAAAAGGAATGCTTGTAGTCTGTCCTCAAGCACCAAAATCATGCACTCTAATGGGAAACAGTCTGAGGGTGGTATTTCATGCTCATAAGAACATGTTTTCCCAAATCCCTATGCAAATTCTTCTTAAAAATATATCTAAATTGGGAATCTCTATCTGATACAATGGTTTGAGGAACCCTATGAAGTCATACAATCTAATTGATAGAAAACCTCCCAAGACTATCAATTGAGAAATTATCCCTCAGATGTAATAAATTAGAAATCTTCATGAGCCTATCATCAACTACCCACTTAACATCACAACCCCAATGTTTCCTTGGAATAATGGTCAAAAATGTTTCATAAAATCATCCCATTTCAACTCTAGAATATTTAACCACTATAATATCATATAGGTACCGATGTTCCTCCTTCACCTGATGATATGTGGAACACCTCATGAAAAAACAAATTACCCTACATTTTATCCTTAACCACTAGTAATGGTGAGGTAAATAAAGATACATCATGGTAACATCAGGATATAAATCCGAAAACCAGGTATGAGACTAAAACATCTTCTCCTTGGGTATGTCCACTAAAAGATGAACACAAATATGTACCCAAAAAATTTCATCCTCTCCAACAGTCCAACCAGGAGGTGGTTCATCACCCACCACACTCTCCCATAATACTATTCCCTTAGAATATGTTTACTTTCTCAAACTCATTATATCAAAAAGTATAGAAGTCACTATCAAGGATGAGATAAAATTATTCCCTTATCAAACTTGTACCACTAACTACATATCACATAATTTGGCTATAAGATTCCACTCACTACCAGCCTCATCAACTACCTGTATTTGAGTGCGGAATCTTAGCACATTGGCCACTACATTTCCCATTCCAGACATATAGGTAATATCAATGTCAAAATAGTATAATAAATCAACCTATCTTTGTTGCCTCAAATTTAGACAATGATTTGTAAATATATACTTTTGGTATTTATAGTCAGTCTAAACCAAAAAATGGTCTCCCAACAAATAATGCCTCTAACAACATAAATCACGAACCGTAACAGCTAAAATGAGATCGCACATTGTGTAATTCCTATTTTTTGGCCTCAAGTGACAGGACCTTTATACCATGAATCTATCCCAATGCATCATAACTGCTCCAAGCCTAATACCTGATGCATCATAATACTTAGTGTATCTCTAGCCTGAATCTGGAAGAATTGGGACTGTTGATAAAGTCAGTCTCCCTTTTATCTCATAAAATTCTATCTTATAGGTATCCATCTACGAAAACATCACAACCTTCTTATTGAAGTGCATATGTGATGCCTCTAATCATGAGAGTTATTGTATGCAATTCCTGTAATATTCCACCATCCCCAATAAACTCTATACATCAATTATATTCGAAGGTTACTCCCATAAAACAACATATCTCATATTCTCTTGGTCAACTGATACTCCTATCTATTAGAAAATATTACCCTGGAAGTGAATATTTTATATCCATATGTGGAACATTGTTGGCTTATCATATAACTGATGATCTTATAGTGAACCCAAAGCAATAACAAGATATTAGGAATGGTCATGTCAATTGTGAGAATACAACAATATATAATCCATGAATACCACTAAAAACGAATCTAGACAAGGATGGACAACTCCTTTCATCGGTGCGATAAAATGGTTTTAACATTATTGAGGCTAATAAACATAACCAGATACTCATATAGACCATACCTTATATGAATTTTTTTACAGGTTATGATTTCATGTCGAACATAGAAATGGGGATAACTATATCTCAAATAACACTTCAAAAAAACTTGATCTTCTTTGATCTGGTCGAAGAGATAATTTATCTTTTACAATGGATATTTGTTCTTAACCCTCAAATGGTTCAATTTCTGATAATCCCAACATATCCTGAGAGTACCATCCTCTTTTTTCTTAAAAAGGACCAATGAACCCCATAGATAAGTAAAGAGTTTTAAAACCCCCTTTGTCTCTAATTCATCTAGCTATATGTTGAGATCCTTCGACTCCCTAATATCCATTTTATAAGGTGGAATAGATACCTTTGAAACTCCTAGAAAAATATTGATATAGAAATCCAACTCTCTCTCAAGTGGTAAACATGAAAAATAATTTAGGAAAATGTCCCTCAAATGATCATCCACCTGGAAAAAGTTTCCCTGAATCATTCTATGGACATCTTGATATAAACTACTAATCTAGGTGGACATCATTCCCAACCCATGATTTTCTAGTGTATCTTTGCTCAACAAGACATCACATTCACTCTATTGAATAAAAAATCCCCATTTGGTGATGTGAAAGTCTTCCTCTAATGATATAAATTGACATAGGATCAATAAGAAACTAACCGGTCCATATTGAGTAAAAAATCAAGACCTACCATATTTATGAAAAAATATATCAATTCGATGTGAAACCGACCAATCTCAATGGGGAACTCCTTACACTATAATGCACCATTTATTCTAATCTCCAAAGGAGTATCAAGGGTTATAACGTCATTAGAAAACTGAAAAAAGTCTAATGATTTCAAAAAATGTGAAGATATGAAAATATGTGATACACCTATATCAAAATAGAATATACCATCATAGAGGCTATTAAGATCATTCATCTCACTAGAGATGGAATGATGCCCTACTCCTTAGGTGTAGGATATAAAAAATATATCTAGCATGAACTGTGGCTATATGAAACAACCCGACTACCTATAGAAAACCGAATTGGTTTCCTTGGTATAACTGGGGCCTAGCTACCTCGTCGACAACTACATACTTAGCTGAACTGCTGACACTACCCTAGCTCCCAGCATTACCTAGAGCTATGAAACCTGCTCCTCATCTAAGATTCTATGTCATTACCCTTCCAATAACTATTAGAGGGATAGTTTTTGAAAAGCGATATGCGTGGACCATACAACAACGAGATCAACACTCGAATTGGTCTCAACCAAACTAATTTATCACATGCCCCCGTATCCCACACTAGTGATAAAAAAATACCCTACCATCACTCCTAGCCTAAATGGTACTCTCCTCACAAGAGGCCTCAAAACGATGCAACATGCTAGAATATGATGAACCATTGGGTTGAGAGGCTGATCTAATGAGATCCTCATCCCTGGATTCCTTCATGTTCTACTCTATAATAAGAACCTGGTTCACTATCTTTGTAATAGTCATTATCGACTTGACAATTTTTTCCATGGATTGATTGGATTGTCTAAGACCTTCCTCAAAGCATTTGACCCTTGATATGTCATTAGTATGATATATCGATGAAAAATTCTATAGTTATGTAAATTATGCTAAATAGTCAATTAATTGCATAGTTCCTTACTCTTGAAGAATAAAATCACTGGAATGCTCTAATATCTGAGTCTCTACAGAAAATTAATCATAAAACATTGATTGGATATCCCTCAAAACTATGTGTTAGAGTGTATTGGCCTGGTTCTGAACATATCACCAATGCTTAGTTGCATCCAAAATCATATTTTTTGGGATATTCTCTCTTTCATAATGATGTGAATCCAGAAGGTTGAAAATAGAAATTGTTAAACCGTGGTTTATCATCCTATGGACACCTATACCTGAAAAATATGGGAGGACGATGTAGTTGGAACATAGGGTTCAACTCTTCCATAGATTAGATAGGTTACATTGCGTCTTGAAAATTCTGTATATAGTGTAGTAAAACCCATGAAAAATAGTTCCCCAACACCCATACAAACTAAAACCACTCGTGACATAGCATACACTACATGAGGATATACTAGTAGCCTATTAACCTCATCCTTTATCCCATGGTTGTCTCCATCCACTTGGTATATGACCAGAGGTTTCCATGGTGGCATGTATCTACAATTCTAAACACAAGACTAAAAAGAGATTAATAGCCAACAAATCAAATTTTAAAGCATAAAAAAGGTAAAAACCCACATAAAAATAGTCACTCCTATTTTCCAACTCATAAACATTGGATTAGGTAAATATAAATAGTTTTAAACCTCTCTAGAGATGCTAACTACTGCCCACTCAAAATGCAGGTCTAGGTCATGTTCTCTATTTCACAATTTCAATTTCTTCTAAATACACATTTATTAAAAAATTCAATTTAAATGTTTGATCCAAATGGTTCCCACTTCTAATACATAAGGTCCCAAACAGATTATAAATAAAAATATAGTGTCCACTTAATCTATAAAATGAGTCCATAGGACTGTTGGTCTATGAATAAATATTCCATAACTAGTTTCTTAGGGTGTCTGTGGTGGCCTAAGTAGGAAAAAATTGTTTAGGTTATAATAGGCACTCTAAGATCAAAATATTTTTTTGAATTCCCTTTTATAAAAATTAAACAATAACATATATATAAATAAAGGAACATATCACAACCATATACAGTCAGGAAATGAATCACGTATGCCCTAGAATGATGTTTGGTTTGTGATACCTAATAGGTGCCTAAAATATTGCATGATATGAATAAACTAATATCGTCAAAAAATAAGAAAATATGTAATCATAGGGAATAAAAAAAACAAGTGTTTCACTAATGGAGGAATCAAATGAATTTTTAATTGAAAAAATTTAGAAAAAACATGTTATGTTCTTGGAATTTCGGTTTTTTCTTATATGTGTGTTAGATACTCCTAGGAACAACTCATTACCAAATTATAATACCTTATTAATCCCTATATACTATCTGAAAATAGTAATACAAATAGAAAGTAAAATCACTAATAAATAATAGTAATAGGTCAACCCAGATGCTTCTAAACAGTTCCATGATCCGATGGGTCACATGGCCTCAAGTGCACCTCTGCATATGCTATAGTATTTTAACAAGTAGTAAGGTTCTATGGTTTATCTATGGGTAGAATATTTATTCATGTCATAATATAATATAGTAGTATAAAAATTATCGTCAATCAAACTGATCCATTGCAGAAGTAGAAAATGAACTAACAGAAGATAAATCAACCAAATGAATGTAATAAATATACAATGATAAAGGAATCTCATTTAAAAATGGTATTTCTTGTCATGTCTCTGAAAATTACTAAAATATTTATATAATCATATAATATAATTCATGTATCAGCATACCAAAAATACAAAAAAACAATTATCCCAGCTAGCATCATGATCATTTCTCAGTTGTATGCTCTCATTCTCTTAAGTAGAAAACAGGTCAAGCATCATACAATATAAGCTCTCCTTGGTCCCTACCTGCATCCATGAAGTCTATCATGGCTCCTAATGGAATCTCATACGTGGAGTTATATAACACTTGTTAGTCCACCACCGATGACGTCTATTAAAAATCCAAACAATGTGATATAAATAAAAGAAGAGTGCATCATATCATATGTATAAAAGTAATGACACTAAAGTGCTACAAGTCAAGTGGTACTATGCTGCCTTCTAAGGATCTCAAAAAATAATGGTCAATCTATAATAAAAAGGGAAATGGTAAAATAGTATTAAAAAATTAGGACTATCAAATCTAAAAACTGATATATGATACCTGTATTGGGTATATTAGTAATTATAGAAAAAATATCCACCACTAACATGTCGTATATAATAATTGATTTTGAAAATATTAAAAGAAATATAATTTGAGTGATTTATTGTGTTCCATGATTTTAATATATGTTTATATTATATTTCTTGTGAATTAAATTTGTATACTTGAATTACACTTTATTCTGGATGTATTTAAAAATTAATTAAAATGAATAGTTCCAAAAATTATATTAATGTTACTAAATAATAAATAATATTTTATCAAATGATTTTAAATTACTAAAAATCATATATTAAGCCATTTTATTGGTATATTTTTAAACATATCCTACATTTTCCATTTATAGTACACATTTATTTTTATATTCCCTAACATTACCCATAACGTGTAAAAACATCGTTATCATGATACTTTTCAAAAATGGGTTAACATAGATTAAAAACAGATATAATGGTAATATACTAATATAAAATTAAAAAAATATTTTTTTTTAAATTACTTTGACCTATCAGTGTTGACTATTTTATCTTTATTAGCTTAGGTCCATCTGAAAAAAAAATTAATTTAGTGCTTGAAGAAATTCCAAAAGTGTCCATCACCTAAATTATAAAAGGTACATACTATATTAAATTCCTTATACATAAAAATAATTTTGGTTTATCCAATACCTAAAAAATTCACTTTAGAACTTTTCTTACCCAATAATATAGTGCATTTTTAAATTTTAAAACCATCATATGATGGATTTTGGTGTAAACCTAAAGAGGTAGTCTGAAAAGAGGCACCATTATTAACCAAGGATTTTTTTATTTATTCTTCCAAATATATCCAATTTTATTCAACCATGGGGATTTAATAACCTTATTATATCTATCTAACTATTTTGTTTTATGGTAATTTAATACCCTATATACATATCCTCTTTCATCAAATGGTAAACGAAATCGAAGTTTGTGTGTACGACCTACCGCCTCACGAATCGATTTAATTAGTTTTACATAACCACCAATCAAAAATGGGTTTAATTTTGGATTTTAATTATTTATATATTTTTTATTAATGAAATATTTATCATTTTATAATGATAATATATCATATAATTTCTTACCATTACATTCATTGAGAAATGAAAACATCATTCATTTGTATATGTGGATTACCACATCCACGAAGCGAGGATATTAATTTTTGATAAACACATCACATGAATACTATATATATTTTTATTTAATGAAATGGCACGACATTTATTCTGTAATTATCATTATTTATACATAAAATAATACTTATGCTATTTCCATCATGATCATTGAATAATGGAAACGTAACTCTTGCGTAGGTACAACTTATCATCTCCATGATTGTATTGTAGTTAATATTTCATAACCATATTTCTTCATTGTTTTAAAAAGTATAATTTATGTATAAAATTTACAATTATTTAATTTTTATTCACAAATATTTTATTTGATAATGATATCTTTTACAATAGTCAACCTATCGAAGTTATTTCGAACATTTGAACTGAATATTATCAAAACCTACAATGTGACCATTATTAATTAAGTAATTAATTATGACATGGTAATAAATAAATAATTGAATAGTTAAAATGAATAATTTTTTAATAAATGTAAATAATTTAAAGATATTATTTATTCATAATTATTAAGAAAATATATGATGAGACGGACCTGAGGTATGGGGTTTCATCTCAATTTCTAATCATTGAGGCATAATTTTTTTATTATACAACTAATTTTTTTAATTAGATGTATTTAATTCCATTTTGATATGATATAACATGATTACATGTATATTTATTTTATTTAAAGATTCATTTGAAGTTATTTCTTCCATGGGTATCACGATTCAAATGTTACCAATGCTATAAGGGTTTATTTCATAGTCTTATAATTACTAAAAAATATTTACATTTTAATATCTTCTATGAGTATTATATGTACATTTTATAAAAAACCCAACATAATTTCTTTTCCTTTTTTTTATTTTTTAAATTATATTTTGTCCGTTCAATTTCAACATTTTTGTACTTAGGATATCAAAAAAATGTTTTTATGGAAAACCAACTTTGTTTTCAATTCACTCAGAATTATTTTTATACAATGTCCATAATTTAACTAACATATATTAATAAGGTTTTTACAAATAACTAATTATTTATTAAATACATTATTACTCACATTTTAATTTATAAAAATGGTTTAATTTGAATCTTCTATACATTTTCAAAAGAAGGTACTTTTTGACATTAACTAAAAATGTGAAAGGAATATTTTATTTAACATACTCAAAAAAATAGATTTTTATTCTTTAATGACCACTTAATTATTAGAATATTACCTTGCATGATTCCATGATTACGTTCTAAGAAATTTTTTCCTATTATTCTAGAAATTTGTATCTTTTAAAATTATATTCAAATGTAAAAGGTTATTTTCGTCAACAATGTTTTAATGAACTTTTTATGGAATTTATATTTATCAACAAAAATATTTAATTCTATTTTTAACCATTAGGTATATATTATAATGACACTATCCTTATTATTATATCTCTACATAGTTTAGGATTATATTTAATGGAGAAATAATAACATTTTATTTTATAGTTTTCCAATACAAATGTATTTATTGATTATGTATTAAATTTTTACTCACAAAATTCATATTATGAATACATAATATTTAGTATGTGATTTTTAGGGCCCAATATATCCCCTTTCTGAATTTTAAGGTCTCATGAGACAAACTTGATTGGGTATTTGGTCGATTCCTTACCCATTTATGTATGATGTCTTAGAATGAGGCTTCGATGTTATGTTTAATATGTATGGAATTTTAAATTCCATCATTATGATATTACTTATTGATATATATGTGATTTTTTTAAATTGATATTATATCCTTGGTTTAGTTTCAATAACATGTGATTATTTATATGGAATTATTTAATCACAAATTATTCAGTCTGTATTACCATTCGTACTAAATTTATAGATTAAATAGAATGTGTTTTCAGTTATTTACCTTTCCATATTTATTATTCCTTTTTTACTCATTTTATATTCCCCACTATGTAACCCTTTATAACCATTTTAGCTAACCCTTATTTTCTTTACATTCCCCATGATATGAAGGAGAAGTCATTGAATGAGTTTAAGGATGTAAAATTTTAACATTACCTATGTTGTATTTTTATGATTTCAATTATAATTATGAGATTAAATTTTGTATCTACTTTACCAAGAGAACTAAAATATTCAGTACTTCAAGAAATAATCAATTATATCTTATGAAAAATGGTATAATATATCCACTGACTCTAGGATACTGGATCTGGGGTCTTTATAGTTGGTATTTGAGCATGTTTAGTTGAAATAATCAAAACTAGATTTAATAAAACATATATTAGGGAACATAACCATATGAGTGAATTTAAAGATAATTCTATATATAGGATAACATCCTAATGGTTTGGAATGGTTGATATTTTTTCCTATAAACACAACAATGACATGAAACTATAAATGGATGTGATTATGGAATAGATGCATATAGGGGTAATAACTTTGAAAGGAGTTGGTAAAGTATATATTAACCAACATCCCGGTTCATGTTTAGTGTTTCCTTAGAGTGGACCCATTTTTAAACTCTTGGTGGATATACTTATGTTAACTCATATTTTATTTACGAACCATTAGGGGGAATTTGAGAATAAAACCTATGGATGCCAATGATAATCCATAGTGATATGGGAAAAACCAAATGTATGAAAAGAATAAGGTTTATCATATGTTTAAAATCATAGCCAACCCTTTTGATGTTTTATGTTATGGGATTTTAACATGATTAAAGTTATTTTTTGGGCAATTTATGGGAATTGAAACCTTTGGGTTTGTATATGTTTTAGTAAAATGGCAATTTCAGGAATATTTTTTTTATATTATGGATGAACGTTTAAAGGTATTTATAACCTTTCGAGTTTATATGATATTTTATGATGACATAATTATAGTTTATTAAAATTTTAAAAAATACATATTTTAGTATATAAAACCATGGGGTTGAAAAGAGGATAAATGATTAATATTATTATTGTGGAATTTTATCATATTTTTCAAATTATATAAGAATTATATTAATAGTTTTTTAGAAGGACTGCATGTGTTTATGTTGAAAACCAATCATATTTAGAATGTTTGTTGGGATTGACCCTTAAATGAGGGGTTACAAGGGTGAAACACCCACCACTAGCCTATGAGAGGTCATGGTTAGTATGAAATTGTTTTTTGTTAATTGGATGGAAGGATAAATATTAAGTTGATTTTGAGGGAAATAATATAGGGCCATTTTTTTAATTTTTATGATTTATTGTGATTAATGGTGTTTAGAGATACATTTTATTAGGATAAGCTATATATACACATTAGGATAAATATATGGGGTTATTTTTTAAGAATGATATATTATTTTTGGAGCTATAATCTCAAGGGTATGGGGTAAGGTTTAAGGTTAACACCTTATTTCAGGTTGAGGTTATTGAGGTTATTAAGATTATTTTTGATATATGGTTATTTATTTTTGGAATGATCTATATTAACCCATTAGTCTAATTAACGAATTTTTCTGATTAATGAATTATTTTTTCATATGAAGGTTTATTCATTTTGGGAATTATATAATATTGTTCTATACATTTGGTATTTATTAACGATAAGTGGAATATGTTTTTTCATTTATTAGATTATCTGTTCCACTAAAAGTGTATTTTAATGATTCAAGAATAAAAATATTTCATTTGGAATACTCATCACTTGGAGAAAAAGATGATATTGTAGTGTAAATTGATTAAATAATGGAATTATACCATTCAAGATAGCATAAATCCTTATGTTCACATTATAGATGGAAATGAAATTATGCAACTCTAGGAGAAGGATCTTGGAAAAAATATAATCCTATTTAATGGATTTTTGATGAAACAATGGCCATTTCACCCCTCACTAATTTATAGTTTTTTGGTCATTACACTTCTCATGAAAACATTCTCTATCACTCAATATTAGTTCTTTGACATTAGTATTATCTCCCATTTAGTAATTTTTTCCTCCCACCAAGGTTTTCATTATCTAGGAACCTGAATACAAGACATATCATGTAACCTTTATGATTTCCATTTTTAAAAAAAATAATTGTCAGTATCCCTATGTATGAGGTGGGTTTTCAAAAAATGTTAGACCATTGATGATCAAAATTGAATTTAGTGGTATAATTTTATAAGGGGGTTGAATATGACACCGTGGGATTTTTGAATATTCTTCTCTTTAGATAATATCTATTTCTCTGATAGCTCGTGTTACATGCATCATCGGTTAAAAAAATATGCTACTAAAATAATTAAAGGTGAACATTATAACCGAGTTGATAAAATTACAATAATTAATAGGAATTTATTTTTGATAACTCTATATACGTATATTTGAAAAATAAAATATATTACTTAATAAGTACTCAGTATTAGTAAATTCATTACATGCTTTAAAAATATACATTTCATCAATTTTTATTTATTTATTTCTATAGTAAAATATTATAATTATGTTCTTCCAATTTAATAGTATATATTTTAAAAAATGAACTTCATTTTTGAAATAAAAATTTAAAAAATAACTTACTGGGGAATTTTTTCAATTTTTAAGAAATATTGATTTTTTAGTAAATATTTAAAAAATACCCATTTTATTTATAACTTTCATTTATTTTCAATAAAAAATGACCATTTTTTTTATTTCAATATAAAATTAATATATGTACAATTTATTGAGAAATTATCTATTTAATTACATATTAATAAACTTTATATGTGATCTTGTTATAAAAATACATTTAGACATTGAAAGTAATTTTTTTCAAAAATCATTTTTCGCCACGCATTGTGGGACACATATAAAATTAAATTATGCCACAAATATATATTGTATTTTTTTAATGTGTATTAATTATTTGGAATTGAAATAAATAATATTATAGAGCAGGTTCAACTTAATTTATAGTCTTAATAAATAGTCTAAATAGTAAAAATTCTTTAACAGAGTAGAAGAGTAAATCGAGTTATCCTATGTTAGAATAAGTGATAATGACACTATTTTCATCATAAATATTATTGTATGAATATATTTTCAACCTTATTATATTATGATAGATATTTTTTATAGTAAATATTTCCATGAATTTAACCTATATAATATTGCAAGTAAACAAAAATACAAAATATAATATCTTAATTCTAAATATCTCTTATGAGTTCAAATAGAGAAAATAAAAAGATAGGAATGAATATGAATTATTAATTTTAGGATAATGAAATTAGTTTCATGATGGAAATTTATTTTAAATTTATTCGGATTATATAATTACACTAAATAATTACACAATGCTATCACAATATTTAATTAATTAATAGAAGAATTAAATAAATGAGTTTGAAAATATTAAAAGAAATATAATTTGAGTGAGTTATTGTTTTACATGATTTTTTATAGATGAATATTTAATGTTAGTGATGTTTTAAAAATATATATTCTAGTGTACCATTTTTTTGGATTCATTTAATGTCAAATTAACTAAATAGTGTAACAAAATGACCATATCATTATTTTCTAATGAATAATATTTTGTTAAATGATTTTTAATTCCTAAAAATACTATATTCATCCAAAAATATTTTATATGTTTAAAAATATCATATATGTTCCATTTATGTCCCAATTTTAATTTTATTATAACTATCTTGACCCAGAAATAAAAAAATATCTTTATCACGATAATTGTCGGAAAGAGATAACATTGGTTAAAACAAATAGAAATGTGTAAAAAACTAATCTCAAAATTATAAAAAGTTATTTGATGATTTTATTTCGATATATTATCATTATATAAATGAATTATATCATTTTGGATCCACTTTCACATGAAATCTAATTTATATTATTTTTATATTTTAAAAAATTCCAAAAGAACCCCTCCACTCACATAAAAAAGGACACCTCCTCTCCTCTTTTCTTCAAAACTAATATTTTTTGGGTCAAAATTACCTTAAAAAAACCCATTACATACTTCTATTCATGCAAAAAAATGCCTTTTGTATTGGATATTCCTCCACGGAGGGATTTTGGTGTAAACTAAAAGATGTCGTCCGAAGAAGAGGAATCGTTCTTAACCAAGAATTTTGGATTTATTTATTCTCTAAAAACCTTAAAATATTATTCAACCTTGTTGATATAATATTATAATTATCAACCATATACTATGATATTTTTATGTTAATCAAATACCCTATATCCAACTTCTTTTTCATCAAATGGAAAATGAAACCATTATTCTTGTGTACGACAGACTTCCTTCTCGTGAATTAAGGTAATTCGTCTTCCATCAACACCAATCAAGGATGGTTTTAATGATATGTTTAATATATATATGATATTAATATAATATTTCTAATTTTTGTAATATAATATATCATATAATTTCTTATATTTCAATTCATATAAAAATAATAATTTCATTAATGGGTATGAGTGGATTACCACCTCCACAAAGTGATGTGTATCATTTTTCAGAACCAAATAATGTGAATACAATTTATAAGTTTATTCAAAAAAGGAATATAATATTTATTTTATAATTATCATTATTTAATGACAAAATAATACTTATGTTATTATAATCTTGATCATTGAAAATTGGAAACGTTACTCATGCATATGTTCATCTTATTATCTCAGTGATTGTAACATAGTTCATTTTTCAAAACCATATTACTTGGTTGGTTTAAAAAATATATTTTTTTTATAAAAATTATAATTATTTCATGAGAATTATTCTATGGAATACGGTATGATGATCTTTTATTCCATAGTTAAACTACCAAAGTCATTTTTGAAATATGAAATGAATATCATCAAAACATCTAACATGAAATTAATTGTTTACTAATTAAATAAATAATGGTAATAAGTAAAATAATTTTAAGAATTTTTTTTGATGATGTTTATTATGAATTTAATTAATTAAATTTATTTTATTATTCAGTAAGATAAACAACATACATGGCAAGTCAGACTAGAGGTATGATCTTTTATTTCAATTTCTATTCAATGTGACATATTTTATTATTATTTACATAATTTACCTAATATGGTATATATAATACCCTTTTGATATGATATTTCATTATATATATATATATATATTCCTTGAATTTAATGATTCATTTCAATATTTATTCTTTCACAGGTATTAGGATTCGAAACTAACCAAAGTTGTAAGGGTTTATTTTATAAATCTCATCAATATTCAATATTGGTTATTTTTAAGCCTCCACTAGGGTAATTATAATATATTTATATATTTAACATAATATATTTTCTTCTCATTTGGTTATTCATGAAAATTACATGTTTTAATTTAATTTTCTACTTATATATACTTAGGAGGTCAAAACAATTCTTTTACAGAAAATTTATTATTTTTCAATTAAGTCATTAATATTTTTATTCTATGTCTATATTTTCCTTAATATTTTTTAATTTTAAAAAAAACTATCTAATGATTTATTAAATATATTTTTAACTACATTTTACATTCTATTAAATGGTTTAAATAAATATTCTTGTTTTTTTTGGAATGAGGGTATTTTTTGTCTTTTACTGAAAATATAAATGGAATATTTTATTTAACATACTTGGCATGAATGTAATTTCATTCCATTATAACCAATCCATGAATTAAAGAATACTTTACAATTTCTTATAAATATTTTTGTGGAAAATGTTTCTCATAATATTTTTGAAATTTTTATTCATTAGTTTTGAATTTATATGTGAAAGGGTAATTTTTCTCAAGAATGTTTTGGGGATATTTATATGTAATTTATATTCATAAATGACTACCACCCTTTATATTAATTATGTCTCACTAGGAATATATTTTAATGATACCATCCTTATTCGTTCACATGATGGATTACGATTTTCTTGACTGGGGAAACATTAACTAGTTTTATAATAAAACTATTTATGTTTATTATATATTGAATTGTTGTTCACCCATTTTATATAATGAATTACTTATTATTAATAAGTGATTGGAAGGTCCCACTATAGCCCCTGGATACATTGAGAATTGTATTGATAAAAACATGTTTGGGTATTTCGATGAGGCTATACCAATTTATGTAATATAACATCGAACAAGGCCTCAACGATATGGTTGAGATGTCTAACATTATCCATTATATTATTTTAAGATTAATTATTAATATATATGTGATTATTTTAATAGTTATGGTATCTATGGATAAATTTCAAGCTCATATTTTTTAATTATAAGGAATTATTTGATGATCATTTATTCCTAACATAGTATTCTATATGATAAATTTTTTGATATAGTTGATTGTGTTTTCATTTATTTACAAATATATATTGACAATTCCATAATTACACATGATATGATCAACTTTACGTAACCCTTTTTGATAATTTTACCTCACCATTATTTTATTTTCTTATATAAAGATTAAAATAAGGAATATTTTAATGAGTTCAAGGATGAAGATTATTTACTTTCACTGTGGGGTATTTGTTTTGTTTTGAAATGCCATCAGGGGATTAAAGTAGGTATTTAGTTTAGAAAGACTTATATAATATTTTTTCCTTTGAAAAAATATCTCTTGAATCTTATTCTAATGTAATAAAGGTACCATCAGATTTAGGATATTGTAGTTGGAGTCTTTACAGTTGGTATCCGAGAAGGTTTATTGAAATCATTGAGAACATGACTTTGGAAAAAACTGATTTTTGAACATGATCTTATGAAAGAATTTGAGGATGAGACTATGTATTACAAAACATCTTAATATTTTGGATAGGTATATATTATATGTTTTTCCTGGAATTAAATCCTTATATGGATACTATAAGTGGACATGGTTTTTCAAAAAAATGAAACTAGGGGTAATAACCACAAACAGAATTGGATTAGGGTATATGAGCCATCATCCTGGTGCATATTGAGTGTTCCCTTACTAAAAACCTAGTCCAACACTCCTAGGTCATACACATTGGTTAACTCATATTTTCATTATAAACTATTTTGATGAATTAGAGAATAGAAGCCATGAATACAAATGATATTCGAAGTTTATATGGGATAAACCTAATTTATGATAATTCTAATGCTGATCTTATGTTTGAAACTAGAGGCGCTATTTATAAAGATTCAAGTTATAAGAGTTTAACATGATTAATTATATTTTGGGAGACTTTAATGGATATATATCCATTTGTATTAGAATATGTTTTAGTTAAAATTTTATTAGAGGAAATTTTTTATTTTATTTCATGGAAATAAGTTCAGAGATATAACTAGTCTAAAAATGGTCTTTAACATTTTCTTTTTAACCTTAGTTATTCAAGACTTCCATTGAATGTATTTTCTGATAAATTTTAACATCTTTACTTTAGTAACCATGTTAAAATCTAACTTTTAATGTTAGTTCCAAATAAACCATCATAAAATAGTCCTTATGAAATAATTTTAACAACTTTTATTTAGTAACTGATGTCAAATTACTTCATTTAATTTCATTTCATACAAAAATGATGCTAAAATCCCTCATATAAGTCTTCTAATTTCGTTTTTGCAGGAACAAATGTTAAATGTCCCTTTTGAAATCATTTATTCATAAAACAGATATTAATGATGTTGAACATGTTTTATACCATTTCACAACCTTTTATTTCACTAGTCATGGATCTAAAATGGACTTATGGATCAAAGGTTATGAATGTTGGAAGTTGAACATCACTCAATGAAGTCTTAGAGAAGTCCAACTATCGATGAAAATATCCTTTGATATGTGACTCCATTTGACTTCCACGACTAGTGAAATAGAAGATTGAAAAATGAAATTTAAAATCTCAACATTATTAACATTGGTTTTGTTTTTGAAAAACTGACACCAAAAGTGATGGTTATCATAGGTTCGTGAAAAAATGACGTTAAAAGTACCCATAGTAGACTGTTAACATTATTTTTTAGGAACCACCTTTAAATGTCACATTTGATGTTGATTAAAACAATATTATTAATGTTGGAAAATTTATTATTCATTTCAAAAGCATTTATTTTACTTGTAGTGGAAGTAAATGGACTTATATATCAATTTTTATGGATACTAGAAGTTTAACATCTCTAAAAGAAGTCTTAGAGATGTATAATTTCTAGCAACCATACGTTTTGATCGGTAACTCCTTATGAGCACCATGATAGGTCACATCAGATCATTTTAAATGATCTAAAACCCAGTTAATATTATTATTGTCATTTTTTAGAAAATAATTTCAAAATAGACTTTTGATGCAAGATAATGAGAAAAATGATGTAATAAACTATCTTTTCATTATGGTTATCATAAAACAGATATGAAAGTGAAAATTTGATATCCTAAAAATAAATAATTCCATATTTTTTACATATTTGAATAAAAAAATTCTATTTCCACCTAAAAGTTATGATACCATGATTTATTTTACATTTTCATTTATATGGTTTCACACATCATATATATTCATTTCGTGATCAAGTCTTTATATCATCATCATTCCACCGATTCAACTCATTTGATCTTCATCATGAATCCTCTAAATCTAATTTCAACAATATCATCACATTATTTGTAATTATTTTTCCACAATTAAATGTTTTTATGATTATTTTTCTTAATTTATATAAAAATTATTTATTCCTCTTTATCTTATAGTAAAGAATCATTCTTTGGATCACAGTAAAACTAAAAAGTTTTCTTTGGATTCAAAAATATATTCAATGTTTAAGCTATGATTTAATCATTACATTTTTTATTGAAATAAAATTATATCCACTAAGACTAGAGAACCTTGAAAATTATGTGAATGGTTTTAGTTTTTTCCTAGATTTTGTATGAATTTTTTGATATGTTGTTGTTTATTGATATTCTATTTTTCATGGATTGATTAATCACCATTTAAATAAATATTGTTTTATTATAATCATTATATCATTGAATAAACATTATTTATTTATACTTGATATGTGTAAAATATTTATTATATCATATATAACAATATTTTTTCTAGTTAATTTTACAAATCAACTCTCTGTAATGTTGTAAGAATTCAAATAATGTTTTTTGAAACAAATTTTTTCTTAGTTAGTATTTAAAAACAGATATAAAAAATTATATTTAACATTGTATTTTAGAAAAACAATTTTGAAAACCAATTTTTGATGTTAGTTTTTTAAAAATAGATGTTAAAAATAATAATTCACATAGGTTTCTAAAAACTGATGTGAAATAGGATTTTTAAATCATCTAAAAAATTAATGATAAATATGGTCCAACATATAATTTTTTTAAAAACTCATGTGAAACATCATAATAAATAAATTTTATCGTTATTTTTAGTAAAATATATTAGGAAACATATTTAAAATGTCACCTTTAAAGATTTAACATCAAGAATTGATGATAAAAATATAAAATAATCAACTTAAAAACCCTATTTTTGTCATATTGTATTGATAACCTTTTGGGTTTATATGATCATTGATGTTGAGGAAATAATGGGTTATTAAAAGTTGAGAACATATGTTTTATAATATAGATAACCATTTGATTGAAAAGTGATTTTATTATTAATGTTTTTCTAGGGATTTACGTCATATTTTTGGTAATGTTATAGGAATTATATTAGTATAGTTTTAGTAATATGATAATCCTTATACCGGGTGACAATCTATTGCATCTAATAAGGTTGTGGGTCTTGAATCCACAACTAAAGTGTGACAGGGGTTCAACCCCTACCACTGGCCAACGTGATGTCCTGGTTGTTATACAACTGTTTACTTAAATTTTTTGATGAATAAATATTGATTTTATTTTGGGGGAATATATTATAATATTTTTTTAAAATTTTATTATTTTTAGCTGATTAATGATATTTTTAGGGATATTTAATTGGATTGAGGCATATATAAGCTTTAAGTTTAACATAATGGATTATTTGAGAAGAATATTATAACGTTTTTGGAGATATAAGATGTATTTTATGAGATAATTATTGAGGTTAAATCCTTCGTTAATGTTGAGGATATTGAGGCTATTTGGGATACATTTGTGTCTTTTATGGAATGATATATGTTAAACCTTTGATCATACTGTTGAATTTTTTATATTAATTAATTATTTATCCATATGAATGTTTATTTAATTCGGGTATTATTATACGTAGTTCTAAAAATTTTGGATTTATTAATGATTAAATGAATAGATTATTATTATTTAGTGCATTAGGTGATCTATTAGAAGTGGTTTTTTTATTTCTTCTTTAAGAAAATCCATCATGAACACTCATCACTTGGAAAAATGAATAAATATTGGTGGAAAATGATTAAAGGATGAAATTATATTTTTATTGTAGGCATAATTGTTTATGTTATTATTATAGATTTTAATGTTATTCCCAAACTCTAGCAAAAGGATCTTGGAAGAAAAATGTTATCGTACTAACATTATTTTCATGTAATCGATATTTATTTCACCCATCACTGATTTATAGTTGTGTGGTCATTAAATTTATCTTGACCATTCTATAAATCACATTATATTTTTAATTTTATTTTCTCATTCTCTTCCATGTACATATTTTAACATACCTCTAATATTTTTTTTATCTTGGAACCCAAACACGTGGTAGCTTAGTTAAAATTTATAATTTCCACTTTTTTCTTAATGAAATTTTAGAATCCCTATGTACGATGCGGGTTTTCCTTAAATGTTAGATGTTTGATTAAAAAATATAATTTTGAAGGTTCAATTTATTTAACAGGGTAGAATGTGGAACTCTAGTATTTTAAAAAATATTTACATTTAAATAAATTTGATATCGTAAGTATATTTTGTTCCATATAACACTGATATTAAACACAATATGATATACTATCAAAAAAAATTTAAGGTGGCATTTATAACCTAAGCATTAAAATTGGATTTCTGAATTTTAATGATTAATTTTTGAAAATTATATATATTTAATTTATGTAAATAAAATATATTGGTCACTATGTAATAAATTTTTTGTAATGTCTTTACCACTTCAAAAATATATTTTTTTGACAAGAATACTTTATTTTTTGAAAAAATATTATAATTAATTTTTGAAACTTGTAGAAATTTTATTATTCTAAATGAAATCCTATTTTGAAATTTCTATTTTAAAATTTACATATGGAGACAGCTTGGGACTTTTTAGAAAATATTGATTTTCACTGAATGGTGAAAATACAATTTTTTGTAAAATTTTCATTTTTGTTGTTGAAAATCCCAATAATATTTTTAATTTGATCCAAAATTAGAATAAATATTTTTTAGTTATAAATAATATATTAAATTAAATAATAATCAGTATTTTATGTTATCCTCATATAAAAATGATTTTACACTTGAAAGGCATTTGTTTTTTAAAAAAAGTCATCGCACATTGTGGGATACTTATAAAATGAATTTACACCACTTATAGTGACTGAATTTAGTAAAATACATTCCATATTTTGATACATCATAATAAGTTTTTTTTAACGAACTTTATTTAATTTTTTTTAATAATGAATTGTAAAAAAAAGTTAAAAAAATCATAATGGTAATAACACAAATCAAGGTAACCTAGGTAAAAGATAAATGATAAGGCCCACATTTTTTTATTAAATATTATTTTATGTATTTATTTTTATCCTTATACGTCTATATATTAAATTTTTTATGGAACACTTTTCCACGAAAGTGACCAGTATAATATTTTTAGTAAATAATAATACAAAATGTCACTTTCTTACATTTAAATTCACATAGGAAAAAAAAGTAGTGTAAACATAATAATTATTATTTTAAGAATAATTAAATTATTTTAATCATGTTATATTATTTAAATTTTTTATTTATTATACGATTACATAAAATTTGTACTCAATCCTGATATACTATTTAATTAATTAATAGAAAAATAAAATAAAATATTTTCACAAATATTAAAAGTAATTTAATTTTAGTGATTTATAGTGTCACATGACATTTATTGTTTAATATATCATATTATTTTTTTATTTTTAACTCCTATATTTAAATATCCTCGTTTTCTTGATGAATTTAAAGACAAATAAAATGAATAGTATGACAAATGACATTAAAGTTAAATTAAAATAATAATATTTTATTAACTGAATTAAAATGACTAAAAATATTATATCTCATATGGATATATTTATATGTTTATAAACATAATCTATTTTCCATTTAGGGACTGGTATTTCTTTTATAGTAAATATCATGACCCTTAAATAGTAAAAATATTATTACAACGTTAATTGTCCAAATGGGTTAACGATGGTTAAAACAAAGAGATATGGGTAAAATCATAATATAAACCTATCCAAAATTTATTGAATGATATTAATTTGATAAATAATAATTTAATATTATAAATATACATGTTTTGATCTATTTTAATTTTAAAATTTAAATTTATTAGTTTATTATTTTATGAAATGTCTAAAGTGCCCCTCCCCTAACTTATTAAAGGGAACATCATATCTTATTTTATTACAATTAATATCTTTTAATTTTAAAAAATTCCTACCCAAATTCCCTCCATAATTCCCATACCATGTTCAATAGGTATTTATTTTATAATAAACCCTCTTTAAAAGGATTTAGGTGTAAACATAACGAGTTTGTCAAAGGAAAAGGTATTGTTTTTAACCCATATTTTTTCATTTGTTTTTACCCAACAATAAAATATTATTGAAAAATACTAATATAATTGAATAGTTGTATAATATATTCTGATATGTGATTGTGTTAATATCATTACCCTTATCAATATTTTCACTCATCAAATGGGAAACAAGACCTTCGATCATGTGTACTGTGAATTACTACCTTGTTAACTCATGTAATTCATTTTCCATAACTACCTATCATGGCTGGTTTTAATGATTGATTTAATATATATATATAATAAATATGAAATATTCATAATTTTAAAAAGATAATATGTCATACAATTTCTCACCTTTCTATTCATTTAAAAATTATAATGTCATTCATGCCAATGTGTGGGTTACCACCTCCACAAAGTGATGTGATTGGTTTTTCAATGCCGCATCTCATGAATACTATAAATATGTTTTTCTAATGAAAGAAATATGATATTTAGGTTAAAATGATGATAATATAAGGTAAAAATAATATTCATGTTCTTTCCATCACTATCGTTGCAAAATTTGAAACCTTACTCATGAGTATGTATGGCTTACAATCTTCATGATTGAAAAAAAAATTAATTTTCCATAATAATATTTCATGGTTAGATGGAAAAGTGGAATTTATGTATAAAAATGATAATTATTTTTTGATTTTTGTTATTTAGATGACGGAATAATGACATCTTTTTCCATAGATGATATTCAAAATTCATTCTAGATATATTCAATAAATATTATTGAAACATATTAAATAAAATTATTTGATTATGTAATTAAATATGACATGGTACTATGTGTAGAAAAAGGAATAAAAATTTGAAGGTGTTTCTTAAGAATGTTAATATTTAATATAAGTTGATTTTTCTGGATGATACATAACCTAAGTGATGAGTTAGACCTAGGGTAAGATATTTTTCCTCAATTTCTATTACTATACTAAAATTTAAAATTTCATTTCAAAAGAATAGTTATGAAAAAGTAGGAAGCCTCACAAGAGCCTAACACTAGATCGTTGAACATAGAAAGAAATCACAAAAATCATTAAACATGAGTATGACATTATTAAAACCAAACAATAAAAACAATCCCCATTGTAATGTCGTTACTATAGTTTATGGGTCTTTATTGATGTTTTAATTAAAATTATGGCTCAATTTTTCTCAAGTCATCCTGTATTCTTCCATATTGATCTTCTTTACCTTGAATATTCATACTAAAATGTGATCTTGTTTGTTTATCTACTCCCTCTAATGCTTAGTAATATCAACATGGATTTTCTCATGTCCCTTTATGATCATTCTTCCTCATTGGGATAAAAATTACTCAA
The DNA here is from genome assembly GCA_963277665.1 of Viscum album. Lineage (NCBI taxonomy): Eukaryota > Viridiplantae > Streptophyta > Magnoliopsida > Santalales > Viscaceae > Viscum > Viscum album. Next base: position 1,034,261,636 of record OY728153.1, on the reverse strand, counting down.
TCATGTATACATTAAATGACATCCCTTAAAAAGTAACTGGATATTCTATCTTTGGTCATGTGAATTTGCTCACTGTGAGAGACTCGTAAATAATCTATTTCTTAGACACCCTCTACTAGATAAACCTAGTTCCTAGAACCATTAATATTTCTTTTTCACTTAGGGATCACCATCTAGCATGCATCCAAATTATAATTTCAAGTCACCAATATATTCAATTCCAATAAATGATTTTTAGGTAGGTTATGCTAAGGTAGTCCCACTGGCTAGGATGTTCCCGCTTTAGAGGTACTTCTTCCTCTGCATGTTCCACTATTTTTCCCTATATAGAAGACTAGATGGTGAGGGTGGCTAGACTCTTCTTACAGGCCTCTTTATCCATTTCCTCTTAAGGAGAAGCATACACAAGCCTCATGACATCATCATATGTGTTTGGGACAATAAGAACCTCCTCAAAACCCCCTTCACCTTCTTCGAACTATTTTGAAGAAATGTTAGCACCCATGTATAGAAAGCGGTAAGGGATTATTTAAAAATTTCATCATTATTGGAATTTTCTTATGTTTAAGTACCAATTGGGGGGACTATGTGATATTTATATCCTAGGAAAAATAAATTTTATTCTACTCTTGTAAATTTGAAAATTATAACCTTTCCTTAAATTTTACACATTTTTTGTACTCATAAGGCCGAAAGAATGGTTTTATGGATAAATAATTTATTAATTCATTTGAGTATCTTCCTATTAAATTTAAATATTTTAATTAAAATGTTTTAAAAATGATTTTAGTATTCCAAATTTATTTATTAATGTAATTTTTACCTATGGATTAGTTTTTATAAAATGGGTTGAATAGAATATTCTTGTCATTTTCTAAATGAGACACTTTTTGAATCGTACAAAAAAAGTGGAAGGAATATTCGTTCTAATAAACCCGGCATAAACATAATATCCCACCATATTGACTGATAAATGATTTAAATATATCATTACACTTTTCCATAATTATTTTCAGATAAAATTTCTTTTCTAATAATCTTGAATTTTTTATTTTATAAATGTTTTTTCAATGTAAAAAGGGTATTTTCCTAAAGATTATTTTGTTTACCTTTTTATGGTTATTTAATTCATTAATGAAAAAAAATTCATTAAATATGATTTACTAGTTATATGTTTTAATGAAACAATATATATTATTTCACTAAATAGTATATGATTAGTTTGAATTGTGAAATATTGATAATCCATATTATAGCCTTACAACATGAAATTTTATATTGATTATATATTGAATTTTTTATCACCAATTGTATATTGTGAATGCATTGGACATAGTAACTTATTTTGGGGTCCCTATATAAACCCTCATTTCATTGGAAGGCCATTTGAGACAAGTTAGTTTTCATATTTAGATGAGGTCATACCCATTAATTTATTATATCCCGAAACGAGACCTCAATAGTATGTTTAAGACATATGAAATTATAAATTCCGTATTTATAATATATTTATTGAAGCATATATTATTTTAATAGTTATGTAATCCATTTATAATTTTCAATATGATGTGATTATTTATATGGAATTATTTTATCACTAATTATTCTTTCAATATTATTCTGTATTCTCATGTAATTGATTAAATGGCATGTGTTTTTAGTTATTTACCATATCATATTGATTATACATTATTTAATCATGATATATTCTTCTATACATAACCCTTACCAAGCAGTTTATATCACCCTTATTTTCCTCTATTTCCTTACTATATAAATAAGGAATCTTTGAATGTGATAAAGGATGTATAATATTTACTTTTACAATGTTCTATTTTAATTTTTTAAAATGAAAAATTTGATATTAAATTTTGTATCTATTTTAACAATAACATTTAAACTTATTGATGCTTTGGGTTAAGATATTTTATATCTTATACTCATATAATTATGTTTCCACTATCTCTTGGAAACTAGAGTTGGGGTTTTTCACAATTTCATATAAATTATCACATGGTTTTGAAATATATCCATGGATATCACAGTTATATCAATAATAACATGGTTATAAATAAATGATCTATTAGTTATGGAATGTAAATTGTGTAATATATTAAACATACTATCAATACCTCATGATAATACATCTTACATAAATGAGTAAGGCCTCAAGAAAATACCAAAATTGTATTGTCTCTTGAGACCTACTAATGCCTGAAGGGGATATATAATTATAGGACTCACCAGTCAGTTTATAACTCCAATTATTTAATCATATGAATAAATAATATAACATAACAAACATTCCATAAAAATCAATAATTATATTTATTTATAATACTATAATACATAATATTAATAATTTACCCTATAAAAATAATCTTATATAATCTATAGAAATAATTTGGGTGGAGTCATTATAGTATATTCTCTGTAAATATTTTTATTCTTCAAAGGATATTGAAAGTTATGAAAAATAATTTAGAAATATCACTTGTAAATTTATGGAGTAAAACACACTTTCCATTTTGAATTTACTTGTTCAAACTAATAAAATTTTCCAAATTATTCTTGAAAATATATTTTTTGAAAAGAACCATAGGGACATTCAAAATATAATTCAAATAATTGACCAATAATGGGGATTGTAAAATCATTTCATGATTTAATTACATAAACACCCAAGATTTTTTTCACACCATTGGTAAAACAAAAATTTATCCAAATATGACATAATGATTCATTTTATGACATTTTATAGGATGTCTATATATGGAAAAAATTAATTTATTTTATTATTTGATAAAAAATAATACTCGATATTATTTTAATGAAAATATGGATATTGAAGAAAAATATTTCTGAATGCATAGAAAAACAATTCCAGTTTTCAATAAATGCATTAATTTATTGTTTTCATGTGTGTGAAGTAGGTAAAAATGTAACTAATATGTGAAAATCCAAGATATAACAAGTATATGATAAAAAATTGGGGATAGGATTTAAAGACCACATTATTCCCCATAATGGATAATTAAACATAAACCATCCCAATGATGTTGATGTAGTAAAATGAACCCTTAATTCATGCTTGACTTGTTTCAAAAGCTCTATAATATTTAGTATTATTAATTATAGTTTTATTATAAGTCTAAACCAAAATCATTTACATATATAAAAAATCATATTTTTTGACATATAACATTTCAAAACCCATTTGATAACTACCCTTTGTTATAATCATCATTTATAGGTCTTATAAAATTTTATTTATCATGAATGTTTTAGTTTTAATGATCCATTACTTGTACATGATTATGGTCCAATAATATCCTAAAAATTTAAAAATATATAAGTTTCATATATATTCTTTATATATATATATTTATAATCATCAGTAAAAGGTAGAGATAAAAAATAGTTACATCATTCTTGGAGACTGTAGATTGTACATGTGCATGAACGATGTCTCCATTTTATATAAGATAAAATGAAATAATGGTAAATAATAATTTACCACTAGAAAATTATTAAAATATCATAAATAAAATAATTATTTTTAATTCCATAAGTATAACCAACCAATTATGGTGTTGATGAATAATTAACTACAATGCTACGTGGAGATGGTAAGTTGTACATATAAACCATAAATTGTTTTTCATTATTTATGATGGAAAGAAGGTTTATAGTGACTGTTACATAATTATAATAATAATTATGTATATTTATGAAACTGAAGTCATTATTTTATAATTAATACAATGGATTTAGAGGCGGTATAAGAACCAAACCTCAATAAATTTTTTTATTTTATTGGAAAGCTACTTTGAGTGTAAGTGGGAACCTATAGACCCATTTATCATCAAGTCACACACTCACCAAACACTAATTACAGAATTCACATTTAAAAAAATAAAACAAAACCAAAACACCATGCAAAGACCATCATCACACACCTGTTCAAAATTCAATCCATCGTCATCGCAAATCATGAAAATCCCGCGAGCTGACTAGGGAATAAACAATCTGTCTATACCTCGATGCCATCATCCCATCACATTTCTCTCATCACCAGTTTCCGCCACCACAAGATGCAACAAAACAAACAAAATCAACATTGTTATCTGACACGCTGATAAATTTTCAGGGATGAAGACAATCGAGCTGGAAACCAACATCACCACCCAAAAACTATAATAGAGAACAAAGGAAACAATGAAATAATATTGAATCCAAAAAATAAAAAGAAAAAAAACTATGAAAACACCTTAAATAGATTAAAATACTGAACCATATTTCCCAAAACCACGTCATTACCACTACACCAAACCCAATTATGATAGTTTAATAGAAACTTGGGTCCAAGCAGGTTGAGTAGCCAATGAGCTTCAGCAAACCACCATTGTCGATCCCAAGTGGCCTTCTTGAAAACTGACTTTGTTGACCCAAAATAGAACTAGAGGGCCATTTCCATAGAAACAAGATCCACAAATCCCAAAAACCATAGAAAAGTAAAACAAAGGAATGAAAAAATCCAACAAAACATAAACACTCCATCTCCAACAGCACCTCAGATCCCATCAAACATTGAACCAAAAATCCCAAAACCAAGAATTTACCTCTACTCTATATACAACTAAGAAGGGAGCATAGTCAGTTGGGGTCAGAGCTGGTTCAGCAAAAAAGGTTCTCTTTAGTAGAAAACCATCATTAGACCCAAGAATCCATCATGAAAACTGATGTCTTCGTCATCACAATAGGAAACCTTAGTTCTATCAAAGCTAATAAAGAAATAGGAAAGAGGATAATGATGATCGAAGGGACAAGAGGGGAGTGATCTGGGAGAGAGAAGGGGAAAGGCTTTTAGTAATGGGTCATGAAGAGAGGAAATAAGAGGAGGAATACTAGAGAACACTTACTGCGAGAGGGAGATGAGAGGGAGGGAGTGTTGGTGTTGGGAAACCCTAGTATGAGGGGATAGGAGAACCTTGATACATATGATCAATCCATTTCCAAAGGAGGTATAATAATAAATAAAATTGAAAACACTCATTTTGGAGATATACATATTTCTTGTGAATCCCCTTTTTTTCTTAAATCTTAACACTCGAAGGGATAATATTTTGGAAAGATAAAAATATATAGGATTTTTTTAAGAAACAAAGGAAGGAAGCGTGGTTCTGATTTAGAGATATAAATGAATCAAAATGTGGATAAATATAGGAGAAGAGGTCTCCTTTTATAAGTATGGGAAGTGGTACACTTGGAATTACCTGAAGTATAAATTAAATATAAATGATTTTGTATAATAAAGTGACAAAAATTGGAAATATTGTGAATGTAGTATTCGGATATGTATAAATACTCTCATTCACTAAAATTTAGACAAATATATGTAGTATTTTAACCATTATCTCTTTGTTTCAACCCAAGTTGATCCTTTTGATAATTAGTGCACTATTAATGTTTTATAATATTTAATGGAAATGAATGCTACTATAAAAGGTAAAGTGACCCATAAATGGGACATGTTAGATATTTACAACCACATACCATTTACATGAATTAATAAAGTATTTTTATGAATTTTATATAATTTAATAAATTATTTATTTTATAAAATATCATTACTGACACTTATAGTCTTATTTATATACATTTACATTAAAATAATTAATATTGTTATAAAATTTGAGTATAAACCTTGAAAACAACCCTAAAAAGGTATATTTATCTAAATACTTTATAGAACACAATAATTAATTCAAAGTTTATTATGTTAAATATTTTTAATTTCACTTGTGTTATTTTTTCTATTAATTCGATTAATACTATGTTAACGTTTTGTAAGAATATAAGGTAATTATTCAAAAACTAAAAAATTAAAATATGTTATAATGTTAAAAAGGGTAAATTATATATTAAATAAACAATTATAACCAAAACATATCATTGTTTTAGTTTTTTGTAAAGTTTTTTTAGTTATTAAATTCAAGAAAGTGAACTTTTATATTTATTCATTTCATAAAATAATATAATGTTTAAAATAATTGATAAATTGAAAAAATGGAAATATATTTGATAAACTGATGGATATGAAAAAACTAGACTCATAAAATAGGATAAATTTCTACTTTAGAGTCAGTTAAAATCCTTTTCCCAAAGTTATAAACATATTTTTTGGTTTTAACTCTTATTGAGGTGAAAAATATATAGAAAAGATATAATTCACAATAAAAATGGAAATGTAAATAATTTTATCCTAATAATTATAAATACGTAACACATTTTTCAATATTGAATTGAAATAAGTGGATAAATTTAATTTGAAATTAAATCCATGAATCGTGATGAAAATTATTTTCCTAAAAAAATGCCTTCTTTATTATAAAGAGATTTTATACCAACATCAACCATATAATTAATAAAATTGATATTAATTAGATTGTTAATAATATAAATGAACTAATTTACCTAAATACCAATTTAATGATAAAATAAACTCTTTAAATGATTGAAATTAAAGGTCATTTTTAATTAAAATTAGAATTAGCTACTCTTCACATAAAAATTAAACTTTTCAAAAAAATATCAAAATTTAATACTATATTAATTTTTATATGCTTAATCCAAAATACAATCCATTATTTACATTTAATTTTTATAATTCATATATTTTTATTAAAATATTAATGCAATAAATTCTATAAAAACCAGTTTTGAAGAAAACATATATTTAAAACAAAAATTGAATTTACAAAAAATATTGATTAGTTATTTATGAGATGGAATCTCACTCGCATAGAATATACTCATTGGATTTCATCTTCACTTATTCCTTTTAGGGATTTTTCCCCTCCCCAATATCTTTAGATCCCCTTTTTCATCTTCTCCCATTTGATCCCTCTTTTCTCGAGCTCTCGACGTTTCCTCTTCCTCTCCTAGAATCTGCTTTTGGTCTGTCAGGTTTTTTCTCCACTGTCATTTTGATGTTTCTCCATTTTCTTCACCAACCATTGCTCTACCGATCTATCTTGATGCACACAACCTCACCATAGATGGATGTGTTGATTTCCTTGATTTTTTAGGACTATGGTGGTGGGAGTGGAACATTAGGAGACTCTTCATAGGTGGATCTATCTTATGGATCTCTTATTTCATTTGGGGTTTCACATTAGGGGTTCATTCCATTTATCCTATTATAGTTTCAATATCATTTACATCTCTTTCAATTTTTGGGCTCGATTGTCATTAGGGTTTCATCGCCTGGATCTCCTCTCTATCCTCATGGTACGATTTTTGCTAAGGATTCATCCCCAATTTTTCTATTACTACTGGTTCCTTTTGGGTTTCTTCCCCCAGTTTTTTCTTTCCCTCATTGTCCTGCACTATTGTTCACCTTGGTGTTTGTGTCAGTTGCTTCCTGGTGGTGTTGGTGGCACATTTTTTGTTCCTTTAGTGTTGTTCCCTGGGTGGCTTGCTGTTTTTTCATGGAATATCGCGCTGTTTGTGGGTTTGGTATACATCATACATTGTCGGTGGTTTATTGGATTAGTGGTGAGGCATTTGGAACTTCAGGTTGAGCTTCTTGGGGAGGTTTTTATCTGGGTTTTTTATGTACTTACACTGTGGAATGATGACAGAGACTCATTGACAATGACGAGAGTGATTCCATAGTGACGGCGACCGTCCCCTTTTGATGATGATGGTTTTTGGTGAGTCTTACTGGTGATGTTTGGTGATGTTCATTGATAGAGGTGAAATAGTTGATGAGATATTGATCATTGAGACTATTTTATCAAGGTGATTATGTCGGTGATATGTTGATGTAGATGACAAGTATTTATTTTTGGTTTAGTCTCCTAGTTGTATGATGGTTTCTTATTTTGAATTTCAAATTTTGAATTGGTTTTGTTATGGAGGAAATGAGGAATGGTCGAACCTATTTGGTTAGTGCATGTGGTGATGGTCTCATATTTTCTATAATGTTTGATTTGGGTTGTTGATGATTGATTTTTTTATATTGTCATTGAATGTCATTATGGGGTATGTTCTGGTGACAATGTGATCTTTCTATAAGGTTCCCACTTACCCATAAAGCGGTTTTTAATAATACAATAAATGGATTTTCTATTATTTATTTGTTATACATTAATATATGTAATATAAATATATAAATTAATTATACATAGTTTCTACAAATTGGTTATTCTTATTCATTCTACCAATTTTACCAGGTATTTAATACCGTTCACATTTAGATAATTATATTTTAATGGTGTATCTAAGTTCTTTTAAAATCAATGTTTATTGTAAAGTAATCTATCAAATAAATTAAATTTATATAATCTCAGGGTTTTATAGTACAGTTTCGCTGCATGGTACGAGAAATTGTGTTATTACACTAAGAGTCCCAATAGGGGTCACTTAGACCTAGTTAATTGTCTTATGTATAGTTTTCCAGAATGTAAATAATAACTATGTTTCTTTCGAGTTCCATAATATTTCATCATATCCTCATTGGTTCTCAAATATATATAATCAATAATATATTTAAACACAAAGACACTCTAATTATGACTCAACCTCCCATAATAACTTAAGAACTGATCTTTAAATCTGAGATATAATCATCTCGAAAAACTGGGTAACTCTGGAGTCTCCAAGAAAAATGGTAACTAGACACCCACCCATAATATCAACAACCATGATGGCTCATGAGATACTTTAAGGGTGTTTTTGATTTCCCTTGAGATAGATTCAAGCCCCAGGGAATTAATTTATAATTTATGGGGAGGATTTCACATGATAAAACATAAAATTTATAAAAAAAACTCTAGCTAAAGATCTAAATGACCATTCCATGCATTGGATCACAAAACGACAAGCAAAGTCATTAAAAAATAAAAACAAGACTAAAAAACGTAAAAAAGAAAATACAAGTCATATAAACTTTAAAAAACTCAAAAACATGTAAATCAATCCCAAACCGAACGTGATATAATATTACCACTGAAAAAAACTAAATTATAAAAAAACTATATTGTGGATGATATATCTAGAATGTAGAATCTAAAAACTAAAAAACCTGTATTACACATCATTATACTCAACTGGTTCACCTCTACTTTCATATCCATCAAACTAAACCCAAACCTAAAGACCATCTGCTATGTCCAAGTGGATCCTGCTAAATATTTAATATTTTTGGAATGAGAAAAAAATTCCAATTAGGTACCAATAAACACCCCATGTATCAAATTTAAATAAAAACTATATCATGATAGTTTTAAAATATAAAAATTAGTTTTTCAAATTCTTTCAAAAATGAGTAACATGTTGATTCTTTTAAAAAAATTCTTTTTATAACTCATTTCAACAAAATTTTCATTAAAGAAAATAATGAATCATTTTTTGAAAAGTTGATGGTAATATAATAAAAATATATAATGATTATGGAGAATATTTAGCTAAGGAACATATTGAAAATAATAATACAAAGTAGTGGAAATTAAAACATATAAAATATAGACATCATGGTAACCCTGGTTCTTGAGAAAAATCCTTGAAATAACTAATAATAAACTATTATAGAGAGAGTGATTGGTAAAAGATACAATGATACCCTACCATAATATTCAATATTACCCAATATATCTAATGGTGAGAATACCATAAGTAGAATATACTGAATTAAAGGCCACCAGTCAGAGTGTAAAAATAAAGTAGTATAAAATGTATACCTAGCCTTCCAACCCATCCAACCAAGACAAACCATTCACTCAAAAAGTGGAAATGATCAAGTTAAAATACTGTATATATATCATTTAATTTCATAAAAAAAATTATTCCTTCACCTTTGAACTCCCATAAAAAATAACACCATTTTCTTCAATTCATATAAATAACAAATAACCCCTACACTGGGAACCATCAATGTATAAATCATTGATAACACATCCCTTTTTTATAAAAAAGGTGAATGCTTCAAGGGGTTTCATTTTCTAAAAAAATCACATGGAATTGAAAACTAGGACATATAATCATATTTTTACAATATTTCATATATATCTAAATCAAAATTTAAAATCAAATATTTTTAACACTTTCAAGAGTTTAATTATTAATGAAAATTCATTATTTCGAACCTTATACACACCATTATTTTTAAAAAGAACATTTAAACCAACTACATTTGATTATAAAGCCCTCTTAAATGAAATCCTTTAGTTATTACCTCAAACACTTATTATTCATGACATTGAGAAATGTTGTTTGAACACCATTTATGAATCTAAAATAATTTATCATATAAGATAACAAAAGGTGAAATCAATTTTCCTTTCATATTAACATTATTATTAACCCACACATTTTATAATGTGTTGAAAGTATGAATATAAAAAAACAAGTAATAATATTTCTAAATTCAAAGGTTTTGAAATGGATAAACCCACCTCAATCAATCTTTCTTAACAAATGGAAGCTCAAATTCTTATCAATAATGTTACGGTATCCATAAACAATTATATGTAACCCAATAATGATAATAAACTCTATTAACAATTAATATCATGGGGAAAAAATTTGTCATTAAGACCCTATAAGGGAAAGAATAATAGAGTTGAAAGAGGATAAATGGAGGAAGATATGGGTCAGAGGGTATTACAATAAGAAAGAAACAATAAACATTGAAGAATCTCCTTGTATGTTCAAAATATCTGGATGGAAATGAACCGGGAGGGCCCCATGGATACTAGAATTTGAATGAGGGATGTTGAAGATCATAAAGGGGTTAAATTTGACCAGGGGTAGAAGGTTTATTTTGTGTTCTTAATGACATGAACATACAAGATATAATCAAGTAAATTTTTCTTAATTTAAAGGTGGAGTGAATATAGTAAATAGGATGCTTCTTTGAAGGAACACTTTGACTCTTAATTTGTGCAGTCAGTTTGTTGGTTTTTATGATATATTTTTATACTAAAATAGCAAGTATAATGTGGATATTTACCATGAAGGGTATAATAGTAAAATATTGTTATACACCAATTAATCTTCTATGTGTGATTAGAAGGGTCACACAATTATGGCTACTGGGTGGAACTTGAGGATGTGGAAGCAAGAAAATTTTCTTTCTAGATATTTTATAGTCAAAAAAAATAAAAAACTGAATCAACATAAAGATTAATCTGAACCTGTGAAGTCAGTGGCCACCTGATCTAATGGTAAATCTAAGATTGTAGATTAATGGTAAATAATGAATCCAGTGGAGGTTTATGAATGCTAAACTCTAAGGGTGCTATCAACATCTTCTAATGATGTGGTGGAGGTAGATCTTGATATATTCGAGGAGACAAAAATTTATAGGTTTGAAGATACTAATAAATTGTTGTAAATGAAGGTATATGATGGTGTTTAAATGGTTTCATGGAAGGATAATATAGTGTTGAAGCTTCTCCTATATTGTCAGGAAGATATACTAAGAGAATATTTTCATATCAAGGTTTTATAGGTAGATATAGATATATTTTTTGAGAGACTCATTCAAGTTGATTTTAATGATGAAGATATCGAGTTGACCAATAAAAATGATTATATATTGGCTCAGGAAGTAAACATAGGGGAAATAAACATGGAAGAATACAATCACGTATGGGATATGATAGCCGACAACTTCGAGGATCCCATCAAATAATATCAATACACAAAGGTAACCTCTATCACATCGAGAAAACAAAGGGTTATTACTTCAAATATTTTAAAAAAATTTAATATTATATTGGCAATTTCCATATTTTCTAGAAACATTCCATTGCATGTAATCTCTTTGGGTTCTCACCTTTAGAAAAATGTGTTTTATGAAATAATTTTTTTAAATACACAGGTCAAGTCAATGAAATGACACTATGATTAGTTGGCCAAAAAATGCACCAAAATTTTCCTCCTACGCAGAATCTAGAGAACATCACACATGCAGGTTTCATGGTTAGACTAACCATGTTCCAACCATGAAATTTGATATGAAATTTCTGTAGACCTATCACACAATTTTTAAATAGTTTTACTAAATGTACATTAAACATGTGTAATGCACTTTGTTCCAAAAAATCCAAATTTAAATAATATTCAACCTGAAATGAGAGAAAATTTAATGAGACTCAAAAAAAAATATAATAGAGTAAATTGCATTCATGGTGTGACAAAGCTAGAATAAATAATGAATATGTTAGTGGTGAATTTTTCACACTAGTAGTAATCAAATTAAATTGATTCAATGGGTGTTATAAAGGTAACCTAAAAATTTATTACATTAATTAAGGAAATGTAAGTAATATCTTATAAATAAGTCAAAAAAAAGATGAAAATTTATCAAAATATGACGTTTTATCAAAAAAATAAATAAATATTCTCTTAAAAAGCGAAATAAAATATGAAAATGTAATTGGAAAGGGGATCATGTTTGAAACCATGTTAAATAAAAATGAAAAATTAAATAAAATATGATTCAAAGAAGATGTGGTTGAATTTATTTTATAAACAGAATATTTTCTTATATAAATAGTTTAAAAAATTTCAATTTTTAGGAAAAAAAACCAAACTGAAGGATTCATTAATATTGTAGTTGAAATTGATGGAGCACATAAATATTTGGACATTCATTGAATGAAAAATTGAATAATTGGTTGAATAATATTGCAAAAATTAGAATATTTTAATCAAATCAAAGGTAAAACTTCTTGATTTTAAGAATTTATTGGAAAACTAGAGGATTCTCAACTTACATATCAAGAAGTTTTCAAATTCAACGTAAGCATTAAAGAGTATGTAAAAATTATTGAGGTTATTATACTCATTTATATGATAGGAATAAATATTTAAATTCCTTGAAGAATAATTTGTGTCTTTGAAAAAGAATCTTAAGGATAGAAAAAAGTAAATGGTGATAATAATCACTATGATTCAGAAATTTATCCCAAAAAAATTGATAGAAATAAGTGAATATGTTCAAGGAATGTTTAGAAAATAATAAGTGAGCATTGGAATAAGCCTATGGGAAATAGTGATACTGGTTATAAAGATGACACATATAATGTTGGATAACATGTAGAAATAGATAAAGGAAATAAAATAATGGTTAAAATATCATAATCACTTAGGGATCATTAGCAACGAAGACAAAATCGAGAGGTCATAAATATGTGTAAAAGAGGAAATTATAAAATATTATCCTTGATTAAGTTCAAATTTTATGGATCGGTGGGTCAATAATTGATGTTGTGTAAGGAAGATAGAAGCTACTAGAGATGTGAATAACAATATAGGATGATAACATATCCCCTAGCCCAAATGAAATACTCTTTTAATGGATATTGGTATAATTAATCTAATATTAGCCACAAATTTGTTAATTTTTGGTAATAGAGAAGTTAAAATTAGAACTATAAAAGCTATTTGAGGGTGAATACTAAACATCTAAATAAGATTCTATTAAAATAAATGTTTCAATAATTGGTAGGATTAGGAGAATGATCTCACAACCTTTTCTGAAGAAAATGAGGAGAGTCAATCTTATGTATTAACTTAGAAAAGAATTTATTTGATGTAAAGGAGAAGTAATAAGAAGTTTATCTTAGATTAAATTTCTGTCAATGTGCCTCAAAATATAAATTCTTATATTCATTATATTGGATCTTCATCCCACAAGGTGAACAACATGGATTAGTTGAAAATTTTAAAGGGGTATATTTATGGTTAAATAAAATTCAGTCATAATGAAGCTCTAAAAATCCAATGAAGAGGTAAAAAAGGCTTGTTATAGATGGTATAAGTAATAAAAAAAGTATTTTATATAGTTGTAATTTTATATAACCTATTTATTGTTAGATAACTTTGTGACTTCAGACTTATGGTTTCATTCAATCATATGTGTGATTTTATCATTGTAAATAACATAAACAAGTTGATGAAGTGATGCAGAAGCAATAAAAATCTAACCCAAGTGCATTTCAAAGTGATAAATTAACTTCTTATAGTTTATTAAGAAAAAATCCCCTATAATTGAAGTCTTAAAATATTCATAAAAATGAATTAAATTTTTTTCAATGATTAAATCATTCAATAGGGTTCCTAAATTGAGACAAAATTTTAAAAATACTTATGGAACCTTTGTTAGGTAAAATTTGGAAGAAATATAAACCATATAAAGAAGTTGAGGGACACAAATATAGTATATATAGTTCAAACTGATGTGTGAGGTCCTAATAATGTTCTTAAAATATATAATGAGAAATAATTTATCTTGTTTCTTAGTTATCATAGTAGAATATGAAGTATCATGTTCAAGAAGGAAAAGATAATTAAGTGTATAAAGTTGTTTCAGAGAAGTGGTGTGTGTAACATCCCAGTTCTGGAAGCCACCCAGAGGCGCCCCATACCCGGTTGGTCGCATAGCCTCAAGAGCATTTCTCCAAATGCCAAAGGCTTCTGACTAGTAGTGAGAGCATTGGGTGTGATAGTGGGGAAACTAGGCCCTTATTGGACGAGTACTTAGCGGATGTATAAAACACATATAATAGTGAAAGTAGTAAATATCAAACAATAGTAAACAACAGAAGACTAGAATACTAAACAACTGGAGCACAAATATATATGTAATGATGCGTGATACATATGTCTAGGAAAAACATCCAATCAAGTCACAATGCTGGAATACAACTGTGCTAAAACAAAGTGAAACAGAAAGCAGATAAACTCATCAGCATCACAAGCCATAGCTTGGTCCCATGCTCCCCTGCTTCATAGAAAGTCATATACCTGAAGTAGAAGGGAGATTTCCCTTATCCATACCTACAATAATAAAATCTGTTTGGGCCTAAAAGCATGACCCAAACTGTTTGTGAGACTAAATCCCTGTAGTCAACCACCAGATGATATGTGCCTAACAGTCAGTGAGTATATGGTAGGTAAAAGCACAGAAAGCATTAAATAGGAAACCACAAAGAAATAAACAATCCACAGTTTAAAAAATTTAAATTAAAACACAGCATGTAATAGCTAAACAAGTAGATAACACAATAGGTTACCCTCTGGGATGTACCCATAGCCTATCACCTATGGTCCTACCTAAAAACTCAAGAAAGTAGCTAAACACAAGGTAACCCTCTCGGAAGTACTCACAACCTATCCCCTATGGTCCTACCTAACAAGAAAAGGAACCCTCTGGGTAGTACAATCTGTCAAACCCCTCTGGTTCATCTTAATAATAGACTCTCTAAAGAAGAACTTTCCATAAATCCCCCCTATAGTCTCGTATCAGTAATAAAAGAACTCTGGGGAAGCACTCAATGTCTCATTCCCCCTGTGGCCCTTGTCAAGGAATTATAGACACTCTGGGGAAGCACTCACATTCAATTCCCCCTGTTGTCTCACATCGTAAATTATAAAGATACTCTGGAGAAGCCCTCATCATCACCAGGTTCTCTTGGCCATGTGTAAGTCAATAAAGTGTAGCAGTGCATAATAGAAAAAGAAAACCTCAAGAACTACTTGGCTAGCAATCTACCGCACAATAGGATAATAGTATAATAGTCACACCATCCTACAACATTAGGCATGGGAAAGTAAACAACAACCTAACAGGAAAACAAGAGCAAAAGGTCAAAATAGGAAAAACATGCATGGAAAATACATCCAAAGCACAAAAATTCACCCTATTCTATATCAATAATCATCTACAGAGGCATACGAGTATAGCATAGAAACAACAGGGTCAAAATGAAAAACACGCAATAACCCGTTCAAGTGTATTGGTGGAATTTGCACATAAAACACAAAGACATCAACAGAAATGCACAAACCACCTACCTAGGGTTTAGGAGATTAATATACATGAACCATGAATCCTAAATATCCTTGGAACATCGTAGATATAAGAAAACATCCAAAATTTTCAACCCACGATAACACAAAAAATAAGAGGAATGGGAAAACAAGGGTCAAGTAGAATAGATAACTCACCGATGTGATTCCAAAGTAATAAATAGTGCGCGAATTAGAGGAAAAGCAGAGAATTGGGGGCTCGTCGAAGATCTATGGATTCTCAGCTCTCTCAGATTAATGAAACCTAAAAGAAGTGGTTTCTGTACATCAGACATGACCCCGGTGCATTTAATGAAAACAAAAGTACACGGCCTGTATTTTTGATGTACACGGCGTGTACTCAGTTTTTTGTACTCCGATTTAAGCAGCCTCTAACCACTCCCACATGGCCGTGTATGCGGCTACTACATTGCTAGTGCACGGCCTACTGCGACATCAAATTACATGGCGTGTACTCCTAAAGTACACGTCGTGTATTTAGGAAATTTCTAGAAATGTCTCTTTTCTCCAAAAAACCATCATAAATAAAAAACATACATGAAAAGAAGGCTTGGGTTCTTACAAACTCCCCCATTAAATAAATTCGTCCCCGAATTTCCCTAGCGTGGTGTATAAGAAGAACCCTCGAACGGTTCCGACCACTGTGCTCATACATCGTCCTCCTGCTCCCAAGTCTCGTCCTGTACTTGACTGTGCTGCTATAGCACTCGTACCAGGGGAACAAACCAGCCATATAGAACCTTTGTACTGTTTTCCAAAATCTGGATAAGATGCTCTCCAAACGATGCATCCACTTCAAGCTCAACCTCCTCGAATCGATAGATATGAGACATGTCTGAAAAGTAATGTTGGAGCTGGGAAATGAGGAAGACATCATGAATAGATCAGTATCTCTGAGGTAACTGCAACCGATAGGCAACAGGCCCAACTCCCTACAACACCTCAAACTTCCCGACATACCTCGGTGAAATATTACCCTACCTCTGTATCCTTTTTTGCCCCAACCTCAGTGTGAAACACATGAAAACATAATCCCCATCCTCGAACTCCAAAGTTCATCTCTACTGAGCAGCATAATACGTCTGTCGAGACTGTGTAGTATCCATCCTCTTCTGAATCAACTCTATTTGCTCTGAGGTCTCATGAACCAGATGAGGTCCCAGCACAGCTGCCTCTCCTACCTCCAACCAACATAAGGGTGATCGGAATGACCTACCATACAATTCCTCATAAGGTTCAATCTGAATAGTTTCTTGAAAACTATTTTTGAAGACAAACTCTATAAGAGGTATATACTTCTCCCAAGAACCTCCAAAATATAGAATGCATGCTCAAATAATATCCTCAAGAACATGAATCGTACACTTGGATTGGCCATCTGTTAGGGGGTGGTAAGCTATACTCAAAAGTACCTGTGTGCCCAAATCCATTTGATTCCCCTTCTAGAACCGAGATGTAAAATGTGCATCCCTCTCTGAAACAATGGAGTGTGAAACTCAATGTAGACATACAATATCAAAGATGTCCAACCGTCCCAGATCATAAAAACTGAAGGTCTCCTTGGTCAGAAATAAGTGATAAACCTTCGTGAGTATATCAATGACAACCCAAACCGTGTCATTCCCTCAAGGCAACCTCAGCAAACCGGTCACAAAGTCCATCTCAATATCATTCCATTTCCACTCGGGAATGGGTAACTGCTGCAAAAGCCATGTTGGTCACTGATGCTCTGAATTCACCTGCTCACAAGTAGAACACCTCATGACGAAACCAGAAACGTCCTTCTTCATATTTGGCCACCAATACTGACTGTGTAGATCACGATACATATTGGTGACGTGAGGATGAACTACCCAACTAAGGAATGGAAACCTTGTATCAGCTCCTCACGTATGTCTGCTGGCACCCATACGCATCCCTGGAAACGTAAGATCTCATCCTCACCTATAGAACCTCCAGGAATAGGTTCCACTCCTGACACACTTTCCTGTAGGACTAGGCCTTCAGAATATGATAGCTGCCTCATTCGAACTCGATCCAGAAGAGTAGAGGTCACAGCTACAGAAGAAAGACATGTCTTCCCCTGTCTGTTGTGAACCTCCAAATACATCTCAAAAAACAGAGCTATAAGCATCCAATCACTACTGGCCTCCTAAACTGCCTGTATCTGAGTCCTCATGCTCAATGCATCAGCTACTACATTTCCTTTTCCAGGCGTATAGGAAAGATCAATGTCAAATGACGATAGGTACTCAACCCACATGCACTACCTCAAATTCAGATCATGCTGAGTGAAGATGAACATGAGACTCCTGTGGTCAGTGAAAACCACAAAGTGCTCTCCTATAAGATAATGTCTCCAACAACATAAGGCATGAACAATAGCTTCCAACTCAATATCATTCATCAGGTAGTTCCTCTCATGTGGCCTCACCTGCCGGGACTCGTACACAACGAATCCATCTCCCAGCATAAGCACAGCTCCCTTCCAAATACCTGACGCATCACAGTAGACAGTTTAACTCTTTCCTGGCTCTATAAATACTAGTATCAGTGATGAATCCAACCTAACGTTCATCTCTTGGAAGGATGACTCGCAATAATCTGACCTTAAGATCATCGCCCCCTTCTTGGTCAGACCTGTCTGTGGTGTTTCCAAGAATGATAAGTCTTGTATGAAACATCTATAGTATCTATCCAGCCCTAGAAGAATCTTCACATCAAAGATTTTCTTTAGATTCTCCCATGAAACTATAGATCTAACTTTCTCTAGGTTTACTGATACTCTTACCTCTGGGATAACATGACCTAATAAGTGAATCTGATCCATCCAAAAGTGGAACTTTGAGATCTTATCATATAACTGATGCTCCCTTAGTGTACTCAAAATGATCCCAATATGGGAAGCATAGTCTTGTCGAGTGTGAGAGTACACAAAGATATCACCCATGAAGTCCACCACGATGGAATCCAAGTACGGATGGAACACTCGGTTCATTAGTGCCATGAAAACTACAGGAGCATTCATGAGACCGAACGGCATAACCAAGTACTTGTATAGACCATACCTTCTCTTGAAGGATTTAAGAGGTATATCTAATAGTCTGACGTGAAAATGATGATAACCATATCTTAGGTCTATCTTCGAGAACACCCGGGCTCCTCGAAGCTGATCAAAGAGATCATCGGTCCTAGGAAAGGGATATTAGTTCTTAACCGTCAACTGGTTCAACTTATGATAGTCCAATCAATGTCTGGGGGAACTGTATTCCTTCTACACAAACAGGACAGGAGAACCCCAGGGAGAGGTACTGGGTTGGATGAATCCCTTTGCCTACAACTCCTCCAACTGCATCTTGAGCTCCTGCAACTTTGGTGTAGCCATCCTATAAGGAGGAATGGACACTAGTGCTTCCACTAAGACAAGATCAATAGAAAATTCTACCTCATTCTCTAAAGTAAAACATGGAAAGTCCTCTAGAAAGACATCTCTTAAATGATCCACCACTGGAGGAAAGTATAACTGTGAAGTCACCTGGTCATCCAGATAAAGACTAGCAATCTGGGCTGTAACTGCTCCAAACCCATGATGCTCTGGACCTGCTCTGCTCGCCTGGGTATCCCACTCACCCCTATGATGAAAGGATCCACCCTCTGGTGATATGAAACTCACCCTATGGTGATAACAGTCAAGGAATGCCTGGAAGGGAACTAGCCAGTCCATTCTGGGAAGGACATCATAGAATGTCATCTCTAGGACATAGAGGTCCCATAAGAAGTGACACCCACAAACCTCTATTGGGAACTCTCTGCACTGACGTACACTAGCCATTCTAGTCCCCAACGGTGTGTCTAATGTCAAGATATTAGCAAAATATAATATGTAGATCCCAAGGCTCACCACGATAGCAACAAAGATAAAGAGATGGGCAGCCCGCATATCAAAAATAGAAGAAGCTAAAATTCTGGCTACTAAGATCATACATCGAATGGTAGAAGTTCTAGGATCCTACTCCTACTAAAACTGCTCCACCTATAATGTATGACCTGTACTGCGGCCATGTGACCCTGCCAGACCACTCTGAGCTAATCCGCCTAGATTTCCTTAAAAACCAGATGACTGGCTACCACGACCATGACCTCCACCTCAGCCTAAACGTCCAGAAGAACTCCAGTTCCCAGACTGGTGATAAACTAGTGGTTCTACTCCTGAACGAGTAGTCTTTGAAGAACCCCCGTCTCCAGCTGTTAGAGAGAAGATCAGACAAAAGCACTGAATATGACCCAACTTACACTAATACCGGCACTCCACTAGGTCTTTTGGGAAATGTTTCCTCATATTCCTACACCTTCCACACTGGTAACACACCACTTGGCTACTAGAAGAAGTGTCTCACCTCCTCGGATCACAACACAAAGACTCCCTATGGTCCTTCTTGCTGTCAAAAAGAGGAATAATAACCCCATATGTCGAGCCGACCTGGGTCACCACTCCAGAATCCCTCATATGGTGCTCTATGATCAGCGCCTGGTTGACTATATATGTGATCAAAGTCAACCAAAAGATGTTAAACTATGATCGAATGACGTGCCTCAAACCTTCATCAAACTTCCTTTCCATGAACAACTGATCACCTCCAGAAATAGGCATGAAGCACTGCATCTTGGTAAAGTATGAGGAATAATCCATAACAGAATGAGTACCTTGCTCCAAACTCATAAAGTCTCAGGCTCGATCGGCCCTCAGAGGTTCTAGGTAGAAGTAGTCAAAGAAGATGTGCTTAAAGTCATCAAACGCCATTACCTACTGGAGTCCCACCTGTGTGATCACATCCCACCACCTATTGGTGGATTTCCGAAGCATATAGGTAGCGACCTTGACCCTCCTCTCTGGAGGCGTCCCCAGATGCTCAAAGATAATCAGCATGGCTTATAGCCCTAACTCTACATCCTGAGGTCCACTATCCCCTATGACAGTGGAAGGATTTTGCTGTTGGACGACCTGCATCAAATCAGCCATCAATGGGGCAAGAGGCGGAACTTCCTGAAAGGTCTAAATCATCCTCAGAAAGCCCTCCCTAAACTATGCATCAACACCTATGTCAGGTACAATGGCTGGTGACAAGGCTGGAACAACGGGAGGATCTGTAGGTGGTCCCTGATCGGCCATGTTTGGTGTCTAATCTTCATCTGGAAAGTTGCAGAAAACCTGAGGATGTCTCGAGGGCATGATTCTGCAAGTTCATGCACATATCTTAGATTATAATTATCAAGGACTGAAAACAAGAGTGTAAGAAAGGAACATGATAAAGAAATCAGTCAAGTTTTATAAAACATGGAAACATGGTGTGTACATTTCGTACGCAATGTGTTCCTTGAAGTCTTTCACATGGGTGTGTACTGCTGTCCAGAATGGTCATGTAACACCCCAGACACACGACATATTTTCCCCACACACGGCATGTACTTGAGTCCCTTTCCCTTCCATGAGTCCTTCTACAAGGCTAAGCCACATGGCTCTCTCATAAAGCAAGACTACACGGTGTGTAAAATTCCTACATGGCGTGTACTAGACAAGCTTCACCTGGCCCATGTTGTTCGTGACACGTTCGGGTACCTAGGTTGGACTACACGGTGTGTTCAAGGAAGACACGACGTGTGCACAAAGGGTAACACCACCCTGTGTTGTTCATGACATGGTCGTGTACCTAGGTCATACTACACTATGTGTTCAAAAGGAATACGGCGTGCATTAGACATGAATCGTCCAACCTGGGTTGTTAGCTACTCTCGGGCACAGCTTAACACCAAGTACTAATCTCTTTTTATCCATGGCTGTAGGCTCTAAATAGTAAGTCAAGAGAAATGAAAACCTCTAATACCACTTGTAATGTCTCGGTTCCAGAGGCCACCCAGAGGTGCCCCGTACCCAGTTGGTCACATGGCCTCAAGCACATTTCCCTGAAAGCCAGAGGCTGCTGACTAGCAGCGAGGGCCTTGGGTGTGATAGTGGGGAAACAGTGCCCTCATTGGAAGAGTACACAGCAGATGTAAATAACACATAGAATAGAAAAAGTAGTAAATATCCAACAACAGTAAATAACAGAAGATTGGAATATTGAACAACTTGAGCACAAATATATATGAAATGATGCCAAATACATATATCTAGGAAAAACATCCAAACACGTCACAATGCTGGAATACAACTGTGCTAAACCAAAGTGAAAAAAAAAAGCAGCTAAACTCCTCAGCATTGCAATCCATAGATTGGCCCCATGCTCTCCTGCTTCACATCAAGTCAGGTACCTGAAGTAGAAGGGATCTTTCCCTTATATATACCTAAAAAATATAATCTATTTGGGCCCAAAAGAATGAACCAAATAGGGTATGAGACTATATCTCAGTAGGAAACCACCCGAAGATCGGTGACTAACAGTTAGTGAGTATATGGAAGGTAAAAGTACAGAAAGCAGTAAACAGGAAATCACTGAGCAATAATCAATCCACAGTTTAAGGTATTCAAATTACCACACAACATGCAACCTCTAAACAAGCAGATAACACAACAGGTAACCCACTAGGAAGTACCCACAACCTATCCCCTCTGGTCCTACCTAGATACTCAGGAAAGTAGCTAAACACAAGGTAACCGTCTAGGAAGTACTCACAGCCTTTCCCCTCTGGTCTTACCTAACAAGACAAGAAACCCTCTGGGTAGTACACTCGGTCTAACCCTTTCAGTTCAGCTTAAGCATAGACTCTCTGAGGAAACACTCACCGTAAATTACCCCAATAGCCTCGTATCGGTACTAAAGGCACTCTAGGGAAGTACTCAATGTCTCATTCCCCCTCTGGCTTGTGTCGACGAACTACAGACACTCTGTGGAAGCACTCAGTGTTAATTCCCCTTGTGGTCTCACATTGTAAATTATAAAGACGCTCTGGAGAAGCCCTCATCGTCCTTTCTCCCTATGGTCTATACATCAGGTTCTCTTAGCCCTATGTAATTCAAGAAATTGTAGTAGTGTGTAACGGCCAATGTAAACATCAAGAACTACTTGAGCAGCATTGTACAACACAGCAGGATAACATTATAACAATCACACCATCCGACAGCATTAGGAATGGGAAAGTAAAAAAGCATTCTAACAGGCAGACAAGAACCAAAAGTCAAAACAGGAAAAACATGCATGGGTAATACATAAAAATCACAAAAATTCACCCTATTTTTTATCAGTAATCATCAACATAGGCATACCAGCATAGAATAGAAACAACAGGGTCAAAACGTTAAACACGCAATACATCGTTCTAGGGTATTGTTGGAATTTGCACATAAAATTCAAAGACTTAAACAGATAGGCACAAACCAACTACCTCGGGTAAAGGAGATCAATATACGTGAACCAAAAATCCAGAATCTCCTTGGAATTTTGTAGATATAAGAAAATGTCCAAAACATTCAACCCACGATAACTTCGAAAAGAAGAGAAATTAGAAAATAAGGCTCAAGCAGATGATAGAAATCACTAATGCGATTCCAACACAATCAGCGGTGCTTGAATTGGAGGACGGATGGAGGATCAAGGGATCATCTAAGATCCATAGATTCTTGGTGCTCTTGAATGAAAAAAAACCTAAAAGAAGTAGTTTATGTCTATCAGACATGACCCTAGGGAATTTAATGAAAAAAATAAATGACACAACATGTACTTTTGAAATAAACTGTGTGTACTCATATTTTCTATACTCCACTTTAAGAAGCATCCAATCACTCCCACATTGC